>JAPFRF010000010.1:120387366-120987366 GCA_029282475.1 Phrynocephalus forsythii
TTGACCGAGACTTCTGGGATGTGCCAGTCGGGCACAAAAAGCCCACTAACCCTAGGCTGAACCTGAACCCGAACCGGAACCCTAACCCATACGCCAGTACACTGTCCTTCTTAGTGGGTCAGAGAGGCACCCAGAGGTGCACCCCACTAACTCACCCTAACCTTACCCGTAACCCTAAGCCTAGCCCTTGCACTAACCCTAACCCTAAGCCAGATCTGTGTACTCACATTGCACTACAGCGCAAGTACACTTCCCTTCTTAGTGAGCCAGAGGGAGCCCATAGGGGTCCTCTCTCACTTTGTTCCTCCCCATCCCCAGCCCAAGTGCACCGTACACCAGTATGCCAGTATGCTGTCCTTCTTAGTGAGTCACAGTAGAGGCACCCAAAAGAAAGAGAGGTGCCTCTGCCTGCCACTGCAACTTGGTATGCATATCCAATTGGCTATGAGGAGGCACCCACCCCAGAGAGGTGCCTCCAGGAGCCTGCTTTCCCTTCATGGCGGGGCAGAGGAGGCACCCACCCCAGAGAGGTGCCTCCAGGAGCCCGCTTTCCCTTCATAGCGGGACAGAGGAGGCACCCACCCCAGAGAGGTGCCTCCAGGAGCCCACTTTCCCTTCATAGCGGGCCAGAGGAGGCACCCACCCCAGAGAGGTGCCTCCAGGAGTCCGCTACCCCCCCCAAACCAGTACTAACGACAGACAAAAAAACGACAAACGAAATGACAATTTTTTGAGAAATTCCGCAACAAACGGAAACGAGCCGAAACGGGACGGCTCTGACACACGACAACTCGAAACGTCATTTTTCCTGGTCGTGCCCATCTCTACTGGGGACCAAATGTGGCTGAATATTCAGCCCCTACACATTTTCACCTCATCAAGTCTGGCCTTCCTTGAAAAAAGTTTGGACACCCCTGGTGTAGGTGATAAAATACTTCCAGATATATCAATACCATTCACCTTTATCTTGGGCTTTGAGGCTCTGCTTATTCATTGTTCAGTTAATGAGATACAAAATGGCAGCTCCATGTGGCTTGTCCTATGTGGGACTTCTTTGTACACCTGAGTAGGGATGGGCACAAAACAGAAAAATCAGGTGTTTTTTTTTTTTTTCATTCTGTTTCAGGGGGCCCCATGTTTCATTTTGTCTTGTACAAATTTTTACAACAAAAATTTGTACAAAATGGAAATGTTTTGTTACTCAGCTTGATGGCAAAGCAGACCCAGGCCCATGCTTACTTACAATACAGTAAGCCCACCTTCTGTTTTGAAGAAAAAAATTGCAATTAAAGTGATTCAGAACAGTAAAGTTTTGGCCCAATTTAAATACAAACAATGTTGTGTTGACTGTTTATTCAGGTCTGGGTGGACAATGGCTTTTTGTCAGTTCATCTTTCTTGGAAACCAAGACAGAAATAGCATTACAAGAAGCAGAGAAACCTCTAGGCATGAATAGGTCTGTGGAGATTCTCAGTCATCTAGGTGAAGTTATCAGGAACTTGAGTCATGGCAACGGAACTTCTTTTCTTGAGAGATCAAAACATTCCATTAATCATCCAAGCAGCTTTGTCAATCTGAGGGAGCAACAGACTGACAAAGATGCTTGGATGAGCAGCAAAAAAAGAAAAATTTCATTCTCTCAAGAAAAAATAAATCCATCAGCTGCATCTAGTATACCTAACTCAGTGTTTTTCAACCTTTTTTGGGCAAAGGCACACTTGTTTCATGAAAAAAATCACGGCATTAGAAAATGTTTAAAAAATTAACTCTGTGCCTATATTGACTATATATAAAGTAATTCCCAAATAAACACAAAGAAAGTAATGAAATAGTAAACTCCAGTGCGCAACCTGGGCCTGTTTGGCTGAACACAAAGCTGATATTCTTCAGCATCTAGTATAACAGTGGTTGAAAACACTGACCTGATGAGGGTAAATGAGAGATCCCACCCAACAACATAGAGAGTGCCACAAACTCCCCCGTATTGCAGGAGACACTTTCATTGCCTGCTTTAAAAGACTGCATAAGTGCATAAACAAAGACTTGCCTGTAATTATCAAATTTGTAAGGGACTACTTTTCATATGTATTTTACAAAGGGGAAAAAGTATGCAGACCATTACATAGTAATATACAAACTCACAAATGGAACCATTGGAAACATGAGAGAACAAATTCTACTTAAAATACAGACTTGAAACACAAAAGACCAATCCTTTATGGGTAAATATCTGCATACGTACCTATAAAATTAGAGCAGCAGTAATAATTGTACCACTTGAATGGATTTAGTTGTACCACTTGAATGGACTTAGTTCTATTCCAGCTGGCGATAAATGTATGCTGGTCATATAATGATTAGGAAACTGTAATCATTCTGTCTGCCCACATCTACTTAAACATTGTTATTTTATCAGCCATCACTTCAAGTTGTCATTACTTGCTAAGCTACTTCTGTTTTGAGATCTTGTCTTTCTTTTCCTGATTCATTCTTAGAAGTGATCATTTTAGTTAGTCAATAAATTGCCTATGTCTCCTCCTTTCTCTCCAAACATGGGTATGTGTGGCTGAATGCAGGCACAGTCCCATTTTAGTCTTTAATAATAAGGCATCTCCCCATATTTGTTTACAGCTATGAACTGCTCTACAGTCTGTAACCCTCTCATGCCTTTGTTCAACACCACAAGTCATTCTCACCTGCACTAAGAAAAAAATAACCTCCAGGATGTTTTTAGTTGCATTCCTTCCTTGATCCCCCAATAATGCACACATTGAACGGAATCAACTGAACTAGTTTTGGCAAAGCTATTTCTCTGTTTTGACATACTTGCATTTGTAAACCTTTCTCTTTCAGACTGAGCGAATGGGGATTCCTTCTAACTTTACATATGGGGTAGTCTTGGACTAGATGTTCTTGGACTTCATATCCCATCATATCAGGGATGATGGGGGCTGTAGTTAATTATCACCTTGAAAACTACCATGCCTTCCTTTCCCTCCTTTCTCCTGTCACTTCCATTGTTTCTGGATGAAGAGTGAAAACAGTGGAGGTGCCCTCTGCATATGCACTTGCTGCAGTCTTGCTGAATATTTATGACTATACAACGTGGGGTGGTGGGACAACCCTCACTCCCACATCCACTTTTCCAATCCTTAGAGGTCTGTGGTTACTAATACCACTTCCAAACTGGCCAAACTTGTGATGGTGGCATATTTTCTTTAAAAGTGTTTTCCCTTTTGTGACAAGGAATATATTGTAGACAAGCAAATTCAGATTCCTGGAGATTTGCCCCCACCTTTCTTTTAGTTAGCCTTCTGTGTACTCTGATTCTTCCTTTTTCTTGCCTATATTTTCATACAGGATTCCTCATAAGGTGAGTAAGATTTTAATGATAGTCTGCAACATTCATTCATTCATTCATTCATTATTCATTCATTCATTCAGGTGCTGCCTTTCTTCCCAAAAGGGACCAAAGGCAACTCACAAGAATCAAACTATACAATGAAAACAAATTTAAACAGTATACAAAACTATATTTTAAAAAGCTAAAGCAAAATAATTAAACAATTAAACATTGATCAGGATTAAAAACAGTTCTTGAAAACATATATTTTTAAAAATTTAACATTGAAGCTGGACAGCTCCCTTCACCCCCAAACTGCTTGGGATATAAATCAGCTAAAATATTCAAAAAAGGAAAACAAAATAGGTCATATTGGCTGGAGAATCATGGAGCTATTTTTCAAAAAGTAACCTTTCCAAGTTCTACTTAGTATGTATCAGTATGTGATGGAAATTTTACTGTCCAAAGGGCAAAAAGAGACATAATTAATACCAGATTTTATTTTATTTTATTTTATTTTTTTTATTTTATTTTATTTTTATTTTATAATTTTTGCACTGAGAAAGATGCACCAGGAAACATTCTCCATAACTGAGGCATGTTTTTACACCTACCATGTATAAAGGATTTCTTGAAACAGATTTGGGATATTCACAAACAATCTTTGGAAAGATGAAAATCTGAACACAGTCATATTCCAACTACAAGGTGTAATCATGTCAAATATACCTCCCTTGGTTTCAGCAGAACTAACTGTAACAATAGAAGGGAAACAATATGTTGCAGTTCTTAGAAAGCATGGCCTCTGTGGCACATCCATAACCCTTTTCATGGTACAGACAGTTTTTCATAGCCACTGAGCATGCTTATTCTGAATGGGAAGTTCTGGGGTTTCTATAAGAGGGCTGCTGTCCAAGACAAAGAGGTGGTTTCGTGGCAAACCTTTGGCACTCCAGATGTTTTGGATCACAACTCCCACAGTCCTTTGTCATTGGCAATATAGGCTCGAAATTCAGGGAGTTATGGTCCAAAACATCTGGAGTGCTGAAGTTTTGCCACCACTGGTATAGTGGCATCTAGCAACCTTGAATGAATTTAAGTCTCCAGAACCAGAAAAACTCCATCAAAGGGAACTAAAGAAGCTTGCAATTATAATTCCAGATCCTCTGTGTAAAATATTTTAAAATTCTTGGAGGACAGATGAGGTCCTGAAAGATGGGAGATGAGCAAACACTATGCCCATCTTAAGAAGAGGGGAAATAGAATTTGTGGGCAGCTACTGACCAGTCAGCTTGATGTCAATACCAGGAAAGGATCTAGAACAAAACATTTAGCTGTCAATCTGTGAGAATTTGGAAAAGTGCATTGTGATTTTTAATATGAAGAGTAGAAGCAAGTTATACCATAATGTTCTTATATCTGGGCTCAAGGTTGTTTAATATCATTATAAATGATTTGGTCAGGATGTGGAGTGAGTGCTCATTAAATTTTCAAATGATACCATACTAATATTTAGAAGACAGCCTCAGGAATTAAAATCTGCTCAATAGATTGGAGAACCTGTTGAGAACAGGTTCAACAGGGGAATAAGACTCATTCAGAAGGCTCATTAAGAAATAAAAGATACAAAAAGGAACTAGGTAGATCTCAAGCTATATAGGAAATAACAATGTGACAGAGCAGCAAAAAATAAATAACAAAAATTAAAAAGGTTGAGGAGGATGGTATACCTGGGTCATCAACCGAAGTGCACTGCAATTCTATACTCTTTTGGTCAGACCTCATTTAGCGTCCTGTGACCAGTTTTAAGCACCAGAGCTTATTAAAGATACTGAGAAGATGGAATCTTTCCTGAGAAGGCTCAGATCCTTCAGAGGTAATCTGGATCAGAGGAGTCACTTGGTTGCTCTGTTTCATGTGCTACATTTGAGAATTTTAGTACTGCCCTGGAATGGAAATTTAGGCGGAGGACGTGTTTGTCCAGTATGACCCATCTCAATGATTATATCTTTTTGTGGCCTAAATGGCATGGGCACATGCTGTTAGACTCATTCCAGGATTCAGCTTAGGGAGCTAGGGTTGCTGCTAGCAGATGAAAAAACTGAGGGGCCAACAACAGTTTTGACCTTTTTAGGGATCACCATAGATACCTGGGAGCAATCCTGCCAATTGACAGCTGGTAAACTAGAGGACCCAAAATCATTGATTAAAGGGTTGGTTCAGCATACCTGGGTGACCTTAAAAGAGCTGCAGGAGTTAGTGGCCCACCTAAACTTTGCATGTAAGGTGGAAGCCCCAGGCTTGGCATTTTAATGCCATTTCTACACAGCAATGTGGGGGTTGTGTAAGCTCATGCATAAGACAAGGGTCCCGGCTGAAATGAAGGAAGATCTGCAAGTGTGGCAACAATTTTAGGAAGCGTTTAATGGTGTGCCATTCTGGAAGTTGGAGATGCACCTGGGAGTTGATTTCGTACAGACAGATGCTGCTGGATCCCTGGGATGCAGCATATACTGGAAGAATTAATCTTGAGCCTGTCCTGGTCCATTCCAAGACTGCAGCCAGGCAGTGATCAAGGGTCTGGACAGCCTCCACTGCTGAGGTGGAGAAGGAGAGATAGAGCTGTGTGTCATCAGTGTACTGATGACTAGAGATGGGCACAAAACGAGCGATTTTTTGTTTTTGTTTTTTTTTTTTTTCATGACACAACAAAAATGAAATGAAAAATTTTTTTCAAAACAAAACGAAAATGAAAACAACCAATTTTGCCGTGATTTTTGTTTTCATTGCAGCAAATGCATTCAACTGAAAAGAATGCTGAGACAGCAATTTTTCGTTTTTGTTTTCATTTTTTTGTTTCATTACGCAATGAAAACAAAACAAAATTTTTACAAAAACCCACCGAAAAAGAAAAACGAACCAAAACGGACCCCTAAACGACCAAACGACAAACGAAACACCATTTTTTTGAGTCGTGCCCATCTCTACTGATGACAGAAAACTCTAAAACTCTCTGGATGGCACCATCCATCTTCATGTAGATATTAAAGATCATTGGGGAGATAGCCGAACCCTCAGGCACTGCACAAGAGAGTGTCTAGGGAGATGACAAATCACTCCCCAAGCTCACTTGCTGAGCACGCCCCTCAATGAAGGAGTGGAGCCAGCAAAAGGCTAGATCCCCCAATCCCCACCTCAGAGAGTTGGCCCAGGAGGATACTGTGTGGTCAATGGTATCAAAGGTGGCTAACAGGTCGAGAAGGACCAGCAGGATAGAGCAACCCCTGTCAGCCCTCCTCAACAGGTCATCCTGCAGTGCGATCAGGGGAGTCTCAATCCCATGATGTGGCCTAAACCTGGACTGGAAAGGATCAAAGACAATGTTCTCCTCCAGGAATGACTTTAGCCACATGGCGGCAATCTGCTCCACCACCTTCCCCATGAAGGGAACATTGGCTATAGGACCATAATTAGATATATCATCTGCAGCCAAGCCTGGTCTTTTAAGAATGGGCTTCACCACCGTCTCCTTCAACCGACAGGGAAAAATCCCATCCCTGAAGGATGCAGTTCAAAAGGATAGGACCAAAAGTAATGAATTCAAGTTACAATAAAGGATATTTCAACTAAATAGTGAGCTCTAATTCAGCAAGGGAATTGACTGCTTTGTTGGGCTGTAGACTCTCCTTCACTGGAGCTGTTTAAGTCAGAGTTGGGCAGCTCGCTGCCAGGGATAATTTAGCTGTGCATTTCCTGCACTGGCATGGAACTGGACTCAATTACCTTTGTGGTCATTTAGTGATCTACAATTCTATGATTCTGGGATCCTATGAAAGTATCTTTGGTGTTTCTTAAAACCTTCTGCTTCCCAGGAGCCTGTTGATGCTTCCTTCTCGCATAAGAATGGACCCACTTTCAAAGAATGAAGATATCATCTGGATGGGATCTGCATGTGCATCTCAGTACACAGGGAGCATGAATTCTCCCTGTGCATACCTATGCTTCCTAGTGGAGAAGAAACCAGAACCAGATTTAAAGTGGCTGCATATACTAATTCAATATAGCATAAAGAAATGCAAGGGCTTAGAAAAGCTAGTTTTCTAAAGTAAGACTCACAGTAGCCCTCAACCAGATAGCAGCTGATCGTGGTGATGGGAATTTCTGGGATTTGCAGTCCAAAAAGGCACTCTTCTAAGGTCTCAAATAATATGAACCTGGAAAACTTTCTGGTTGAAACGGCTTGTTGCTATATTCCATAAATCTGCTTCTGATTTCTAGCAACTGGCCTCCAAAAAGGTCCTATCAATGACACACTTATTCAGATGTAAAACAAAAGGCCACAACTTCATTAATGAAACCCAACCACCTCATGCTCAGCCATCCTTTTCACCCTGCTTCCATCTATTTTCCCAGTGTTGCCTCTTTTTGGTGATTCTTGTCTTCTCATGATAAAGTAAAATAGCTTCAGTTTAGACATTTTCACTTCTAGAGTCAGTTCTGGCTTGATTTGAACTACCATCTATTAACGTCTTTTTGGCAGTCCATAATATCCATAAAGCTCTCTTCTAAAGCCACATTTTAAACTAATCCCTTCTTTCCCTGTCAGCTTTCTTCTCTGCGAACCCTTCACATCTGTAAAGAGGAGCCAGGAATTCCATTTAATTTAAGATAGTTTACTTTTTACTGAGCTATCCCCATCAAATTAGACCTGATGGAATGGGAAAACAATATAAGTCAACGTAACTGAATTAGTAAAAAGAGGAAGATCATTCTGACTAATCCAGATGAAGCTTGCATAATTGTTTCTCCCTGCTAAAAAGCTTAAAATTCAGGGTGGGATTCAGACAGTTCTTTTCAAGGTTACCTCTGCTGTTTATTTTTATTGCCTGTGCAAGCATTTATATGACCATGCTTTAAAAATAAATCTATCTTTTTGTCTCCTGATTTAATGTTGTTCCTAAAGGTGAGAGATATAGGATGGAAGAAGTTTCTTTCTTGAGAAAGTTCTTCTATCACTGTCAAATTTCCCATGCCAAATCATCAATCATTTTCAGTGTTCTGGCAGAGCAAACCTTTTTGTTTCCAGGCCTACAGGATATATTTGTTATACATCTCAGAAGGCTGATTTGACTGATATTCACAAGATTCACAATGAAACGTCAGCAGCTACCTAAAAAGACATCACAACTGAACATGATGTTCACATATCTTTTGCCAGAGAGGGATAAAGGGGGAATATTTCTTAAGCCTTTGAAAATGCTCACTTAAACATCTTTCCTTCAAATATACTTTTCTTGAAATACAAGGGACTAAGTGAAATCTGTGTATGGAAGAGACAGGAAGGGAGGGCTGGAACTATAATTCTTGCTGATGTTGTGGCTGTGGAACTTAGTAAATATTCTTACATGTACAGTGGACCCTTGTATGACAAACAGTTTGTATAACAAAAAATACGTACAACATAAACAATTCCCAAGATAGGGGAAATTTGCTTAACATAAAAATGGTTGTGATTCGAGATTACTCCATTTTCAATGCATTACTATTAGACATGGGCACGGAGCGGCGAAATTCTCGTTTCCATTTTTGGTTCTCATTATTGTTAGGTAACGGGTAACGGTAACGAGAATTACTCCGCTCAAGCTCAAACCCGACCCGAAAAAGAAAAATTGGGTCTGATTTTTCGTTGTCGTTCATGGCATCGCGGCGATCGCGCGATGCCAAACAGCACAGAAAAAAAGTAAAAAAAAAACCCGATTCCCGGCCAAAACAGCAGGCGAAAATATGCCTGCCTCAGTGAGGGCACCTACCAGAGAGGGGTGGTTTCTGGGGGGGGGCCCAGCCTCCCCCCCTCTCCTGTCCTGGGCTGCTGGTACCAGGCTGGGGGGGGCATCCTCGTCGTCTCCATTTGCCATGCGGTGGGGGAGGGTCCAAAATGGTGACCGCAATATTTATTTTTAAATCGTGGTCCAAAAACCCACAGAAATATTTGAAAATTAGGTATTTTAAATGCCTGATTTTTATAGTAGCAGCAGTGGGTTTTTCTTGCAATGAAACGTCTCCATTGATTTTATTTTATTTTTATTTTTATTTTTATTTTTTTACACCTGTGCAATGATGGGCTGGCCATGGGATGGGACCATGCGAATTTTTGGACCCATTCCACCAATCGCATGGCCAGGTTTTGACTGAGACTTCTGGATGTGCCAGAGGGTATAAAAAGCTCACTAACCCTAACCCTAACCCTAACCCTAACCCTAACCTATACACCAGTACACTGTCCTTCTTAGTGGGTCAGAGGCACCCAGAGGTGCAGCCCACTAACCCACCCTAACCTTAACCGTAACCCTAAGCCTAGCCCTTACCCTAACCCCAACCCTAACCCAGATCCCTACGCAAGTACGCTTCCCTTCTTAGTGGGTCACAGGAGGCACCCAAAGAGGTGCCTCCCAGCCAGAGCCCACTACCCCTACCCCTAACCTGTATGCCACTACGCCAGTATGTTTTCCTTCTTAGTGAGTCAGAGGCACCCAGAGAGGTGCCTCTGCCACTTACCCCCAACCCTAATATAATGTATGGTACGCGGCGGCTATGCGAAACATTTCCCTTCCTTCCCTTCCCTTCTTAGTGGGTCAGACGTCAGAGGCACCCAGAGAGGTGCCTCCCAGAGCCCACTTACCCCAACCCCAACTCCAACCCCAACACAAACGACAAACGACAAACGGAAATGATAAATTTTTGAAAATTTCCGCAACAAACGGAAACGACCCGAAACGGACCCGTCCCGACAAACGGAAACTCGAAACGTCATTTTTCCTGGTCGTGCCCATCTCTAATTACTATGTAAAATTTGTATAAAGGAAAATTTGCTTATCAGAATTTAATTTGGAATAAATTAATTCCTTTTATACAAGGTACCACTGTACTGTTGCTACAATGATATTGCCATCATGACTGCATTGAAGATGAACCTGCCAATGGACAACAATATCTGTAACAGTGCTGCCTCAGTAACTGCGGAGGCATACTTGGCCATTTTGTTTGCAGTGGGGGTCTTGCCCTTGTCTCCACATCCATGCTGAATGGTTTAATCCTTAATTTACAGTATGGTTTCTTTAACAATTTGTTACCCAGAGAATAATAATTGTGGTCTTCCCAGCAGGACAACAGACCAGTACCCAGCAAAGCTCATCTTATTGGAACTAGATATAAGCATGAACTGCTAGCTTGGTGGTTCATGCTGGTTCATTTTTTTGGCTGAACAGGTGTTTGGTGGTTCCTAGCCCTGCTTCCTTCAGCAGGTGCCCATACAGAGGCAGCAAGACAGCCTCCCTGTCCCACCTTCTCCAGCTGTGGCCTGCCTCCGAGTGGGCATCCATTAGAGGAGGCAAGGCTGGGAATCACCAAAGATCTGTTCGGCTGAAAAATGGACTGGCATAAACTGCTGAAACAACAGTTTATACCCATTGTAACAGAAACAAAAACCAGGCATATAGTCTTCCAAGGAAGGGGGATCTTTCTTTCTTTCTTTCTTTCTTTCTTTCTTTCTTTCTTTCTTTCTTTCTTTCTTTCTTTCTTTCTTTCTTTCTTTCTTTCTTTCTTTCTCACAAATGAGAATGAAAATAATGTGATAATTTTCTCCACAGTGGACAAAATGGCAAGACTTGTGGTGTATTGTTCCCCATCTCAGGCATTTCTTTAGCTTTTGTACAGTACAGAAGGCATTTCATGCAACATACAAAGTTTTGAGTAAAATATGAGAGTCCAAATCCTATTAGGATTATAAATTTAACTCTGTCAACACACAGATCTAAGTGGGCAGGGAATCCTTGCTCATCCAACTGGAATTGTGAGGAGAGGTGAGGAGAACACTAAAGGCCAGGCTGAGAGCAGGGATAAATAAGGTAGCTCTGCCCGCAACCTGGCTATTGTTTGTTAGCTGTTCAGCCCATCTACCTGCCCAGGGTAAGACTATCTGGTTGTTTAGGAGATAGATAGGAATTGTTGGCCCATCCCATCTGAATAGTGTATTGCACTGATATTTGCCTATCCTGTATTGATTGGCTATAGGACACATATGGGCAGATAAGGGGTGGCATCATAGTTACCATATTTTTCACCCCATACAACACACTCCCCCCCTTCAACAATAAGGAGAAATATCTGTGCATCATATGGGGTGAATGCACCCATGCTGGAAGCCTCCAGAGCGGCTGCGATGGAAGCCTCTGGATACCGTGAGGGTCCCAGATGCAGCGGAGGCTTCCCTACCCAACTGTAATAAAAAAGTTGCCTTGCATGATTGATTTGTTCCATAGAATAGAAAATGGAGATCATTCTGTCCAATTGAAGACCATACAGATAAGAAACAAGCTAGAAATGGGCTAGAGAGTAACCACTCTCTCTAGAAACGGGCTAGAGAGTAACCACCCACCATGATGACCATAGAGCTGCAGCTCAACAACAACCACAACTCCAGGGATATTTTTTCTGTGATTTTTCCTACTTAGTCTCTAAGTGGACTGAGTTTCACCAAATTCTTTTAAGAATGTGAAAAAAATACTCTGAAGTTTAGAAAGGCACAGCTGGGAGAGAAGATCCTAAAACAACCTCATGAAGAATGAATAACTTAATTAAATAGTAATGAGACTTGTTATTGTTTGCTTGAGTTGGCTTTCTGTAGGATGCCTGGTTTTCTTTCTCAGATTGACGTATCAAACTTTGAGAAACCATGCATGATTTCAGCTGATGAGAATAAATATATTACACATTTAAGTCTTGGTATTCATAACAGCAGCATTTACAAGAAATTATCAAAAGCAGGCTTTCTGTAGTTGTTTGATATGGGCATTTTATTTCAGAATGGGTCCAGTTCTGAAAAGAAACATGGCAGAACAGCTTTCGGAAGGGGTCCAGTTCCAAAACGAAACACAGCAGAACAGCTGCTGTTCAGTATCAGGATCCATCTTCCAGAACGAAATCAAACATTATTTAGGGTAGTGCGGGGCTAAACTCCAATAAGGAAGCAGCCTCAGATGTGTCATCTTTCATTATCCCTGGTGCTGGCCAGTCAGACAGGGACGTGGGATGATACATGTCCCTGCACAGATCCTGACTGGCCATAGCCAGGGAGAGTGAAAGATGATGCGCCCGAGGCTGCTTCCTTGTTGGAGTTTAGCTCCCCGCTACCCAAAACAGCATAAGAGACTGGTTGATATCATTCTGGTAGTTGGATCCCAGTACTAAACAGCAGCTGTTCTGCCATGTTTTGTTTCAAAACCGGACTCCTTCCAAAACAAAATGTCCATGTCTACTAGTTGTCTTGTGATACTCATATATGGCATGTCTGTTTCTCCTTCTGTACTAAAATGGCAGTTTGTTTGTTTGTTTGTTTGTTTGTTTGTTTGTTTGTTTGTTTGTTTGTTTGTTTGTTTGTTTGATACAAACACTCTCTTGGTCTAGGGTCCAGGAGAGTACACTGAATTTCTTGAACCTGAGCACCCTTCCCTGCTTTGTAACAGGTTCTATTTGTTGATGACTGCAAAGATTCTGGGAGGCCTTCCACGGATATGAATGTTACCGAATTTAAAGGTACTCAACTATGGCTTCATATATATATATAAATCAAACTGGCAATGTTCAAGTGTGCCTATTAACTAATTCATTCTGGATCTAGGTTGTGCAGTAGATAGTCTTTCATATTTTATGAAGTGTGTATGCCAAGATCCTGAAATAAATCATGGCAGTATTAAAATTGGATTGTGAAGTACAAGTTACACACCAGGCATGGGGCTGTTTAAATTAGTCCCTGAGCATTTGGGTCCTTATTGCAAATCACTGGCATTTCTGCCCACACTATCATCCACATGATTTTATCTGCAATTCATGTCATTCAATGCATATGTAATAAAAATAGACATCTATTTTCCCTTTGTCCTTTTACTGATCAGAGTGCACACCATATGTATTAAAGAGGTAAATTTTGGAACAGGATCAGCAGGTCACATGCTTTGAAGATTATGTCTTTCAGAACATAAGATCATTCTCTTTTTGTCTGCCCCCACTTATTAAATGCTGGTTCTTAAGCTTCCTCTGTCTTCAAGATCTCATAGAGGTTAACAATTTAGTCAGACAGGAGAGTTGACTTTCCCTTAAAGTTAAGTCTTAAGAGTATGCTTGACTTTTGATTATCATTCCTTGTATGTATCAGCCTGGGACTGTATCACACTGGTGATTCAGTGCTATGTTTGCTGGCTGGGAAGTCATTCGTTCTACTGCATTCAGTTTGTATTGTAGCTTCTTAAACACAGTTGTGTATTGAGATGGGGTGCAGAATAAACTAGTTGGAAACAGGAGTATCCACCAGCTTTGGAGGAAAGTGTCCAAATGAGACAAAACAAATGTATTTGTCCATTTTCATACCAGTTACATGACAGTTCAAGAAATCTCCAATCACCATTGAGTTGGTTTATGCACCCATACAAATTACTAAAGTTTGTTCCAACATTTTGAGGGTTAGAAATGCAGAAATTTGCCATTTCCTCCCAGTTGCCAGTTGCCATTCAAGGGGTAGTGGTGGTGGAATTATTACTATATCAAAATGTAGAAGCACCTTAGTATTACGATGGACATCTGAGGCCACCATGAAAGCTAAAACTTACCCTGGAGATTCCATCCACTGGGTCCCTGCAGAGGGCTCTGAGTAACTTCACCATATGAACCTATCATCCTACCAGACAGCCATTTTGCATCCAAATCAGGAGCTGCATCACTTATTAGAGTTAGACTGTCTGCAATATTGTTCTACATAAAATGCTTGTTGTGGAACTTCTCATTATACAAACCATGTTTTAAGAAGCCATGGTTGAACACTGCATTGTTCAATAGTTGTCTTTCAGATAAGATAATCAATCACTGCTCACATTCTCATTATAAAGCCAAGGTTCATCCATGTTCCCAGGGGGTCGGGATTTTAAAAAGCCTCTTGTACATTTGGAACAGCATCATGATACATATGCTGAAGTTCTAAATCCTTTTCATGGAATAAGCATTATTATATTATTACCAGCTGATCTTTCTGGACAAAATTTGCCCACCCTCCCTGGTACAGATTTTAAAAACCAGTATTTTAAGTGAAAGACCCATGATGAAGCATTCACATCTTTCTGCCTTCCTTTTGCCTAGGGCCACATCTGTTGAGAACTAAGCAAAACATACAAACTGATAAAAATTATGTTTTTTCATTGGAGTTTGGGACCGTTAGCTTATAGTAATGACAACATCTAGACTGCTCCCTCGCCCCACCCCACCCCACTGCCAACAACAAACATGGTCACACATCATAGCAACCTCTCTGATTGGAGGCTTCTAGGTGTTATCACGCTTCCCCTAGCTGTGACTATGATGCTATTGTGATGCCTTTGATACTAGCTGTCAATGGCACCTGTATGTACTTAATTTCTTTCCTGAAATTAATGAAACTGGGACTTTAAAATGATTGACTTGAAACAAATACAGAAATAAAGTGGTACCTCGTAAAATGAATTTAATTCATTCTAAGGGTCAATTCATCTTATGAAAAATTCATCTTACGAGGCACTGAAAATCAATGAATCCATTCTGGAGGAAACAGATTAATAGGTTTTCAATACATTCCAATGGGAAGGCTGTCTCTAACCCCCTCAATCAAGGGGAACTGAAGGCTGCTTTATGCAGTCCTACCCCCACCAGACAGCTGACTTTGACAGGTGAGACCTATCAAAGGTGGTCACTTCATGTCTTTCTTTGTTCCGTGAATAGTTTTGTACCATGACAACGTTGGTTGTGATCATGTGGTTTTGTCCTTGTTTAGTCCCTGATTCTGTTTTCTTATGGTCATGACAACCGTTACTTCACGGTCTTGTTCCGTGACAATTTCTGAATTTGTCTTGCTTTCTTAACCCTTTTGTAAAATATCATAAATAAAACTTTTTTGATATTTCAATTTACTGGTCTTCTGGGATTTACACGTCAATGCTATAGAGTTTTCAGTACTTTCTTTAATAAACATTTGTGCTGAATGTTGTTACCCATAGGGAAACTAATGTCAAATGCCACTTCAGCTGCTGACCACTAGGTGGACACTGGTTGTTGTGTGACAGTTGTTACCACATGATCCTTTGTCTCAGAACAGGAACCGAGAACAAACCATGACAAGAGAATACCCCAACCCAGCACCAGATACAGTATTGTCATGCTCTGATCCCACTCCAGGGGCTTGGTCGAGACAAATTTCAGCTGTTGCGTGAGGGATGTAAGCAAGATCTTTTTTGTGCTGGTCGAAAGTGCAACACTTAAAGAGTCAAAACAGATGTGAAGTGATGAAAATCAGCTCTGGGGGAGGGTTATTGGGAGCAACCTTTATCTGCCCTTGATTGAGGGGGCAGCCCTCCACCAATCTCGTTCTCAACCAGGCAAGCGTCTTACAACCACGGACATGGTGGAGTGCTGAATCCTTCTGAATTTCCCGCTGCACCAGTGAGGGTGCTTGTGTGGTGGGAAATTCAAAAGGATCCAGCTCTCCTTCTCCTCCTCTTCACCTAGGCACTGAGATTTTGGTGAAGAGGAGAACTAGATGGGTACATGTTTGGGCAGCCCAGATGGGTTGGAAGAGAGGTGTGCCTCTCTTCAAATCCACCCAACCCAATCAGCCTCATGGTGTAGTGGTTAAATACCTGTACTGCAGCTAACACTGTGCTCACAACCTGCTACCTGGGAGTTCAATCCCAGGTAGCAGGCTCATGGTTCACTCAACCTTCCATCCTTCCGAGGTCAGTAAAATGACTATCCAGCTTGCTGGGGGGGGGACAATGTGTAGTTTGCATACTATAATTAAACTGTAAATCACCCAGAGACTACTTGAAGTGGTTTGGGACAGTATATAAGCAGAACACTGGGCTTTGCTTTAAGAAAGAGAGCACAAGAAAGGCATGTGGGTGACTGACATTGCCAGGGAGAATGGGAAGAATCCATCCACCATCAGCACCATTCTCAAGAGAAGATTATCAGTTGAGAGGATGTGAAGGGTTTTACCAGGATCTCCAAATATCATCCACCAGTTCTGGATGAAGTCAAGAACTTGCTTCTGTGTGGATATGTGAGAAGCAGTGTTCTGGGGACATAGTCAGCAAGTCAATGATCTGTGCAAAAGCTAAAGCCTTGCATGCCAACCTCATCTCCCAACAGCCAGGAATGTCTGATGAAGCAGAGATCTTCAAGGCAAGCAGGGGCTGGTTTGAGAAGTTCAAGGCCAGATCTGGCATCAATTGCATAGTGAAACATGGTGAGGCTGTGAGTTTGGATCTTCCAGCAGCTGAGGACTTTGTGACAGAGTTTCTTGAGACCATAAAAGCAGAGGGCTACTTAATCTGCAATGAGACAGGCCTGTTCTGGAAGAAGATCCCATCACCCCAGAGGAGACCTCATTGCCTGTCCACAAACTGATGAAGGAGTTCCTGACCCTGCTGTTCTGCACCAATGCCAATGGGGACTTGAACATCAAGTCCATGCTTGTGTCACCCCCACCACTCCAAGAACCCATGTGCCTTCAAGAAACACAATGTGGACAAGAACCAGTTGGGCATTTTTTTGATGATCCAACAAGGTGTGGGTGACATGCATCTTGTTTGTTGAGTGGATCAACCAGGTTTTTGGTCCTGCTGTGAAGTATTACTTGGTGTACAAGGACCTGTCACTGAAGGCCTTGCTCTTGATGGACAATGCCCTGCTCATCCTCCAGGCCTTGAGGATGAGTTGCTGGAGGAGTTCAAATTCATCGGGGTGATGTTCCTCCCCCCCACCCACACCACTCATCTAGCCCATGGACCAGCAGGTCATCTCAAACTTTAAGAAACTCTACACCAGGGAGCTCTTCCGATGATGCTTCAAGATGACCAACGGGATAGGCATCAGCCTGTGGGACTACTGGAAAGAACACTTTGACGTCATGAGCTGCCTACAGCTCATCAAGACTGCTTGGAATGGGGTGATCCAGCAGAACCTGAATTCTGCCTGGGGCGACCTGTGGCCAGACTGTGTTGTGGCCCCAAACCCTGATGCTTCTGCACCTGCCAGAGAGTCAGCATTGTTGAAGGACATTGTTTCCTTGGGGGAGACCATGGGGCTGGAGGTCACTGAGGAGGACTCCAGCAAACTGGTGGAGTACATGATGTTGAACTGACCACCAAGCAACTGGTAGAGCTGCAGAAGATGACTATGATGGAACAGGTCTCCTTTGAGATAGAGGAAATGTCAAATGAACCTGTCTCCACCACAGAACTGAAGGAGATTTGCAAAAACTGGGCAGAGGTAAAGTCTTTTGTGGAGCAACACCATGATAACCCATCGTTAGCCCAGGACATGGTGAAGAGATTTAACATCTGCATCCAATTCCAAAGGATATGAAAAGGAACCAGAAGCAATAGAAAATGGACAACTTCCTTGTGAAAAGGCCAAGTTGCTGCTGCCCAGCCCTACTCCTCCTCTTCCTCTTAAAAATGTTTTTTTTTCCTAATTTTGTTTGTAAAAGTTTGAAAATGTTGTATTATGTAGATGTTGGACAGTTGAAGTTTGCAATGTTTTAAAAGCTGCTATGTGATGTTTCAGCCACCGCACATCCCAGCGGTCCACTTTCAGAAGCACCACACATTCCTGCAGTCTACTTTCAGAAGTGTGTGCATGCACTTTGCTGGTGCTCCTGAGTAGGAGGGCGGAATCTCCTATGGAGGAGCCGAGAGAGGGGGTGTGGCAGCAGCGGAAGGTAAGGTAAGGGTAGGAATCTGGACCAAGTATCTGGGTGGGTGGGAGGGATCTGGCAGGAAATTTCTGATGGCCCCACAGGCTACCAGTCACCCGCAGTCAATGCACTGTGCAGGCCTGTTTTAAAGCTTGCAGTTGTGCATGCTTGAAATGTCACAAAAGTGTACTGTACCGTACTGTAGCATGTTTGAAAAATTAATGTGTGAGGTTTGGATTTTTAAATCTTGATTAATAATGTTCTTGCACAGTGTTTTTTTCTTTAAAGTGCACTTTATAAAGAGTTTGGGATTAAAAAAACAGGTGTCTGCATCTTTTTTCTAGGCTTTGGAATGAATTAATCAGTTTCCCATTCATTCCTCTGGGAAATCACGTATTTTTCATAAGATGAATTGACTCTTAGAATTAATTAACT
This sequence comes from Phrynocephalus forsythii, assembly GCA_029282475.1. Classification (NCBI taxonomy): domain Eukaryota; kingdom Metazoa; phylum Chordata; class Lepidosauria; order Squamata; family Agamidae; genus Phrynocephalus; species Phrynocephalus forsythii. The sequence goes on from JAPFRF010000010.1 coordinate 120,405,918, forward strand.
TTGTCTTACGAGGCACTACTGTACTTATATACTTGTCTCCTTTTTTCCAATGCCCTTCCTCCATTTACCTTCTTATTAGTCATTATAAATATGGCATAATGTAGAAACGGAGTGTTTGCATAAATGCATCAGAAGTGTGTATTATTTCAACCTGACATCATCCTGTGACTTTTTCCAGGGAGTTAGTAGCTCTGATCTGAAGGGATATGTTAACAAAGTAGATATGCATAGGATGGTGATACAAGTGTCATCATTGCCCAAGACTGAAAAGGTCTCATATTAAATCTGGAACTTTTATCTGTCATAGTCATCTCTTTATGGAACATAATTTTTTGATCAATATCTTTTGTTGAGGGAGCAATGCATGTCAAGAAGCCACACAAAGATTGCACCCATGAGATTGGGTCACTGCAAGCTAGTTGGCATTTTCTAATCTACAATAGCCTGACATTTGAGGAGCATCTCCCTCTGTGCATTGCATTTTTTCACTCACCTTCCTTTCTTGTCAACAGATGGACTTTTTTTGTTACATTCACATTTTCCTACCATGTCCATTTCTTATCTCCCAGTACTAGATGGGCACAAAATGAACTTTTAGTTTGTTTTGTTATTTGTTATTTGTTTCATTATGTAATGAAATGAACAACAAACTGCCCCCTCTAAGAGAAACAAAATGAAATAAAATGGAAATTTCCCTTTCGTTTCAATTCATTTTATTCACCAGTGTCTCCTACCTGGTGATGCTGGTCCTTCCTGGTCCGGTCCTCCTGCCTGCAGGGAGGGGGCATCCAGGAAAAAAAATAAGCCGACCGGCCGTGCTACAGCTGGTAGGTGGGCCACATGGTCAGCACAATAAAATAAAATAAAATAAAATAAATAGAAAACCCTGATCCAGCACATGGGCCTCAGTACTGGCCCACGAACACCAGACTCGACCCTCTGGTCGCCGAACTAGCCCACGGGCCAGCAAAAGTTTTTTTTTAAATATCTGACCAGCCTGTACTACAGCTGGTAGGTGGGCCACATGGTCGGAAGTAAAAAATAAATATAAAATAAATATAAAATAAATTAATAATTTCAAAACCCACTGGTGGCGTTAAAAAAAAAAAAAAGGAAAAAATGAACCAAAACTAAAATGAATTACAAAACAATTTTTTTTTTAAAAATAACTGTAATTAATGAACTGGACCGGACTGGAACTGGAAAATGAACCAAACCGAAATGAATCACCATTTTTTTGGTTCGTGCCCATCTCTACCCAGTACTGCTCATGTTTTAATAATCCACTCTCCAATCCAATTTTGCCCAATTTACAAATGCATATAGAATAACATGCATTTAAACTAAAGAAAGATATTATATTAAAGATATGTTGATTCTATTCTATTCTCCAATATACCCAGCTTGGATCAGGGTTCTTGTGATGACAGAACTCTTCATTTATGAGAAGAGCAGATGCAGTGGTACCTCGGTTTAAGTAATTAATGTGTTCTCTGGGACATCTTGTATTCTGAACAATTTTGGTCTAATATGCAGAAATGGATAGATTAACCAAAAGATTAAAAGGACAAGTAGAATCAACTTTCAGTGCTGGATGGGAACTTTTTTATGACTGGTGGAAAACTAAAGTAATCTAGATTAAAGCAAGACAAAATTAGAGGATAACTAGGTAATAATATGTCAATGAGAGAGAATCACATGTCTTATTATAGATAAATTGTGGCTGTACATCTTATGGTACCCTTTCCCCTTTCCTTCTTTTTCCCCTTTTTTCCTCTTGTTGTGTGTGTCATTGATTTGATTTTCTATGTTTAATTATTTGTATGTTCAATAAAATGTGTTTTAAGAAAAGAACAATTTGTAAACTACACATGGCCATTTTGTTTTGGAGGTGGTCCGCTTCCAATATGAATAATGGCAGAACAGCTGCCAGTTGGTGCTGGGATCCAACTAACCCTAACCCTAACCCTAACCCTAACCCTAACCCTAACCCTAACCCTAACCCTGAACAAAATCAATCAGTCTCTTACCTTGTTTTGGGTAGCATGGAGCTAAATTCCAATGAGGAAGAAGCCACGGATGCATCATCTGTCACTCTCCCTGGGGTTGGCCAATCAGACAGGGAGGCAGGATGATGCAATCCCTACATAGCTCCTGATTGGCCAGCACCAGGGATAATGAAAGATGAAGCATTCGAGGCTTCTTCCTTGTTGGAGTTTAGCCCTGCGCTACCCAAAACAAGATAAGTGACTGATTGATTTCATTCTGGAAGATGGATCCTGGTACAAAACTGGACCCCTTCCAAAATGAAATGTCCATGTCTATTGTAAACCAAAGCATGGTTTCCCATAGGAATGCATTGAAAACCAACTAGTCTGTTCCAGAGGTGAGAAACAAGTCAGAAAAAGTATTTTATCTGTTCAAAACTGTTTATAAAGTGCACTTTAAAGGCATGCACAGCAGAAACACTCCCCACAATGCAGGAAACACAGGCATGGAAACGAAATCTCAGTTCACCTGTCCCCCAATGCAATAAAATGCAATGCAATGCAGAACATTTAGTAAAAGGCATAGCTCATCCCCCCTAATGAAATACAGTGCAATGCAATGCAGAATGCCCAGCAAACAATGAAGCTCAGCTCCCTACCTTAGAGTCATCCAAGTCATCCTCTCAGGCTTGGGCTACAAGGCAAAAGTCAATTTTAATTACTGTAGTTAGTTAGTACAAAAGGGAGTGGGGAGGTATTGCATTTTGAAGTGTGATTGGTTAGGTTACACATCAGGGCACACCTCCATAATCCCCTTTTCCCCTTTTCTTTTCTTTTCTAATGGAGATTCTTTTGAAACCTAAAAATTATGTAACCTGGGGCACTTGTAACCTGGGGTACCACTGGATATAAAATAAAGAAATATATTCAAGTATAAATTCCACTGCATACTCCTTTGTAATGTGTTGTAAAACAGGTATAAATATGTTAACTCTGCTTGATTACTTGATGACTACTATCCTATGATAGATGATAGATAGATAGATAGATAGATAGATAGATAGATAGATAGATAGATAGATAGATAGATAGATAGATAGATGTTGCACATATTTCCCACAGTGCAAATATATAAGTGTATAATCTAAAATTCTTGAATTTAAAATAACTACAATCATATTTATAATTGTACATAGTTAAAGCACAATTCTGCTTAACTTGAAGTCATAAACCACAACTAGGCCCATTAATTTTGTGAGGGATTTAGTCAGTTGTAAAACAAGTATAAATATGTTAACTCTGCTTGATTACTTGATGACTACTATCCTATGATAGATGATAGATAGATAGATAGATAGATAGATAGATAGATAGATAGATAGATAGATAGATAGATAGATAGATAGATAGATAGATAGATAGATAGATAGATAGATAGATAGATAGATAGATAGATGTTGCACGTATTTCACACAGTGCAAAGATATAAGTGTATAATCTAAAATTCTTGAATTTAAAATAACTACAATCGTATTTATAATTGTACATAGTTAAAGCACAGTTCTGCTTAACTTGAAGTCATAAACCACAAGTAGGCCCATTAATTTTGTGAGGGATTTAGTCAGTCAACTCTTTCCCCTGTTCTTGTCACTCAAATAGGCATACTCTAGTTTTGATTTATTACTGCATTTCAGCTATTTAGTCATTTTTAACTGTCTCTCACCCTTCTTTGTTAACCACCCGGAGTTCCCCTGGGAAGATAGGCGGTATAAAAATAAATAAATAAATAAATAAATAAATAAATAAATAAATAAATACACTGAAGTTAAGCACCGTTGAACTCAATGTACATATATAGGATTGTGTTGCTCTGTCTTTAACAGCAATCATCCACATATTTGCTTAGAACTAAACTGCCTCCAAAGCCTGCGGTGCTTACACTTGGCTACGTGGATTCAGGATTACAGCCTTAAGGATTCAAAATTGCCAACATTTCTGTGCCAGTCTCCCAAGCTGTGAAGAGAGATACAATAATGAATTTTTTAAAAAAATACATAATAGATTTTCTTGCCCTCAGTTCTTGGAGGGTGTTTTTGTTTTCTTGGTAGATATACTCTTCCAAGTAATTGAGATTATGTTGATGAATCTGCCAAAGCACTCTGTTTGGGAATTTATTATATAGAAAGTAATCTGGGCAACAGCAAATTAGGGACACATTTTTCAGTCTGAGCTAAAAAGCTTTAGGTCCTCTGTTTAAGGATGGATGTAATGGTTAATTTAAATGTTCCATCACAACACCCAAGACACTTGCCAATCTATCAAAATTACACTGTGGAACAAGCAATACTAAAATGAGATGCAGAAAGATGAGCAGTAATACTGTGTGTCTGACTACCAGACACTAACTGACACATCTTACTTACAAGAAAAATAAAATAAATAAACCTGTTTAGAAAGCAAGCAACTAAATCATTATTCCTGATTCTACTTATCTCACCCTCCTGAGTTTAAGGGAGCAAATTAAAACCTGGCTGTTACTCAGACATTTGAAAATGTCACCCGCGTTTCATCTTAATTCTGAGACAGTTTTGTGACAACCCAATTGTTAACCATCTTGTGTTTTGTAATATTCATAAGACTGGGGAGCATTAGGCCTCATTCTTTCAACCTAAAATGGTTGTGTGTCCTATAGATGGGTGAGGTATTGGTTAAATAAATAAATAAATAAATAAATAAATAAAAGTTCAACTGAACCCAATAGGACTGAGAACTAAGTATGGATGGATAAATTTGTTTCATAATGGCCAGTGTCCTCATGGTAATCTGTAGTCAATGAAAAGGAATTTAAAAGAAAAGAATGTGTCAATCATTTCTTTTATATAGGCATACATAGGATGGCACCATATATTTTTCCTCATAGACACATGCTTTTTGACATCTTGTTGTTTAAATAGATATATTTAAATAAATGAATGCAGTGAATCGTTAGATATATAAGTGTGTGTGTGTGTGTGTGTGTGTGTTGTGTGTGTGTGTGTGTGTGTGTGTGTGTGTGTGTGTGTGTGTGTTGTTCTCTTACAACTCATGTATGAGGCTTCAATGATATTGGCATGCACACAAAAGGTATAGATATAATTTACACTGCCTACGTGATGGAGAAGAGGAAGGAATTGATCCCTCCTTCTTCTGGAGGAAGGAAATAAAAATGCTCCAAATTAGATCATGGAAATTGGAAGGACTACACAGAGAAAGAGTCACCAATGTCAATGAGGAGACCCAAAAAAGTAAGACAAAATGGTGAATGGGAATAGTATAAACAAACAGAAATACTCTATGGGGGAAGTTAGCTTTAGACTAATATTCTGTGATAGTGGTGAGGAAACTGAAGCCTTCACAATATTTTTGGACTGTAAACTTGCAGAAATTCTTATTATTGTTTATTACAATAAGACAATCTGTTTGGTGTTGCAGCTCAATCAAGTCTGGAAGCTGCACCGTCCTGCTCTATGATATGATGGGAACTGAGTAGGAGAGAATGATCAACTGAATCAAAGGGCGTCGAGGAGTTAAAGAGAAAATCAAAGAGAATGTGTTTGATTTTGCCAATGAAGAAGCCAAGGAAATGATTGAAGCACAGAAAATAAAAACCATAAGCAAGTGGCATACATTAGAATGGAATATGGTAACTGTAGCTCCCCCGCCCCCTGCTCCACAATTCTCATGCTTCCTAATAACCAACAATGATGGTGAAGACTTATGGGGATACCATAAGAGCCAGTTATAACCTAACTCAATTTTAAGTGGTCTAAAAAGAAAAATAAGGAATTCAGATGGTTGTCATTAGAAGGTTAAGTAGGGTGAAGAAACATTTTTGTTTTTTAAGAATGGAAGGAACCATGGAATATCTGGATGATAAGGAGGGATGTCAAAAGAAGGACACATCAAATAAAATTAATTGGTAAGGGGGTTGACGGGTGGCGGAATGGGACCAAAGGAGTGGAGATTGATTACCATAATACACACATTGTGAACTTTCTGGGTCTGTTAATGCTCCCTTCCTTCAGATTTCTCAGTCCCAAGTGGCTTTTTCATTATCCAAATAAAATGCATTCATTTGAAAAAAGTTTGTCTGTGAAGATTCATGGTCATCCAGGTGAGTTTATCTGGAAGCTGACTTAATGAAACTGGACTTCTTTTTTCTTGAAAAAAGTTTGAAAAACTGAGCTTGGCAATCTTGATTATTGAATAGCATTTTTATATTCAGCAGGACTTAACAGTGATAATGTGTATTCTTGTTGGTTACTATAATAATAATAATAATAATAATAATAATAATAATAATAATAATAATAATAATAATAATAATAATAATAATAATAATAATAAATGAAAAGAGGGGAAGACTCCCAATTTTGAAGACTGTGTCTAGAAAGAAATTGGTACCATTGATGAACGACGTAAACTCTGTACCTGCAACAATCCAGATAATGTCAATTGAACAGATAAATCAGCTTGCTTATACTGCAGCAGTAATAGTAACATGGTATTAAACGAGGGGTTTTTCAAGATGACTCTTTGTTATTTCTGCTATTTACTATTGCCCTGATTCCCCTCTCAATGTTTTGCAGAAAATAAAATGAGTACCCAGCTTGCTGGGGGGGGGGCAATGTGTAGCCTGCACACTGTAATTAAAAATTGTAAACCACCCAGAGACTACTTGTAGTGGTATGGGGCGGTATATAAGCAGAACACTTTGCTTATCTATTGTATATGGATGACTTAAAATTGTATGGAAAATCAGAAACTGAAATACACTCACTGACCAACACAGCCCAATTTTTCAGTACTGATGTTAGTATTGAGTTTGGACTAAACAAATGTGCTGTTCGGACTCCTGATGGGTGCCTGGATGCCGTATTGACATGGACCAGGGCGAACAGGCTCAGGCTCAACCCAGGGAAGATGGAGGTTATGTCCCCTTCCCTGTTTGAACGGAGTTTCCCTCCAACTCGCAGAGAGGGTGCGGAATCTGGGCGTGGTTCTGGATCCGGCGCTTACCTTAGAAGCCCAGGTGGCGGCCGTGACCAGATCTGCTTATTACCATCTTCGCCAGATAGCCAGATCTGCCAGTACCTGGATGGCGACTCTCTGAGAACTGTGGTCCAAGCACTGGTGATCTCGCGGCTGGACTACTGCAATGCCCTCTACTTGGGGCTGACCTTGACTCTCCTCCGGCATTTGCAGCGGGTACAAAATGCGGCTGCCAGGCTGGTGGCGGGTGTGCGTCATTATGACCACATCACCCCAGTCCTGGCTCGCCTGCATTGGTTGCCCGTTGCATCCCGGATTAGATTCAAGGTCCTGGTTTTAGTTTATAAAACCCTCCATGGCTTGGGCCCGGACTACCTGTCAGAGTGTATCGTCCAACGATCGACCTCAGCCCGACCTGTTCAGCAGTCGCGACCGCACTCGCTCCAGGTCACCACCCCTCGAGAGGCCGGAAGACTTTCACACGTAACCGGGCCTTCTCGGTGGCGGCCCCCTCACTTTGGAACACCCTTCTGAGTGATGTGCACTCTGCAGTGTCCCTGCTGGCCTTCCGCAAAGCCTTAAAAATGCTTCTCTTTCGCGAGGCCTTTGGCGAGCATTAATTAATTAATTTTTTTCTCTTTCCCCTTGCTGCCATCAATACTTGCTCCTAAGTAACTCGCCTTCCCTAGGGTGATGCTAGGGCACTTATGTGTGTTGTGTTTTAAAATTGTTTATAACTGTTTTATTGCTTTACTCTGTTGTGCTAAATTATATTGTTTTTGAATATTGCGCTCTGTCGCTACTCTGTAAGCCGCCCAGAGTTCCTCTGGGAAGATGGGCGGGATACAAATGCAATAAATAAATAAATAAATAAATAATACAGTGGCAGTGAGAAAAGGAAAAATCACTGAGAGTGAAAGAACTAAAATGCCAAATGGACAAGCAATTAAGTATCATCATCAGTCTGAAGCTTATAAATATCTGGACATACTGCAATTAGATAATATCAAACATGGGCAAGTGAAAAATGTGGTTAGTAAGGAATATATCCAAAGGGTTAGAAAAATATTAAAAAGTAAGCTGAATGGAGGTAACACCATCAAGGCTATTAATAGCTGGGCCATAATGGTCATCAAGTACACTGCTGGCATCATAAACTGGACTCAGATGGAGCTAGATAGCATGGATAGGAAAACAAGAAAACTTATGACCATTCACTATGCATTGCATCCATGCAGTGATGTCGACAGACTGTATTTACCTAGAAAATTAGGTGGTAGAGATCTTTTACAAGTGAAGCAGACAGTTGAAAAAGAGAAGCATGTGTTGGCAGATTATGTAAAACATATTACAGAGACAGCATTATTGGATGTTAAGAACAAGGAGGTGTTTAAAGTAAAGCAAACAAAGGGTCAATACAGGAAAACAATGATGCAAATATGTGCAGATAGCTGGCATAATAAAGCAGTGCATGGGCAGTTCCTTGAAAAATCAAAGGAAAAGTAGATGAAGAAAAGACTTGGCTATGGCTCACCAATGGAACACTGAAAAAAGAGACAGAAGCCCTGATTTTTGCAGCTCAAGAACAAGCTATTAGAATAAATGCAGTTAAGGCTAGAATAGAAAAATCAGCTGAGTAAGCCACATGTAGACTCTGTAAAGAGGCGGATGAAGCTATCAACCATATATTGAGTTGTTGCAAGAAAATTGCTCAGACTGATTACATAACATAGTTGCTCAAATTGTCCACTGGAATTTGTGTCACAACTATCATATGCCCATAGCAACTTACTGGTGGGATCATATGCCTGAAAAAGTGATTGAAAATGAGCATGCAAAATTACGTTGAGACTTCCAAATATAGACAGACAGGGTTTTGGAGAATAATATCTCAGATATTATGATTGTGGAGAAGAAAAAAGTGTGGATCATTGATATTGCTATACCAGGTGATAGTAGAGTCACTGAGAAACAACTTGAAAAAATTTCCCTATATCAGGATCTGAAAATTGAACTTCAGAGACTCTGGCATAAACCAATACAGGTGGTCCCATGGTAATCAGCATGCTGGGTGCAGTTCCTAAGCAAGTATTTAGAAGAAATTGGAGTTGCCAAAATCACCATCAGTCAGCTGCAGAAAGCTACCTCACTGGGATCTGCTTGCATATTTCACCGATACATCACATACACCTAAATGCTTGGAAAGTGTTCAACTTATGATTTGTAATACAAAATCCAGTATAATTAGCATGTCTGCTGTGTGGTAATAATAATAATAATAATAATAATAATAATAATAATAATAATAATAATAATAATAATAATAATAATAATAATAATAATAATAATAATAATAATAATAAACATGCTGGGTGCAGTGCCCAAAGAACTAAGCAAGTATTTTGAAGAAATTTGAGTTGACAACGTCACCATCAGTCAGATGCAGAAAACCACCTTACTGGGATCTGCTCACATAATTTGCAGATACATCACTGAGTCCTAATAGCTTGGGAAGCGTTCGACTAGTGATTGGTAATATAAAATCCAGCGTAGATAGCTGTGTGGTTAATAATAATAATAATAATAATAATAATAATAATAATAATAATAATAATAATAATAATAATAATAGAGGATGATGATTACGATGAAGAAGAAGAAGAAGAAGAAGAAGAAGAAGAAGAAGAAGAAGAAGAAACAAATATCAACAAATATTATTTACAATAGATTGAATTCCTGTTCAAGTGTCCTTTTTTGATACAGACAACCATAATGACAGCAATATGTGCTCCATTCATGCTTTGCAAAAGGTCTGCTATAGACATGGGCACGACTCGGCAAAATCCTCGTTTTCGTTTTCGTTCCTCGTTTCCGTTACGTAACGAAACGAAGAACGACAATTACTCCGCCAGAACTCGAACTCGAACCGACTAAAGAAAAATTGGGTCTGATTTGTCATGGTTGTTCCTGGCGGCATCTCAGCGATCGCGTGATGCCAAGCGGCACAGGAAAAAAGTTTTTAAAATAAAATAAAAAACCCCGATTCCCGGCCAAAAAAGCAGGTGAAAATATGCCTGCCTGAGGGCACCTACCAGAGGGGTGGTTTCTGGGGGGGGGTCCCGGCCTCCCCCACTCCTCTCCTGGGCTGCGCATCCTCGTTGTCTCACCAACTCGCCAAGCGGCACGGCACAGAAAAAAGTTTTAAAAATTAAAAAAATCCCGATTCCCGGCCAAAAAAGCAGGCGAAAATATGCCTGCCTGAGTGAGGGCACCGACCAAAGGGGTAGTTTCTGGGGGGGGTCCCTGGCCTCCCCACCTCTCCTGTCCTGGGCTGCTCTGGTGGGGGGCATCCTCCTCGTCTCGCCAACTCGCTCGCCATGCCATGCGGTGCAGGCGGGGGATCCAAAATGGGGCGACCGCAATATTTATTTTGAAATCGTGGTCAAAAAACACACCAAAGCACCACAGAAACATGCGAAAATAGCTATTTTAAAACTGCCTGATTTTTTACAGTAGCAGCAGTGGGTTTTTCTTGCAACAAAACGTCTCAATTTATTTTATTTTATTTTATTTTCATTTTTATTTTTTTACACCTGCACAATGATGGGCTGGCCATGGGAGTGGACCATGCAAATTTTTGGAGCCATTCCACCAATTGCATGGCCACTTGGGCAGGTTTTGACCGAGACATCTGGGATGTGCCAGTCGGGCATAAAAAGCCCACTAACCCTAGCCCGAACCCGAACCCTAACCCTAACCCTAAGCCATATGCCAGTACACTGTCCTTCTTAGTGGGTCAGAGAGGCATCCAGAGGTGCACCCCAGTAACTCACCCTAACCTTACCCATAACCCTAAGCCTAGCCCCTGCGCTAACCCCTAACCAGTAAGCCAGATCTGTGTACTCGCATTGCACTACAGCAAGTACACTTCCCTTCTTAGTGAGCCAGAGGGCGCCCATAGGGGTCCTCTGTCACTTTGTTCCCCAGCCCAAGTGCACCGTATGCAGGCAGGCAGTGAGTCACAGAGGCACCTGAAAGAGAGGTGCCTCTGCCTGCCACTGCAACTTGGTATGCTTATCCAATTGGCTATGCATGCCATTTTGTACCGTGCCAGAGGAGGCAACCACCCCAGAGAGGTGCCTACAGGAGCCCGCTTTCCCTTCATAGCTGGCCAGAGGAGGCACCCACCCCAGAGAGGTGTCTCCAGGAGCCCGCTACCCCCCCAAAAAACAGTACTAACGACAGACAAAAACAACAACAAACGAAATGACAAATTTTTGAGAAATTTCACGACAATCGGAAACGAGCCGAAACGGGCCGGCTCCGACACACGACAACTCGAAATGTAATTTTTCCTGGTCGTGCCCATCTCTAGTCTGCTATTTGATGGAGCATTCTTACTGAGATCCATGATAACACAGTCTTTGATATGGCAGAATTCTCGAAAGGCAGTTGTATCTACATTCACAACAATGTGTCAGAAACATCATAGACAACAAGTAATTAGAAACGGGAAATAGTGAATAGCTGTGTGAGAATATATGTCTACATTATGCAGCTTTTCTCCAACGGAAATGGTGCTGACCAGGTTTCATAATGTGGGTGATTCAAATTCTTTTCATGTGGGTCCAGAGGTTATTATGCACACTAGATAAACTCTTGACAAAGGTCTTGCAAAAGCAAGATAGTATTAGAAAAATAAGAAGGGTTGTGCCTCTTCACTCTTGAATGACAGCACCCAAGAGGTGACCTGATTGAAGTTTATAAAACAATACACGATGTGGACAAAGTAGATAAGGAAAAACTGTTTTCCCTATTGTACAACACTAGAACTAGGTGGCACTCCATGAAACTTTTTGGGTGTTAGATCCCAAACAAATAAGAGAAAGCACTTTTTTACCCAGAGCATCACTGGTCTGTGGAGCTCCCTGCCAGAAGAAGTGGTGATAGCTGTCAACCTTGACAGCTTCAAGAAAGGATTAGACAAGTTCATGGAGAACAAGGGTATCAATGGCTATCATCATGGATGCCTAAGGAAAACCTCCAGGTTGGAGTGATAGGCAGGATATCTCTGAATGCCATTTTCAAGGAATCTTAAGCAGGTGAAGACATCTGCTTGGGAATACTCTCAAGCAAATCATGAGCCATTTTGTGTGAGACAGAATGCTGACTGGATAGGCTGTGGCCTGTTCCAGCAAGGCTGTTCTTATGTTCATAAGAACATGGAGTTCATTGGGACTGCAGGAGTTTCAGGCTACCTTTTGAGTTATGAACACCATGGATTCCTAAGGTATATATATGGTTTTATATGTATATTATACTTGGTGGTTGGTTCCAAATGCTTTGCTATATACTGCATGGTGGGGGAACTGTGAACAATTTACATTCTTCATATTATATACATTTAATGTGTTTATTGCATTGAATGTTACATTATTGTATACACTGTTAATCATAAGACATGGAAGGTTTTTCCCCCAGAAATACTAATTAACACAACCAGCAGAGCATAGGATTCCAGAGTTCTAGAGTTGTAAGAAACCTATAAGGCCTTTGAGTCCAGCCCTCTGCTCAACTCAGGAATGCACATCAAAGTATATTTGACAGATGATTGTCTATTTTTCCTTGAATGTCTAGAGTTGGAGCACCCAAGGCAATTCAGATTTTTCAACCTTTCCTCAGAGGGCTCAGTTTTCAGCCCATTGATCATCTTTGTTGCCCTCCTGCTTGGTGGGCATACTCATAAAACAAACAAACAAACAATCAACAACAAAAACCCCAGCCAAACCTTATTCTGTGAGTCTCTGCTTTTCAGAAAACCTATTGCACTAACATTTTACATTTTCAGACATAAATCACATCAACATTGGGAGAGCAAAATGCAGAAAACATGTTAAAACCTGAACAGACATGGTCTGTTCACTGGTTTAATATTTTAAACCACCAATATCATGTTTCCTCCTGCAGAAATATCTTTGTAAATGACAAAACAGATTGCTTTGTAAAAGGAGTCTTAACTACAAATTAATTACAGCAGGGGTTCTGTTTTACAACCCATTAAAATCTGCTGAACTTCAGTTCCTGGAGTTTTGCCTAAGCTGTTTCTCAGGAATCACACATTCGGAAAGTTCCTGTTTGTTATAATAGATAAACAAAAGAGTTATAAACCAGCAGCGCTGAAAATTATTACGCTGAATTTATCTTCTACTTCATGTCATGTACTTTAAAAATGGTGCCTATCATCTGCTTTAATTGCTGTATTTCAAATGTATTAGGTTCTAAGAGAGTATTTTCCTTGATGTTTGTGTAAAATACTGCAATATGATTGACTGTGCTTCAGCACTGCTATTATCTGAAGCTAATAAAACCTCCAGCGGGCCTATTAATTTATCATTAAGAACAGCTGTGAGTGGCTATAATACCACTATTTCAGTTGATCCATCATAATGTCTCTGTAATGGACAATGAAAGAGAATCTCTTTCTGTCAGAATATGGGAGACACAACCATCATAGAAAGGGCAAGGGGTTAAAATGGGGTTTTTTTTAAAAAAAAAAACCTTGTGTCTTACTAGAGGTTGTGACAAAGTTAGATGTTGCATACAAAAACATTGGCTTTAAACCTCTGTGGTCACATTGTTTATGGCAAAGTAAGTACATTGGGAATTGAGAAGTAATGGATGGAATAAAACTTGCATTTTCTAGCTGGTGATCCACAATCTCAACTCCCCTTCTAGCCAATGCCTCTCCCCTCCTCCTCTTCATGCTTCTTGCCAGATTCTAAGCATGGGTTTTTAACAGTGCTCAGAAGTAGGCTCATTAAATAAGTGGGAATTTTGTAGGTCAACTGCTCTTGATTTAAATGGGTCTAGTCTCATTGAGACTTACAATAGTAAGCAATAGGATTTCAGCCAATTAGAGATGGGCACAAATAAAAAAAATGGTGTTTCGTTTGTCGTTTGTCGTTTAGGGGGTCCGTTTTGGTTTGCTTCTGTTTTTCACGAATCTTTGCAAAAAATCGTTTTTGTTTTCATTTGTTGCATTACCGTTTCGTTACCATTTATTTCATTTTTTGTGATTTTTTTTTTGTATTTAAAGCAGTTCAATGCATTGCCGTAACGAAAACGAAACGGATTTTGTTGCGTAACGAAATGAAAAAATGGAAACGGAAACGAAAAATTGTTCATTTCGTGCCCATCTCTACAGCCAATATTGAAAATGCTGAGTGGACAAAGTCCCTGGCTGCAGAGCTAGAGTTTATGAATTCATTTCCCCACTTTGCCTCCTTGATAGGTGCTGGAATTGATGATCCACAAAGTCCTCTCCAGCTCTGCAGTTCAAAGATCCTAAGATCAAAATGCCTGTGGCATTTTGAAGTAATGAATAAACATTGCTCATTACGCCCAAGAACATTAACTGGGTCAGTAGATGTTTTGATATATTTTTCAAAGTGATGTCACTTTCTCCTTAACACCCCTAAATTAACATCACTGACTGTAATGTTCTTTCCCTACTGAGGGGTTTTCATAAAATCATCTGTAGCTAACTTCTATAAGATGCAATATGTTTGCATTATGTTGTTTGGCCCTTCCCTTTCTCTGCTGCCATCATTTTCACTGAATGTTTTGATTGACAACTGTCTCTCCACCTCCAGGTTAGAAGGTTTTCTCCATCCTCCCAACATGAACCATATCTTTCCTCTCTAAACATTTTTTTTAATCTTTCCTTTCCTTCTAAGGTCACAATCTCACCTTGTCAGCTAGCCATCCAACCATTTTCAATTTGACAACCTAGCAAGTTGTCCAGCTTCACCCCATGACCCCCTAGATGTCCCAAAGTGAATGTCCTCGGGTCCAGCAAGGTGTTGTGGAAGGTTGCATAGGATGGGTTTCACACACCTCTCGCCATTGTTCATCTAACAAGGCTATTCAGATAGTTGTCCACTCAATGAGCCTATTCAGACCAGGTGGTGAAACCAAGGTGAACGACAAATTGGAAGCCTCCCACCAACTTTTCTTAGACTGATGAAGCTGCTTGGATGAGTAGTGAAATGTTCCAGTCCCACAAAGAAGAAGAAGAAGAAGAAGAAGAAGAAGAAGAAGAAGAAGAAGAAGAAGAAGAAGAAGAAGAAGAAGAAGAAGAAGAAGAAGAAGAAGAAGAAGTGGTCAGTTGCCATGACTCAGCTCCAGGTGGAAAGGTGGAGATGGGGGGGGAGGTCATAGTTTCCATTTGGTTAAGAAGGGAAGCTGAAACCAATGGGAAAGAATCACAGTAAAGGAGGGGAAGAAGTGGAAAGAGGCTTATCTCTGGCTCTATCAGCACATCAGAGTCAAAGGGGAAGAGTAAGTAGAAACAAAAGATGAGCTGGACCCATCTTCTCTGCCTCTGGGGAGAAGATGTGGTGGAGAGCTCTGATATTTCACCCATTGGCATCAGCACCTCCTACATTCACAAAGACCCTGGCAATCAGCTAGCCTTTTAGCCCACACTCCAGTCCAGTGGAGGCTCTGGGAAAACAGACACATGAGAGACAGCAGCAGGAAGCATTGGCAAAATGAAGACTACTTCATTGAGTGGCATTACTTCATTTACTGGTATCCATTAATGGCATTGCAAACCCTTATTGAAGAATATGTGATGGCTCAATGCTTAAGAAATGATGTATTTAACAATTTTGTAGCTTGATTCCAGTGACAGAAATTTGTTTGGGTGAGAGACTGGATTTGGCTGTGGGCTAGTGAACTTGGCTGTTGGCTAGTGGTTCTTCTGGCAGGACAGGGAACAGCTGGTCTCCTGTTTCTTGCATTCCATTCACCCATGTTTAATAAACTTAAGTTGAACCAGCTTAGGAACTTGGAATATAGGGAGACCAAGATTGAGTAGGGAATCTCTGGCATAACAAGCTTGGGTACAGGTGGCAGTGTTCATAGTTGAACATGTAACTGTGAGTTTCCTCAGCCTAACATTGAAACTATAACCAGGTGGTGGCACCTGGAACTATAACATAATTATGAATGACTGTTTTAAATAACTTTCTGTGTTCTGCTACACACATGTATTCTTCAGAGTTGAGCCAAAACTTCCCAGGAAAGAATTTTGAAAATTGAGGGGGTTTTTTTGCCAACGGTTCCATAAATATCTCCTGCCATTTCCTCTAAATGCTATATAACATATGTACATATGGTTCATATATACATTTAACATAATTTCTGTGGTGCCCAGAATTCTCTTTGTAATGTATGCAATAAAAATGAGCATGAGTAGCTGGTGACCTGGTTTATCCTCTCACAAGAAGGAAGAAAATATTCTTGCAATGAAATTGTGAGAGATATTTTCGGGGGTGGAGGGAAGGCAGCTCAATGTTGGAGAGATCTCATTCTATTTGACGTGTGCATTTCTGTAAAATGAACATTATTGTACACAATAGGTTTGCTTTCTTGCACAAATGAGTTGAGAGTACTATTTGATAGTTTTTTGTGTGTCTTTTATTAATTGGCCTGTCCTTCAGCAGTGGTGGTGTGTACATGCTTAGTTTCCTGAAGACACTACTTGCTGAGATATTTTGCACAAAGCTGTTCTCTTTAAAGTCAAGGTTGACAATGTTTTCTATAAAGTACATTCAGTGTTCATGCACATATTTCCCTGTGCTAACATCACCCATCAATCTGCATGAAATTTATCTCAGAATTTTAAAAACCCTCATTTTTTGCAAAACTCACAAAGGGAGGGGAAATAATTAATTGAACCAGCTCTTGGTTGGCTCATACACTAAATAATATCTTGTCTAATTCATGAAATTGAGGTGAGAGATATTTTATTTCCTAGAATATTTGACTAGCTATTACAACCTTGCTTCATATTATTCCTGGTCAGCTCCCCATAAATCAGGTGTGTATATATCTTCGCTATGTGATTCCTCTCTGTGACAACGTCCCTGAGGTTTTTTGCTCATAAAAGTTGTGAATGGATACAACCCCCATGCCTAAATGCAGAAGATCTGCAGCATGGTTACATTTTCTTCTACCCTTTTATTGCGCAAATTGCTAAGGAAGCGACAAAACAGAACTGAAAACAAAGCATGTCTAGCATGTAACATTTTGCAACCCTAAATAAAATAAAAAGGGAAACACCAATGAAAGTTGGGATACATCACATTTGGTGTTGAAGCCATACAGTTGAAGTGTCTTGCTATTTTCCTAAAACATTTTAGGGTGCCTAATTTTTATTTAATTTTTATTTTTAAATGACAATGCTCACAGATCAGTTTTAGTTCTATGCAAAATAGTCCTCTGTGCAGATGATTCATGGAGCAGCTACATGTGTACAGGTTCCCAGAGTAAGCAAGAAAGAGTGAAATCACATCAGTAAATAACGTCCTTTCTGGTTCTATTCCCAGATTAACTAGAATTGAAATGCAGAATTCCATAAAGCAGGAGGAACTGGGTAATGCAAGTAAGACAGAGGCAATGTGCAAAGCATTAATTGCTTAATTGATGTTTCCCAACCTTTGGCTACCTGGGTGTTCTTGGGATGCAATTCCCAGAAATCTTCACCACTGGCTAGGTTGGTTTGGGTTTCTGGATGTTGCAGTCCAAGAACATGAGTTATCCAAGGTTGGGAACCACTGGCTTAAATGGTGCTGGAAAATTACCACTAGTTGAAAAGTCTTCTTTTGACTTGATGTGGAGCAAGGAGTGTAACCAGTCACTTCTTATATGAATGGGAAATGACCACCACCCTTTATTCTACTACACTTGGGCAAGCATAATTTCCAAGAGGTTTCTGGTCCCTCTCTGGTTAGGCAACCATGACTACCATCCTGCTCTAATGAGAACGGACTATTCAATAGCCCATAATGCCACCTCCTCAGAGGCTATCTGAATCAAGTGGGAAGCTAGGAGAGGAGTTTGAAAACCAATATTAACAATAGAAGAGAGAATATTCCAAGCAGGGGTGAACTATGTGAAAAAACATCAGATTTGCATAAGATAATACAAAATGTATTGGAACAACACAAATAACACTTTTCTACCCAATGTTTTATTTTGCAAGAAAAAGGAAGGGGAGCAGAAATAGAAGCAGGCAAGAAGTTGGCATGGACAAAAGAAACTAGTGCAAGGAAAGCTGTCAGGCACAGAGAAAATTTCAGCAGGGCTCAGCATTGTGAAAAGGAAAGTAACAAAGAGAATAAGATTTTCACCTGAGTATTCATTTTATCCCTATTGACCCCAATGCCAAGTTGCTATATTTAATTTTTCCATTGATGGAAGGCTAAAGAGAAGCTACTACCTGTCCTCAATTCATAGCTGCTTTCTCTGAAATCCTACCAGACTCACTCAGCTAGTTATGCGACTCACAGCTTTCATTGAACACACGTCAACAAAGACCGACCAGAATGGCATTAGGCTTGGGTTAAGTTGAGACTCTTCCGCGTTGCTTTGTTCATCATGAAAAAATGGCTTTCTAGTTTAGACTATGCTCTTTGGACTGTGATGTACTTTCTGGCAGATTCATCATGTTTGTTTCCTTTGAATGAAGTGCCTGGGAAAGTGAAAGGTTAAGAGATCTGGAGGCAGCTCTGCATGCAGGCAGCATGATTGCTTTCTGCTACTTTCAGTTCCATGCCCTGGGGTCTTGACCTATTGCACCTGTGATATTTCAACCCTGGATCCATCCCAAACAGCCTCTGACAGCCTCATCAAGTTGCTTCAGGTTGTACGGAATACTGGACAGGCGAGAAAAATAGGCAATAATAACAAAATTCAATTGGGAGATATTACATGGGCAGAACCCTTTCAAAACCATTTATAAAACTTTTAAAACTCTCCTTGAACTTTGTATTCAACACTCTGTCTTGTTGGATGGACATCTATAGAATTGTCACCTTCTCATTTACAAAGTATCCAACAGATGAAGGGGTGCATGAGAAGCAAAGCTCAGCAAGTGTAGCTCTTGAGCAGATCCAAATAGGGATGGGCATGAAGTGGAAAAATAGTGTTTCATTTCATTTCAGTTTGTGCCCACCTCTGTTTCATTTTGTTTCATTTCTTATGCATTTTAAAAAAAAACAATTGTATGAAACAAAATGAAACAGCCACTCCCCTGCTCCCCATCTCATCCTCTCAGCCCTGGCTCCCTCTTGGCCCCTTGGATTCAGTGCTGGGCAGGGCTCAGCTGGGAGGTGGTTGGGGGACTCCCTTGGGTCCTAGAGGCACCACATTTCGTGCCTGGGAGACATTTTCAGAGCCATCCAGCTGATGAAAGCTTGGCTGGACCCCATTAAAATGGGTCCAGTCACCACCACAGGACTCCTGCAGTGGTGACTGAGCCATTTTCAGAGTGATCCAGATGATGACAGCTCGGGTGGGTGCCCCGTGGTGGTGACTGGAACATTTTTAAAGGAGTACGGCTGAGCTGTCATAGGCTGGATCCCTCAGGAAATGGCCTTGTGGCCACTGCGGGAGCCCTGCAGTGGCAACCAGGCCATTTTTAAAGGTGTCTAGCTGAGCTGTCATCAATAAATTGATCCCTCAATAAATGGCTCCCTGGCACCAAATCTGGTGCCTCTAGGACCCAAGGGGAGTCATCTCCCTCACTCACCTCCCAGCTGAGAGGAGGCCCAGAAGGCAGGGCTGAGAGGAGGAAATGGGGAGCACCAGAATGGGGACCCACCTCTTTCTCCTCTCCCTCTTGGGCTCCAGAGGTAGCAGGAGCAGCTGAGGTTTTTTTCGGCCAGACGGCCCTCCTCCTCCTCCTCCTCCTGGGCTCCAGTGGCGGCGACATTGACAGGTAAGGGAGCCGTTTTACAGCAAAACAAAATGGTTGGCTTTAAATTAAAGGAACCCACCATTTTGTTTAGTCTCTAATGAAATGCTGCTTCCTCATTTTGTTTCATTTTGTTTCATTTTGTTTCATTTTGTTAGCTAACAAAACGATGGAACAGCATTTTGTTTTTCGTTTTTGTGCCCATCCCTAGATCCAAAGGAAAGTGTAATCCTTGGACCATTACAAAAGTGAAAGGAGGGTAACAGGACAGGTATAACTTGCAATGCAGGCATAAACCAGAATATGCGATACCTGCCTCTACATATCTCTTTCCATCCTTTGGGATGAGACACTCTTGCTCAATAGATCTTAATAAATCATACAGGTCCATCTCACTTAATCTTTACTTTCCTTCAAAAAAAAAAAAACTTTGGTGGTTTTTTTTTTTGGAGGGTGGTTGTTAGTTATGGATTCTTGATCATAGGAAAGGCTTAAATCTGTCCTTGCAGGTTTTTTCTTTTCTTCATCTTTTTCTCCAAATGTTGACATAAATATTTGTTTGTTTTAACCTGGAGACAGACAAAGAAGGCTGTGAATAGAATCAGGCTGGGTTGACATCTCAGTTTGAAAAGGATATATTGCAGATTCATTTGGCTTTATAATCTGCCACATGGGGATAACCTACATATCCAAAGGGGAGCAACTTGATCAGGTGTAGGCAACAGATTAACTGGCCCTGGTTGTTGTTTTTTAAATACATTATATCCCACTATCTTCCAAGAATCAGAGTCTTCCTTCAAAAGCTACTTTCTGCCCTACAGAAAATACATTTAGGGCCTTTATACACGACCCCTAAACTCCGCAGCAAATGGCTGCAAACTCCGGACCTTACAAGTGTTTTCCCACCAGCTCCGGAGTTTGGAGGAAATTAAGTGCGACCCCGCCCACCTAAGCACGACCCAGCTGCACTTTCTTGTACCAGCTTGAGGTGGGTGAAAATCCCCAGGTCCGGATTTAATCTGGTCAGTGCGGGGCTCTCCTGGCTTCTGTTTGTGTTTTTTTTGCCTCCCGCCCCTTTAAGAGAAGAGGTGGGAGGAAAAAAAGCAAGCAGAAGAGAAACGGAAGAGAAACAGAGCTCCGGGAAGCTCCTCCAGGTGAGCTGCATTTTTTCCTCTCTTTCTCTGGTGGGGAGGAAGGAAGAGCAACGAACCCCTAAGATCTTTGGTCCGAATTTAAGGGGCCAGCGGATCTTAGGGGTCGTGTGAAAAGGCCCTTAGTAAACCTCAGAGGTACTTGAGTGCTTGCTGGTGGGACCCTTTTGGGAGTGGGTGGTATCTGGCTGTATAAACAGGGTGTACGAGAGGTGCACACAAGGTTGCTCCTGGCCTATAGGTTTACCTTAGTGTCTTAATATTCCCTTGGGCTGGTAGTCCACCTGCAGTGGTTTGTGTAATGATGACCTCCCTTCATGGCTATTTATGACCCTGTAGCAGCTCCAGCTAAAGTTTATATAAGACCTTCCCTAAATGTCCAACTTTCACGTGAGCCTGTGAAGGTATAAGAAGGATTATGCTACCTTTCATTAACATTGCTTAACTGTTTGAACCTATGGAACCAAATGAACTAAGCCAACCTAACGGTATTGTGCTTTAATGCTAAGTAACATTGAAATCCTGTTTTCCTCATTGATTTAAAGGAAAAAATGAACCTGATTTCCAGCTAAGAATTATTATTATTTATTACTATTTATTGGATTTCTATATCATGCCATCGGGTGGATTTCTATATCATGCTATCGGGCAACATGGCCACTCTGAGCGGTTTACAAAATACGTCATAAAAATGAAACAATATACATTGCAAAGCAACATAACAAATAAAAAAAGAATACACATGACTAAATCTACATTAAAATAGTTAACACTATTGAATGCAAAAATAAGGCAGTTAAGCCTGCAGTCCTATACATATGCTCCTAGGAGTCATTCCCTTAAATGTCTAGAAAGTGGAGCTAATCTTCAGGACCATTTCCACTCTTCCATAATACTTAAACCCTCTTCTATGCCCACTTCTTAGTCTTTTTTTAAAAAAAATATTTTTTTTATTTTTTGCTTCCACAGGGTTACTGTAAGCCTGGCTTTATTGCAACCATTGTAATTCACTGTCAGAATGGACATATCCTCTGGACCAAAAGAGGTGTAAATTTGACATCATGACATTTCTACTGGCATTTCCATCTATGCTGGCTGCACAGCATAGGTAGACAGAGAGACATTCTTTCTTCATGTATCTCTAGACTTACAGAGGATAGATAGCTCCCCCCCCCCCCGCCCACTGCCAATGTTAACACAGCTAGGAAGAGGAAGAGGCAACATGTATTTGCTGGTAGTAAATTTATTGTAAGCTGTTGGTGCATGATAAAGCTAGCCTGGAATTAGTTACAAGGACTGATGCTACCTATATGTGAATTGATAAAGTGTCTCCGTAGAGGAGAAGCCAGCTTCTTAAGCAAATGCTTATGCAATAGGTCGCACTCTGTTGGGCTCAATCAAACCACATCACTTTATGTCCGATGAAAGGCAGCACAAAGAGATCTATTAGGACATACTGTATATAACTCAGTGTGGTGCAATATCTTGGGTGTGCAGAAGTGCTTTTGCTCATGTTAAGTACTATTTTTCCTACCAGCGGTTTCCAAATAAAATGTTCCAGGTTTTTGGTAACTTCAAATAACAAACAGTGGGTTTTTTATGTTATATATTTCATGAGGGAGGGGGAGAAAGGGTCATAAAATCAACACTGAGGAATACATATGCTCTTATGAGAGGTGGCCCGCTGCTTATTGTTATGATCTATTATTTATTTATTTATTTATTTATTTATTATACTTCTATACCGCTGATTTCCCAGCTAGGGCTGGCTGCCATATTTCTTCCTGACTTGGAACAGGGCAAAGCCCTCTGCTGCAAGGTGGTTAAGAAAGTATGGGGTATGTTCCCTGGTATGCACCAGTGATAGTGTCAAGAGAGGAGAAGAGCTGAAGGTTCAGGAGGGAAAGTTCATGTTGCCACTGCTGCCTCTAGCACCTTTCACCTGAGGCAATTTCCTCACACCACCAACAATATGGCCAGTCTTGATTAATGGCTATGGCACCAATATCAAGCAAAAGCAAAGTGTTCTGCTTATGTAACCATGAGCCGGCTACCTGAGATTGAACCCTAGGTCATGAGCACAGTTTTACCTGCAGTACAGGCATTTAACCACTGTACCACGAGGCTCATGTAGGCCTTAAACCTGAACGTTAATAAGTTGTATTGCACTCATGATTATTTTTACTACGTTTGCAGGGCCGGCACGTCCATTAAGGCGAACTAGGCAGTTGCCTAGGGTGCTAAAATGGAGAGGGGGCGCTGGCCAGCCAGCTGCCCCCTGCTGCCACCTGTCGCTGTCCGCCCTCCGCCCCCCGTGCCCATTGCCACCCACCCCCTTGCCTGTTGCCATCCCCCACCATCCGCCGCCACCTGCCGCCCCGCCAGCTGCCGCCGCTGCTGCCCGCCCCTCCCTGCCCCCTTCCCCCTGCCACCCCACCTACCCGCCTAACACCCCCTGCCACACCCTCCACCCCTGCCCCTCACCTAGGGTGCAAATAAACCTAGAGCTGGCCCTTTATGTTTGCACTCCTCACTTTTAAGAGAGACTTCAGAACACTGTACATTTCTTCCTGTTCCATTGATGGTATCCCTATGCCACCTAACAAGAAAAAGAAATGGCCCCTTGGGTCGCCATATTCCAGTTCCCCAAATCCTATAGGCAGCTTCTTTTGCATTAGACAGTCCATTCTGCATAGTGTACAAGTATCCCTAATAAGTTATTTGATGCAGATTTTTCATACTGTGGAAATTAAATTCATTACTGTAATTGTTCCTTTCATTTTTCACCACATATATTTTAGCTTTGGAAACATCTATACAGTGACCACTGATCTGAAGGGACCCGTGTAGTAAAACACTTAGACTGTTGGATTTGGAACAAGACAGGACAAATTCAAACACACATGCGATTACACCCCTAACTTGTTACAGTTAAATTTGACTCCCTGCATTGCAATAATGTTATAAATTTATGCAAATTTCACATACTCATACACTTAATTGAAGGGGAACACGATTCAGAATGAAGCTGGGAGGAGTCTCTCTGAAGGACTGGTCAGTCCTGTTCGTTTTGCATTAAGGAACCAAGAGAGTGAACTTTTGATATGGGCAAACAGGATATATTTTGAATTGTTGCGTGCTGCATATTTTGAGTTGGCTTGTAATTTGGGGGCCACATATTCTCCTGATTGGAGAAAACTCTTTTTTACATGATGTTTGGGACATGTCATAACTTAAAATCCACATAAGACCCTAAGAGGCAAGTAGCTTCCCCCTGCTTGTTCTAACCCTCTATTAACTTTTTGCCTTCTTTTCTGTTCAGTTGGGTCAATTTGCTGACAACCTTGCATTTTGGATTAGTATTTCTGATTTCTACTGAGGACATGGGCCTTAGCAGGTGACAAATCCACAACAGTACTACCCAGTCACCACCTACCTTACAGGGTTGTTCTCTTTTGCGATCAGTTTTTACTGATCTCAGAAAACCTTCTACAGATCCACAAGGATACCACAGGAACATCTTCCCCCATAAGTGTCATGCTGTCCGCTGAGTTGCAGGAAAATAATGCAGGGGAGAGTGAGGGAAATCAGCAGACATTACAGGGGTGGGGGTGGGGGAAGTATAATTTATAATACCTTTGGGTTGTTGTTGTTGTTGTTGTTGTTGTTGTTGTTCAGTTGTTCAGTTTTGTCCGACTCTTTGTGACCCCATGGACCAGAGCTCCCCAGGCCCTCCTGTCTTCCACTGCCTCCCGGAGTTTTGTCAAATCCATATTGGTTGCATCGATGACACCATCCAACCATCTCATTCTCTGCCGTCCTCTTTTCCTTTTGCCTTTGATTTTTCCCAGCATCAGGGACTTTTCCAGGGAGTCCTCTCTTCTCATGAGGTGGCCAAAGTACTGGAGCCTCAGCTTCAAAATCTGTCCTTTCAGTGAACATTCGGGGTTGATTTCTTTCAGAATGGATAGGTTTGATCTCCTTGCAGTCCAGGGGACTCTCAAGACTCTCCTCCAGCACCACAGCTCAAAAGCATTGATTCTGCGGGGATCAGCATTCTTTATAGTCCAGCTGTCACTTCCATACATCACTGCTGTAAAAACCATAGCTTTGACTATCCTGACCTTAGTTGGCAAAGTGATGTCTCTGCTCTTTAGGATGCTATCTAGGTTTGCCACTGCTTTCCTCCCAAGAAGCAGGCATCTTTTTATTTCATTGCTACAGTCGCCATCTGCAGTGATCAAGGAGCCCAAGAAAATAAACTCTGTCATTGCCTCCATTTCTTCCCCTTCTATTTGCCAGGAGGTGATGGGACCAGTGGCCATGATCTTAGTTCTTTTGATGTTGGGTTTCAGCCCATTTTTTCCACTCTCCTCTTTCACTCTCATTAAGAGGTTCTTTAATTCCTCCTCACTTTCTGCTATCAGAGTAGTATCATCTGCATATCTGAGGTTGTTGATATTTCTTTCCGGCAATCTTAATTCCGGCTTGCGATTCACCCAGACCTGCCTTTCACATGATGTACTCTGCATATAAGTTAAATAGGCAAGCCTTTGGGTAATGGACATCATATAAATTGTATATACACACAATTTATATGCCGTCCACTACCCAAAGGTCACCTTGCCTATTTAAGTTATATGCAGAGTACATCATGTGAAAGGAACAAATAAATAAATAAATAAATAAACATTTTATTATACTCTATCTAGAAAAGCTCTTACCCTATCTTTTTCTTGCTATATTTGATCTCTCTCTCTCTCTCTCTCTCTCTCTCTCTCACACACACACACACACACAGAGAGAGAGAGGGGGGGAGGGAGAGGGAGGGAGAGAGAGGGAGGGAGAGAAAGAGAGAGAAAGAGAGAGAAACAGCAGCAAATGCCACTCCTGCCTGCCTCGTGGTTCCTGAAACCATGCAGTTACCTGTTGTTTTCATTCACTTCTATGATAGGCTGCAAATGAGGTTCATCACACAGCTTGAATGCCTCTCCAGGAATAAATGACACACCCTGAATCCCTCAGCCAGAACAGTCATTGACCATATCTGCTGGCAGATTCTGGGTCTTGAAGTCTCAGAAAATAATTCTGCCACCCTCTGCTTTTTAATGAGTATGGATGTATCCATTTCCCATACACATTTGCTGAAGCATAAGATTCCTTTGATTTAGTAGGACTGAAGAAGCAGTTTGAAAGCACCATGGCAGGAGAAATACATGTATAATTAGTTACTTTGAGCCAGGCTTGTAATTTGGGGGTGCAGCCTCTGTCTAGAAAATTTTCTAATAATTTATGCATTCCCCTCCAATTTTTATTCTGCCTCCCAGCTGCCCCTTTCTCCCATGTATCATGCACCTAAACTGTCAGAAACCTGTTTTTAAAAAAGAGCAGACACTTAGAGATTTTTTCCATGACTGCTAAAAAGCACTTCAAAAATTGTGCTCCCATGAGCAGCTGGCTTAAAAAAAAAAAGACCACACCCCCTTAATTGCATCCTAGTGGTTCTTCCAGCAACTACATCTGGGGGCACTGGTTTTTGGAGCTACTTTTGATGTGTCTTTTAAGGTGATGCAGACTTAAGTGGGGACTCTGAAATGCTGTTGTTTTTTCTCCTGTCCCCATTGTGCTTACTTCCCATGAGTTTTTTTATTTTTATTTTTTAACTTCAGGATTTTACTGAAATTACTGAAAATTTACTGAAAATTTCTCTATTAAACACCATAATGTAAGAATAAATATCATAGCACACATCACCACAGAGTTCTCCGTAACACAAAGAAGGTGATATGTCGGCATAGAAACTTTTTTAAAAAATGTTTGCAACGGAAAAGCAGAGAAACGTAACAGAAACTGGCATTTTGATGTGCATCGTAGTGGTGGGGACAAAACTTAGGCAGAGAATACAGCACCGTCCATGAGGACACAGAACCCCCCATTCTGAATCGCATGATTGTTGGCAGAGTGAATCCGCCTTCTCTTAGGAGCTGGTTCTTCTGGCAAGTGGGATCAGGCTCTTAGATCTATCATAAACTGATAGATTTACTGTGAAGGCTATGCCCTGTCTCAGGACCAAAGCTCCATGATTCCAAAGCAGGCTGTATCTGCAACTCTCCCATTAATATTTGATTAATAATCAAATGCAATTTATTAAAGCTAATTAATACGCTAACAACTACATGCATAGATAGATATGCCAAACTCTGCTCTTAGCTTGACTTTGCACAAATGTCTTCTAGGTGACATGCAGGAAAGCCCATGCAATATGTCTTGAACTCCTTGGTTCAGGGCAGGTAAACAGAGAAAGGGGAGATGGTTCTTGTAGCAAGGAAGCATTGGTCAGTTGTTATTAAGGCTGACCTCATTCACTGTGCTCAATATGGAGGACATTCACAACATGCCAAGTTTTCAAGCACCCCTCTTTCTTATTCATGTGTGGCAGTGCCTGGAGGTGACCCTGAAATCTTTCGCATGCCAAGCATATGCTCTTCTGTTGAACTGCAACCCTGAACTGGGGTGCACTCAGGTTGCATTAATTATCCAATAGCCTAGATTAGAAACTGATCAATTCTGCTTCATTTCCCATTGAGGCTGAGTTTCTAACATTACCCCCTACCTGGCATACATGTTTAACTACACACAAAGAAGCCAGGAAGGGTAGAACAGTGTAGAAGGACAGGATACAGTTGAAGGGGAACTTTTATTAAATACCCTTCTTTGCTAATTAAAAAAATTGACAAGAAGCATTATTAAAAACAAATTAAATAGAAGTGCTCTTGAACTTTTAAGTCTGACAGTTCTGACATTTACTTTGTCTACATCCCAGGAGATATCCTTGAGAATATAACTAACATTCTACATTAGACATGGGCACGACTTGGTGAAATTCTCGTTTCCGTTTTCGTTCCTCGTTTCCGTTTCGCAAAGGAAACGGAAATGACAATTAAGCCGTCAGAACTCGAACTCGAACCGATAAACGATAAATTGGGTCTGATTTGTCGTTGTCGTTCATGGCATCGCGCGGCGATCGCACAATGCCAAGCGGCACAGAAAAAAAGTTTTAAAAATTAAAAAAAATCCCGATTTCTGGCCAAAAAAGCAGGTGGAAATATGCCTGTCTGAGGGCACCTACCAGAGGGGTGGTTCCTGGGGGGGTCCCCGGCCTCCCCCCCTCTCCTGTCCTGGGCTGCTGGACCTGGTACCAGGCTGGGGGGGGCATCAGTCTCGTTGTCTCCATTTACCATGCGGTGCAGGGGGGTCCAAAATGGCGACCGCAATTTTTTTTTGAAATCGTGGTCCAAAAAACCCACCAAAGCACCACAGAAACATGCGAAAATTAGCTATTTTAAATGCTTGAATTTTTACAGTAGCAGCAGTGGGTTTTTCTAGCAATAAAATGTCTCCATTGATTTTATTTTATTTTATTTTTATTTTTATTTTTTACACCTGCACAATGATGGGCTGGCCATGGGATGGGACCATGCAAATTTTTGGAGCCATTCCACCAATCGCATGGCCACTTGGCCAGGTTTTGACTGAGACTTCTGGGATGTGCCAGTTGGGCAAAACAAGCCCACTATAACCCTAGCCCTAGCCCTAACGCTAACCCTAACCCATACACCAGTACACTGTCCTTCTTAGTGGGTCAGAGGCACCCAGAGGTGCAGCCCACTAACTCACCCTAACCTTACCCATAATAACCCTAAGCCTAGCCCTTGCCCTAACCCCAACCCTAAACCAGATCTGTACTCGCATTGCACTACATGCAAGTAAACTGTCCTTCTTAGTAAGTCAGAGGGCGCCCAGCAGAGGCATTCTTCTCTCACCTCACTCACAGTCCAAAGTTCCAAAAAACTCCAAACCTGTATGCCAGTATGCTGTCCTTCTTGGTGAGCTAGAGGCACCCAAAAGAGAGGTGCCTCTGCCAGTGCCACTTGGTACGCAATGGCTACACAGTCATGTACCCTTCCTTTTCCCTTTGTAGCGGACCAGAGGAGGCATCCACCCCAGAGAGGTGCCTCCAGGAGCCTGCTACCCTACCCCCCCTAAACCAGTACTAATGACAAATGACAAACGAAATGACAAATTTTTGAAAAAAAATTGCGACAAACGGAAACGAGCCGAAACGGGCTGGCTCCAACACATGACAACTCGAAACGTCATTTTTCCTGGTCGTGCCCATCTCTATTCTACATGACTGTTCTTTTTCTCTAAAAGGAGATTTCATATTAAAACACTGTTTTGTTTTAACCCCTCCCCCCCAAAAAAAAACTCAGAAAAGAACTCCGTATTGGTCTTAAAATAAATAGAAAAGAAACACTTCAGATGAGGATGTGATGCACGCTGAAGTGAATCATGGTACCTCTCTGTCATTTGAAGTGTACTTTAGTCAGTGGTGTGAGGTAAGCGTCATACAGTGCAATACTGAGAAATGTAAAAATTGGAGCACATTACTATGGATATGTACCAAAGATTTACAAGGCTTCAACAGGTGAATTACATGTAATTTGGCACATCCCGTGACACCAAAGGAAATTGAAAAGCAAGAAGATAGTACAGAAGGGATGGATAATAGGCCTCTGGAAGTAGAACCATAAGAAGACTAGGAGAAAATTAGGTTAATATTCATCAAGTTTGAGGGGTGGGGAAATAAAATAGGCTCTGATTGATGCATATAAAATGATAAGAGACATGGAGAAAGAGATTGCAAGGAAAGTGTTCCAGTGGGTAATCATGGCTAGGAGAGGAAATAAGAAGTCTAAAAGTGAAAAGTCCAGATAAGAACATAAAATGTGCAAAAGTTCTTTTTCAATGCTGCTTCTAATATGCCGGAATTGGATGGCCCTGCTTAATGAACAGGCCTGAAATCTTCTCACAGACTCATGTCAAATGCTAATGGGGTGGATCCTTCTAGTACTTTTTCACCCAAGGAACAATTCACTGTGTTTATTACCCCTTGAAGTGGTGATTAGCAAGCTATTTGGAGGACTTGACAAACCACTTACAGCAAACTCCTGAAAGACTGGTCCATCATCAACTATGAACCATTGGGGAATTTCAGTTATTCCCATTAGTTAACACAGTAGGAGGGGAGAAACTGGCAAACCACTCCAGTATTCCTGCCAAGAAAACTCCATGGACATGGGGTCACGTAGAGTCGGTCACGACTGTAATGACACAACACACAACACAGGGGAGAAACAATAACACAGAAACATGGAAAGATAATTCCAGTCTCATTGTTCCCCACTTTTTCTATTTTCCCTTTCCCTTTCCCTTCCCTTCCCTTCCCTTCCTTTTCCTTTCCTTTCCTTTCTTTTCCTTCCTCCCTTTTGTATTTTGTATTTTGCATGATAAAACTAGCACTTTGCATGATAAAATCACTCTAGATACATTTATGGTAGAAAAAGATACATTTACCTACAGGTTCCATCTGTAGTTACAGGGGGGAGAAGAAAAATGAAGAATCCAGTATGTAGAAGACCCTCCATGCTTGTTTATTGGGGAAATTTCAGAGAAAGAAGAAAAGCTATCAACAAAAAGAGAATGGAAGCAAACAACTGAACACAAAGGGGGCGGGGGGGGTTGCCTCAAACACCAGAGGTGGTAAAAGAACTTTACCATTCAAGTACAACAAAAGAAAATCGCATTCAGCTCTAAAGGTTAATATGATCCCATGTATACCCTCCCTGTGTTAGCACATGCAAGACTGCTATTATCCCCATATGAAGTTCATTTGTTGAGGGTGCATATCCTCACTCAAAAAAGGAGGTTGAAATGTTTCATTTTTGCCCTCTCTGTCCTGCACAAAGATGGTTGAATATTCTATGTGAAAACATCAAGTTTGTAAATACCCCTCTTTATAACAAGACTTAAGTGTGCCCCATACTTCTGGCACTGGAGCTCGTTCAAGCCCTCTTCTCCACAAAATGGACTTCAGATTATACAAACAATTTTAAGAAAGTAGTTTTAGAAAATTTTACTAGCTCCTAACCACAGACCTGACGACTAAATATCAAAAAGAATTACAAAACCTTCTGAAAAATCTGCACGAAAACATATGTGAACAAATTCTGAGCAACACACCACACAAATGTCAACAAGCCATCTTCCACCTACTACGAAAAATACACAAAGCAGGAAACCCCAGTAGACTAGTATCTAGTATCAAGACTGTCACAGTTGGGATATCTCGATATATGGACTCCATCCTCAAACCATATGTCACCAATGCAACTAGCTATATAAGAGATACTATTGACTTTCCAAGGCTTTGATGATGATTGGGGATAGTCATTAATATGTTTTTCCTGCTATGTTATCTACAGCCTGGGATCCATTTAGCCACCAATCATTGCCATTGTCTACAGATCACTGCGTCTTAGGAGAATAAACAAATGTTAGCAGAGATCTTAAAAGTCATTTCCAGATTTGAAATGCTGCTCATCTCTTTGTTTTTGGACCCCTTACTTCCACTCTTATGTCTGAGGAAGCAGATTTTTCCACAAAAGCTCACAGTAATATATAGCAGTTGGTCTTAAAGGTGCCACCATTTTTGTCTCTATTTTTCTTTTTTAATTTTGTGTTTTTCCTGATATTCAGGAAAGTAGGTGTCTGAGTAGTGTCCACAAATCTAGGAGGACAAAATTCCTACCATTTTACTAGTAGTAGTATAGGAGAAAAAAATGTAAGCAGGTGTGATATTACACTAGAAGCTGTACCTTCCTCAAACAGTTATTCAAGCTGTTGCAAAAGCTCTATCCTCCTCCTCCCCCCCAACACACACACCAGATTTTGACTCCAGAGGAAACAGGAAATGAAAGGAAAAATAATAATCAAGGAATATGTATTTTCGAAGGCTTTTATGGCCAAACAGCCTGGAAAACTCACAACAACAAAGGAATATATTTCCAGAACTATGAGCAAACTATATACTAGCATCCCACCACTAAACATATTGAATCTCATTTTATTTTAGCACCTGGATGGGCCACTAGTTAATGCCAGGGGTCCCCAGATAGGTCCCAAAATGGATTTTGCCTGAAAACTTAGAGAACCCTCACTGATCTCTGTTGACAACACTGGGCTTGACACATCAGTTATCTGAATGTGCAGCACAGCTTTCTTCCATCTCACTTTCCCCCAATTTAATTTTACAGCTCTACACATAAATCTGTAAACACTAGAGCTCTTGGTGCCAGGACACATAAGAACATAAGAAGAGCCATGCTGGATCAGGCTAAAGGCCCATCTAGTCCAGCTTCCTGTATCTCACAGCGGCCCCACCAGATGCGTTTGGGAGCGCATGAGACTAGATATCTGTCTCCTGATGCCACTCCCCTGCATCTGGCCCTTGAAGTACCCTGGTTTCTCCATCATGGTTTGTAACCTGTGATGGACTTTTCCTCCAGGAATCTGTCCAATCCCCTTTTGAAGGCATTCAGGCCAGATGCCATCACCACATCGTGTGGCAGGGAGTTCCAAAGACTTACAATGCGCTGGGTGAAAATATATTTTCTTTTGTCAGTTCTTACTCTCCCAGCCTTCAATTTGAGTGTATGTCCCCCAGTTCTGGTATTTTGGGAGAGAGAGAAGAGCTTCCCTCTATCCACTTTACTCATGCCCTGCATTATTTTGTAAGTCTCAATCATATCCCCCCTCAAGCGCCTTTTTCCAGACTAAAGAGGCCCAAATGTTTTAGCCTTTCTTCATAAGGGAGGTGCCCCAGCCCAGTAATCATTTTAGTCGCTCTCTTCTGCACCTTTTCCAGTTCCACTATGTCTTTCTTGAGATGCGGTGACCAGAATTGTACACAATACTCCAGGTGGGGGCTTACTATTGTTTTGTATAATGGCATTATAATGTTGGCTGTTTTATTTTCAATCCCCTTTTTGATAATCCCTAGCATGGAATTGGCCTTCTTCACCGCTGCCACACACTGGGGAGACACCTTCATGGAGGTGTCCACCAACACACCAAGATCTCTTTCCTGAACCGTCAGGGATAACTCAGAGCCCATGAGTTGATAGATGAAGTTTGGATTTTTTGTCCCAATATGCATTACTTTACATTTGGTTACATTAAAATGCATTTGCCATTTCTCAGCCCATTCCCCCAGTCTGGAGAGATCCTTCTGGAGCTCTTCACAATCTTCTCTGGTTTTTACCACACGGAAAAGTTTTGTGTCATCTGCAAACTTGGCCACCTCACTGTTTATCCCTGTCTCCCGGTCATTTATGAACAGATTGAAAAGCACCGGTCCCAGGACAGAGCCCTGGGGCACACCACTTTTCACTTCTCTCCATTGTGAAAATTTCCCATTGACACCTACTCTTTGTTTCCAGGATCTCAACCAGTTCTCAATCCATAAGAGGACCTGTCCTCTTATCCCCTGACTGTGCAATTTTCTCAGCAGCCTTTGGTGAGGGACTGTGTCAAAAGCCTTTTAAAAATCCAGATAGACTATATCCACCGGTTCACCCAAATCCGCGTGCCTGTTGACCTTTTCAAAAAATTCTAAAAGGTTTGTCAGACAAGATTTACCCTTACAGAAGCCATGCTGATTTTCGCTCAGCAAGGTTTGTTCTTTTATGTTTTTTTAAAATTTTCTCTTGGATGAGGCTTTCCACCATCTTCCCTGGGACAGATGTAAGGCTAACTGGTCTGTAGTTTCCTGGGTCCCCCCTCCTTCCTTTTTTAAAAATTTGTGTGACATCTGCCATCCTCCAGTCCTCCAGCACTGTGGCCGTTTTAAGAGACAAGTTGCATATAACCGTTAAGAGATCTGCAATTTCATTTCTCAGTTCCCTAATAACCCTTGGGTGGATGCCATCTGGGCCCGGTGACTTTTTAACCCTCAATTTATAGATTAGTCCTAAAACCTTCTCTCTTTTAACCTGTATTTGATTTAATTATTTAGTCAAGAGGGGCGGCTCAGGCAGCGGAATCCGCTCAAGGTCCTCTGTCGTGAAGACAGACGCAAAGAAGTCATTCAATTTCTCTGCAATGTCCAAGTCCTCCTTAACCTCCCCTTTTCCTCCCTCACCATCCAGAGGGCCAACTGGTTCTCTGGCAGGATTTCTACTTCTAACATATTTAAAGAAGCTTTTATTATTACCCTTTATATTGCTAGCCATGCGTTCCTCAAAATCTTTCTTTGCCTCCCTTATCATCTTCTTACATTTCTTTTGCCAGAGTTTGTGTTCCTTTTTATTTTCCTCATTTGGGAGGATTTCCATTTACAGAAAGACCTCTCCTTGTGCTTTAGAGCCTCTCTAACTCCACTCGTTAACCATGCCGGTGTCCTCTTGGACTTAAATGAGCTCTTCTTTCTTTGTGGTATGCACTTGTGCTGGGCCTCTATTATTGTTGTTTTAAACAGGCTCCATGCACTCTGAAGAGATTGGATTCTTCTA
Source organism: Phrynocephalus forsythii (assembly GCA_029282475.1). Taxonomy (NCBI): domain Eukaryota; kingdom Metazoa; phylum Chordata; class Lepidosauria; order Squamata; family Agamidae; genus Phrynocephalus; species Phrynocephalus forsythii. The sequence continues at coordinate 120,440,263 of JAPFRF010000010.1, forward strand.
ACCTTCCCCTTCAATTTCTCTCTAACTAGTTTCCTCATCTGAGAGAAGTTTGCCCTTCGAAAATCAAGGGTTTTATGTCTGATTTGGTTGACACTCTTCCTCCGACATGCATGGCAAAGGAGATTGCAGCATGGTCACTGTTCCCCAGAGGCTCAGTGACATTCACATCCCTGACCAGGTCCTGAGTATCACACAGAATTAGATCCAGAGTTGCCTGTTCTCGGGTGGGCTCCATGACAAGTTGCTCTAAGGCACAGTCATTCAGCAAGTCGAGAAACCCGGTTTCTCTTTCTTGCCCGGAGCTCGCATTGGCCCAGTCAATGTGGGGATAATTAAAGTCCCCCATGGTTACTATCCTATCCCTCTTAGCCACCTCCATGATTTCTCTCCTCATTTCAAGGTACCCCTCAAGTTTTTGATCTGGTGGACGATAGAATACTCCAACTCTCACATCACTCCTGGGACCTGGTAGTTTAACCCACAGTGATTCTATGGTGGAGTCAGACCCTCTGTCCATCTCCATTCTGCTGGATTTTACCCCTTCTTTGACATAGATTGCCACTCCTCCAACCCGCCTCTCTCTATCCCTTCTATAGAGTTTATAGCCTGGGATTGCTCTATCCCAGTGGTTCTCCACATTCCACCAGGTTTCTGTTATGGCTATTATATCTATGTTATCCCTAGCTGCCAAATGTCCAAGTTCTCCCATCTTTGCTCGGAGGCTTCGAGCATTAGCCTAGAAGCACCTGTACAGTGGGTCCCGCAACAACAGCTGCTGCCTTGTTCTTTTCCCCTCACAGCTTTTATTTTCAGTAGACAAACTGTCACAGTCCATTATTCTCCTAGTGCTAATACCTGCTATGTCTTCTCTATGTGATTCTCTACCCTCTCCAACCTCGTTCCCCGAGGATGAGGTGTTCCGAACCGGATGCCACTCAGCTCCTGTCAGCTTTCCCCCAGTTATCAGTTTAAAAGCTGCTATGCTGCCTTTTTGAGGTTGAGTGCCAGCAATCTGGTCCCATCATGATTCAAGTGCAACCCATCCTTCCTGAACAGGTTTGGCTTGTCCCAAAATGTTCTCCAGTTCCTGACAAATCTAAAGCCCTCCTCTCGACACCATCGCCTCATTGAGGCTTCTGAGTTCTGCCTCCTCGCGGGTCCTGCACGAGGAACAGGTAGCACTTCTGAAAATGCTACCTTGGAAGCCCGGGACTTCAATCTTCTACCTAACAACCTGAATTTGGCTTCCAAGACTGACCACTTGGCCTTCCCGACATCATTGGTACCAACGTGTACCATGACCACTGGCTCCTTCCAAGTTCTCTCTAACAAGCTATCTAGATTTCTTGTGATGTCTGCAACCTTTGCACCTGGCAGGCAAGTGACCATACGGTTATCATGCTCCTCACAAATCCATCCCTCTGTATTTCTAATTATAGAATCTCCCAGTACAAGGAGCTTCTCTCCTGCAGCCTGCTCATCTACATGTACCTGGTCTTGTATCTCATCAATAGTGATGAGGGAGAGATCCTCAGGTGGAACCAATTGTTCCTCGGTGTGTGCCTCATGAGGTGTGATGAGGGAAAGAGCCGCAAACTGATTGTGCAATATGAGACTCTCTGAGCGATCCCTTGGCCTTTTACTCCTTTGAGTCACATTCCTCCACCCATCTACCTCCTGGGTTGGGGAAGTGATTACATCCTCAGAAGTGTGCCCTGTCTCTTCTTGGACCTGGATAGTCTGTTCCGCTCTGTCCAAGAACTGCTCAAGCTCCTTAATATGTTGCTGGTCTGATATGCGAGCCTCTAGCTGCTGGACCTTCTCTTCCAATAGCGCAACCAGCTTGCACTTGCAGCAAATGTAGTTCTGCACATGCTCTGTCAAGATGACAAACATGGCACAAGTACTGCAGGTAACTACAGCTGCTCCCTCCAACTCCATTTTAACGAGTGCAATAAAATGTATTCAAGGTCTCAAAAATGTAAACTTACACTAATTTTTTTTTAATCTAGTAAGACTATTTACTTTTTTTGTTGTTTATTCAAGATCTAACAGTTTAAAGCACTTGCTTTGCGTGGATCTCCTCAGGAGTAGCTTGGCTTGGGAACTCAAAGATACCCAGAAGAATTGTTTTTTTAGTTTGCATTAAGCGTAAAACTCTGCCCCTTACTTCCTGCAAACAGGATAAAACTGACAGTGTTCCCTGCTTCCTCTCTGCTTCTCTGCAAGAAAAGGACTGGGAGGCTGCCACTAAAGCACTTGCTAACAGGAAGTAAGCTCTATGCCCTCTGGCCATGTGCTTCCTCTGTAGCCGTGATGCTTCCTCTCACAGCCGTGTGCTTCCTCTGACAGCCTGCTTCCTCTCTGCTTCTCTGCAAGAAAAGGACTGGGAACTGCTGGGAAGATTTAAAGATAAAACCCAAGAATTATTGCAAGGACATTTTTGTTTGGCCGTGTGTTCCTCTGTAGCCGTGTGCTTCCTCTCACAGCCGTGTGCTTCCTCTGACAGCCTGCTTCCTCTCTGCTTCTCTGCAAGAAAAGGACTGGGAGGCTGCTGGGAGCCGATAAACTTAAAGATAAAACTCCTCCCCTTACTTCCTGCAAGGACAGGAATTAAGCTTCTCTATGCCCTCTGGCCGTGTTTAAAGCTTCCTCTATCCTGCAAGGACAGGAAGTAAGCTCTATAGGACAGGAAGTAAGTGCTTTTTTCCTCTCACAGCCGTGTTCTTCCTCTGACAGCCTGCTTCCAAATCCCCCATCTGCTTCTCTGCAAGAAAAGGACTGGGAGGCTGCTGGGAGCAGCTATTTAAAGATAATACCACCCATCCCGAGCATGATGACCCAGCCCCTTACTTCAGGGAAGGTTAATGACAATTAAAAAGGACTGCAAGGACAGGAAGTAAGCTCTATGCTCCTCCTCAGCCCTCCTCCTCCTCAGGAAGTAAGCTCTATAGGACAGGAAGAGGTGCCACCATATACATATTTGGCATTATGGAATGCTTGATTTTGGATGGCCCACATTCTCCCCCAGTTCTTTGTGAAATATATGTGTTACATCTTTAGTGATGTATATATCTTATATAGAGATGGGCACAAAATGATTTTTTTCTTTTTTTTTTTTTTTGCTTTTTGCTTCATTTCCTAACAAAATGAAAAATGAATTCCTTTTTAAAAATGAAACAAAACAAAATGAAAATTTTTGTACCATTCCGTTCCATTTCATTTTTCATTTTTAAACTTTTATTATTTATTTTGACAAGCTCTGATCTTGGTGCTTGTCAAAATATATAATAAAAATAAGCACAGATCAGCTGACATGCAGCCCCTGTGCACCAGCTGATTGGTGCTTGTAAAAAAAAGAAGTGCTGATTGCCAGCAGGGCCTCACACACAAGCAGATCAGCACTTACACACACAAAAAGGCAGCAAGTGGCCAGTAGGGCCCCGCACACCAGCTGATTGGTGCTTGTTTTTTTTTTTTTTCTTGGCAAAAAAACGCCAAATCAGCCAGCAGGGCCCCAACAAGTTGTCAAAAGAAGAACAATAAATAAAAAACAAAAAAATGAAACTTTTTTTTATAAAAAACATCATTTCAAACAAAAAATGAAATGAAATGCTATTTTCACATTTTATGCCCATCTCTAATCTTATATACATTAATATATACTCTATTATATAATAATATAATATATGTACTCTGATGCTGACATCTGCAACAGCACACATTATTCATCCAATGCTGCACTATCTCACTTGTATTTCTACCTTCTCTGACTCATCCCTCATTTGATCTTTCAAATTTCTGGCGGAGGAAGTGGCTCATCCAAAATTGAGCATTCCAGAATGCCAAACCATTGCCACAGTATGCTCATTAAATAAATGATTTATTTGTTTTCATTCAAAATGACAGCCCCCACCACCAGATCATGACCCAGATACTTACCAATATTATTAACAAGGCTTATCCTACAAACCTTTGCTTGCATGTCCTGTGAAAAATCTTAAGGAAAATACTTATTGTTGAGGGCCATACTAGAAAACAGAGATGTGTGTTGTGTCTTTACAGTCATCACTAACTCTTCATGACCCCATGCCCATGGAGTTTTCTTGGAAGGAATACAAGCGTGGCTTGCCAGTTCCTACTCCAGGCGCCTACAGTACCTGGTATTCCCTGGTGGTCTCCCAACCAAGTACTAACTAGGGCTAACCCTACAGCTCCCAAAATCAGGTGAGATCAGATGTGCTTAGGGCAGCTGGGCAGCTACACAACAGAGAAAATACAATATTAAGTCCATGAGTATTTCCTTTTGAGCAATCACAAAATAAGGCAAGCTATTCTGCAATATGAGAAAAATGTTGTGTGTAGCTCTTCAGACATTTCTACAACAGAGATTTTCTCATCTTGCAGAATAGCTTGTCTTGTTTTGTGATTGCTCAAAAGGAAATACCCATGGACTTTGTCTGCAAATTTGACAATTTCAGCCGGACATTCATAGGGAATTGTGCCACTGAAGCATTAGTGGGCTTTCAGCAATGGGCTCTCTCTGTTGTTGAATTTAATCCATGTAGAGAAATCCCTCTGGGGAGAAAGATATGACCCCAGCTGCCTGCCTAGGTAAGGCCTTTGGAAACCATTAACCTCTTTTTCTGAGTGGGAAGGCCCCAGATGGAAGGTAATGGATTCCATAGCTAAGCCCATATACTCAGGAAGCCAGCTGGGTCTGTATCTCCCCTCAGATCAGCCAGGAAGCCTGTGAGATGGGGGTTGCAGGACAAACAGCTGCCTGCGACCATCAGATAAATTCTCCCCGCACCAATGGAATTCTTGGCTATGTGACCTCCAGAGTTTCCACTTCTATCTCAATGCTTCTCACTCCACCCTTTGTAATGCTTGTTTACTATAACCAATAAAAGCCTTGAGCCCAGGCAAGACACACACACACACACACACACACACACAGAGAGAGAGAGACAGAACACTTGTGGGACTCATAGCGTGCTCACACCCCAATCCATGTGTTGTGTAGTTCTTACCACTACAATCCCAAGTAAACCTGCAAGCAAAGTCAGATGAGAATCCTGTCTATTGGAGGTAAGCAACCTGACACCTTCCAAATGTATTGGAGAACAGACCCCGTGAGCCCCAAGAAGCATGGTCCATATACAAGGGGCTTTTATTTGGGGGTGGGGTGTTACAATGCATAATATCTGTAAAAATCAGGTTGCCTGCCAATGCTATAGCATATCTATTTACTTGTGCATAAGATCTTGAGATTCACAGTGTGGAGCTGTGGATAGAGTGACCATAAAGGACTGTGGAGAACAGGGGTTGGATCCCTGCTCAGCCACAGAGATTGATTGCTGGAGCAGAGCTTGCAAAGCCACACTTTAAATATCTCACTTAACCTGAAAGCCCTATTAGGGTCACTTTGGACTTGACAGCACAACACAGGCTGCTTTTACACAACCCCTAAAATCAGATGGCAATTTAAATGCAGATCCCCCCAACATGGTTTTTTTTGTTCTGCTTCCTGTGTTCCCACCTCCCACACTCTTTATTCTATTGCTTCTGTCTGTGGTGAGGGGAGAGAGAAAAAAATGCAGGCTCACCTTGGCCTGCAGTCACAGCAGGTAATTGTTCTAGCCCATTAGGATTCTGTTAAAGGGGGTGGGGCAACAAAAACAAACAAAAAGTGGAGGAGGGCCAGGCAAGCAATGCTTTAAAACAGCAACAAGGATTTTACCTCCTCCAGACCAGATACTTGTAAAATGTGCTGGGGCGTGCTTAAGTGGGCATGATCATACTTTTTTTTTTAGAGTCCGCTGCTGGTGGCAAAACAATTTTATGTTCCGCATCTGCAAGCATTTTGCAGCGGATTTTAGGGGCCATGTAAAAGCAGCCACAGACACCCAACTTCCAGTGAAAGCAGCAACAGTTACGCTGAAGCATTCATGAAGAAGATTGCATGTCTTCAAGTACTGACAGTCTTTAAGTTTTCCTTCTAAAGTTGTCTGTCTTTACATAACAAATCTATGGGCTATAAAATCTTATTATTTTTGTTTATTTTCATACTTTTTTTGTACAATGAAGTTATTTGTGTTCCCTTTGGTGGATTTGTTCTTTCTCATCATTTTTAATAGCCACTTTTGTAAACTTGTAGGCAGACCTATAAATGGTAATGGCTTGTCTTAAAGGATTTACATCACTTCCTTTAAAAGCACTTAGCATAAACAGAACTCCTTGTAAAGAACTTATGATGAAATGAATAGCTAGGGTATATTGGATAGTTAAAAGCCTATCTGTGATAAAATGTGCTGTGAAAACATCAGTTAGATTTATATGAGACAACAATCAGCATTTAGTCACTTTAACACATATGTGCACACGTCCACCTTCATTTTATTCATTGTATGAACTATGAATAGTTTGCACTGTTTACATTTTCACCCAGCCACTGCTGAAGACTCAAGACAAGGCTCATGCTCTCTTGCTTTGTTTTCACAACAATCTCATGATGAGGAGCAGGTTGAGAGTGGAAGAGAATAGCCCAACCCACCTAGAAACATTTGTAGTTAATGAATGCTTAATGGGCTTGATATGTCCATCTCATCTGTGGTTACCCTTCTCAGAAAGGATTGTGTGGTAAATAGAACTACTACTTTGTGGCCAAGATGCTGACTATATGCAGAAGCCAGAGGCATGGTTCCAGGGATGGAAGAGATTCTGATTGTGGAAACAAAAAACAGATATTCTTCTTCTTCTCACTTAAAACTAGCTTGGATGCAGAAGCCATGAAGGAGTGGCAGATAAGGTACGTGAGATGTAAGCCAAAGGGGCCTTATACAAAGGACTATCTGCTATTTCTAACTAGCAGGTTATATAAATATTGTATATATTCATTAGACTTACATTCACTATGTAATGGCACTTATTAAATACTGTGGTTGCATGCATGAATAATGTAAATGTTTCATATTGTGAATTCTTGCATACAGGTTATCTATTCATTTAACCCTCAGATATAACTTTTAAGGAGCCCTACTAAGATGTTACCTACCTGATAGTTATCAGCACACTTGGAGAAGAGTTCTTAGCTGATCTCCACTCTGTTGTTGTTCACACCACATTGACAGTGATGTGTCTGAAGAGGATAATCTTCAGGGTGCATTAGGGTATACAGATGAACAGGAAATTTTCAGGATTTTTACTTGTGGTAGAACATACTTAAGCAGAAGTTTCTCTTCTTCAGCATGGCACTCTCCACGTGGAAAAAATATGAAAGGGAGAAGTCTAGCTTCTCTGAGACGTTGATAAAAACAGATTATGTAATGACTAAAGAGGGCTATACATTGATATTATGCGGTTCTGTTCCTGCATTATCTTTTGAAATAACAACCCTAATCCCTCAATTAATCCAAGTGCCCAATAAAGTTCATTGAGCTTAGTTTTTCTTTTTCTTTTTCCAGTTTGGCACTCTGGATATTTTAGCAGGCTTCCCATTCTGGTGACAGCAGTGATAACCTAGTGTCTGATGGTAGGCAACCCCCCCCCCCAAAAAAAAAAAGCCAATCACACTTGATCCTGGAATCTCCCTCCAGATTTTGGAATATGATTATGTTCTGTTACCTGGTGAAACATAGGGATAATTTAATAGGAACTAGATATGGGCATGAAACGAAAAATGAAACACTGTTTTGTCATTGCATTACATAACAAATTGTTTTGTTATGAAATGAAATAGTAGGACACATTTCATTATGAAGCAAAACACAATTTTCCCCTCTGGAAATGAAATGGAATTTGGTGGGTAGCTTCTTTGGACTCTTTCCTTTAAGCCCCCCCCACATTTGGAGAGGTTTGGGATTCAGGGGGATAAGTTATTAAACTCCAAAGTGGGTCCCCCAGGAGAAGGTAATTTAATTATTACCAGAAGTGCTTAATCGCTCCCGTGTGGGAGGGTGGTGATTAAGTGCTTCTAAGTCAATTACAAATGATTTTCTCCTGGGGGACCCCATTTGGAGTTTAATAACTCAGCCTCCTAAACCCCAAACCTCTCCAAATTTGTGTGCTTTAAAGGAAAGAGCCAATAGATGCATGTGATCCCTATTTTTGAGTACATAATATTTTGTTATGTATTCAAAAGTTAGGGATCACAGTCCTCTATCAGCATGGTAATCACAGGGTAGATTCTTTCAACTCTTTCCTTTAAGCTCTCCTAATTTGGAGAGGTTTGGGGTTCAGGGGGCTGAGTTATTAAAATCCAAAGTGGGTCCCCCCTGAGAAAATCAGTTTTTAAAAAACTCGGAAGAATTTTGCTCCCCTCATGGGGGAGCAATTAAGTGTTTCCCTTAATAATTAAATGGTTTTCTCCTGGGGGGGACCCACTTTGGAGTTTAATAACTCAGCCCCTGAACTCCAAACCTCTTCAAATTTGGTGGTCTTAAAGGGAATAATCCAAAGATGCTACCCCTGAATTTGGTACCTCTAGGACCCAGGGCAGCTGTTATAAAGAGTAACAAATAGTTTCATTTCATTTCATTCTAAAAATTATTTTTAAAATTTGTTAGTAATGAAACAAAAGGAGAAATGAAATGAAACACTATATTTTCATTTTGTGCCCATCTCTAACAGGAACTAGAGCCAGACAGAAAGCTTGGAAATAGTTAAATGAAATCAGTATTAAGATATTTGATGGGTTTCTATAATATTTATTGTTCCTCTGAGATGTCTTGAGAATTTACCACTTCGGATCATTTCTCTAAGCAACTAATTGATTTCCATAGGCTCCATGTTTATTTTTATTTTGAAGATATTGCATATACATCATAAGTATCCCATGTCCCCCATTGCTATGGGGGGGAAGGGGCTAATAAGTTGCCCAAGCACTCAGGTCAGCTTATTAAGTATTCAGAAAAAGAAGGGTAAGCCTCTGCTTGATATCTACTAAGAAAACAATTTCTACTCCACTGTATCTGGAGTTATATTGGAATAGTTGTGGTTCTTTACGTTTGTAGAGTGCGAAAAGGATAGGTGAATCTGTAGACTTATTGAACAAAATATAGTGGGATCAACAACTCACACCAGGAATATACTCATACCCATTTCAATGACACTAATCATAGTCTGAAGGGCTTGTTTTTAGTTCTAAAACACTAGTGCTTCATCCCTGAACACTGCCTTCTCTGAATTTACTTCCCCTAAAGGAAGTTCTGTTCAGAGATAATAAACAGGGCTAAAGAAAAGTATTAAATTGGTTTCATTAAGGACCGTTATAGCATTCAAAAATAAGTGTGTTCTGTGCACAAGGAAAGATACAGAGCATGGAATACCTTGAAGGCACTATAAATATCCATGGAATACATTGCTTTGATCATGTTGAAAGCAACTGGATAGAGGCAGAACTACTTTGGGAGCCAAGATAAGACTGCAGCCCAGATGAAGTCTTTAATAAAACTCAGGGAGGGTCTTCCCACTTTTGTGCAATTCATTTGTCAAGTTGATGTTTTCTTGCATCAAAATAACTCCTCACAACTTCACAGGCAGTTTGAGAGCAGCAGGAAATCTCAACCAGTCCCCATCAGCAAAAAAAAAAAAAAATAAAAAAATAAAAAATAAAAAAAATGAAATCCTACCTGGGGAAAAAAACCCATACTTGAGTTCTTAATCACAAAAACTGCAGATAAGAGACACTCGTGTTGCAATACTGAAATGCTTACATTAATAAAGAATGGCATATTCCAGTCATAAGCTACCTCTAAAGTCTCTCCGCCTTCAATTTGCAAGGCTTGCATCAGGGTTTGGATTCATGTGTCTGCTCTCAAAGGACGGAAATGTGCATTTTCCTTGATAACCTTGACTCCAGGGTAATTTTTTATCCCTATTCTGGAAATCCCAATAACTGTCTCTCCCTCTCCTTGTCTTCCCCCTCAGAACACGTAGATCAAAACCCTCCTGGTTAGTGCAGTCAGTTGCGCTAGAGTAGCATGGCATTTACCCTTTTCCTCTATCAAGTGCCCAAACAGGAGGGGGTAAAGGCTTAACACCATGTACCAAATAAGGAGTGTGGAGGCAGAGCCGAAACACATAAAAGGCTCAACCTGAGGAGTTTTTAGTCTGATAGGGTCAGATAGGGGAACTGCACACTTGAGAGAGGGAGAAACTTCCTGAGGGATAGGACCGAGTTAGTTTGTGAGGGGTTTGAAGTAAAGACAGAGCTTGACTGTTACTGCTTTGAATAACTTTTAGTATTTGTACACAAGTGAACTTGAACCTGAATCACCTTTGTACTCAATAAAACTTCCTCTAATTGACTGGGACTCAGTTATTTTAAATTGGGATACTCTGGATGGTGGCAGCAAAGCAAGTGCAGGTCAATGGTCCATGAAACAACTGGGGGCTCTGCACAGTAGCTGCTACCGTAGGCCCATTGGAACCAATAGAACTTATTGAAGAGTTGACTCATCAATTTCCCATTGATGCAAAAGGACTACTCTAGTGAGACATACCATACTCATCAACAGGATTTTGGCCATAGGCATTTTTGCATGTCTCCTTGCACTCCTTGTTACTTTCAAGAGACATACTGCCTTTAATTTTGTAAGGTTTGAATTAGGCCTTGGATTCCTGGCCCAATCTTGCTTAATAAAGCCAAATGTAGTGTTTTTATTAAGAGCAACATATCCTTTGCATCAAACCAAATGCTAAGCATACACTAGAGAATTTCTTGAATTTGGAAAATCTCCAATAACATCTTCAAATTGGTATATTTTCAGAAGCATGCATGTGGTGATAAGATTCCTCAACATCACTGTAGCCTTCTGTGAAGTCTCAACACCGTACTAACTTCATATCTGTTTTTGCCTTGTGGTTAAAAATAAATTAATAATTTACAACATTCTGTATTATGTTAAAACTGTTCATGTCTGTTTCCAAGAGGCTTGAAAGAACTCACTCTAGCCTGCCAAGTAGGATGACTGTGGTGTGGATGGGTGGGCATCCATATAACCCTAAATGGTGTGGATCCTTAGAAGAATAAAGCATGGGAAATGCCCTTTCAAAGTAATTTTAAAAACACAGATTATATAAACATATTTAGCCTCATTTCCCCCTCATTACCTTGTTTTGGGGAGCTGTACAGTACTTAATTTTTTAATACTACTAAGGTTCCTTCTGTAAACGTTGCTGTGACCTGGGAGATTTTTGCCCATTTGCCCGGATGGATTGATGACAAGAGACTGGAGTAAGGAGGCTTAGAAGGGCCAGGTGAGGCTTCCCTATAAATAGGGGCTTGCCTCATTGCCCACCCTCTTTCTTTCATCCTCAGCCCACCCGCCGACACTGTTTTGAAGGACAAGATTATCTGGTCACTTTGGGGCCAGATGGAAATGTTTGGCCTTCTCCTAGAAGTGGCTGTGGAAGGAGCAGATGTGATTCACCTATCCTGTTCTTTTGTGAAGGGTTGGGACTCGGGAGTGGTTTAAAGTCTTGATCACACTGGCAGATGGTGGCTGAAAGCATGAGTTGTTAGATGAATACGAGCGGCTCCTGATAGAGGTGTAAGCTGGCCCACCTTCCACCAGTGAAGGCCTGAAGGACTTGGTGCTGGGAGTGGTGAGAAGGCACAGGGCAATGACTGCCTAGAGCCAGGAGCCTTGGGAGGTTGCTGAAAATCACTCAGAAGGTCTGGGTCTGGGACAAGGTCATCCCCAGACACAGATCATGCTTCTACCTTACTTTAGCCTCCCTTTGAAATGAGGAGGTTGTGTTAATTGGTATAATAAAATGTGGCCCATGTTTCAACCCACCTGTTGTGTCTCGCCTCCTTACACCGGGCTGGTGGGCCAATGTGGTGAAGAGTCAATTCTGACTTACAGCAAACAGGTTTTCCAGGTAGAGAGTACTGAGAAGCAGTTTACCATTCCCTTTTTCTGGGGTGTCCTTGGACTATGTAGCCTGCCCAAGACCACACAGGCTGATGGTTCTCATAGGAGGTAAACTGGGGAATCCAATTCCCAAACGTTGGCTAACACAGTGAGTTCAGTACCTGGGCATGGAGCCAGTGGTTGGGAGTTCAATTGCCTCCTGTGCCTTCTGGGAGAAGACCGCCTTGGTGGCCTTGGACAAGTGGCACAGTCCCAGGGTGCCCCAGGAGAAAGGGAGGATAAACCACTGCTGTGTATTCTCTACCTAGAAAACCCTGGAAAGGGTTGCCATAAGCCAGAACTGACTTCACCACACACAGCAACAACTTGATTTTTACTGATTTGTTGGATCCATACTAGGTCTGGACATTGTAGAAAAAGGAAGAAAGGTAAAGGAAACAAAAACAGTTATCATGCACTCATTATGCAAAAGAAAAGTGGCTTATAACAGTTAACTGAATTACTTATGACTCATTACTTCTCTACTTGGAAGAAAACATGAAGTTGATCCTTAATCTGTCATGATAGTGCCACCTGCCTTTTGACAGCACTGCATATCTCACTGGGAGGTAGGCTCTGTGAAGATTGCAGTGTATAAAACTATTATGTTATGAGACTTATTGATACAGAATTTAAAAGGGGAATGCATAGATGCTCTCCTGGAAAAAATAGCTGGAAAAAATCAATGGAAGCTGTCACCACACATTTGAATGTGGCTGATCCTCAATGAGAATCACTATAAAATGGACGACAGACAAACCAGACTCCTGGGAATGTAGATTTATTTTCAGAGGATCCTTTCAGAATACCTTGTGCACAAGGGGTGCTTGAACACAGGGACAACTTCCTGTATGGAATGTCCAGTCTTAAATACTCTTCAGCATACAGAAACATTGGTTACAATTTGCTGCAGAGGAAAGCATGTGACTTCATTACATATATGTTCATTTTCCCTAACACAGCCAAACTTTTAAAGATTAGTTATACTTTCCCATCTGCATTAGCAAGATTAAAGGTCACTAATTTCTTAATGTGTTGTTCTCTCTATCTTAATAGTGAGTTTCAAAAGCTCAATACAATGGTGTAAAACAAGATATTTTAAGATCTGAGGTGTCTTAGCATGTGGTTTGACATTTGCTATACACTTTTTGTGGTTTGGACACATCCTGTTGCCATTCAGTTTAGAAACCCATCTCTGCAGAGGTGGGTGTGCTTTGCAGAAATACAGAGATTATGATTATTCCAACAAAAATTATACATAAAAATATCATAAAAAACATTGCACTTTGAAACAAGAAATTCAACATATTTGTCATTCATTCCTCTACAAGTGAATTCAGCCTTTATTGCCATTCTTGGCTTTCTTTTCTTTCCTTCTTAAAGAAAGATCTATGTTTGACAATGAGTCTACAGCGGTTACTGCACATCCTTCTTTGTTCCGCGACTAGTTTTGTACTGTGACAGTGTTGGTTGTGATCATGTGGTTTTGTCCCTGTTTCAGTGTTCCCATGGTCGTGATAACTTGTCTCATGACAAGTGTTATCTCACGGTCTTGTACTGTGACAAATACTGAATTTGTCTAGCTTCCTTTTTTGTGGGGGGGCTTAAAAATTCTTTTTTGATATTTCGCTTCTGAAAAGTCAAAATAAAAAAGACAGTTTTCTGAGAGAAATGAATGTTTTGTTGTGTGACAGTCTTTACTACATGGTGTTTTGTCTTCGAACAGAAAGCAGGAACAAAGAGTAACAAGGGAAAACCCTACCCCAGCACCAGGTGCAGTATTGTTGCGCTTAGCACCCATTCCGGGATCATGGTTGAGAAAAAATTCAGTAGTTGCACGATGGACATGAAGTAACTTTTTTTGTACTGCTCCTAAGTGCAACACTAACAGAGACAAAATGGACGTGAAGTAACCGCCTATGTCTTCTGTGAGAGTATGGCTGTTAGTATTTATTATCACCTTGATTTTCTTGAAACAGTGATTTCCATAATTTGGTTTTCCTTCAGACAACTGGACATTGACACTGGGAGTTTTATGACTCCACCAAGTACCCAGCAAATCTGACAGAATCCTGCTACAGCTGTTGCTAGGTCAGATTTCTCCATCTAAACATATGCTCTGGCAAATTCCACCTCATCCCGCCTCAGAAGCCAAGCACAAATTTTCCACCTGACTGGTTGCTATAGTGTCTATTTAGCCTCAGTCAATAGGGCCTGCAGACATTCAATACTGATGGAGAAAGCAAAATAATAGATTCCAGACAAAAAGGAGTCATTTTAGTAAAAAAAATGCAGCTTGTCTTTCATCTCAAAACCAAGCACTTTGTAACCCTTATGCAAATGGTGTTCCATGACACTGCCTCTTGTTTGAAATTCTTAATAAATTGATATGCATAATCTAATTTCCCCTCTTTCTCAAACTGCACATTTATCAGTTTCCAAATGCACAGTCTTTTTATTTCACCATCTGCATATTTTTAATCCAACTATATGTCAAAAAAGGACAAATCTTGTTGCAAAATATTTAGGAAATGTTGAGGGAAAGTGTTTATACCCTGTGTAACATAGTTTCAGAATGGAAAACAGTGTACTAATGCACCTTTCTTAAGAATAAGAACAGAGATTATTTGGCTAACACTTGGATCTCAATTAGGGATGGGAAAGATACGGAAAAATTGTGTTTCATTTCATTTTGTTTTTTTCCCCCTTGATTCATTTTGTTTCATTAGAAACAGTTTTTAAATGTACAAAACAAAACAATAATGAACCAATTTGTTACTCTATAAAATGTCCCCTGGGTCCTAGAGGCACCATATTTGGTATGAACCTTCCTTGGACTGTTCCTTGGAAGGTTTTTTCTGGGGCACCCCATTTGAAGTTGAATAACATGCCCCCTAAACCCCAAATATCTCAAAATTTGGAGGGCTTAGAGGGGAGAGGCCTAGGAAGGTTCACTCCAAAATTGGTGCCTCTAGGACCCAGCGGAGCCATTTTACAGCAAAACAAATCGGTTCATTTTAAACAAAAATGCTGTTTTGTTTCGTTATTAATGAAGTGCTGCTTCCCCATTTCATTTCATTAGCTAATGAAAGGATGAAACAGCATTTCATTTCTTGTTTGGTGCCCATCCCTAATCTCAACAGTTAGAATGAATAAGATCTATATGTGTAGCATGGATCATAACAAGGATATACAGTGGATCCTTGTATAACAAACAGCTTGTATAACATAAAATTTGTACAACATAAAAATTCCAGAGATAGGGGAAATTTGCTTAACATAATCGCCTATGGGGAGAATCCGTACAACATAAAAATGGGATTACTCCATTTTCAATGCATTCCTATGGGAATTTGTATAAAGAAAAATTTGCTTAACATAATTTCATTTGGAACAAATTAATTCCTTTATACAAGGTACCACTGTAAATAACATTTGCCAGTCTAAGCCGGAATAATGAGACGACACAGTTTATGTTGGTTTAACATGGGCCACGATTTATTGAATACAGGAGGCAAATATTAACTGTAGGCAAACCGATTTAACTCAAGGAGGACCTGTGAGGTAGCGCACACAATTATGGATGGGATGATTTTACACGGCCCTTTTGACAATAACACGTTGGCAGCCCTCTATGGGATTGTGTGATTATTGTTCATTAGTTCCCTATCTAAACCCTACTCTAATTTAATTGAGGACTGCCGGGACATTGCAGATATTAATTAAACCATGGGGCCGTGACAGAATCAATTTATAAGCGCTACCCACCAAATCGTGACCGGGGCATTTAACAACTCCACGCCAACCAGTGACTGATGGGATGGGCGAAAACGCACTGCCATTCACGGCCAATCAGAATAGCAGTCAAAAATTCCCATCCGGCCCCGAAGCGACCAGCATAGCATCACCAGCACCATAAGTAGGTGGCGGGAGGGTGGGCGATTGACGATCCGGCCGGGCGTGGAGCTGGGAGCGCAATGAAAGATCGCGCTCTGCGCTCCCAGAGTAGGCCACGCAAACTGCGCAGCCAATCGTGCCCACCCGGCCAGCCGGCAAAGACGCCCCGCCCCCGCACAGGGCGGGGGGGAGCATCCATTGCCAATCTAAGCCGGAATAATGAGACGACACAGTTTATGTTGGTTTAACATGGACCACGATTTATTGAATACAGGAGGCAAATATTAACTGTAGGCAAACCGATTTAACTCAAGGAGGACCTGTGAGGTAGCGCACACAATTATGGATGGGATGATTTTACACGGCCCTTTTGACAATAACACGTTGGCAGCCCTCTATGGGATTGTGTGATTATTGTTCATTAGTTCCCTATCTAAACCCTACTCTAATTTAATTGAGGACTGCCGGGACATTGCAGATATTAATTAAACCATGGGGCCATGACAGAATCAATTTATAAGCGCTACCCGCCACGAAGAGACGCACCGCAGTCTCTTACCCCAACCCGCCGAAAAGTTCGGCACACAGGCCCTCCTGAATATCATGAAGAAACACATCGAGGCCCCTATCAGACAAATGTACGCCATCCGGACAATAAAGGCTGTGATCCCGAGCCGTAATAGTAGGGTGCAGAATGACGTTACCCATTTCAGACTTGACCACCCGGGCTACTTCCCGATTAACTCCCTTACGGGCTTTGTGCATCTGTTGGGGATGGTGGTATGGACCCCACTGCAATCGAGGGATAATCGCCGACCACAAAATGCGGGTAAAAGGGCGATGTCGCTGGAACAATCTCAGGTCATCAATGACCTTAAGAATCAAAGTTTTACCCGACATGCGGGTCAAGTCGTTGCCACCGAGATGTATGATGACAATGGCAGGCGGAGGGTCAAGGGTGTCCGAAAGCGCCGTCGTCAAAAATGCATTCCAGGACATATCCCGTCGTCCCCTCCAAAACAGCTCTGCCCACTGTCCCAGGCCGAGATCGCGGCCACGTCCGGATCGGACAGCATACTTTGCCGCCCAGTACACGAAACTATGGCCGTAGAAAACAACTCGCGTGCGACGCTCCGCCACTGAACCTGAAACGAGAAAACAGAAAGACTGGACCGGTGTTACCGGTCCATTAACGGGCGCACGTATGCCTTAAAAGAATTGGACTTCCAACGGCCAATTCTCTGAATGCCCGCGGAATCAATGCCAATTGCGGCTGCCGTCGATGCGGCCCCAATCCTGAAAGAATGGGTACCGAAATGCCACCCCTGTATACCAGCAAGCTGTAAGGCCTTAAGAGATACCCTCCAAAATTGATAACGGGTCAAAGGCGACCCATCTTCGTGCTGAAATAAGTAACCCCGGTAAGTGCCAATTTGCCGGGCGTACTGATGCAGGGCAACTATGGGACAAATTTGCGCCAATGAACACCTACGCAGGTGTATCAAGGTGCCCCTGCCACTCTGATCGGTTTTTGATTTACGCAATCGAAACACAACGTGATCTGCCCCCAAGGCTAGATCCGTCCACAATAAGGCCGTCTCAGAGGTATCAGATTTAGAAGTGGCCACCAGCTCGCTGATACGCAGAGCAGCAAAAAAATGCAGTTAAGGCCGCAGCATGAAATAACGAAACTTCAAAACTATTAACACAAACTCGTGACCATGTCTCCGCGAGGCGACACAACATATTGGGAGAAATAGGCGTCCTGGTGTCGGGCAATTTTCCCCTCTCACGCGACCAACCCTCAATCATTTTCGCAATCCTGAATTGACAGTCAGGAATAGCGAAACCTTGGGCCTTAGCATAATAGTACAAGGCCGAAAATTTTCCCTGTATGGTCCGTGGTGCCAATCCTTGAAAATGCAGGTACACCGCGAACTGCACTAACTGGTCTGCGGTCGCCGGCCACATTTGCTGTATTCCCTCCGAAGTACAAAAATGAGCGTACTCCGCACAAGCGGTGGAATACGCCCTACGTGTACTAGGGGCTAAGGCCAGACTCATGGCGCGATTGGCCTCTACCCGCCAAGGCTCCATACCTCTGATGGGAGTTGATCTGGTTCCTTCCAAGCAGAGGGTGCTAACGCTCTGAACCGCTCCATCTGTTGGCGGGACAGAGCGTCAGCCAAATCATTCTGTACTCCCGGGACATGGCAAGCACGAAACACAATATTAAAACGAAGACACCGCAGGGTTAGGGCCCTTACCAAACGCATAACATGCTTCGATTTAGAAGTTAAATTATTAACAACATGAACAACTGCCAAGTTATCACACTGAAACCTAACGGCTGAATTAGCCCACACATCCGCCCACAAATACACTGCTCCAACAATGGGGAATAATTCGAGGAATGTGAGGTCGCGCGTCAACCCACTGTGCTGCCATTCCTGGGGCCACTCCCCCGCACACCAACGACCTCGGAAAAACATCCCAAACCCATGAGCCCCAGACGCGTCTGTCTGAAGTTGAAATTTGGCCCCCTCCAGAACCTCATGGCGCCAAAAGTAAACACCGTTAAAGCCAGACAAAAATTCAAGCCACAGTGCCAAATCGTGCTTGATGTCAGCCGAAATACGGCGCCTGTGATGCGGACTACGAAGTCCGGCGACACAGTCACATAACCGGCGCAAAAAGGGGCGGCCGGGTGCAACGACACGGCAGGCGAAATTGAGATGCCCGATAAGTTGCTGCAACTCACAAAGGGTGGCCTTCGTGCGCGCCATCATAGCCGTAAGTCTGGACCGTAATTCAACCAATTTTGGGGCCGGTAGGCGGCAGGCTTGATTAACGGTGTCGAGTTCTATTCCCAAGAAAGTCAGCACAGTGGCAGGTCCCTCTGTTTTGTCTTCTGCCAGGGGCAGCCCCAATTCCTGTGCAATAGTGTGAAATTTAGCCATAAGGGCAGCGCACTGACCAGTGCCAGCGGCGCCTGCAAACAAAAAATCATCCAAATAATGAACAACATGTGAATTACGTGATTGCTGCCTGACCACCCATTCCAAAAAGGAGCTGAAACGCTCAAAGGCGGAACAGGAGATTGAGCAACCGAAAGGCATGCATCTATCCATATAATACGAACCCTCGAACGCAAAGCCTAACAGCTCGCAATCCACTGGGTGTACAGGCAGCAATCTGAAGGCCGATTTGATATCACACTTACCGATCTCGGCTCCGACGCCGCAGCTGCGAACCATGCGCACCGCCTCGTCGAACGATGTGTAATGGACAGTGGCCAGTTCCCGAGGTATCCCATCGTTGACAGAGGTCCCCGCAGGATACGACAAGTGGTGAATGAGACGAAATTCACCAGGTGTCTTTTTAGGAACCACCCCCAGCGGGGATACCCGGAATCGGGGAGTGGGCGGATGACAAAATGGGCCAGCTACGCGACCAGCCGCCAATTCGTCGCGATCTTATCCCGCACAACGTGCTCCATGCCCACTAATGATCTCAAATTCCCGGACATGCAAGGCCGCTGTTCCCCAACAAATGGAATGCGAAATCCATGCAAAAACCGTCTAATAGGAACTGAGCCTCCTCCCAATCAGGGTAGCTACGAAGCCACGCCTGCAGGACCAAAACCTTGATCGGACTAGGTCCCTTTTGGAGGCCCACTCGCGCCCGAAGTGCCGCGCTTTGGTCCAGAATCCTTTCCTCCCTCGCCCCCGGGCTTACCCCGGGAACAGGTAGATGCAGGGTGGTTCGCTCCACAAGTGGAGCAAATGTGCCTGAATTTACATTGGCGCCGTCCACAAGATCCCCGGCTGTTGTAATCAAAACAGACAAGCCGGGGTTGAACCGGCTGACCCGCGACAGCGCGGGTGTTGGACGAAGCGCCTGAACGAAAAACTGGGTGGCCACTGTCAAATCGCTCATTAGTCCGAGCACTCATTGCCCTAAGCCACAAATAATTATGTGGGCGGTCCCAGCGTAAACAAGGGTCCTTGGCTATCCGGCGACGGAAGCCTTCATCGTAAATAAGCCAAGCCATATTAGGAAAATCACTGCGGGCGCGAATAATCAAGTCAAGGTAATGCCACAATGCTGTCCCCTTTTCAGGATGAGCCTGAGAATAAATCCCGGCAAAAATTACGAACGCGTTGAGCCAATTATTCCATGAGCGGTCCGGCTTGTGCTTCCGAATCCGCTCCTTCTCTTTCTCATCAAGGTGCTCCAAATCCTTAGGGTCAATTTCCCGATTAAGCAAATCAAAAATTTCAACATACTTGCCCGCAGTAATTCTCGCGACCATAGACTCTGACAAGTGGTCGCCTAACGGCAAAGATTCATCGCCCTCCGGGAGATCGAGAGTCCCGGAAGGGGTTGCCGAACTATCAGAAGATGAAGCCTGGACCGACGATGCCGTTCCCAAAGGGGCTGCACCACGAGGCACTCCCGCAACTGCGCCCGATGTATCATTTGATAACATATCGGTCTGGGCAGCAGTGTCAGTGAGTCCCCGAGTCACCAGTTCCGAACGGCCCCCGGGTCCTGACACAGGGAGGTGACTAGCGAGGGAAGCCTCAGGCCGGGAAAGCAACCGTCCCGTCGCGGCCGTCCAAGGCCAAGTGACCTGACTGGGGGTAGTAGCGGGGGTAAGGCTGAACTCACCCATCCCGGGTCGATGAACCGCCGACGACGCAGAACCTCTACCAGATGTAGCCGGCAGCGACAAGTCCAGGGCCTGCGGATGGCAATCTTCAGATTCAACATGAGCCGCGCCATCCTGGATGGGTTGAGGCGAGTCAACACGGGTAACCGCTGCATGCACTGGAGATGCCTCCGCCGCCCTGTGAGAAACGTCCGAAGCAGACTGACCGGAGGGACCAGCCAGCGCCGCTTCAAGAGCAGAGATGCGCGTCATCATTAGGTCACCTAGCATCCGAAGACCCGCCCTACTGCGTGCCTTAGCCTCCCTAGGGTGGGGCCCTCCCCCGTACGAAGATGGCATCCCCTTTTGCTTTGCATGGTCTCGTTCCAATCGTGACAACTTCTGCCAGGCGGCCGCAAACTGCGGCCATTCATCCTCATCAGACGAGGATGCCTCCGGTTCCAGTCGGGGAGGTGGACGCTTAGCCGCCGGTGCCTTACCCTTGCCTTTATTCAAAGCCTTTTTAGGAGGCATGGTCAACCTCCGGTATTAAGGTTAAACTGGTAAAGAAATCGATTAATCCAAAATAACTGAAGGATGAGGATGCCCCGCCAAATAAAAACAAAACCCACAAGCAACTAAATAGAAATGCACCCCCAAATCAACAGATGACTATGGATAATAACAGAGAAGTAGGCCTTAAACAAAATGGCTGCCAGAAGGCCTATGAGCCACGTGGCAATATCGGCCACCAGATGATAAAATTAAACAGCCCCCGCTATAACAATCCCCAACATGGAATAAACCCCCCAACAGGACGCCTGTAGCCAAGATAACACAGGTGGATGTTGGTCGATGACCAAATAAAAGGCCCAAACTAATACCGGTAGTACCCAAAATGGCCGCCCTACCCGGGAGCCGGCCAAGAGGTTCCTGTCGCGACCTACCCTACCACCCAGTAAGCGCTCCCAAATAATAACGCTCCCAATTGAGTGACCACCCAACCAGCCCTGCTAACCACCCAAGCCAAAGTGACCCGATGTCTGCCAGCCTCTGGTCAAAGTCCCAACCAAGGGAGGAGAAAACCCTGGGGCGGCAAGTAATGGTGTCCCCCCACGCCCGCGTCCGCCCCGATAGCCCGGCTGAAGCCCGCCAACTCGCTCACCCACCCCCCCGCCCTCAAGCCGTAGAACCCACTCACAAGAGCGGCGCCGACTGCCCAACCCTCCCCCCGACCCTCAGGCGATGGCCAGCCTGACAGCGCTGCCGTCGCACAGATGATTCGCGCGGCAGCGCAGCAGCAGCAGCTCCCGGTCGATCGGGAGCCAGATAACGCTGCCGCCGAACATATGCTTCGCGCGGCAGCGCAGCAGCAGCGATCCACGCTCAATCGGGCTCCCGATGCTGGGAACCAAGCCACCAGCCCGGGGCTCGCGATTGACGATCCGGCCGGGCATGGAGCTGGGAGCGCAATGAAAGATCGCGCTCTGCGCTCCCAGAGTAGGCCACGCAAACTGCGCAGCCAATCGTGCCCGCCCGGCCAGCCGGCAAAGACGCCCCGCCCCCGCACAGGGCGGGGGGGAGCATCCAATGTGCTTAATGTTTGATTAATGCTGCGATCCCCCCACCACCACCCACATTACATCATTCATCTTGCCAACTGTCCATACAAGTCAAAACCCAATGACACTTATCAAATTGGCATAAATAATTAATCAACAATTAAAGTTCCATTCATAAATCATTTCTCATCCGTTCTGTCTCAAAGGTGGGTTAAAGCCAGAAGTACAGAATAAACTTGTGGGCCATTTTTATTTATTTATTTATTTATTTATTTATTTATTTATTTAAAGTATCACTGGTACAAAATATTCTCCCTCTCTCTGTCTCAATAATGTGTTAGAATAGCATAATGTGATTTTCCAGACTTATATATAACACTGGCCCGTGGCTGCTGCCCTACAAACTACTTAACTGGGTAAAGGCTGTTCCCAGAATTGAATGTCTCCCTCTGGAGCTTGCTTGAAGGAAATCATAGCCATACATTCTCATTTCCCTCAGATCATTCGGGAATGCCCTTATTTTCAACTGATAAACCCAGCTAAGTCCCTGCCCTGGGAAAAAGTGCAGATTTGTAGAACATGATTGAAACTACCTGTTCAGGATGGTTTTGGAAACACAAACTAACAATTTACAATTTCTAACCCTTTAATAGTATAAGGAGATGGGATCCTTCCATTTGCACTGAGAAAATCTTAATTTTGATGCATTTATGAGGAGCTGGCAAGTATCCGTATATTCTTGCAGCTCATCATCTCTTCATCCATTCACCTCTCTGAAGTAGGTGCCCACTTGGCCTATATCAACAAAGTTAAGAGGCTCCAATGAGGTAGTCTCAATTCCTGCTCATTTCCCCTCTGATCTGGTTCATTTAAAAAGGCTAACCTAGACAAGTCACTCAACTTACATTTAGGAGGTCTTCTCTCCATTGGGAGCACTCCATCAAAGTTATTAAGAGCCTCATGGCGCAGTGGTTAAATGCCTGTAGTCCAGGTAAAACTGTGCTCATGACCTGGGTTTCAATCCCCGGTAGCCGGCTCATGGTTAGCTGAGCCTTCCATCCTTCCAAGGTCAGTAAAATGAGTACCAAACTTGCTGGGGGGGGCAATGTGTAACTTGCATACTGTAAGTAAAACTGTAAACCACCCAGAGACTACTTGAAGTGGTATGGGACAGTATATAAGCAGAACACTTTGCTTTGAGCAATCAGACTTGCAAAGAATGCCTGCGCTTACCTCCCAAAGACAACCCTTCCTGGACTGCTAGGTGCAGAGTGGAGAAAAGCTTTTGGCAGAGCAAAACTTTCTCCCAGCTAAGACAGCAAAGCTTATATATGTGAGCTAAGCACTTTATCTAGTTTAAGCTTAAGAAACAGGGTTCCATTTTTGAAACAAGTCAGAGCACCAAGCTGCTGCTAAGTAATCTCTCAGCCAGCTCACTGGGGCACCCAGTTGGCCACTCTGGGACATTCTAGGGATGTGGAGATGCAAATCCAGAATATTTTGCTTGGATGTCCTTTTTATTAACTTGCTCATCTGATGCTAGTGGTGCCACTGCTCAGGTAAGTGAGCCCTACACTGTTCCAAGACAGGAATGAAACTGATGAATTATAATTGCTCTTCAGAGCACTGGGAGGAAGGGAGGAGTCAACCTCAAAACCTGTAGATTCCACAATGATTTTAAGCTCTCTCTCTCTCTCTCTCTCTCTCTCTCTCTCTCTCTCTCTCTCTCTCTCTCTCTCTCTCTCTCTGTCTGTCTGTCTGTCTGTCTGTCTCTCTCTCTCTCTCTGTGTGTGTGTGTGTGTGGTGTCCTTACAGTCATGACTGGCATGTGCAATATTGAGAGCATCTTCTTATTTCATTCCACTTTTCCAAAGTTGCATAGTTTTTCTTCTTTAAATAGCAATGGCTATATGCAATAAAATAATAACATGTTCATATTTGATGAGACCTGAAATTACTAGGTATATATTGGTAGGCATGGAAATATCAGGCAGCGAACACTTTTGCTGTGGCATGACATTGCTAAAAGGAGTGCGGGAAATGAATGTCTCTTTGCTCTATAAAACACACGCCTGCTTAGTATCTTCAACCAAATCACTAAAACCAAGATCTGAGCTAGAGGTAGCATGGCCTCACTTTTAGATTCACTTCACTGCAAAGGTTAGCAGCATGAAACTCTTAAGCTTTTGCTGTACTGCAGTTCCCACATCCAGCACAGTAAATGGTGAAGGATGATGAAACTTAGCAAATGCATGAAGTGGAAACATGCTTGGCCTTAGTCTCTACACAATGAAAAGTCCTACATGTATGGAGAGAACAAACATAATCTGGAACCCTCTATTTTCTCCAGCACACACATGACCACTGATGTCAGGATGAACCTGCTACCTCATCTCGCCTACTGATTACTATGACAGTGCTTATTTTGTTGCACCCAAGACTAGAAATCTGGTTTTCTGCCATTTGTTCCTTCCTCTTTTCTTCTGCTGTGCCTGAAATTTCATCCTACTTCAGCTCTCTTGAGGAATTTAATAAAAGGTTTATTCCAAACCTGTGAACAGAAGAAGCAGGCTAGTCTTGGTCCTTTCCTTGTAGTTCTTGTGTTAGGATAATGACATTTCAATGTAAGAGTTTTCTCTATGCATGGAGCATCTCCATACTAGGGGTAGCCATGACTTTTAGAACTTCTAATGGCAGTGAGAGCTTCCAACTTCCAAAGGCTGACAAAGAAGAAGGTTTCAGATTTAGCTCTCCACATGTGAAAAATGGGACAGAGGGGAGTTAGGTATAAGAGAGGTATGCACTTTTTGTTCATAGAATCAGAACAAAACTTCTACTGAATGCCTGAACAAGGCTCTTCTTTTAGAAGAAGGGAAACATCAGCTGGGACAGAAAAGTTGGGAAAATGTTTACAAACTTATTGCTGTATCTCAGTGGTGGTGAACCTTCGGCACTCCAGATGTTCTGGACCACAACTCCCACAGCCCTTTGTCATTGGCAATCTAGGCTTGGAATTTTGGGAGTTGTAGTCCAAAACATCTGGAGTGCCGAAGGTTTGCCACCACTGCTGTATCTTATCATACCTCCTCCTGGCTAAATTACTGGATTCTTTTGTTCATCATGAGAAGCATTTCTCTCCATCCTGCCACCCTCACAGGAGTAGTAGGGGAAGGGGTGCTCCTGTCAAAGGGGCAATAAAACCATCAAACACCAGAAGTCCCGCCCCTTACCAGAAGTCCCGCCCCTTACCGGAAGTCCCGCCCCCCTTACCGGAAGTCCCTACCTTCCGCCCCGCCCCCTTACCCGGAACCGGAACCTTCCTGGGCCCTTTGACCTGGAAGTGACGTCCTCTTCCGCCTGACCCGGATGGGGAGCCTTGCCCCCTCCCCCCGACACGTCACGGGTCCCCCTACCCCACCCTCAGGCATGCCCGGGCATGCCTTCCCCTAGGGCGCTGCCGCTGGCTATGTGTTGGCTGGGCCTGGCTTGCTGCGTGTGCGCATGCCTGAGAGGCCTTATAAGAAGAGGGGAGTGTTCTGCGGTGCCCGCTGCCGCCTTTCCTGCTGTTCCTGAAACCGACTGGCTCATGGTCCCCGCCGTCCCGTTTATGTGGAGAAAGATGGACTCTTCAAGCAAGATCGGGTTTTCCACCAGCTTACCGAAGGACACCCCGGACTCACCGCCGAAAGCAGAGAGCGTGGACTCCCCTCCGAAGCCCGAGAGCCCGGACTCCCCGCCAAAATCCTGGACCCCGAAGATAGAGAGGCAGCGGTTGAAACCAAAAAGGCGTCTGCACCCCCACATGCACCACGGGCCTACGGGATTTTCCATGCCCCTCTGCCCCCTAAACACCCCATCGCGGAAGCCCATCTCTGCGCCCAAAAAGCCGCCCAAGTCTGCCCTTCACACTGAGGAGACCCTGTTTTGGTCCGATCTTGAGTGTGATTGTCCTCATGGAGTAAGAGCAGGATGGCAGAAACCAAAAGAGAAATCGGGGAGTGAATGCTCAGATGGTTCCGAACCTGGGCCTCTAGAGGAGCCACAAGAGGATATTTGGACTTCTGCCGATGAGGGTTATGAGAGCGGTTCAGCGGCCGAGGTGAGTTTTTTCATTAAATTGTTTATAACTCTCGTTTGGGGTTGTGGGGGGGTGTGCTGCAAAATTTAAAACTAAGAGGCTGTTTAATGCTCTCTCAACAGGACACTCTGCTGGAGAAAAAGAATCTGCCGAGAAGTCATAGCGTGTGGAAAAAAAAAATTCTAGCGCTTCAAGTGGTTTCAACATATACTCTGAGAATATAACAGCTTATTCAATAATGTCTGTCTTTATGTTTAAAATTAGAAAATAGCCTTTTCCGTCCTATTATTTGCAAATATTAAACACATTATAAGTCTGGTAAAGCCTTGAAATCTTAAAATGCTCCAGCCTTATTCTCTTGTGAATAAAGTTTATTTTACCCCTTAATCTGTGTTCATATGTCTGTGGGCTGCGAAACAGAGCATGCCATCCACACTCTTAAAATCTACCAGGTGTTGCCTCTTTTTAGCAATGATGTTGCTGTATGGTATAGTTTTCAAGCGTCTGTTTGGCCTACCGCCTCCTCTTGGCGGTTTAACAATTGTAACAACTAAACGTAAAGCACCCTCTGTACAAAGTTCCATGTTGCTCTGTAACAAATTACTCATGTTTGTTAGGAATGCCTCCGTCCTATTATTTGCAAATATTAAACACATTATAAGTCTGGTAAAGCCTTGAAATCTTAAAATGCTCCAGCCTTATTCTCTTGTGAATAAAGTTTATTTTACCCCTTAATCTGTGTTCATATGTCTGTGGGCTGCTAAGATGCCTGACCACGGGGATGTTCTAAAAAATATATATTATACACCAGATTCTGTAGGAAGTTTTGGAGGTGTGAACCCTCTATTTAGTGAGGCAAAAAAGCGTATCAAATCATTAAGGGTCAAGGATGTTTCTCGATGGCTTTCTGATCAGGATGCCTATACACTCCATAAGCCCGCCCGAATACATTTTAAAAGAAACAAGACTATTGTCTCTGGAGTCGATGCACAATGGCAGGCGGATTTGGTAGATATGCAGCAATTTTCAGAGTACAACAGGGGCTACAAGTACATATTAACATGCATTGATATTTTATCTAAATATGCCTGGGCTGTGGCTCTCAAAGACAAGACGGGGCGGGCGGTGTCCAAAGCTTTAGCGGACGTTTTCAAACAAAACCATAGACGTCCAGAGAAGCTTCAAACAGATCGAGGTTTAGAGTTCCTAAATAAGCCTGTAAGGCTGCTGTTAAAGAAACATGGGATACACCACTTTGTCACCAATAATGAGGTCAAGGCTGGTGTTGTGGAAAGGTTTAACAGAACTTTAAAAACAAAAATGTGGCGGTATTTCACAGCCAATAATACGTACAAATATATGGATGTATTACCTCAGCTCCTAAGAAGCTATAATCACAGCATGCACAGAACTATCAAGGCTAGGCCTGTAGATGTGACCCCTCACAACTCTATGGCCATCTGGAAAACAATCTATGGGACCTCTGCTAAAACGAAAGAGGAGAGGCCACTGTTCAGAAAAGGAGACCATGTCAGGGTTTCAAAATAAAGGGGTGTTCGATAAGGGTTATGAACAGAATTTCACTACAGAGATATTTATAGTGGATCAGGTTATCAAAAAGCAAAGAGACCCGTATACCTGTTAACAGATTACCATGGTGATGCTATTGTGGGGACATTCTATCCCGAAGAACTACAGAAAGTGAACCCCCGAGAAGACTGGGTGTATAGAATTGAAAAGGTATTGGCCACAAAAGGCCGTGGCTCAAGAAAACTTCACTTAGTGAAATGGAAGGGTTGGCCCAGTAAGTTCAACAGTTGGGTGGCTGCCTCTGAAATTTGCGACCCTGTATAGAAGAGTTGGAAATGGGAGATAACGGATTTTACATCACACTCCCCAGCAATGCATGCAAGGAAATATTTCCTCAAAATACAAATGCTAATTTTACAACACTGCTACCACAACCCTTAGATCTGAGCGGTGCATGGGAAGTTGGTCTGGCTGAAATTCAGTACCCCGCAGCTGGTACACACTGACTAAAAATGCCATGTTTTACATTTATCAGGATGCAACTAAATGGGGCTTTCTACTACACAGAGGTTATTACAAGAGCATTCAATCTGTTTTGGATGAAATGAATGACAATATAAAAGTAGCCATAGATCCGCCTAAAATACGTTTTGTCTACGACCCTGTAAAGGGTAAAGTTAGATTCATAGGGGAAAACACATACAAATTCTCGGCCTCTGGGGGGTTAGCCCACATATTGGGCCTACCACCCGATGTTCCTGTCGATAAAATAGACCACGCTGCAGACATTACCGGAGGGGTCAGCGCCTTGTACCTGTATACGGATATCATAGAGCACCAAATTGTAGGAGACAGCTCTGTACCCCTGTTACGGTGCATACCCGTCAGAGGAGAAACTTATGAATGTGTCACCATAACTTACGATAAGCCGCATTATATGTTAATGAGCAAGAGCCACATCAACACAATAAGCATTGAAATAAAGACTGACCAGAACCAACACATGCCATTCAACTGGGGGAAAGTTGTCGTGAGGTTACACGTTCGACCCAGAAGAGGTTATTTTTAGAGCGTGCAAAAGAGAGCTGCATTAGCCAAAAATGGTTGTCGTTAAAGATTATGGAAATGTAGATGCCTATAGGGCCTACTACAAAGCCCAGGCAGGCCGTGGTCTACCTGGTTTCCATGGAGCTGTAAACATGTATGGAGCAGGTCTGGGGGGCATTTTTCGTGGACTTTTCAGAAGGGCTGTTCCTCTTTTGAGGAGTGGGTTTCAAATTATTAAACCTCATGTTAAGACAGCCATGCACAACATAGCTGGAGACGTAGTGAGTCATGTTATGAAAAAGGTGAGAACCCAAGAAGGCTCGGGTCTCATGTACCTAAAAAGAAGGGGAGGAGTTAAACGAAAAGCATCTCACCAACATATTGGAGCACCTCAGCCCCTAAAAAGAAGGGGTATCCGTGGTAGAAAAAATCAGAAGCTGCAGGTCAGGAAGAGGAGTGGAGGCCGCAAGACAAAGATACTAAATCACAGCAGAAGAGACATATTTTAAAATGGCATTCATTCATAACTCCTCTGAAGAATGTACCAAATCCGAGCTGGATCTTTTTCAAATATCACCAACACAAACCTGCGTGGAAAGCAGTATGTACGTTGAAGTCCCGCCTCTGTCAGCCCTAAGCCCTAATGCACCTGTGGAATTTTATATAACAGGGGCGAGTGAATTTTATTTAGACCTCAGTCATTCGCTTCTTTTTCTATGTTGCAAAATAACAAAAGCAGATGGTTCAAACATGGCTGATGCCGCCAAAACGGGGTTGGTCAATTACCCCATTGCCTCGCTGTTTAGCCAGCTGGATGTTACCTCGGCGATAGGCTGATTAGCCAGAGTCACAACTGCTATCCCTACAGAGCCATTTTAGAACTGCTTCTGAACTACAGCACCGATGCCTTGAGTACACAATTTGCAGCAGGTGGTTTTTATAAAGATGCCTATCAAGCGATGGAATCTACAAGCCTAGCCGCTGGTGAGGGAAACTGGGGCTTTAAATCTAGAGCACATCAGACAGCGGGTAGCCGGACCTGGGATTTGATGGGCCCATTACACAGCGATATATTTTTCCAGGACAAAATGCTGCTGAATGGTGTAGATGTGAAGATCAAACTCACACGCAGCAAGGATGCGTTCTGTTTGATGAGTGGAGATGACAATGCAAATTATACAGTACATATTTTAAATGCAGCTTTGTTTGTTAAAAGAGTGAAAGTATCCCCCGGTGTGCGTCTAGGGCACAGTGAAGCGCTTCTTACCTCTAATGCAAAGTATCCTGTTGAGCGGATCGGAATGAAAGTTTTCAGCATAGCTGCGGGAGTCTTGTCTGCAACCAAGAAAATCTTTTTTGGGGCAACTGCCTAAGAAACTGGTCATAGGCTTTGTTGACAATGAGGCATTCAGCGGTCAATACACACGAAACCCCTTCAACTTTAAACACTACAACGTCAATTTTGTAGCGTTGTATGTGGATGGAGTTCAGACCCCATCAAAGCCTCTACAGCCTAATTTTCGAGACAGCCTATGCGTACGTGAATACATGCATTTGGCAAAAGCCACGGGAGAAGCATGAAAGATCTGGACATAGCTATTAACCGTCATGAATTTTTGCAGGGGTACACACTGTATGTTTTTGACCTCACCCCTGATCAGGCCTGCTCTGACCACTATTCTCTGATCAGAACAGGTAACCTCAGAGCCGAGATCCGCTTTGCTGTACCCCTTCCCAACACTATTAATATGATTTTATATGGGGTATTTGACAACGTGATTGAAATTAATCACAGCAGAAACGTCCTCTTTGATTACATGTGAAGATGAACACAGTCCAGATATTGAATTTATTACATAAAAACAAAAACTTTGCAGGTGTTTATCCCAGTGATATGCTACCCCGGACGATTATTACCAAGCGGCCAGCTGGGATCGTGGTCAACACCCATCCTCACACACTGCCTGGCGAACACTGGCTGGCTATCTATCTACCAGTACATGGCCCTGCGGAGTTTTTTGATTCATATGGAGCAGCCCCAAATAATCCGCTATTTCCTGAAGACATCTATGACTTTTTAATGAGGCAGACCAATGAGATAACATACCAAAGGAAGCAGTTGCAGCATCCCTTAGCTGCCACCTGCGGCTATCACTGTGTCTTCTTTTTACAGAACAGAACAAAAGGCTTCTCTTTTCCACAAATATTAAAATTGTACACTGGCGATTCCGTGGGCAATGATACTATGGTAGTCAGCTTTGTCAAGAAGATTAGAAAATCTAAACACCGGTGCCCCCTCTTCAATCCTGTTCAGGCCTGCCTGCCACCGTGCAATCCATGATGTAATTCTGTTCCTAAATAAAAGGCTGTTATACAAAATAATCTGTTTTGGTTTTTATTGTGATGATATTAAAAAGGGGACCCTCTTGAAAAATATTACAGAGGTACACGTGGAAATTAAAGGCCTTTAATTATAGGTAAAATACAGAATTTCATTGTTTTCAAGGTAAAGCAAGAAGCGTATGTTTTAGCTGATTTTGCATGGTGCAGTTGTAATAATTAACTTAGCTGCAAACACCAGCTCTAGGGCCCTCTTGAAAAAATATTGCAGAGGTACACGGGGAAATTAAACGACTTTAATTATAGATAAAATACAGAAACCCATTGTTTTCAAGGTAGAGCAAGAATCGTGTGTTTTAGCTGATTGTCATGAGAACCATAATCTGATTAGGTGTCTTGGCTGGTAAGAGGTTAATCTCAGTGTTAGCCTTTACTGTGGTTTGTGTAATAATTAAAACAGGCAGCAAACAAACCTTAACTATCTCACAGAAACTATCAGCAAAGTGCATTTATGAAAACTTTGCCAGCATCGCCACCTCATGCCCAAAATGTGTTACAACAAGTCTGGTTTCACAAATGATGGATATATTTCTCAGAATAAAACGAAAGAATTTTTATTTAATACAGAACAAAAGGCTTCTCTTTTCCACAAATATTAAAACTTGGTCTCTTAAAGGTTCACCAGCACTCGTCTATGAGGATTTTATAACACTGTTGTTAATTACTTTTAGCTCTACATTCTCAATGCCAAATATCAAAGGGAATATTTTGAAAGCACAAGGCAGAACACAACATCATACATTTTGTGTGTGTGTGTGTGTGTGTGTGTGTGTGTGTGTGTGTGTGTGTGTGTGTGTGTGTGTGTGTGTGTGTGTGTGTGTGTGTAGGGGAAGAGACAAGAATGCTTATACTATATTATTGTATATAATTCTTCAAGGTTTGAAATATTGATGACAATAAATCCTTGTATGGCTATAATTAAACATCATTTGGAGAAGTCTGCTAAAGATATCAAAAATATTACAGACGGGACGGGAAATTAAAGGAATTTAATTATAAAAGATTTTTGAAAGCTGAAGAAATACCATGAATTTATTAAATAAGATAAGTTCATGTACACAAGCAATGGCTCAATGTCTCTTGAAAAATACAGGAACCCCCTCTTTTCAGCTTACACAAATGTTTGGTGTCCTGAGGGCGAAACTCTGATTACAAAGGCTGGGCCAGTATCAGTGTTAATATTAAAGCCACCTGCAAACAGAGCGCATCTCTTGCCCATTGTGGGGCCCTCTTTAAAGATTTAGCATTTAAGCTGCTGGTTCTGTTGCTTTTACCACGGCAGAGGGTAAAAATTATTTGTAATATTTCAGGCAATGATCCCCCTTCCTGTGTACACAAGCAATGGCTCAATGTCTCTTGAAAAATACAGGAACCCCCTCTTTTCAGCTTACACAAACGTTTGGTGTCCTGAGACCGAAATGTTGATTACAAAGGCTGGGCCAGTATCAGTGTTAATATTAAAGCCACCTGCAAACAGAGCACATCTCTTGCCCATTGTGGGGACCTCTTTAAAGATTAACCCTGTAATACAGAATTTGTACCAATATCACCCCTGCTTGTCATTGCAAAGTGTACATACCTTTGGGAGAATCAGGTTTATCCAGCATATTCAACTGGCGAGGCTGTGAGAAGGGTGAGTTTTTCACATTTGCTTTATGGGATTTATTTTGAAAATCTTGTGTAGAAGGCATTAATTTTGGATCATGGGAATTAAATTGGGTATATTTCAACTCTAGGTAGTTTTTAAATGTTTAAATCTTGGACCAGTTGAAATGTGTCTTAACATTAATGTGACTACATGCGTTTCATATGGTTCAAAACTTTTATTCTGTGATTATAAGCTTACAGCATTTAGAGATTTGTTAAAATACTTTATAAAAGAGGTTGATCATAAGTTTTCTCAGAAAATTAGTTGCTGGAGGTCTCCTGTTGTTTGCTTTATGGGATTTATTTTGAAAATCTTGTTTAGAAGGCATTAATTTTGGATCATGGGGATTAAATTGGATATATTTCCAAATCTAGATAGTTTTTAAATGTTTAAATCTTGGACCAGTTGAAATGTGTCTTAACATTAATGAGACTACAAGCGTTTCATATGGTTCAAAACTTTTATTCTGTGATTGTAAGCTTACAGCATTTAGAGATTTGTTAAAATACTTTATAAAAGAGGTTGATCATAAGTTTTCTCAGAAAATTAGTCGCTGGAGGTCTCCTGTTGTGGGCATCTAATATTGCTGCCAGCCCATTTTCCTGCATGAGAAAAAAAAGGGGGGGGAGGAAAGAGTGTGTCAAAATACTATTTCAATACTTTGTAAGAAAATCAGGGGGAGTATTTTTCTTTCAAATATGCTTACCCAAGACTCCAGATTCCAAAGCCAGGTTTTATGGGTTGTTAAAAATTCAGTCACGCATTGTACCATCTGGCTGACATCGTTTGTAGACAAAATTCCGTGGGTTTGTTGAAATTGTTTTAACAAGCAGGCAGCGTACATTATTAATGCTAATATGCGCCCCCAATTCATCTGATTATCAGAAACTGTGACTGCAGCAGTCTTCATAAACAGGCTGCATGTTTCACTAATATTGCACAGCTGTAACTCCTGCAAATAACTGTGAATCTTGCATTCAAAGTTGGGCTGTATAGAGGCAACAATTCTTTCTAAAATATTATTCAGGCTTTCGGTCAGCGGATGCATTTGATGATGGGGTGTCTGTTTCTCATTTTCTGATAAATAGCTACAACAAGCATGCATTAGATATTTGCTGAGTACATAATGGGTGATGCCTGCCATCCTGTGTCTTAAGCGTGTGCACAGACATGTTGTAACTTGCAAACCTTTTTCAGATTGCGCCCCCCCCGCCTGTTCTGCCAATGAAACCCCTAAAATTGGGCCTCGCACCACCCCCTGGAAAAGATTTAGGTCAGTTATGCCTCTCACAAAAATGGTTTTAAAGAAAATGTCAATGCAATATATTTGGGGGTCATGTGTTGTTTGCATATTAAATGGGCCCTGTGATTTTTAGTGGCATACTTTTATGTTTTAGATAAATATTTAGCGGATGACTTTGTTGATGCCTCTCCAATGAAGGTATCCTCAAAAAAAGGTACTATTTCACAACCTCCTTATAAATTCTGCTTTGGCAATAAGCTTAGGGTGTGTGTGTGTGTGGGGGGGTATTTCTGACACACCCCTGTAAAATTATTTGTAATATTTCAGGCAATGATCCCCATTCAAGCTCAACAAAAGAAGATTTTAGGAAAATGCCCTCACCACAGCCCTTGGCAATGTCCTCAAAAGGTGTGTAGTTCCCCATTTAATATTCTGGTATGGCATATTAAATGGGACCTGTGATTTTTAGTGGCATATTTTTATGATTTAGATAAATATTTAGCAGATGACTTTGTTGATGCCTCTCCAATGAAGGTATCCTCAAAAAAAAAAGGTACTATTTCACAACCTTCCTTATAAATTCTGCTTTGGCAATAAGCTTAGGGTGGGTGTGGGTATTTCTGACACACCCCTGTAAAATTATTTGTAATATTTCAGGCAATGATCCCCATTCGAGGTCAACAAAAGAAGATTTTAGGAAAATGCCCTCGCCTCAGCCCTTGACAATGTCCTCAAAGGTGTGTAGTTCCCCCTTTTAATATTCTGGTATGGCAGTAAATACAAGAGGGCACAAAATCCTTTGTTATACTTCAGACTACAACAATAAATTTCATTGGTATATTTCAGACAACAATGAAACTGTTCATCCTCATCCTGCGGTGGAGAACCCAGGCAGCATGAAACGGAAAAGTTCAGGTGAGTGTGTGTGTGTGTGTGTGTGTGTGTGTGTGTGTGTGTGTGTGTGTGTGTGTGTGTGTGTGTGTGTGTGTGTGTGTGTGTAAAGAGTCTCAGAAGCAGTTAGTGGGTTGAGAAAACTAGAGATATTGATTATTGCTGTTGTATCATTTATTTTAGGAAGTATAAAAGAACCAGCATACAAAAGGGCATGCAAATCCCATTTTCCTGAGCCACCAATACCGGATGTCCCTGTGGAAAGGAGCAACTCTCCAGGCAGCTCTACGATGGCTGCTCCATTTCATCCAGCTAACAGCAGCCATGACACTGATTCAACAAAAACCAAAAACCATTATAAGGTTTTAGAAAGTATGCTTGGCTTTGTTAAATACACTTCATATTCTCTCATGGAGCTTACACGATATGCTAGAAGTCTTGAGCAACGCATGGCAGGCATAAATGATTGTGATTCTATTAAAACCATGGAAGGTTATCATGTTGAATCTATATGCATGTATTATCAAAGAGGGAGGGGTTATAGCTATTTTAAGAAAAGAACCCTGAAAAAGAAAAAAGTCTTGGCCAGAGGGGATCAGTCTTGTAGGGTTATAGCTAGCAAACTGCTGAGAAATGCTAAAAGTTTCTTTCACGTCGCAAAAGCGTTCCAGGCCTGCTACACACCATAACCCCACAAATGTTCAGCAGCCCTGTTCTCTAGAGACCTCACAGCACCCAGAGGTAAATGTTGGTGAATCTTCACAGCCCTGTTCTCTAGAGACCTCACAGTACCCAGAGGTAAATGTTGGTGAATCTCCACAGCCCTGTTCTCTAGAGACCTCACAGTACCCAGAGGTAAATGTGGGTGAATCTCCACAGCCCTGTTCTCTAGAGACCTCACAGCACCCAGAGGTAAATGTTGGTGAATCTACACAGCCCTGTTCTCTAGAGACCACACAGTACCCAGAGGTAAATGTGTGTGAATCTCCACAGCCCTGTTCTCTAGAGACCTCACAGCACCCAGAGGTAAATGTTGGTGAATCTTCACAGCCCTGTTCTCTAGAGACCTCACAGCACCCAGAGGTTGAGGATGGTGAATCTCCAGATTCTGTAAATGACAATGCATCATCTGGTCAGCAAGCTCCCCTGTTTATGCTGAAATTTTGAGAACATGGACCTGGGTGCAGGAACAGTATAATGCTATGCGTAGGGGTATCATTTTCCGCTTTGTTAATCTGGAGCATATTGGTTCCTATGCTGATGCAATGTCAGCACTTTATAATGCAATACAGCAGGTGCTTAATGATATCAACCAGAACATTGACCCTGAAGATTTTGTTCAGATGCGGCTTGAGGGTGGTAACATGAGAGATGCTTTATATTCAGTAAAACAGTCAAAAGAAGCCTTGGACCCCGAGGCATTCCTAACAAACATGAGTAATTTGTTACAGAGCAACATGGAACTTTGTACAGAGGGTGCTTTACGTTTAGTTGTTACAATTGTTAAACCGCCAAGAGGAGGCGGTAGGCCAAACAGACGCTTGAAAACTATACCATACAGCAACATCATTGCTAAAAAGAGGCAACACCTGGTAGATTTTAAGAGTGTGGATGGCATGCTCTGTTTCGCAGCCCACAGACATATGAACACAGATTAAGGGGTAAAATAAACTTTATTCACAAGAGAATAAGGCTGGAGCATTTTAAGATTTCAAGGCTTTACCAGACTTATAATGTGTTTAATATTTGCAAATAATAGGACGGAAAAGGCTATTTTCTAATTTTAAACATAAAGACAGACATTATTGAATAAGCTGTTATATTCTCAGAGTATATGTTGAAACCACTTGAAGCGCTAGAATTTTTTTTTTCACACGCTATGACTTCTCGGCAGATTCTTTTTCTCCAGCAGAGTGTCCTGTTGAGAGAGCATTAAACAGCCTCTTAGTTTTAAATTTTGCAGCACACCCCCCCCACAACCCCGAACGAGAGTTATAAACAATTTAATGAAAAAACTCACCTCGGCCGCTGAACCGCTCTCATAACCCTCATCGGCAGAAGTCCAAATATCCTCTTGTGGCTCCTCTAGAGGCCCAGGTTCGGAACCATCTGAGCATTCACTCCCCGATTTCTCTTTTGGTTTCTGCCATCCTGCTCTTACTCCATGAGGACAATCACACTCAAGATCGGACCAAAACAGGGTCTCCTCAGTGTGAAGGGCAGACTTGGGCGGCTTTTGGGCGCAGAGATGGGCTTCCGCGATGGGGTGTTTAGGGGGCAGAGGGGCATGGAAAATCCCGTAGGCCCATGGTGCATGTGGGGGTGCAGACGCCTTTTCGGTTTCAACCGCTGCCTCTCTATCTTCGGGGTCCAGGATTTTGGCAGGGAGTCCGGGCTCTCGGGCTTCGGAGGGGAGTCCACGCTCTCTGCTTTCGGCGGTGAGTCCGGGGTGTCCTTCGGTAAGCTGGAGGAAAACCCGATCTTGCTTGAAGAGTCCATCTTTCTCCACATAAACGGGACGGCGGGGACCATGAGCCAGTCGGTTTCAGGAACAGCGGGAAAGGCGGCGGCGGGCACCGCAGAACACTCCCCTCTTCTTATAAGGCCTCTCAGGCATGCGCACACGCAGCAAGCCAGGCCCAGCCAACACATAGCCAGCGGCAGCGCCCTAGGGGAAGGCATGCCCGGGCATGCCTGAGGGTGGGGTAGGGGGACCCGTGACGTGTCGGGGGGAGGGGGCAAGGCTCCCCATCCGGGTCAGGCGGAAGAGGACGTCACTTCCAGGTCAAAGGGCCCAGGAAGGTTCCGGTTCCGGGTAAGGGGGCGGGGCGGAAGGTAGGGACTTCTGGTAAGGGGGGCGGGACTTCCGGTAAGGGGCGGGACTTCCGGTAAGGGGGCGGGACTTCCGGTGTTTGATGGTTTTATTGCCCCTTTGACAGGAGCACCCCTTCCCCTACTACTCACAGGTATGTCTTGTGGGAACCGATGAAAGGGCCTTCTCAGCTGCTGCGCCCAGACTCTGGAACTCCCTCTCACTAGAGGCCAGGAATGCCTCATCTCTGTTGTCTTTCCAGAAACAGGCAAAGACCTTTCTCTTCAGGCAACCTTTCCCTGAATGATGGTCTACCTATTATGTGTCTTTTATATGAATCTATGGGATCACATAAACTTTGTGTTTATAACAACTTATAACCTTATATGTTTACATAAACTTTGTGTTTATAACAACTTATAACTTTATGGGTTTACAGTTTTACACTGACACTATGTTTTTAATGATAGTTTCCATCACTCATAACTTTACATGGAACTCTACTCCCCTTTAACTGCTCACATTCTCTTGTAGATTTAATGTAATACTGTCTATTAAATGCTGTAAGATGTCCCTCAATTCCTTGTTCTCAATACTTGAACATGTCTAAATTGTACTGGACTGTATATTATCCCTCATTCTGTAAGCCGCCTTGGTCCTTTTTCCAAGGAGAAAGTTGGGATAAAAATACTCTAAAATAAAATAAAATAAAATAAATTCCTGGGTATAAAAAGAATGTTGATGTTCATCAATGTTCATGCAGCTTCCAAGGGAAATATTTGGGATACTCTGGAACCTCATTCTCTTAGGACAAATGAAAGTGGATGAAAAAAAATGTGATCTTTGCTTCCAGATCCCCCCCCCCCGATATCCACTTTCCTAGAAACCCTTCAAAATCTCAAATGCATTTATTCAAGCCTGATTAAAAACAAACAAACAAACAAACAAACAAACAAACAAACTGAATATGAAACATAAAATGAGTCACCTGTGAGCTTTCTGATCAAGATGCACCAACAACTACAAAGTTACTTTTTCAGGAAAACTGTGCAACAATATAGATTGAAGAACTGATCCTAACTTCCATAGCCAGCTTTAAATCTGAAATACTTCACGGTTCTCTCTCTCTCTCTCTCTCTCTCTCTCTCTCTCTCTCTCTCTCTCTCTCTCTCTCTCTCTCTCTCTCTCACTCACACACACACACACACACACACACACACACACACACACACACACACACACACACACACACACACACACACACACACACACACAAAGCCCCCACAAAATGTTTTACAGGATGAAGTCACTGAATTGTAAGAATTCTTCATGGTGAAAGGCAGAGCCCCCTGGCAGCAAGGATAAATTATGAGCTTTTCTGCCAATCTCCAAAGGCAGCAGTAGTAGATAAGTGTATTAAATATACTTGTGTGCATGTGTTTGTGTTTATGTACACCCCCACAATCGCACACATGCATGCACAAATTATTTTTAAAGCAAGAAACAGCACTCAGAAAAGTCTGTTCTGGAACCCAGAAGGATACATAAAATTGCTCAAAATATAAAACTTAAGTGGTGATTAACAAAGCAAAAAATCAGAACAAGTGAAATAATAAAGGTAGTTTTGTCTTTTTCCATTTTCAGTTACTTTGGCTAAAACTGTGCTGTCTCAGAGGTGACAGTTATGCAAATATAGAGGGTGGAATAATCCAAAGGGAATGGGTGGTTAGGCCTCATCTAGAGTACTGGAGCAAGTTCAGAGGAGGGAAATGAAAATGATTGTGGACTGGAAAACAAGCCCTGTGAAGAAAAAAGGGAAAGAACTGGGCTTTAAGAAAAGAAGACTAAGGGGAAGATATGAAAGCACTTTTCAAGTACTTAACATAGGAACATAAGAACATAAGAAGAGCCGTGCTGGATCAGGCCAATGGCTGCCTCGCCCTGCCTTGTGCCGGGCAGGGGCGTCTTTGCCATCCGGTTGAAGGAGGCGGCTATTGGCTGCATCAATGGTGCAGCCTATGCTGGGGGAGTGTGCCCTTTATAAGATCCTGGCGTGCTCCCCGTACCTGCCTCTGCAATCGCCGGATTCCCTGCCCCCCACCACTGTTTATAATGTGATGGTGATGCTTTGCTGGTCGCTTCAGGGCCGGATGGGAATTTTTGACCGCTACTCGAATTAGCTGTGAGTGGTGGTGCGTTTTCGCCCATCCCACCATTCACATGTTGGCAGTGGGCTTCTAGGTAATTACCCAGTCACAACTAGGTGGGTAGCACATAAAATGTTAACCATTTAGGTCCCACCTTGAAGTTACATCTTCAGATCCTCGGTAGCCCTCAATTAATAAACTCGAATAGGAATTAGTTAGGGATCAAATAATAACAACCCACCACACTAAAGAGGGCTGCCAATGTTAATTAAGTTGGTCGATGCCAAACAGACCTGGTAGGCGTCCTCCCTGCAGCAGT
This sequence comes from Phrynocephalus forsythii, assembly GCA_029282475.1. Classification (NCBI taxonomy): domain Eukaryota; kingdom Metazoa; phylum Chordata; class Lepidosauria; order Squamata; family Agamidae; genus Phrynocephalus; species Phrynocephalus forsythii. The sequence goes on from JAPFRF010000010.1 coordinate 120,480,412, forward strand.
TTAACAGGCCGCAGGAAATTGGCTGACCAACGAGACCTAAAAATTTATTGTTGCCACTTTAATTTTGCTCTACGTTACAGGCCCACCTAAAGTTATACAGTTCAGTGATAATTAAGTTTAAAGTTGATTCCTGTGGTTAATAAAGTTGTGGCCCTTAATTAACCCAACCTCAACATGTGTCGCCTCTTTATTTCAGCCTGGAACGGCAAGGGCCCATCTAGTCCAGCTTCCTGTATTTCACAGTGGCCACACCAAATGCGTCTGGGAGTGCACAAGACTAGACATCTGTCTCCTGATACCACTCCCTTGCATCTGGTCCTTGAAGTAACCTGGTTTTAAGCCTGGAGATTACACGTCTCTGTCATGGTTTGTAACCTGGGATGGATTTTTCCTCCAGGAATCTGTCCAATCCCCTTTGGTGTTGTCAACATTCAGGTTGCCCTTTGATACGTAAAGCATGGGATCCTTTTTCCTGCTGGCAATGTGGGCATGATATTGTGCAGCTCTGTGGGGCCATTTCCTGGCATTTCAAATTGCAGGCACAAAAGCACAATGTCCACATTCGTAAAAAAAAAAAAAAAGGTTACATTTTATTTTATTTTACTTTACTTTTTAAATATTGAATTATTTCAATATTATTACTCATATTTTCTTCTTACATCAAGGAGTCAATTCTAAAGATTCCCTTGATTATTATTTCATGTGTGCTGTTTGAGAATATCTCTAGCCACTCTATCAAAAAGAAAAGAAAATCAGTATGTCCAATATTAATATTTAGGTTAACTCTGCAACATCCATTTATGATGCAGAGGTCTGATCGTATGTTTGTAACAATGTCCTTTTAAACCCCCTATTTAAATCAGGAACATACATGCATTGAATTTCTCTCTTAGCATCTTTTTTACAAGAGAACACAGTCCAGTGCAGATGCTGGTCTGCAGGTTATCTGTATATAACTGGCTAAATAGCAATTCAGGTTATAGCAATCAAGTCACCAATGGTTCCTTTTCTGTATCATGTTTACATTTTTAAACAGGTACTGTAGGCAGATTTTTCTGGGGAAGGCATCATCTGTCGAGTCTCACAATGATAATTATCTTAAGGTTGCATAAAAATAATTCAAGCAAATCTATTTAATTGTAACATGCTGCTTTTTTAAAATTGGGTGTGAATAACGACTGTGTTGCTGCCGTAATTTGCTTTAAGACAGCATTTCATTCCACTTTTGACTTCTTATTAAAATATGTTACTGATATCTGGAGGTGAGACACTGAAAAACTAGCAGGGTATTCCCTCAAGTAATAACATATGGAGCTTGAATCCAAGCAGCTGACTGATGTTTATTTAAAAATGTTCTGCTGAACTAATCCATTATACACTGCTTCATTTTTATATACTCTGATTTCATTCCAACCGTACACAATGCTTCAGTTACATTATTTAAAACAACATAAGCTACCTGACTATCATGCAAAGTATTTTGATGTTGTCGCTAAATAAACAGACATTTGGTTTATATGGTTTAGGAATCTTCAAGCTAATCAAGTATTCATGCATCAGGCTTGAGACATGGGAAATATGGTTAAAGTGCCTGTTTTGGGCAAAATATAATTGGATGGAGAAGGAAGTTGAATCACCCAGTGTGAGCTGTCTTCTCGCCCAAGCAAGCGTTCTGTTCACACTGAAGATGAGTCTTCTGTAGGAAGGGTCCACACAAAGGGCCATTGGTTTACTCATGAGCAAGGTTTACCTGGTGTATAGATTTGTACATTTACCCTGTTTACTTGTGAAGAAATTTACCCAGTTTGCTGGAAAATAAGAAGGCAGCAAGAACAGCAGCAGTCCTAGGGAAAGACAATGGGGGGGGGGAGGTTGAGAAGACAAAAGACGGTTAACTCCTCTCTTTTCCCTTCCCTTTCCCTCAAGTTGGACTCTACTGGAGCTTTGCTGCCTTGTGGGGTTGGAGTCTGTTGTGTCAACCAGCTCTTCATTCAATTGGACGTATTGATTTACCCTTTTTATTATCGTTTTTAAAAGTGGCACTGAATGCAAAATAAACTTCCACACAGGCTACATGATGGAGTAATTAAGAGCTCACAGGTCTATACCAAAACCAAAGGAAACAACAACAACAAAACATAACCAGAAGCTCTAGGTAGAACTGTGTGAATGAGCCTCATCAACCGTATCAAAAACAATCCAAACAGCAAGCTTTATGCTCTTTGGACAGGTCCAAAGAAAACAGCACAGTAGGAACCCTGTATCCATGGGGGAGAGCAAAATCCACAGATAATACTGAATGCTAAATTTATAGCATAGAATAGTGAAAAAGAAAAAGAAAAACAGATTTTTTTAACAAGCATTACCAGTACTGCCCCCTAGAGGGTGCCAGAAAACATGCAATATATAATACCGTGTTTCCCTGAAAATAAGACAGTGTGTTATATTAATTTTTGCTCCCAAAGATGTGCTAGGTCTTATTTTCAGGGGATGTCTTATTTTTCCATGAAGAAAAATATGGTACACATTTATTATTATCTTATTATGGGGAGGCCTTATTTTGGGGGGATGCCTTATATTTCAGTGTGGGGCAAAACTGTAAGTAGGTCTTATTTTCAGGGGATGTCTTATTTTCGGGAAAACAGGGTGTTTTCACACCATGTATCCTGCATAGGAATAGCAACAATCATCTGCAGCTTGGCATTGCTTTCAAACAACATGAGCAATTGTGGCATGGAGCAGTGGTTAAATGCCTGTACTGCAGGTAAAACTGTGCTCACGACTAGACATGGGCACAACTTGGCGAAATTCTCATTTCCGTTTTCGTTCCTCATTTCCGTTACGCAAAGGAAACGGAAACGACAATTAAGCTGTCAGAACTCGAACTCGAACCGATAAACGATAAATTGGGTCTGATTTGTCGTTGTCGTTCATGGCATCGCTGCGCGGCAATCGCGCGATGCCAAGCGGCACAGAAAACAAGTTTTAAAAATAAAAAATCCCAATTTCCGGCCAAAAAAGCAGGCGAAAATATGCCTGTCTGAGGGCACCTACCAGATGGGTGGTTTCTGGGTGGGGGTCCCGGCCTCCTCCCCCCTGTCCTGGGCTGCTGGACCTGGTACCAGGCTGGTGGGGGGGCATCAGTCTCGTCGTCTCCATTTGCCATGCAGTGCGGGGGGATCCAAAATGGCGACCGCAATATTTTTTTTTGAAATTGTGGTCCAAAAACCCACCAAATCACCACAGAAATACACGAAAATTAGCTATTTTAAATGCTTGAATTTTTACAGTAGCAGCAGTGGGTTTTTCTAGCAATAAAACGTCTCCATTGATTTTATTTTATTTTATATTTATTTTTATTTTTTTACACCTGCGCAATGATGGGCTGGCCATGGGATGGGACCATGCAAATTTTTGGAGCCATTCCACCAATCACATGGCCACTTGGCCAGGTTTTGACTGAGACTTCTGGGATGTGCCAGTCGGGCATAAAAAGCCCACTATAACCCTAGCCCTAGCCCTAACCCTAACCCTAACCCTAACCCATACGCCAGTACACTGTCCTTCTTAGTGGGTCAGAGGCACCCAGAGGTGCAGCCCACTAATTCACCCTAACCTTACCCATAATAACCCTAAGCCTAGCCCTTGCCCTAAGCCTAACCCTAAGCCAGATCTGTACTCGCATTGCACTACACACAAGTACACTGTCCTTCTTAGTGAGTCAGAGGGCGCCCAGCAGAGGCATTCTTCTCTCACCTCGCTCACAGTCCAAAGTTCCAAAAAAACTCCAAACCTGTACACCAGTATGCTGTCCTTCTTGGTGAGCTAGAGGCACCCAAAAGAGAGGTGCCTCTGCCAGTGCCACTTGGTAGGCAATGGCTACACGGTCATGTACCCTTCCTTTTCCCTTTGTAGCGGGCCAGAGGAGGCATCCACCCCAGAGAGGTGCCTCCAGGAGCCTGCTACCCTACCCCCCTAAACCAGTACTAACGACAAACAACAAACAAAATGACAAATTTTTGAAAAATTTCATGACAAATGGAAATGAGCCGAAACGGGCTGGCTCCAACACACGACAACTCGAAACGTCATTTTTCCTGGTCGTGCCCATCTCTACTCACGACCTGGGGTTCAATCCCAGGTAGCAGGCTGAGGGTTGGCTCAGCCTTCCATCCTTCTAAGGTTGGTAAAATGAGTACCCAGCCTGCTGGGGGGGGGCGCAATGTGTAGCCTGCATAATTAAGCTGTAAACCGCCCTGAGACTACTTAAAGTGGTATGGGGCAGTATATAAGCAGACCACTTTGCTTTTCTATGTTTTGTATAAGATTTCCTATAAGAACTCTCGAAAATATTACCTATGCAACGAGGGGGGGGGAGATGGTAGGGTTTCCTCCTTTGATTTTGCTGAAAGAAACTGGAAGACTCAAATTCCATCCATAATTATATATACTGTAGCTCTCTCTCTCCAATTCTCTCTGCTTTGCATAGTGTCACCCTCATTTTTCAGAACTTGTTAAAATATAAGAAAACAAAGGAAGAGCAGAATGATTCAGCTAGGTCTGACATCTTGCAGCCCTGTCTTATCTATGAAGAACTTAACTAGCCTTATGCATCAAGGATAGTTCCAGCTCATTTATTGTTCTTAATTCTCTTCGGAACAAAGTTGATACTTCTGCAAACATTCTGCCCATATCCCCTCTTCCGCATACTCTCTGCTTCCACTAGTTCCTTAATCCGTTTGGCGCTCTGCCTATCACCTGTCTTTCTCTTCTCTGTAAACACCTTATGTTGTAACACTGTCAGCCGAGTTGATTTTTAATTAGATTTTATTTTAATCTGCTGTGGGAGTTCAGCTTCTGATTTTGCTCCTCTTTACGCGTGATCCTTGAAGTTGCTCCGTCTTGGGGACAGAAATGTGCCAGATTCTCCAGCTGCAGAGCTACGACCTTTTCTACTCAGTAGCTTCAAAGCAGATGGGCTGCACAACAAACCTCCACTCCGCCAAAGGGCCTTAGCCTAGGCTCACATGATCCGACTGGACCCTTCTCCCAGCACTATTTTCTCATTATTATTATTTTAAATATTGGTTGAAGGGCAAAATGGCTAGATGTGCAGTAAGTTACATGTCTCTGGAGATGAAGGAAACATGGAGCCCAGAATTAAACTGTCAAATATGCAACACATGCCGAGCTCAGTTTATGAGCAATTTAATACCTGTTGAGCATAAGTTGATTTAGTTCTAGAACCACAATGAAATAGCACACTTGGTTGGTGTGTGATTCCGGAACACTGGAATGTACAAAGTTCACATACTGAATGTGTTTTACTAGGGATGTCCCACTCAATCCAGAGAACACCTGAAAATTGCACCTTGGACAATAATTGTATGGAAAGATGCTTATTGGTTCTTAGTGTCGTCTGGTTTCCTTTTTGGATAGTTTGTTTTGTTATAATTTGTTGCAAACCACCCCCCGAGTTCCTGCTGGAAAGTCAGGTGGTCAATAAGTTCAAATATAAATAAATAAATAAATAAATAAATAAATAAATAAATAAATAAATAAATATTATTGCCCTCTTCTTTACAGCCCCACCCTAGGACTGCCACTGGTAGTGTGATTCTCATCTCTTCCTGTTGTCATCATTGCTGTTTCCTCTGCTGCCACTGTCCTGATTTTGCAGGGCCTGTCCATAGCTAGAAATGATGGCCCTTCATACCATCTTAGGCTCTGAACATAAGCTTTTGGGTGGGCAGTAGAGATGGAGCTTGAGTTCCTAGACCAAATTAATTGGTATCTCATGACCTTCTGGGGGATAACACAGTCCTCGTAAAATGCAAAAATTCAGCCAATTTTTTTTTGGCATACCAGTGTGTGCAGGGCAATTTCCTTCATTTGCTACAATAAAGCTATAAGAATATGAAAAAGGAAAACTTACAATCCTATTAGACTTATGTTCCTATCAGAAGGGTTAGGATTTGCATAGAAAGTGACAATTTTATTTGTGCATACTCTTCAGGCATCTATATAACTGTAAAAAGAGACTCTTGTTAAAAGTCAGATGGCTGCATGCTTTAAAAATCAGCAAGCCCTCCCTGACAGAAAGCAGCATTAAATTTTTTTTCTTCTAGTATAAATTGCAACTGATTTTAAAAAAAGAGTGTATTCTTCTCAGTGCCCAGACTATCTTGCAGACATGGTAATAAAATTACAATCTCATTTGCATTTCTTCTGTTCCTCCTTAAGATCCAGGCCAGAGGCATTGCTCTGCAAATGCCATAGAGGGGGAAATAGATAATAATAGGTACCAGATCATCTTCAGCCTGCCTTAACCAGCAAGGGAAGGCATATTCAAAATCATGTTTTTTTCACAGCTCTCCCATACAGGATGGCAGAAGGCATCAGGATCAACGGAGCTCTGTTAAAGGCCATTCTCTCTTCCCATTTTTGCAGCTGTTGCAGGTAGCAAGGCAGCCCCTTAGACATAAAGGAGAAAAAAATCCAGATTAAATGTACTGTATTTTAGTCCTTGATATTATTGCCATATATCTCTGTGATCATTTCTTACTCAGGTTTGTGTGTGTGTGTGTGTGTGTGTGTGTGTGTGTGTGTGTGTGTGTGTGTGTGTGTGTGTGTGTGTGTGTGTGTGTGTGTGTGAATAATAGAGGAGATGCATCCATGCCGGCCACATGGCCACGGACTTGCAGAACACTGGTGTATTGGCATGAAAACGGAGAGGAGCACTGCCCCTAGAGTCAGGACATGACTAGCATCCATGGGGGGGGGACCTTTACCTCTACCAGTTTACATCCCTTCCAGGACTGGTTATGCATTTACAGTATTCATAAGCGGTCCTAAGGAAATAGTGGGGTTTGCATATAGATCTTTAATTATCTTTAATCAGAACTATGGGTCTATGGTGAATTTCAGAGCTCATAGTACAGATTTCCTCACTTTCTCCTTGGCAAACTCAGTATATTGCAGCCAACCTTCATCCCAACATAGACACCCTTAACTATTTGATAGCTCTCCCATCCAAAATCTCAGTCATGTACTGTATATGGGATTGCTTCTGAGAAGACAACCACTCTGTCTGTGTGTGTTGTCCAGGGGGCAGGCTGCTGAACTAGATCATCCCTTAGGAGACCCCATGTACATTCACAATTGGGGAGAGAGAGTGTGGCCATTTTTTGGAAGATATCCTGTATTAAATTAAGATATTATTGGCCAGCTGCCTCTTTTGGATTTGATATATTTAAATCCAAAGTTATTCATGCAAAACCATTATGTGCATGAGAGGATTTACCCCTTTCCACATACCAGCTAAATAATGACAATGACAATGACAACGACAACGACAATGACAATGACAATGACAACAGCAGCAGCAGCAGCAACAGCAGCAGCAACAACAACAACAACAACAACAACAAACAACAACAACAACAACAACAACAACAACAACAACAACAACAACAACAACTTGCTTGTGGATGAAACATTCTTCAATGGTCCTCATCATAAATGGGTCTTTGGGAACACTATCAATACATTTCACACAGTATTATAAAATCTACCATACTAGATCAGAATTTGGAAGTAACTGAGTTATCTTTTAATGAACTGTCCACAATGTATTTATTTTATAATGTACTTTTCTAAGTTCCATGGGAGTAGATTTCCAAAGGAAAGAAGGTAGAGAGAGAAGCTCTTGTTTTCTTCCCATGAAATGTTCCTGATACCAAAGAAACTACAAAGTTACTTTTAACAAAGCAAAATGAGAGAGAGAACCAGCAGTGATGCATTTTGTGTAATGTGTGGTTTGACCATTAGTCTATCTAGTAACGTTCCTATTTTTGACTAAATATCAAGAAAACTGAGTACCTCGAGTGCAAATTAGGTCTCTAATTTCTGGCAAAATTATTTGCAAGTTTTGGAAAACTTGTTTGTAAGATGACTTGGTATTTTTGTTTATCTCTACTCCCAGTCTTAACTCTGAATAATTTGAGCCAGAGGCTTTCTTATGGGACAATTTATACTTCACTTGTGTCTTGAATTCACTTCTTTCACTTCATCTGTGCATTATCCCCTTGGGTTTTTAGTGAACAGGAGTATTTAACACAGCTCAATCTACCACCTGCTAGGAGAACGTTAAACCTCTGGAGAAAGGAGGGTGGCAGTTGAAACATCTTTTGCAAATCTTTTACAGCAAATATAGAATTCTGTTCCTCTGGGGACAACTGCTGAGAGATTTTTATAATGGTACATTGCACAACATTGTGAAGCACCTTGAAGTGTAACACACATGCTGAGACATCTTTTAACAGGAGTGTTTTTACCGACCGTTTCTTAGCCATTTTCCTCCCTCTGGAATGTCAGTGAAGCAGTTGGCAAAGGATTCATAAGCAGGTTGATTGAGGTGGGAGAACGGATAAATTTTATAGCTAAGCTTGTCAAATGCACTAACATTAGAACTTAAAAGGAGCCCTGCTGGTTTTGACCAAAGATCTATCTAGGCCATTCTTGTCACACACTGGACTGCTGGAATAGATACCTCCTGCTGGGAAAGTGTGCCCTTGTTGGTTCTCCTCTTTCTCTCAAGGGTTTTTGGTATCATCAACCTTGCTATCCTTGTCAGATATTACTCTGAGATGGGACTTGGAGGCACTGTTTTACAGTGGCTCTGGACTTTCCTTGAAGGGAGAACTCAGAAGATGGTGCTGGCGGACCCCTGCCGAACACCCTTACCATTAACTTGTGGGGTCCCTCAGATTCTATTTTTCCCCTATACTATTTATCACTGTCAAGAGTTTGGGGATTTGGCGTCACCAGTATGCAGATGACACCTAACTCTCTATCACTTTTCCATCTAAATCTAAGGAAGCTGTTTCAGTTTCCAGATCAGTGTCTGATCTCAATTATGGATTATATAAGGATGAAGAAACTGTAAAGTTTTCATTTCAGGAGCAGACAAGGCACAGATCCTTCTAAAAGATATCTTGCACCAGGCTGGAGATAAATGGGGACAGTCTAGGATCAGTGTGGGGGCAGCATCTCAGCCCCCTTCTTTTCAAAAACATCTGCCAGATCCTGATAGGGTTCAGGAATCATGAGCTCCGGCTTCTGGGAATGGACCTCTGGCAAGGTCTCAGCTGACGTTCCAGCCATAACTTCCCAATTTTCAGGACTCAAACACATGATCCTGGAAACAGTTTTCCTGACAATAGCCCCTTGTTGGCGGTGGCGGGGGGGGGCAACAGCTTGAATCCTACTGCCTGGGACAGCCAGGATTGAGGACAGCCAGATTGGTCTTGCTTCAGTTGGCTGCACACAATGCCTCCTTGTGTGGTGTGCAGGTGTGGGTCTTTCAAAAAATGAAAAAGCTGGGTTGGAGCTGCTGGCTCGCAGATGCCCTGACCCAGCAGGGGGGTTAGTGGGTGGAAGGAGACTCCACCACTCACCCACTAACCACCCTGCTGGCTTTGGGCAGCCAGCAAAAGCCCTTTCCCAAAGATGGGGAAGAGATTTTGCTTTCAATTGGGTGGTGGGAGAAGTGGAGTTTTTTCCTTCAGCGCACCTCCAAAAGCAGGAGGGGATGGCAGTCTGTGCCTTCGAATCCCCACCACCCGCCTGCTTTGGGGGTTTAACTGAAGGATAAAACACAATGAATTATGAAAAATTTGAATTAGGAAGGAAAAAGCACGGTGGTTGTGGAGCTGTCAAAATCACGTGGCTGTCACAGACAGGTGATTTTGACAGCTTGGGATTTCCCTTCGTAATTCAAATTCTTTGTAATTCGAGTCCTTCATAATTCAAGGCATCACTGTATATTCCTACACCTGGCTGCTCGTGTATTCTGCACTAGCTGAAGTTTCTGCATTAACCTCACAGGCAGCCCCACGTGGGAAGCACCACAGTAGTCTAATATCGACATAACATAGTGAGGGCCTTGATATCAATCCTCCGCAGTCGAAAATGTGCAGAGTGAATCACTGATATCACCTGGATTTCCATGGTGAGTGCTGGGACCAGCAGGGCACCCGGCTGTGCACCTCATCCTTCAGGGGGAGAATCACACCACCCCAAATGAGATGGAGTTTCCCAAGCTGCAGACATTAGGGGGGCCCACACAGAGTTCTGTCTTGTCTAGGAGGAAGCTGAGGTAAATTTAAAAACAAATAGTTAATTAATCTTAGCAACACAAAATCCTATTTCTTAGTGTAATAATCAAATCCCACTGATTCAGTAGGGCTACTTTTATTCAATGTAGCCGCACTGTAGTGTTCCAGGATCACTCCAAGGCTTGACCTATGCATTACCACCTTAGATCAATTTAATGCTATCTTTTCACATAGGAAAGGTAAATGTAACTAGGCACAATTTTCTAGAAGAAGACAGACACTGCAATACACATCTGCCCATGTATTTTCTTTCTGGAGCTTTCATTTTCTATATGGACTCTTTTTCAGAAAATTTCCCTGCCATAAACTCTCCAATACACTTTCCGCAAATCACTCCTGAAGGCAGTGCTCTCAGAACACAGATAAACAAACAGTAGGAACTCTGTTCCTTTAAAACGCACAGTCTTTCTTATTTGAGACAAGTGTAGGTCATGTTTTGGGAACAATTTTGCATCCGTGGATTAACAGAAATGTCACTGAAAATGTGAGACACCCACACACATGAAGGAAGTTGACTTCATTCTTTTCCCTTCTCTCTGTGTTATCCCTTGAGGCTTTAGATGAACTTTATAAGGAAAGCATGTTTACTTTCAATTACCTATTTACTCCATAAAGCCTGACAGCTTGATTGCTATAAGGGTAAAGATAGGCAGCCAGGAACACATTTTTAAGTGATCTGTAGCTCTAACAGAGTATTCCTTATGTATTGCTTCAGGTTATCTGTGTATACCTTACTTGATTCTTGGTTTTCTGCTTTCTTTTAAAAAGATCTGTATTCATTGCTGTTCATAGCTATTGCTATCATTTTATGTTTTTTTTTGGCTACTGCTGCTCAGCAAATTGAGATGATTTTGATAAATACCACCAAGCTGAACGCAACCTCCAGTAACCCTAATAAGGTTTTCAAGGTATGTAAGAGATTTGAGGAGTGTCCCCACCACCACCACTACAATCCCTGAATGAACATGTATAGCAAAGCAGAGACTTGACCTTGAGTCTCTTGAGTCTTAGTTCATTGCTCTGTGTCAATTGTACCACACTGACTCCCATGAAGATGAATAATATTAACATTATATAAATACAGTGAGATGAAGAGTAAATAGACATGGGCACGACTTGGCGAAATTCTCGTTTCCGTTTCCGTTTCTCGTTTCCGTTACGTAACGGAAACGGTAACGACAATTACTCCACCAGAACTCGAACTCAAACCGACTAAAGAAAAATTGGGTCTGATTTGCCGTTGTCGTTCCTGGCATCGCAGCGATCGCGCGATGCCAAGCGGCACAGGAAAAAAGTTTTAAAAATAAAAAAACCCGATTCCCGGCCAAAAATGAGGCGAAAATATGCCTGCCTGAGGGCACCTCCCAGAGGGGTGGTTTCTGGGGGGGGGGTCCCCGGCCTCCCCCCCTCTCCTCTCCTGGGCTGTGCAAAGTGTGCATCCTCGTCGAGTCGCAACTCGCCAAGCGGTGCGGCACAGAAAAAAAGTAAAAAAAAACTGATTCCCGGCCAAAAAAGCAGGCGAAAATATGCCTGCCTCAGTGAGGGCACCTACCAGAGGGGTGGTTTCTGGGGGGGTCCCTGGCCTCCCCCCTCTCCTCTCCTGGGCTGTGCAAAGTGCACATCCTCATCAAGTCGCAACTCGCCAAGCAGCGCGACACAGAAAAAAAGTAAAAAAAAAATTGATTCCCGGCCAAAAAAGCAGGCGAAAATATGCCTGCCTCAGTGAGGGCACCTACCAGAGGGGTGGTTTCTGGGGGGGTCCCTGGCCTCCCCCTCCTCTCCTGGGCTGCGCAAAGTGCACATCCTCGTTGAGTCGCAACTTGCCAAGCGGCGCGGCACAGAATAAAAGTTTTAAAAATAAAAAACCCGATTCCCAGCCAAAAAAGCAGGCGAAAATATGCCTGCCTCAGTTAGGGCACCTAACAGAAGGGTGGTTTCTGGGGGGGGGTCCCCGACCTCCCCCCCTCCTCTCCTGGGCTGCGCATCCTCATAGTCTCGCCAACTCGCGCCATGCCATGTTGTGCGGGTGGGGGATCCAAAATGGGGCGACCGCAATATTTATTTTGAAATTGTGTGGTCCAAAACCACACCAAAGCACCATAGAAACATGCGAAAATAGCTATTTTAAAACTGCCTGAATTTTTTCAGTAGCAGCAGTGGGTTTTTCTTGCAACCAAACGTCTCCATTGATTTTATTTTATTTTATTTTTATTTTTATTTTTTTACACCTGCGCAATGATGGGCTGGCCATGGGAGTGGACCATGCAAATTTTTGGAGCCATTCCACCAATTGCATGGCCACTTGGCCAGGTTTTGACAGAGACTTCTGGGATGTGCCAGTCGGGCATAAAAAGTCACTAACCCTAGCCCGAACCCGAACCCTAACCAATACGCCAGTATGGGTTAGTGGGTCAGAGAGGCACCCAGATCCACCCCAGTAACTCACCCTAACCTTACCCATAACCCTAAACCTAGCCCTTGCGCTAACCCCTAACCCCAAGCCAGATCTGTGTACTCGCATTGCACTACAGCAAGTACACTTCCCTTCTTAGTGAGTCACAGCGGCCACCCGTAGGGGTCCTCTCTCACTTCGTTCCCCAGCCCAAGTGCAGGCAGTGAGTCACAGAGGCACCCGAAAGAGAGGTGCCTCTGCCTGCTGTAACTGCAACTTAATGGTTTGCATATCCAATTGGCTATGCATGCCATTTTGTAGCGGGCCAGAGGAGGCACCCACCCCAGAGAGGTGCCTCCAGGAGCCCGCTTTCCCTTCATGGCGGGCCAGAGGAGTCACCCACCCCAGAGAGGTGCCTCCAGGAGCCGCCCCCCAAAACCAGTACTAACGACAGATGAAAAACCGACAAACGAAATGACAAAATTTTGGAAAATTTCGCAAAAAACGGAAATGAGCCGAAACGGGTCAGCTCCAACACATGACAACTCAAAACGTAATTTTTCCTGGTCGTGCCCATCTCTAACAGTAAAGTGAATAATATTCTCTTGAACAGGCACTGATCCTATTTTCTTCTTGCAAGCCTTTGGTATCAACTTTATAATAGGGGATATTAAATGCTGCCGGGAGGATGCAAGCAACTTTGGTGTGACAACTGCCTTTAACATTGATTTGACACATATGTGCATGAGCCTCATTGAGATGTTTAGAACAGAGCTAACAGAATACATGAATGCATAAGGTAAGGGGGGGTGTCACTCCCCATGCTGATTTTCTCTTCCCATGGAAAATAACAGATTGCTTTGTATGGAGGCTTTGAGTAGAACATGATGCCCTGAAGAATCAGGACTTTTTTTTTCACATTTCCCAAAAATGCTTTCTTCAGATTATCACCCTCCAATTGAAGCAAGTGGCAAGCAAAGACTAATGTAAGGAAGTACATTAAGTTGAGGTAAGAAAGTAGGTGTTGAAGCATGTGCTATTGCACTTTCTTTCTATAAGTGAGAACAAATGTGGTTCAACAAATAATCAGCCTTCTCCATTTTCTGTATTGAGATTAGAGATGGGCATGGATCAGATAAATAAGGCATGTCCAAACTTTGGCTCTCCTGATGTTTTGGACCACAATTCCCAGAATTCCAAGCCTGTATTTCCAATGACAAAGGACTTTGGGAGTTGTGGTCCAAAACATCTGAAGGGCCAAAGTTTGGACATGCCTGAGATAAATGTTGGTCTTGATGGTTTGTGGGAGGAACACTGTATATAACTGTGCTTCTCCCAGGCTTCTTTTGAGGCAATCATCCCACCAACCCTCCCTTTTTTAGTACTAGTGTGAGTTTAACTGGTCACTTTCATGGCCAGGATAGGAGTTTTCACCTCATTCCCAGAATTGGCCTATCAGTGAATATGGATTTTTCACCTATCCCACACTAGTGCTTGGTGCAGCGTTGGTTAGAATTTCATAATTACTTGTCATACTGGTGAGTAGTGTGGAAATTATAAGCATTTGGTGAGACCTAAATGGGGATATATCCAGTTCTTGCCCATCCAACCCCAGGACACTACAGATCTAGAGATTACAGTATCAGTGGGAGGATGCACTGGAATTTCCTCCCTGGGCCAGAAACCACCCAGTACCGTGGATGCACTGTATTATACCCCCCCCAAAGGAGTAGTGGACTCATCCATACTTGTTGGTTGGTGGGGTCCCTCGAGACCCCTTCGTCCCAATTCTTATTGCACACTCTGTCAGGCCCCACTTTGAATGACAATCAAATATGTTTCATAAAGTGTGGCCCAAGTTTAAATACATCCTCTGTCTTGCCTCTTCATTTCGCCTTTGGAGCGCAAAGTGAACCACAAGAGTTAGGACCTGGGTGTTGAACAGAAGCAATGGAATTAATTGGAACTGTAGTGGTATATTTGGTAATAAGCTTCTAAGGTGATTATTGCAAAGGCTGTATTCAAACAGGTAGTGAACATACAAGGTGTTGATAACACTGTACACAATACTGAAATATGTTGTCACAGATATAACAGTGATGCTTTGACCCATTCCCCCCCCACGGCAAAAGACCACGCGAGACCATTACATTGGTTGAACTAGGCCACACTTTATTCAACACTTCAAGTAAATTAGCATTACAGATCGGCACGACCAGGAAAAATTACATTTCGAGTTGTCGTGTGTCGGAGCCGGCCCATTTCGGCTTGTTTCCGTTTTTCGTAAAATTTTTCAAAAATTTGTCATTTTGTTTGTCAGTTTTTCGTCTGTCGTTAGTACTGGTTTTGGGGGGGCGGGCTCCTGGAGGCACCTCTCTGGGGTAGGTACCTCCTCTGGCCCGCCATGAAGGGAAAGCGGGCTCCTGGAGGCACCTCTCTGGGGTGGGTGCCTCCTCTGGCCCGCTACAAAATGGCATGCATAGCCAATTGGATCTGCATACCATTAAGTTACAGTTGCAGCAGGCAGAAGCACCTCTCTTTCGGGTGCCTCTGTGACTCACTGCCTGTGGTGCACTTGGGCTGGGGAACGAAGTGAGAGAGGACCCCTACGGGTGCCCGCTGTGACTCACTAAGAAGGGAAGTGTACTTGCTGTAGTGTGCAATGCGAGTACACAGATCTGGCTTGGGGTTAGGGGTTAGCGCAAGGGCTAGGCTTAGGGTTACTGGTAAGGTTAGCGAGAGTTACTGGGGTGCACCTCTGGCTGCCTCTCTGACCCACTAAGAAGGACAGTGTACTGGCATATGGGTTAGGGTTAGGGTTAGGGTTAGGGTTTGGGCTAGGGTTAGTGGGCTTTTTATGCCCGACTGGCACTTCCCAGAAGTCTCGGTCACAAGCTGCCCAAGTGGCCATGCAATTGGTGGAATGGCTCCAAAAATTTGCATGGTCCACTCCCATGGCAAGCCCATCATTGCGCAGGTGTAAAAAAAAATAAAAATATAAATAAAATAAAATAAAATCAATTGGAGACGTTTGGTTGCAAGAAAAACCCACTGCTGCTACTGAAAAAATTCAGGCAGTTTTAAAATAGCTATTTTCGCATGTTTCTGTGGTGCTTTGGTGTGGTTTTGGACCACGAAATTTCAAAATAAATATTGCGGCCACCCCATTTTGGATCCCCCGCCCGCACCGCATGGCATGGCTAGTTGGCGAGACTATGAGGATGCACAGCCCAGGAGAGGAGGTGGGAGGCCGGGGACCCCCCCAGAAACCACCCTTCTGGTAGGTGCCCTCACTCAGGCAGGCATATTTTCGCCTGCATTTTTGGCCGGGAATCGGGTTTTTTTTTAAAAAAAACAACTTTTTTTCTCTGCCGCGCCGCTTGGCGAGTTGGCGACTCCACAAGGATGTGCACTTTGCGCAGCCCAGGAGAGGAGGGGGGAGGCTGGGGACCCCCCCAGAAACCACCCCTCTGGTAGGTGCCCTCAGGCAGGCATATTTTTGCCTGCTTTTTTGGCTACGAATCGTTTTTTTTTTAATTTTTAAAACTTTTTTTCTCTGCCGCGCCGCTTGGTGAGTTGGCGACTCGACAAGGATGCATAGTTTGCCCAGCCCAGGAGAGGAGGGGGAAGGCCGGGGACCCCCCAGAAACCACCCCTCTGGTAGGTGCCCTCAGCTTTGGTGTGGTTTTGGACCACGCAATTTCAAAATAAATATTGCGGCCGCCCCATTTTGGATCCCCCGCCTGCACCGCATGGCATGGCGAGTTGGCGAGACTATGAGGATGTGCAGCCCAAGGAGAGGAGAGGGGGGGAGGCCGGGGACCCCCCCCAGAAACCACCCTTCTGGTAGGTGCCCTCACTCAGGCAGGCATATTTTCGCCTGCTTTTTTGGCCGGGAATCGGGTTTTTTTTTTTTTTTAAAAAAACTTTTTTTCTCTGCCGCGCCGCTTGGCGAGTTGGCGACTCCACGAGGATGTGCACTTTGCGCAGCCCAGGAGAGGAGGGGGGAGGCCGGGGACCCCCCAGAAACCACCCTTCTGGTAGGTGCCCTCACTCAGGCAGGCATATTTTCGCCTGCTTTTTTGGCCGGGAATCGGGTTTTTTTTTTAAAAAAAACTTTTTTCTCTGCCGCGCCGCTTGGCGAGTTGGCAACTCCACGAGGATGTGCACTTTGCGCAGCCTAGGAGAGGAGGGGGGAGGCCGGGGACCCCCCCAGAAACTACCCCTCTGGTAGGTGCCCTCAGGCAGGCATATTTTTGCCTGCTTTTTTGGCTAGGAATCGTTTTTTTTTAAATTTTTAAAAAAATTTTTTTTCTCTGCCGCGCCGCTTGGTGAGTTGGCGACTCGACGAGGATGCGCACTTTGCGCAGCCCAGGAGAGGAGGGGGGAGGCGGGGACCCCCCCAGAAACCACCCCTCTGGTAGGTGCCCTCAGGCAGGCATATTTTCGCCTGCTTTTTTGGCCGAGAATTGGTTTTTTTTTAACTTTTTTCCTGTGCCGCTTGGCATCGCGCGATCGCTGTGATGCCAGGAACGACAATGACAAATCAGACCCAATTTTTCTTTGGTCGGTTCGAATGACAAATCAGAAACCCAATTTTTTGCTTTGCCCATGTCTGATTAGCATAACAACATCGAGTTCGCTGCGATTCTGGAAGAGTGACAAATCAGACCCAATTTTTCTTTAGTCGTTCCATTATTCTGGCAGAGTAATTGAGAATTATGTAACGAAACGAAACGAAACGGAAACGAGAATTTTGCCAAGTCATGCCCATGTCTGATTAGCATAACAACAACATAAACCTTTGAGGGGCCTGCTGAAGCGCAGGTTAGATTCGGCGCCAGAGGGTCTCCCAGGACCCTTCCGACTCAAGAGAATTCGGGCGAGTCATACCCCCTGCAGATCTTCTACCTCAGGAGATCTGAAGGGCCAGCAAATTGCCACCCCTTGCCTGGGTCCCCAGGGAGCTTTACCTGCTCCCCACGGCCCAAGCAAGGCCTGTTAGAGGGATTCATGCCCCGTGCTGTGACCTCTCAATCCGCAGCGATGAGAGCAGGATGCCCCACAGGGTATCTTAGAATTTAACTCGCCGGCTCTAACCCCCCAGCGCTACCGCCACAGTCAGGGGCCTAGCTTGCTATGACACCTGACTCCCCCCACACACACAAGCGATAAAGTTCCGGTCGTGTCAAGTTAATCGTGGTGTGCCCAATCACAACACCCCCCTCCGCAATAACTGCCCTGCACACCTCCCGATTCACTTTCCTTCTAGAAGTATTAATACACTGCGCAGGGCAATCCACCCGCCACCAAAATCTAGGGATAATCATTGACCAAACCACCCGAGAACAAGGGAAAGTTGCCCTCCACTTGGCCAAATCCTCCAAAATATCTTTAAGGATTTGCAAGACTGAGTGGTCAAGTCATTCCCACCCAAATGAATCAACAAAATGTCAGGAGGTCCACTGTCTGCGGTGGACGAGGTGGCCTGCAAAAACTGATTCCATCGCATGCCCCTCACCCCCCTCCATTCAATCATGGCCCTAGCCCCCAGGCCCAGGTTAACCCCCCAGGCTGTTCTGCTGGCATGCTTCTTGGCCCAAAACACATAACTATGTCCAACGAACAGGATCCTACGCCTGGAAACATCAGACTTAGGCCCTGCAAAGTAACAAAGAATATGTTAATCGGTGCTTAGCATTCAAACATACCTGGCATACCTTCTAGATGACCATCTTCCAATAGCCTTTATGGCTTGTGGATCATATCCCAGGGTAGCAGCCGTCGATGCTGCCCCAATTCGAAAGCACTGTGTTCCAAATTGCAGATGAGCCACTCCCACGCCCTCCAAGGCCAGAGTGGTGAGCCTCCAAAACTGATATTTGGTAAGGGGACTACCATCCATATGGCGAAGCAGGAAGCCCTCCCCCGCCCCCCCAAGGACCAAATACGCATCCAATGCCTTAACCGGACAAATGGCCGAATCAGAACAGGGCCCCAAAGTGATCCCCTGCCCCCTAACCCACTGATCGGTCTTTGATCTTTGCACCCGCACATGAATCCCATCCCCCTCCCCCCGTCTGGTGATGTCGTTCAGCTGTAGTGCCCCCTGGGACAAGTCAGTCTTAGAAGCTGCAACCAGCTCACTGACCCTGAAGGCCCCGAAAAAGGCCAACAGGGACGCCACATGGAACAGCGCGGCCTCATATTCATCTGCACACAATAGCAGCCACTGGGCAGCAATCTTAAATAGCATGGCCGGTGTTATAGGGGCTCAATCATCCAGTGCACGCCTAACTTCCTTAGCCCAACCCTCCAACATTTTATGCAGTCTAAAGTCAGACGTAGCTTTCTGGTAGCCACCCGCCTTCGCCTGAAATGCCAGTGCCGCCAGCTTGTTCTGCATGGAGCCCGGAGCCAGGCCCGTTCGATGAAGATATACCAAAAATTGTTGCAGATGATCGAGGGGAATCGGCCACGCCAGGTGGAGGCCATACTCAGACCTAAAGTTCTCAAATTCCCTTACAGCTGCCTCATAGCCCTTCCTTGTCCTGGGCACCAGAGCCAGGCCTAGAGCCCGGTCGGCCTCTTCCAGCCAATCAGCCATACCTCCTCGGGCAGGGTCTCGGGCAGGTCGCATGCTCCCGGGGCCAAAGCCCTGAAATGGTCGACCTGTTGGCACGAAAGAGCATCAGCCAAGGTGTTAGAAAGGCCAGGTACATGACGGGCATGCAAAACGATGTTATACTGTAGAGCGCGCAGTGTGAGGGCCCTCACAAGACCCATAACCCTTCCGATTTAGAAGATTGGTTATTGATGGTGTGGACCACAACCATGTTGTCACATCAAAAACGTACGACGGAATTAGACCAGGACTCAGTCCACAACCAAAGGGCCCCCACAATTGGAAACAGTTCTAAAAAGGTCAAGTCCCTCGTTATTCCCCTCTTCACCCACTCAGACGGCCATGTGCCATAGCACCACCTGCCCTTCCAGTAAATTCCGTAACCCAGAGATCCAGCCGCATCAGTCTGGACCTGGAAATCGGGGCCCATGCACATCTCAGACCGCCAAAATGAAACCCCACTGAAATTCTGCAAAAACTGCAGCCAAACCCGCAGGTCTGCGTGCATGCCCTCCGAAATACTGACCCAATGATGCAGCTTCCTCAGGCCCTGCATGGCTATGCAAAAGCAGCATAGAAAAGGTCTTCCAGATGCGACCACCTTGCATGCAAAATTTAAATGTTCAACCAGTTCCTGAAGCTCCTTCAAGGTAACCTTGCGATGCCCCATAAGGGTGGCCAATCATTCTCTCAGTGCAGCCAGTTTATTCCCAGGCAATCTCCACGCCTGCTCCCAGGTGTTGATATCAATGCCCAAGAAGGTCAAAACATGTGCTGGCCCCTCTGTCTTATCCTCCGCCAAGGGCAGGCCGAGCTCATCTGCCAGCCCTTGGAACGTACACAGAAGAAATAGGCAGGTCCCGGTCCCCTTCTGCCCACAAAAAAGAAAATCACCAAGGTAATGTGCAACCCCTGGCAGCCCTGTGCAGTCCCTCACCTTCCACTCCAGAAAAGTGCTGAACGTTTCAAAGGTGGCACAAGACACGGAGCAACCAAATGGGAGTGCCCTATCCATATAGAAATTTCCCTGAAACTGAAACCCCAAAAGCTCGAAATCATCGGGATGAACTGGCAAGAGGCGAAAAGCTGCTTTAATATCACACTTTGCCAGCTCTGCCCCGAGACCACAGATCTTCTGGATGGCCTCATTGAAGGACGTATACCGCACGGAGCAAACTTCGTGTGGTATACCATCATTCACCGACAGGCCCTCAGGGTACGATAAATGATGAATAAGCCTATACTCTCCTGAAGCCTTTTTAAGGACCAGACCGAAAGGAGAAACCCTAAAGTTCTGTGTAGGAGGAAAATCAAATGGGCTCAGCACCCTGCCCTCCAATCTTTCCTTCTCAATTTTTCCAAGGCTACTTGCTTCGTTCCCCTCAAAGATTTAAGGTTCTGCGCAGTGGTCAGAACGCGTGCACCCTCAAACTGTATCCTAAAACTGAAACAAAAACCATCCAACAAAAACTGTGCTGCTATCCTGTCAGGATAGTGCCGCAACCAGTCACGGAGAGGCCCCAGCTTAATTGGGCTGGGGCCCCTTGGCCACCGCGGGACCACCTGGTGGCTTCCTGGAAGTACCCCCATCCTTTCCCCCTGACTGCTGCCCCTTTGCCCTACTGCAGTTAATGGAAGGGTGCTGTGCACCACAAATGGAACATTCATGGCGAAAACGACAGGGTTTGCGGTTGCACACTCCCTGCCCATTATAATCCCAACAAACCAGCCTTGGTTGTACTTGCTGGCCCCCTGATTGACGAAAAGCCACCCCCGCGGTTTGCTTTCTAGTGATATGACCGCTATCAAAGCGCTCCCCCAACGCCGGCCTGACTGGGGTCATGAGCTGCAGCCACAAATACGATAGGGGCTCATCCCACCGTAGGTGTGGCTGCGTAGCCGCCTTCATTCTAAATTTTTCATCATATGTCAACCAAGCAAAACCCGGAAAGTCAACATAAGCTTTATAAATCATGTCTTGATATTTGATCATCGACTGCATACGCCACGGGTGTGCTTGGAGAACCGTAGACATATAAATACAGTATGCTGGAAGCCAATTCACCCAGCACCTATTCGGTTTTCTTTTTAGGCGCCTCTCACAGTCCTTCGGATCTTCCTTATCAATTTCCTTCTGGTCGAGCTCTCTATTCAGAAGGCTAAAAATATCAATATAATCCCCCCTCCATATCTTCTCCCTCGTACTCTGAGCCAGGTGATCACCAAGTGGGGTAGTGTAATCCGCATATGGCATCGCCGTGTATGGGACACCAGCATAGACGGCCCCCGAGACCCAATGACCCACACCCGCCGACCAACCCAACGCTGGTTGTGGCGGCACTGGATTCCATCCCCCAGGCCCATACCCCTGCGCCTGCCCAGCAATGCCAAGCTGCCCAGTTGGCTGTGATGCTGGAGCACCACCCGCAACCCCAGCCGGCCACTGCACACCATGGGTACCACCCTGCCAAGCCGGGGAGTTAGGCCATGGGACCACAGCGCCCCCAGCCGCCGCAGTAGGCTCTGCGCCTGGAGCCGGGCCCCATGGTCCACCCCGCCAACCAGGCTGCACCTGCCCGGAGCCCGACCCAGGTCCCCCCAGTTGCGCCTGCGACCCCGACCAGGAGCTAGTCTCCGGTGCCACTGCCAACTCACGATTTAGCGATTCCACCGAAGATGAGGCCACAACATCGCTGTTCTGCAGACCGTCTGTACCACGCCGGGCACCACCACCCTGCACGAACTGTACGTCAGGCTAAGCAGGCTCCGCAGACCCTTCCCCCACCTCCGGCTCCTGAGCAGCAGCACCCATGCGGTCATCATGGGACTCCAACGCGGCTGCACGAGACAAAAGATCAGTGGCCATATCCCTCAGACGTACCCTCTTCCGCACCTTTGACGGGTGGGATGAAGTCCTCTGAGGCCCAGCCCCCTGAGTCCCAGGCTCAGCCTGCAATCCACTAGGTGGCACCACCCCTCTAGCCTTCTCTAAGGCCACCACCGTGGCCCACAGCTGCTCCCATACGGGCAACTCCCCCTCATCCGCTGAGGATCCAGGGGGGGGGGAACCTGAGGTGGCACCCTGCACACTGGCTGCTTTCCCTTTTTATTAGTTTTGGCCTTAGAAGGGGCCATCCTGACCTCCTTACCCCACAGCTCTAATCCAAGCCTGCCACCCAGCCAACCCACAGTGCCCAGAAAGCAGCCACCTATAGGACTGACCCAATACAAAGTCACTCCCAGCAACTCAAAACCCACAAGGGAAGGCAAGCCCCATGAAATCTCCCCCTCAAAGGACACTATAGCACCACAACTTGGGACAACCCTCCCAGAGGCCAGCACACCCAAACCCCGCCCATGCCACTGACCTGACAGGAGGCGAGAGCAGCTAGAACAGTTGCCCTGAAATGGCGTGCGGCCGCCTTCCCCAAATGGCCACAAAATGGTGCCTGCCACCCTCACACCCCTCACCACAGTGGGCCACCAGCGAGGCCGGAGCCACCACCACCCAACCTGGCTACGCCAGGACAAACCCCAGTGCCAGGCAAGGACCCCTGACCAGCCGCAATCGGCCTTAAAAGGGGCTACCCGCAGCCCACCAGAAGCCCGCACCCTGCTTCCGATGAAAACAAAATGGCGGCCGCACCACAAAAATGGTGCCTGCCGATTGCCCGACACTCAGCTGAGCGTCGGGCGATCGGCCTGCTGATAAGGTGCCTGCCCCCAAGCACGGCCGCCACCCTCGTTCCCGGTACAAGCCCGGCAAGGACCCCCTGGCCAGCTGCGATCAGCCTTAAAAGGGGCTACCCGCGGCCCCCCAGAAGGCCCCACCCCACTCCCAACTAAGACAAAATGGTGGCTGTGCCCCAGAATGGCGCCCGCCGCTCGCCCGGCACTCAGCTCAGCGTCAGGCGATTGGGCCGCTGATAAGGCGCCCCCCACCCCCGGTACAAGCCCGGAGGCTCTGAAAACCACAGCAGCTGCGCTCCAGAACAGGACCTGATACGTGGTCCGGTAAGCTGCTGCGCCGCCGCCATCGCTCCCCCGACGATCTGTCCAACCGTCCTTTCCCTAGGACGCTCAACGCCGAAAGAGGCTTGGGCCTGGGCGGGTGCAGCATTTATAGGGCTGCCTGCCCAGGCCCGGTAATCTCATTGTCTCCCTCTCGCGAGGCTTCGTGCGGGGGAGGGGCAAAGAAGCTCCGCAAGCCAACAAGCGGCAGCGGAGCGGACATAATAACAACTATGCCAATGCTTTCTCTCACCCAGTTTTTTATTCTTCCTGTTCTTCCAGAGACGTTGTAGCTTTTCCAGCCAAACATCTATGCTTATTCAGAGTAGATCTAGATTTTTTTAAAAATTACCATCCCGCTGTACAGGAGGACATCCATAACTCTTTCAAGCATCTTGTAGCAGCTAAGGTTTTACACATTCCCAATGAGTTCTTCTTCTTTTTAAGAAAAATAAGCAAAAATGCTTTTAGCTGCTCTATGCACCTGAATTACAGGAAGCATCAAAAGCTCTTCAAGAAAGGAGAGAGTTGTATCACTGCAGGGTAATGGTATTTGGCCTGTAGATTGCCCAAGGGTTTTTACCATGGTAATGAAACCATTAATTTTGTTTCTAAGGTTCCTGGGATTACAACAAAGGGTAATTTACCCAGACAGGCTATTGATTGCTACAGTCAAAGAGCTCTTAAGACTGCAAAATTTCATCACCTGTGAAAACCTCCAAAAAAAAAAAAACCAAAAAAACCCCACCCTGATAAACAGAATGGGTGATAAGTTTCTGACTGACACAAGATTTATAAGGAGATTGAGAGGACTTCTCATGACACATAAAATATAATGGGCACAGCTTCAGATGTCTGTCAAAGGAACCATTAGAACTTTATGTCTGAACTTGTAATAGCCACATTTGTTGGGAATCGGGGAGCATACCACTATGCTGTCAATTTCTCTACTTCATGTTCCATGTTACTAGATTTATTGCAGTGTATGATTGATATTTTGTAAGATTTTGCAAGCTTCTGTGCTTTGCTTGGTAAAACATTTGCTTTAAAAGCAAATAAGCAGCGGCTAAAATTCTATTAATTATGCTCAACCAGTATAATACAATTGATGTAAATCTCTCTTTGCTGTTGTGCACTGAGTTTCTGTTAACTCCTGGCAATGTCTGCCAATCTCCCAATGATATGTAAACCAGTTGAGTCACCTCAGGATAAACACTTTACAGAATTGTGACCAATATATGTTAGTAATACTGGTGGGTGACATGTTTGTTTTGGTTCACTTTTAGTCAAAGTTTATCCAAATTCTCTCCAAAACTGAGTTGTCAGAGCTCAATGAGGTGTTACTATTCATTTGACATTTGCTCAGGTATTCATACATAGTCCATGTTCCTATAGATGGGGGTAAATGGCCTTCCCAACCTGGAGCTGGTTTATCTTATGAAACATCTCCTCTAATTGCTACCTACCTCAGCCAGGAAGTCATTCGTCAAAGTTCGTCTCCAGCTAAAACCAGTGTTTTAAGTATCAGCATCCCATGCATCAAATGCTTTCCCCAGAAAGATTCACCAGGCTTTCCTTTAGTATTATTCCAATGTCAGGTTAAAAGTCCCTAAGTTTCTAGGCATTTTAAGAATATTCTAGTCCTTTCAGAACTGGGAATTTTTCTACTTAGCTTTTATTATTATTATTATTATTATTATTATTATTATTATTATTATTATTATTATTATTATTATTATTATTATTAAAACCACACAGCTATCTACGCTGGATTTTATATTACCAATCACTAGTTGAACGCTTCCCAAGCATTTAGGACTCAGTGATGTATCAGCGAATTATGCAAGCAGATCCCAGTAAGGTGGCTTTCTGCATCTGACTGATGGTGACTTTGTCAACTCCACTTTCTTCTAAATACTTGCTTAGCTCTTTAGGCACCGCACCCACCGTGCCAATTACCACTGGGACCACCTGTACCGGTTTATGCCAGAGACTCTGAAGTTCAATTTAGAGATTTATTATTATTTTATTATTATTATTATTATTATTATTATTATTATTATTATTATTATTATTATTACTACTACTACTACTACTACTACTACTACTACTACTACTACTACTACTACTACTACTACTACTACTTAATTCTCTGTGTTCCTTGGTTATTTCTTACATACTTCTGATTCTATTGTGGATTTGTTGTGCATTGTTTTTAAAATTATTTATTGTTTGCAATGTACTTGACACCTCAAAGACAATGTTGACAAATTCTCCAGCAGTTTGGAAGGAAAATAAATAAATATTTTTCTTCACTAAATTTAACAGACATAGAAAAACAGTATATCAATTGCTTGGTGCAATGACCATAAACCAATCCAAATAGATGCAAGAGTTTTGTTTTTATATAGGGTGATGCATGATTAATATTGTCAATCTCCTTGGCAGAGTTTGCAGAGTTCAGAATAAAATATGGCATTTTCATCTGGGAAAGATAAGTAGCAGATGGGATTTAGGATAGTGTTTTTACCAAGTTTCTATCTCTACCCTGTGCTCAGTTCTGATTCCACGCCCCCATACATTTCAAATTGGGTTGCAATTATGCTTGGTAAGATTAAATCACTATTGGTAGCAAGGAACATGGCCTTCTTGATCAAAGTAATGGGTGTTGCATGGTTTGACAAGGACTTTAGAAATGCAAAGGAAGAAAAGGTAATCTTGGTTGCCAGGGAGCTTAAATGAGAGAACTCAGCTGTAGCTGTGCAAACTCTTATAAATAGCAAAAAAGATTAGAAATCCCTTTTGAAATCCAGAAATGTGTGTTAACAGAATAGGTTCTGTGGCTCCGCTATCCAAATAAAGAATGTAAAAGGGGAAAAAAATCATGTTTGGAGCATGGTTTACAAATGCTGCAATGGCTAGAATGATTCATTTCTCTGTTATAGTTCTGTTCAGACTTTTCTTCTTTTTTTCTTGCACAGGTGGTAAGACATGAAAGCTGGTGGTGGGGGAACCTTCAGCAACTCCTGTGACAATTTGAAGACTAATCAGTTTTCTTTGGCATTGGGTTTCAAGGATAGCAGCCCATTTCATCAGCAACTCTCCATGCATCTGATGAAATAGGCTGCAGACCATGAAAACTGATGCTAAACAAAACCTGTCCCTTTCTAAGGTGCTATAAGACTCTTCATTATTTTCTTTTTCTCCTTTCTCTGAAGAGGATTTCAGGTCTATGGAATTTAAGAAAGGGAAAATGACCCTTAAAAGTCGAACTCTGGGCCTTTCATCACTTGCACAAAAACAGAAAGGAGATGTTTTTGACCACTGAAGATGTTGTGGGAAATGACATTCACAGTGATCTTTTCGTAGTTGTTTGCATGCATAATGCCAAATCCCTTGAGTTCACTGGGGATTATCCCTTGAGCAAGTGGCTTTAGAATTTTGGCTTTAATGTACCAAATTTCTCCCTGGATGAACTAAGAAAACATAACTTCTATTTCTCAGAAAGATGGCAAATTTCTAAAACAAGTACAGTGGAACCTTGACTTACGTCATTAATCTGTTCCAGTGGTCTAGACTTAAGTCAAACATGACTTAAGTCAAATGAACTTTTCCCATAGAAAGTAATGGGAAAGTGGATTAATCCATTCCAGATGATGAAAAAGACCCTCGAAAACAGCAATTTAACACAAATTTCACTGGGACAGGAGATTCCTTCTGGGGATGTAAATGAAACGTCTCTTCTAAGAGAGGGGGAGGCAGTTGAATTATAGTCCACAAGTTATACACCTCCACTTTTTAATGTTCATAGCAACAATGTCTAACATTTAAGTTTTACTGATTTTTAACCTGATGTTCCAAGTCCTGAACAACCCTATGGTTACCATTAGAGTCCCACAACTGTACAGCTCCCCAACTAAAATGCTTCCATTGTGGACCAGACTTCTGCAACCAGATTTTTTACAAGACTGAACCGACTATCTAACCAGCGAGGCCAGCCCTGAGCTCCCGGCCCTTCTTCTCCTCCAGCAGCAGCGGCGGATTCAGTGAGGCCGAGGACCAGCTCCGGAGGAGAGGAAGAAGGCAGGAGCAGTTTGGAGGTGGCAGCCACGATGCTGCGTCGTGGATGCCGCCCGATTCCGGTGCCTTGCACCGGGGCTCCGAGATGTAAGTCAAAGCCTGCAACTCAAGTCAAACTGGCCCCTTCTTGCTGCAAGTCAAATATGCTGTAAATCAAGCAGTATGTAAGTCAAGGTTCCACTGTACAGGCAAATACACTTAATAAATACTATGGAAACACTCTGAACTCAGATTGCTTCTGCAACATTTACGATGAATTTTTCAAATGTTGATATAGTCTGAAGATAAAAAAGAGGAGTCAAATGAATCTCTCATTGTTCCCTTCATTCCAACTTTCAACCGAATACCCAGGTGTCCAGATGTGTCAAGCAGACAGTGCTCTGTAACTTCTAACTTGCCTATTTATTGTGGTGAAGATAAAAAAATAACTGGCATGGGGCTTGTTCACCTGCCAATTAAATGAGCAGGAGGGAATAAGGGACTACAAGCAGAAGCCTTCCCCATATCTTTGTCCTGTGCTTACGGAGGCTGAAGTTCGGAGCACTAAGTGAAACTTGGCCAGAGTCCTAATTCCAATGTAGAAACTGCATAATATCCACAAACAAATATATCATCAGGCAAAAGGCCTTTGTACCTACAGTAACCTTCTTAGATCTTCATTGACTGCTTTAATGCCTCAGCTAGGGAAAAGCTCCAGATCTTCCTTCATGCCACAGGATTGCCACATGAAGCTAGGCCTACAGTGTAATAAATACTGCACTAATCTTTTTTTTTTAAAGTAAGCAAACGTAGTAGCTGAAGATTGTTATGCTAGATTTTACCACTGTAATAAAGCCTTTATGTTCTGTGGAACTATTGTATTTGAAATCTTGTAGAAGGATATTGAGTTCACTCCAAAGTATGACTGTGACTTTTCTAAAGAAATAGACATTGTAAAGTTTAACTGAATACCTTTTAAATTACTGGATTAAACTATGATGTGTGGCTGACAATAGACTCCCCAAAATGTGTCTAATTATGATGCAGCTTTTACAACTATACTCTCTCTCTCTCTCTCTCTCTCTCTCTCTCTCTCTCTCTCTCTCTCTCTCTCTCTCTCTCTCTCTCAAATACACACACAGAGGGGGGGTTCCAAAGTTTATATTATAAAAATGAAAGTGCCAGTTTAACACCCAATGTGATTTATTCTTCTTAATGCCAAGATTGTCCCTTGATATCTCATGCTTAAATACCAGTGTGGACTAGATAATTATTTTACTGGGATTAATAATTTCACACTGGGAAATGTGCTTGTCCTTAAATTTGGCAAAATATCCTCTGCAGTGCTTGAAGGAAAAATATCAGAATAATCCTTACAATTTATGACTTCATGTTTCTGACAAAAGGAAAATGAGCATGCTATGCTTTTTAATTTGTCTGCATTCTAGACTGAATGTATTTTTAAAAATCCAAAGAAATATATAATTTCCTTCACCTCTGGGGAACTCATAAATGTTCATCAGTTTACTTTATATTTGGGGTTTGTTTTTGTTTTAGCATTCAGGGAGATTAAAAAGGTTAATGCCATTTCTGCCTTTGTTTTAGTCTAAATGCAAACTCCTTGTGGCAGTATTATGCATTTTATTTATTTAGTCATAAAGTTCATTTCATTGCTGGCCTAACTTTTTCAGTTTCTTTTAACTACTCGATTATATGATGCAATAATACCAATTACAGTCCAAAATAAATTGCTTTATAAATTTTCCCATCACATTTTCAAATACAATAATGGGAATGGAAATGAAAGCCAAAATCTTATTATGTAGCTATGCCTAGTGAAACCAAATGGTGCAACTTGTAGTGGTTTCTCACTGGCAGTGAAAAAGTTCCTCTTTTAATTTTCAGGGGGATTTCAACTCACGTGTCAAGCTTTTGACCCAAAATCCAAGCAGAGACTCAGCTAATTTTCAATGGGATGCCACAGTTTCTTCTTGGCTGGTGTAACTATGCAACAGGGTTTGGGTTTGTAATTCCTTCATTTCACTTCAGTCTTCAACAGCTGTCTTTGACTTAAGCTTGATAGAGGAGTTGTATTAACTTTAAGAGATCAAGTGATAATTCTATGTCTAAATGAGGATGAATAAGAAATATGTATGTGACTGACTAGTACAAATATTCAGATATGTCCCATTTCTAATCCCACATGTCATAACATTATTGTTTTGTGTGCATATATATTATGAATAGGTTACAGGCGACACCTTTATAGGCCACTATTAAAAATAAAAAAACAAGGAACATTGCAAAAAATGGTGTGTCTTTTTGAGTTTAAATTAAAAACTTTTTCGCTTTGTTACGAAAGCTTTCAAAAATTGCTTGATTCTGCCCATTTTTGCAAGCTTTTTCAATATTTTTAATAGTGGCCAATAAAGGTATCACCTGTAACCTATTTTTGCAGTTGTGTTTTGTGATGGCCACGTGGCTCAACCCCCCTTTTCCCCTTTATATTATGAATGAATCTGAAGACTGAACTACACATTACATGGGAAATAACATGATTCAGTGCCTGTATTCTTCCCCCTGACCCCCAAGAAGTAGAGCCTCAAAAGAGGAAACAATTTTGTCTGAGAAAGCAATGCAATGAAGCATTTAAGTGTCACCTCTGCCCTACAGAAATTGGCAATCAGTTCTTCCTCATAATTTTAATTGGCACTGTCTTGTCTTGATTTCTCAGAAATGCATTCTTTGATCTGTATGCAGAAGATGAGAACTAGAGATGAGCACAAATCAGAAAAATGGAAATTCATCATGATTTGTAATCCATCAACATCACAAATCATGAATCATGGATTTACATTTTTTTCCTGATGAATTGATACCTAGAGACAAAAACTTTGCAGAAAAACTTCCCCTGACTCTCCGCTACAAACCCTTCAGGTTTGGTAAAGTTTGAGTTTTGGATATCTTGGTTTATGCCTCCCAATGACATCCACCCAGGAAACTGACAAATGTTGCAGATGGCAAAGGACCCAGAAGTGGCCAAAAAGTGATTGGGGAAGAGACACATTAAAATGGTAAAAAAAAAAAAAATTGATTGCATTTGTTGTGGGTTGTTGTGTTTGACAAATAAATTCAAATCAACAAATCAGCAATTTTAAACAAAATTTGCAATTTGTTTTTAAATTCAGGCTCATCTCTAATCAGAACATCAAAATAACTAGTGAAAATTGTTACTATTTTAAAAGTAATTGTTTGCTCCTTGTATTGCTACAGAGGACTCACTACTTTAGGTGTGTTTTGCACTAAGGGCCAATGGCTTGTGGCATTGTCTTTAGAAGCAATTAATTGGTCTTTTAATCAGTCATAAAAATGGCCAAAACCATCATGTGAAGAGCATAACATGGTAGGCAAATTGACTCAAGTTAAGTAAAAATAAATTATATGTTGTCTGAGACACGACTCAATAAACAAGATATGATATCACATATAGTTTACTGAGTCATTTGCCCATAAAAGTTATACTATTTATGCTATATTGGCATCGAATAACACTATAAGAAGAGTAGCTAATGTGAAAATAACTGGTTCTTTTAAAAAGAACTAAAACAGCAACTAGTTGCTTTTTGGAAAACAACAGTATAGGTAATTAATTATTTCAAGACATTTTTTACAGAACATCAGAATTCTACAAGTTACCAGTCACTTGGAAGAGAGGTGGCTCACCTCTTAAATCAAGAACAATTAACAAAAATATTCCACCTTAGTGGCAGGTGATTCAATCTATTGGATGAGTTTAGTTTCTCCTACAATTATTAATACATTTGTTCCAATTTCTGCATCTGTCTCAATCTGTGCATGCATGCGTGCCTGCGTGCCTGTGTGTGTGTGTGTGTGTGTGTGTGTGTGTGTGTGTGTGTGTGTGTGTGTGTGTGTGTGTGTGTGTGTGTGTGTGTGTGTGTGTGTGTGTGTGTAGGATACAACCCCCATATACATGACTTTGTATGCACTGCTTGTTATATCAATATGTTTTTTTCTGCCAAGGATTGAGCAGGTCTATTCTGTTTAGAAAATTCTAATTTAGGCTCCCAATAACAGTTGGGATATAGCTAATTTCAAGTCAAGTTTCAAGTCAAGTTTTTGAAATAAAGATGACCAATTGATTGCCGGAAAACACTGGAGTAGGGATGGGCACCTTACAAAAAGAGACATACTTTTTCGTCAATTTGTAAGGTTTTGAAACCTTACAAAACAAAATGAAACAATGCTCAGTGTGTTGTCCAAAAGTGAACCAAAATGATGTTTTCAGTTTGGTTCCTCCAAATTGGGAAGCCGCCGCCAGATCTCCCTTAAGGCAAGAGGCTACAACCAGGCAGCTGTTTCACGGTTCTCGCCACTGCCTCCCAGCTGATTTTGACAGCTCAAGCTGTCAAAAATAAAACCAGCTGGGAGGTGGTGGGGATGTGCCATTTTAAAAAGGCTCCAGGCTTTGAGAGCTCAGCTGGAGCATTTTTAAAGTCACCCTCTCCGCACCAGTGAGAGGCTTCTGTTTTGGGCAGATGGTTTTTAAAAGCTCCAGTGGAGCCTTTTTAAATCCCTCCCCAACAATGAGCCTCTCGCTGATTCAGGCAGGCAATGTTAAATAGGCTCCATTTTCAGGTGGGCCATTTTAAAAAGGCTCCAGACAAGCTGTCAAAGGCTGGAACCTTTATAAAATGTGCCCCTGCAACAGCAATAGCGTTCTCGCTGTTGTGGTGGCACATTTTAAAAAGCCTCCAGCCACATCAATGAGAGTGCTGGTGTGGTGTGTGATTCACGTTGCTTCATTTTGTTTCATTTTGTTTGTTTCCATTTTTTTAAAAAAGCAATCATTACTTATATAATGAAATGCAATCTGGGGGGGTATGAAATGGAACAAAATGAAATGCTATTTTTCCATTTTGTGTCCATCCCTACATTGGAGTATATTGTTTTCCTCTCTGTTCAAAAAACCCACTATATTACATTTCAAATATGGCTGAATAAAAAAAATTATCTTCTGTTTTGAAAATCACATACTTGGGTATGAAAAAGGAATCAAAGAAGTATTAAAACAAGCTTCAGTGTTATTATTAACTCTCTGCTGTCCTAGTCCTCTGAAATGCCAATGGTAATTTAAATCTTAATTAAAAATTTCCTATCAAGTCAATTCTGGGTAATGGGGACTCTTTTCAGGGTTTTCTCAATAGTCAGTACTCAGTTGTTGGTGTGTGTGTGGTTTTGCTGTTGTGGAAGATGGCAGCATAGAAGATTAGCTCCGCTCTATGCCCAAACATATTAGTCAAAATAAGCGTGAATACTCGTAAATAAGATAATAGAATCGCTTTGAACTACATAGTTATGGGAAAGCCAAGGAAAACACCAGAAGAAAAAAAGTCAAAACTCACCTCTGATGAGGAGGATCAAAGAGATCTGACCGGGACATCAGAGGAGTCCGAGAGCGAAGCAGACATGCTGGGTAAGAAGAAAAAAGCTGATGCACCTAGCGATGAGATGAGACTGCTTATTAAACAATTAAGAAAAGACTTACAGGATGATATGAAAAGTCTTATTGCGCCCCTAACACAAACCCTTTTGGAGGTCAAAGAGAGCATTTAAAAAGTAGAGCAAACTGCTGATGCTGCTTTTGAAATGGCACAGGGATTGCAGTCTAGAAATGATGAACTGGAAAAGGAGTTGAAGCAGTTAAGGGACAGAGTTGTGGATCAGGAAAATAAAGACGTCAGAATCTTCGTTTAAGATTTTTTAAGGAAAATGAGAGAGACAGTGATCTGAAACAAATTGTCTTGAACTGGTTCCAAGAACTCTGTGCCGATATGGAGATAAAAAATAGAGATGTGGACCGGGTACATCGAGTTGGACCTAACCAACAACCAAGGACAAGGGATATAATTGTGAGATTTGCCTCATATGCTGTGAAAGAAGAGGTGTTTCGTGCTTTGAGTAACATCAAAGAACTGGCATTTGAAGGACAGAAAGTAGAACTGTATCATGATCTTGCACCAGAGACAGTGGAAAAATGTAAACAATGGCGATTATATACGAGAATTCTGCAGGAGAAGAAAGTGAAATACAGGTGGGGTTTTCCCTTCAAACTGATTATCTGGTACGAAAACACATCAAAGACTATTGTTTCAACTACTCAACTGGTGGACTTTTTTGAGCAAAAGAAGATTCCTCTTCCTGAGACTCATTTGACAGAATTGAAGGCAGATCAGCTAGAGAGAATGCCGCTTCGCTGGAGAAAAACAGAGGGAGGGTAAAAAAACCTTGAAGGATATTGGTGGAACATAGACTGGACTAAGCAACTGAACTTTTCAAGGACAGTGTAAGAGCCATTATCTGGAAGGGATGATAATTGCCAACATGAAACAGCTGCGGTTTGTTAAACAAACTCCCAGAAACTATGTGAGCAGGTCTATTAGTAATGAATAGAAAATATAATGTAACAGTAGTTAATAGTTAATAGTTCACGTGTAAATATGATTTAAAAATAAATTAGTGTTTAAGTGTGTATGTAGTTAATTAAAAATAATAAGAGAAGTGAATATTATAGAATATAAACATATGAATAGTATATTTATGAGTTAAGAGAATGCTGTGTTTAATATATTTTTATAATTAAGGGCAAGGGTGGGCTGTAAGGCGGGGTCATCTCAACTCAGGAGTTTGTTTCAACTCCTGGCTCCACATACCCCATTAGGCTCAGCTCAGGCTTTTATGAGCTGGAGGTTTCATCCCATAGCCTATATTGGGGAGGGGAGGGGAGGGAGGGGAGGGGGGGGGGGAGGGAGGGGAGGGGAGGGAGGGGGGAAGCAAGGGAAGAGGGAGAGGGAGGGAATAAGGGAGAATTTAGCAAGACAATTCAATTTAGGCAAAGACGTGTGTAATTATAAGGCAAATCATAAAATATCTCAAAGGACAAAACTGATTATTATCGCAGTTTATATAATCCAAGTATGTAATGTTAGATAATCTCAGTATTGTATCGTACAACACAAATGGACTAGGCTCACCAGTTAAAAGGTACCGGGTTATGAAAACGATTCAAAAGCTGGGGGCAGATGTTCTGTTTTTACAGGAAACACATCAAAAGAAGCAAGCAAAAAATATTATAAAGCACCCAATGTTAGGAGACCAATATTTTGCAAATTGGACGAATAAATCAAGAGGAGTGGCTATAATCCTCAAAAAAAAAAAATTCAAAACTTGAAGTGATGGACCAAATAAGGGATGCTGAAGGAAGATATATTCTAGTAAAAGGAAAGTTTGAAAATAAACTGCTAACATTGGGTTCTTATTATGCTCCTAATACAGGACAAGCAGCTTTTATGCAAAAATTGTTGAGAGTGGTAAAAAAAAATTGCCTGGGGTGATATTATTTTGGGTGGGGACACAAATTGTATTTTAAATCAAAAGCTGGACACAACATCCAAAAAAAGGAAAGTTTCAAGTGATGGAAGCAAAATTGAAAAATTAATTAAGAAAGCTGGTTTAACAGATGGTTGGAGACTTTTAAGCCCCAAAATGTAAGATTACACATTTTTTTTCAAAAAAAAATATGCCACTTACTCAAGGATAGATCATATTTTTATCTCAGAAAATTTGATACCCCATCTAATACCCCATCGAATCCTGTTGCCATAGCCCACTCTCGGCATCCCCGGCGGCTGTGCCCCCTCGGTCTCCTCGCATGGTTGAGTTTGGGCCTGTCACCTCCCTTGAGGCCTCCAGGGCTATTGCCCACTGCCGGCCCGCGTCCACCCCCTTCGACCCTTGCCCATCATGGCTCATGAAAGCAGTCGCCATGAACATCTCAGGGTGGGCTTCGATCATCGCCACGGCCTCCTTCAGGGAAGGGATTTTCCCTTCCCGTTTGAAGGAGACCGTGGTAAAGCCCATCCTGAAGAAACCGAGCTTAGCGCCGGGCAAATTATCCAACTTTCGCCCGATCGCTAACGTTCCTTTTATGGGCAAGGTGATCGAGAGGGTGGCCGCGATCCGGCTTCAATCCTATCTGGAGGCCGAGCATGCCCTGGATCCGTTCCAGTCTGGGTTCAGGCCTGGTCGGGGGACCGAGACAGTCTTGGTCGCTCTGCAAGATGACCTCATCCGGAGGGCCGACGGGGGGTGCTCCTCCCTGTTGGTCCTCCTGGATTTGTCAGCGGCCTTTGATACCGTCGACCACGGTATCCTGCTGGATCGGCTCTCCGGGGTTGGGATCGGAGGCACTGTTCACAGTTGGTTCCGGTCCTTCCTCGGGACCGCCCCAGCAGGTTCAGCATGGGGCGAGATGTCGGCCCTTGGATACTCCCTTGCGGGGTTCCACAGGGGTCGTCTCTCTCTCCCATGCTGTTCAACATTTACATCAGGCCGCTGGCTGAGGTCATTAGGAGGCATGGAGTCTGCTGCCATCAGTACGCTGATGACACGCAGCTCTATGTCTCCTTTTCTACCGCTGCAGATGAGGCTGTCCGGACCCTCGATCAGTGTCTGGGCGCAGTCATGGAATGGACCAGGGCTAACAGGCTCAGACTCAACCCCCGATAAGACCGAGGTCATGTTCTTTGAGGCTTCCTCATCCAGCTACGGTGGCCCGTATCCCACCTTGGAGGGTGTTTCCCTCAGGCCATCGGACTGTGTCCGAAATCTGGGCGTAGTCCTGGACCCGGCGCTCACCATGGATGCCCAGGTGTCCGCCGTGTCCAGGGCTGCCTTTTTCCATCTTCGGCGTATTGCCCAGATTCGTCCGTACCTGGATGAGGACTCCTCAGAACTGTGGTCCAGGCGCTGGTGATCTCTAGACTGGACTATTGCAACGCGCTTTACATGGGGTTGCCCTTGACTCTCATTCGGCGCTTGCAGCGGGTCCAAAATGCAGCAGCCAGACTGGTGGCTGGTGTGCATCGATTGAGCAATCACCCCAGTCTTGGCTCGTTTGCAATTTAGATTCAAGGTCCTGGTTTTGGTTTACAAAACCCTCCATGGCCTAGGACCTGGCTACCTGAGGAGCGGATTGACCAGCGGTCAAATACTAGGTCGTCGCGGGCGCACATGCTGCGTGTGGCCACGCCCAGGAGGCTCGGAGAACTTCCACCCGTGCCCGAGCCTTTCTCTGTGGCTGGCCCGACCCTCTGGAATCATCTCCCAGCAGAAGTGCGCCTTGCAGAGTCCCTGCCTGCCTTCCGGAAAAAAACCTTCTCTTCCGGGAGGCGTTTGGGTGACACTTTTTTTTTTTTTAGTCCCGCCATCTGTTGTAGCCATGTTGTAGCCATTTTGTTTTATTGTTTATTTCAGTTGTTGTTTTAATTTGTTGCCTGTATATTTATTGTAAACCGCCCGGAGTTCCTTCCAGGAAGACGGGCGGTCTAGAAAGCATATATTTTGCTCCTATCATAACTTCCGATCATGCAGCAATAAAAGTCACATGGTCTAACAAGGAAGTAAGAAATAAGCCTAGAATCTGGAGATTAAGTTCCAACATATGTTTAAATACAGAAATCATTAAAAAATAAAGGAAGATATAAAGATTTTTTTATGAAATAAATGATAAAGAAGGAATGAAACCTGCATTACTATGGGACACCCTAAAAGCATTTTTAAGGGGGAAATTTATTATGGAAAGCTCCAGATTAAAAAAAGAACAAAATAGATTGCAAGAACAATTAGAAAATAAGATAAAAAATCTTTCTGACCAGCATAAAAAATCTGGATCAAACAAGGTATATAATGAACTAGCAAGAGACAGAACAGAACTAGAGGCACTAGACACAGGTAAGACTCAGATAGCAATGAATTATTTAAAGATAAATTATTATGAACATGGAAATAAGAACTCTAAGTTATTATCTCATGCAGTAAAAAAGAAAGCAATAAAGAGGACAGTTGTCTCAGTGAAAACTGAAGATGAAAAAATAGTAACCTCACAGCAGCAAATAGTAACAACATTTATGGAGTATTATAGAAATTTATATAAGACAGAATTAACACCAGATACAAACATTAAGAAATTTGTAAATACATTACCAGTTAGTCAAATTACAGAGAAGCATAAAGAGCAACTTAACTCCCCAATATCAGTAATGGAAATAAAATCAGTTATTAAAAAATTTAAAAAGGGAAATCGCCAGGTTTCGATGGGTTTATACCAGAATTTTATAAAATTTGGGAAGAGGATATTATAGGGCTTTTGTTAAAACTGTTTAATTCAATAATGGAAGGTGAAGAAATTCCAAAATCATGGAGAACAGCTAGAATAATAACTATATTAAAACCAGATAAAGACCCAACCCTCCCCTCGTCATATAGACCAATAACATTACAAAATCAAGAGCAAAATATTTTTTCTTCAATATTGGCACAGAGAATAAATAGTTTTATTACTGAGTACATTCACACAGATCAATATGGATTTATGCCAGGAAGGCAGATGCAGGATGCTATTCATAGAGTTCTGAATGTCATAAATACAGCAAATAAAGAAAAACGGAAATTAGCAGTACTCTCATTAGATGCACTTAAGGCTTTTGATCGTGTAGAATGGCGGTATATGTTTGGTCTATTAGAAAAAAATAAATATGGGTGGAAAATTCATTAATCTTTTGAAAAATTTATATATAGGAGCAGAGGCTAAGGTCCTTATCAATGGAATAGAATCTGATAAATTCACTATTTGTAGGGGAATGAGACAAGGGGACCCTTTATCCCCAATTATATTTGCAATAGCAATTGAGCCACTTGCTTCACAAATAAGAGAAAATGGAAATATTAAAGGATTGGTGATTAAAAATAAAAAACATAAAATAAACCTTTACGCAGATGACATGCTCCTGTTTTTGGAGGATCCATAAAAAAGCATAGAATCATTAAAACACATATTACAAGAACATTGTTATTATACAGGCCTAAAAATTAACTATCAAAAATCCAAATTGTTATGTATAAATATTTCTACAGCAGAGCAAAAGGAAATTTTAAAAAAGTCAAATCTGGAGTTATGCTACTCAACTTTCAAATATTTGGGAATATGGATAACAAAAAGTAAAAACCAATTAATATATAGAAATTACAAAATAGTATTTAATTCAGTTAAAGAAAAAATTAGAAAATGGACGAAACTGAACATGTCAATGCTGGGAAGAATAGCATTAGTTAAAGTATATATATTACCAAAATTTTTATTTTTATTTCAAAATATATCATTACAACCTGAAATTAAAAAAATTAAACTATGGCAAAAAATATGGAGAAGTTTATTGGAGGAAAGGGGAAGAAAATAAGGTTTATAAGCAGTGTTAAATATGGTCAAAGCAAAAAAGGGGGGTAGGAATACCACAATTAATAAAATACTATGAAGCCTTTCAAATCACTCAAGCTATAAAGTTTATTCAGACAGAAGAAATCCCAGATTGGGTTGAAATGGAAAAAGGCGAGGGAACTGGAATAGTTAATACCTATATTTTTACAAGGGAATTAATTAGAAAAAAGGAGCAAATACAAAATACTTATACTTGTGAGACACTGAAAATGTGGCGTAAGTATATGAAAATTTTTGCTCCACCTATATCTCCTTTGTGCCCTATGCTGGATTATCCTAAATTTAAATCAAGAGAGAAATATGCACAATTTAAAAATTGGAAACAAATTGGAATTTATAGAATAAGAGACTTATTTGAGGCAGGGAAACCAATAACAATTAGACAGTTGGAAGAGAAAACAAAGGAAATAAAAGCTAATTGGCTACAATTAATACAAGTAAGAAATTTGGCAAACCAATTATATCAAAGTCACGGACCCATGAGAACACTTACAGTACTCGAACAATACAGTTTAGAAAAGGGTCGAAATAAAAGAAAGGGTATAACTTCAATTATATATAAACATTTGATTGAAAAAGCATTTGTTAGGGGCATGGGATCTAAAGTAGCCTGGGAAACAAATTTAAATATTAGTATATCTGAGAAAGAATGGATGGGAATATGGAACACATATCCTTACAAATCAATATCAACTAAAGCGAAAGAACTGGTGTTAAAAGTAGCTCACAGATGGTATTGGTATCCCACAAAATTACATAAAATTAATCAAGAAATTCCAGACAATTGTTGGAGGAATTGTGGAAGCAAAGTCACCCTAGAACATATGTGGATCTCTTGCCCCAAAGTAGGAGCATATTGGCAGGAAATAATTAAGTGGATAGAAACCCTGTTAAAACAAAGAATAATTATAAATGCTTTACTATTATTCTCAATATTTAAGGATGGAAATGAAAAATTATCATATAAAGACTTAATAGCAAATCTGATTGGTGCAACAAGAGCTGAAATTGCAAAAAACTGGAGAAATGCTCAAGATCTCTCACTACAAAAATTTCTGAACAGAATCTGGCAAATGGCTCTTATGGAAAAGTTGACCTATCAAATTAAAATATATAGAGGGGAAATAAAACATGATACATTTATGAAAACCTGGAAGCCCTTATTAACGTATGGAATTAACACAAAAATGAGGAATGTGTAATGGGGAATAATTTTGACTGCTGGAATGTTAAATTTTAAAAGAATTAATTTATTTGTGTGTGTGTCACAATTAACTGTGTTGGAAGATGAATTAGTGGGTGGATTTTGAAAAGGATATTGGTCCTATAGAATGTATAAATAATGAGACACTAGTGTACTGTTATCTTAACTTGTCTTGTACAATAAAATAAAAAGTATAATAAAAAAGTACTCAGTTGTTGGGGCATCCTGGGGCTGGTGGAACTTGCCCAAGGTCACAGAAAATGGCAATTTCTGGGACGCATCAATGAGAAACTGATCTCCCAGTCTTAAGCTCCACAGCTAGATACTAAACTCAGTTAGCTTATTTACATAAGAACATAAGAAGAGCCATGCTGGATCAGGCCAACGGCCCATCTAGTCCAGCTTCCTGTATCTCACAGTGGCCCCACCAGATGCGTTTGGGAGCGCACAAGACTAGATATCTGTCTCCTGATAGCACTCCCCTGCATCTGGTCCTTGAAGTACCCTGGTTTTAAACCTGGAGATTACACATCTCCATCATGATTTTTAACCTGTGATGGACTTTTTCTCCAGGAATCTGTCCAATCCCCTTTTGAAGGCATTCAGGCCAGATGCCATCACCACATCCTGTGGCAGGGAGTTCCACAGACTAACAATGCGCTGGGTGAAAAATTATTTTCTTACTCTCCCAGCCCCCTATTTCTGATATTTTGTGAGAGGGAGAAGAGCTTCCCTCTATCCACTTGACTCATGCCCTGCATTATTTTGTACATCTCAATCATATCCCCCTCAGGCACTATTTTCCAGACTAAAGAGCCCCAAATGTTTCACCTTTCCATTTTATGTTTTGATCCCACAAGAAAAGAAATCCAGTTGCAATGACTCAACTCCCAGATAACCTCCCCTGGAGGACTGAGAATCTCCACAGAAAAAACTTACAGGCATTAAGTGTTTAAAGGGTAGCATATGTATTGAAATGAAATATATGGTAATGCTATTCCTGAGCCTGGTTTACAATTAAAGACTTAAAACAGGTGCCAAAGATAATGGCATATGCTATGGTCACCCAGTCATTAATCACCTGGGCCTCTGTTTCAGTCAAGTGAGTCCCAGGAGATCTGATAGCTGGCCACTGCACTGGAGCCTTCTTCCCTGAGATCCTTACGTACTGCAATCCAAACAATCAGAAAGAGCTGGGAGAGACAGGGAGCAGAGTGCTTGGCCTGGCACACCTGATTGATGCAGTTTTCAGTTCAATCTGCCAGGTAGGAATATAAAAATATTTCAGGTCATTTTCCAGTACTCTTCATTCGGATTTTGGACAGTCATCCATTCTCCTTCTACCCGGTGGGGCTATATGTGTAATTTTTGGAGGGTGGGGTATCTAGACAAGTTGTTGTTTAATCAGTCATCACTGCATTACTGGTGGCAGCAAAAGAAGGGTGATCTATGCATAGGAAGATATCTTCAGTGAGGAGATAGGAATACAGACCTATTCCAGGCAACAGTCCCCATGTGTGGAGATCAGGGAGTGGGGGATTGGCAAGTTGGTATCTGGTTTGGGAAAGCCATCCCAGTTCTACATGGTTGGAATCAACTGACATCTCCCCTGGGTTCTCCTGCTTGGTAGAGAACATGCCCACCTATGGTTAATAATCCCCTCAGGTGAACCAAGCATGGGCTTAGAATGTAGGTCATCCAAGGCAGGCATTTGCTCCATATGTTGCACCAATACTAGAGATTGGAACAAACATGTTTGCCTTGGTTCATAAAGGCAGCTGCTGCTCCCTCTATGAATAGATGCTGAGGAGCCTCACAGTTAAAACAGCTGTACTCCATCTGTATCTGTGCTCACTAGACATGGGCATGACCAGAAAAAATGACGTTTCAAGTTTTCGTTTGTCGGAACGGGTCCGTTTTGGGTCGTTTCCATTTGTTGCGAAATTTTTCAAAAAATTGTCGTTTCTGTTTCTCATTTGTCATTTGTCGTTTGTCATTTGCACCACAATTTAGCGTGATTTGACTTCCCAGAGCATAGGGGCGTCCCGCAATCAGGGCCGGCGCTAGGTCTTTTTGTGCCCTAGGTGGCGGGCGGGGTGGGGGGGGCGAGCAGGTGGGCAGTGGCCACGGGCGGGTGAGTGGGCGGGCGGTGGCGCGGGCCTCAGGCGGGTGGCGGTGCGGGCGGACGGGTGAGTGGGCAGTTAGGATATCACTTAGGATATAAGTTATGTTCTTGGCTTGCACCCCAAATGTGTGTGTGTGCACAAGCAAATTGAAGTTGGGAAAATAGAAAATAAATGGTAGTATATAATATATTTTTAAAATAAATCCACACCTCCCACTCCCAGTCGAACCTCCCCCTTTATCCAATATCAGAAAAAAATCCTCACAAACTGCCAGAGAAGAAATAAAAAATAAACTGCTATTCCCTTCAGCAGACAAAGCTGCAGGAAATCAAAGAAATTATTTTCTAAATTCAATTCCCTCCCTGCCTGCCTAACTTAAATCCTAAAGCCTCCAGCCTCCCTCCTCAATCTCGATCAGATCACACCAGCACCAGCAGCCAGCCCTCCTCCCTCAACCACATCCATACACCCAACTGCGATTTCTGGAAGGTGCCTTGGCTTTTTATGCCCTCCAAGACATCCAGAAGTGTCAGTCAAAACCTGGCAATGCCATTGGTGGAATGGTTCAAACAATTTGCATGGTCCCATCTTGTGCCCAGCCCAAATGGGCAGGTCTAAAACAATAAAAAATAAAATAAAATAAAATCAATATGACGTTTTGTTGCTATAAAAAACCCACTGCTGCTACTATTAAAATTCAGGCATTTAAAATAAATAAATTTCACATGTTTCTGTGGTGATTTGGTGTGTTTTTTGACCACGATTTCAAAAGAAAAATTGCGGTCGCCATTTTGGATCCCCCCCACCGCATGGCATGGCGAGATGACGAGGATGACTCCTCCCCCCAGCCTGGTGCAAGCAGCCCAGGACAGGAGAAGAGGGGGGGAAGGCCAGGGACCCCCCCGAAACCACCCCTCTGGTAGGTGGCAAAGCCTCAGGCAGGCATATTTTTGCCTGCTTTTTTGGCCGGGAGTCGGGTTTTTTTAAAAAAAATATTTTAAAAACTTTTTCTGTGCTTCGCATTGCACGATTGCCGCAATGCCACAAACGGAAATGAAAAACCTGACCAAATTTTTCTTTTTTCGGTTTGAGTTTGAGTTCTGATGGCTTAATTATTGTTACCGTTTCCGTTACATAATGGAAATGATAACCAAAAACGGAAACAACAATTTTGCCGAGTTGTGCCCATGTCTAGTGCTCACGACCTGGGGTTCAATCTCAGGTAGATGGCTCATGGTTTACTCAGCCTACCATCCCTCCGAGGTTGGTGAAATGAGTACTCTGCTTTCTGGAGGGGCAGGGGCAATGTGTAGCCTGCATAAATAAATTGTAAAATGCCCAGTGAGCACTTTAAGCGCTATGGGGTGTTAAATAAGCAGAACACTTTGAGGTATATAAGCAGAACACTCCCGTTTCCTGCCTCCTCAACCTCAAACAGCCCTAGCCTGGAGCACTTTGGAAGCTTCTGTCACCTTCTCAACTGATTTTCCACTCCCAGCAACAGCTCAGGCTTCTCTGCCCTCCACTCTTGGATGACCGCCCACTTAGTGGGGGCAGAGAAGCCTGAACTGCAGCCTGGAGTGGAGAAAATAGTAGGGAAGCTGCCAAAAGTTAGCAAAATGGGCCAAATTAGCACTAGATTGGCTGAGTACATTGAGGAGGGGGAAAAACCAAGACAAATCAATTCATGCCCATCTCTAAACATCTCTGCTGCAAGCAGTGGTATGTTTTATATTTACCATCAATCTTTTCCTTTAGTGGAATTGTAAACTTGCTGTGTGCTTTAACCCATAGCCCAATGAAGGGCATTTCTGGGTTACCTCACCTGGGTTTGTAAGCCCTTTTCAGGTAGTCTTAGCTACCTGAATCCATCTCTGAAAAGCAGGGTTCAACAAAGAAGATAGCTATTGGGAATAGGACCAGAAGAACATTAAAGGATGTTCAGGTTTTCCTCAACTTCAAATGCCTGAGGGGAATATGAGATGAAGAAAGAAAGAAAGGCATTTCAAAGAAAGTTTTAAAGTAACATAGGGCTTCAAATGCCCTTATAACAATCTGATTAAATGTGCATTCTGTCTGCTAACAACAAAGGGTAACATATCTATATGTATCCTAGACAACTCTGCCCTAGAAAAGTTCATCAGAGGACTGACTCAAGGAATGGCCTTAATCCTAAAAGCAATAGAACGTCTTGCAATATCTAGGCTTTATTGAAGCAGATTGGAAACAGTGACCTAATATTATCAGATTGAATTGATATGTGGAAGAAAAATTGCTGAGGAGCTCACATTTCACTTGGAAAGAGGAAAGTTCCTCAAAATGAGAGGATGGATAAAAAGTGAAGCTGAAAGGTGAAATTAAAAGGGCCAGCCTCTCCAGAATGCCTGTGGATCACTCAAAGCCACAGTAACTGGAAATTGGAATGTATACCACATTTCAGGAAAGAAGCCATCCAGTGCAAGAGATAATCAGCATGGTGCCTGGGCAGCAGCAGCAAGGAAGCAATCACTGAATTTGCAAGTCTTCCCAAATGAGCGTGGAAATGAATATACTCTTACACTAAAGATTGGTAAGTAGGTAGTAAGGGGTTTTAAAATGGAGTTGAAGTGCATATTACTAGAAGAGGAACATTGAATTTCACTAAGAAGCAGAAAACTGTCTAGAGGGCCAGTTATATCATTGCATGGTAAGTTAAAGGAATATTAAGGAGGGGAAAGAGTTTGCAGAAAAACTGAATGAAAATGCTCCCCCTCACCTCTTATGTTGGGGGGTGTTGGAGCTGAAGAAGATGAGAGGAGGAAGCACCATGTG
This sequence comes from Phrynocephalus forsythii, assembly GCA_029282475.1. Classification (NCBI taxonomy): domain Eukaryota; kingdom Metazoa; phylum Chordata; class Lepidosauria; order Squamata; family Agamidae; genus Phrynocephalus; species Phrynocephalus forsythii. The sequence continues at coordinate 120,525,171 of JAPFRF010000010.1, forward strand.
CCAAAATGTCATCTGCTACCATGCCATTGTAGGAAGTGGAGAATGGTTTTGGTCTTGCAACAATTGTAGGTTATCGAGCTCCAAATCTTGCAGACACCAGAATCAGAACACAATTGTTGCATTTATTTTCCTTGCAGAAGATCTAGATTGTCTACACAATTAAGCTAGAGGTCTCAAAAAGGTCATTTGAGGACTATGAGCATTAGAAAGAGATGGGAATGAAACAGAAAAATAGCATTTTGTTTCATTTCATTTCATTGCTCATTACATTACATAAGAACATAAGAACATAAGAACATAAGAAGAGCCATGCTGGATCAGGCCAAAGGCCCATCTAGTCCAGCTTCCTGTATCTCAACACCAGATGCGTTTGGGAATGAGACTAGATATCTGTCTCCTGATACCACTCCCCTGCATCTGGCCCTTGAAGTACCTTGGTTTTAAAGCCTAGAGATTACACATCTCCATCATGGTTTGTAACCCGTGATGGACTTTTCCTCTAGGAATCTGTCCAATTCCCTTTTGAAGGCATCCAGGCCAGATGCCATCACCACATCCTGTGGCAGGGAGTTCCATAGACTTACAACGCGCTGGATGAAAAAATATTTTCTTTTGTCATTTCGTTTTGTAATTAACAACTTTTAATAGAATTTTCATAAGCAAATATAATGAAACAATAGGGAAGATACTGCCACCCAGCTGGCTTTTTTTGACAGCTGGGGTTGTGTGGTGGGGCCCCTGTAGCTTTAGGAGTAAAACTGCACTCCCTACCACACACCGGCCTGTCAAAAAACAGCAGTTGGATGGTAGGGCAGGAGCTAGAACTGGAGAGTAGGCTTTTGAATTTGGCACCAGCTGATCACTCTCCCCTTGTTGCCACTGCCCCAAGTGGTTTTTTTGGGCATGTCAGGCTGTGGATAGTGGGATGCCCCCCCTCACCATACCCCGACCGGTCAAAAAACAACAGCTGGGTGTCAGGGGCATGGGCGAGAACTGGAAAGTGAAGCAAGCTTTTGAATTTGGTGCCGCCTGCTCACTTTCCCCTTGTTGCCACCCCCCCAGGTGGGTTTTTTTGGGGGGACATGTTGGGCTGTGGGTAGGGGGGATGGCCCACCTCACCACACCCTGTCCAGTCAAAAAACACCAGCTGGGTGGTAGGGGTGGGAGCAAGAACCAGAGAGTGACAGAGGCTTTTGAATTTGGTGCCACCTGCTCGCTCTCCCCTTATCGCCACCAGCACCCAGCTGGGATTTTTTGACAGCTTTGGGTGTGCGGAGGGGGGGACGCTCCCCCTATCCACAGCCCAACCTATCAAAAAACTCACATGGGGTTAGGGGTGGGGCGACAAGGCAGAATGGAGCAGGTTTTTACTGCTGCCTGCTCCGTTCTGCCTTGCTGCCCCCACCCCTGCCCCCCAGATGGGTATTTTGACAGGTCAGGGTGTGGGGAGCGATGCTCTAGTGGAGTTTCTATCACATGACATTTTGCACAAACAATCAGTGCAAGAACAGTCACACAGTGGGAAACCTGGTAGAAAAAGTGTGTTTTGATAGAAAATTATGGCCTGAAAATTTCTGAAATCGCCAGAGAGGTCTTCTTCATGGATCCATAACTGTCATCTAAAGTCTCTGCAAATTTGCAATGAAGATCTCCCTTTGTCCTATAATTATGCAGGTAATTAACTTGCTCTGGTGCTGAAGATATTCCATCCAATTAATATCCCCATCCAGTAGCTATTCATGGCTGAGTGAGGCTTGAGGTTGCATTCCTGTACTGGGTCCGGATACCCAGTCCTGTGCACTATAAGCAGAGAACATTGAACATGTACAATTCACAGTTGTTACCAAGATCTTGGTGTGCTGCCATATATAATAAAATCAGCAGTGGAAGCCCCTGTCCTAATCCATCCTGGAAATATCTGACTGATCTTGGACTGTATCATATTCAAACTGAATGGCTAGTAGAAGATGTGGTGGGTTCTTTTTGCTGCAATGAAAACTAGGATGCCAGGGAGAAGACTCAATTAGAATGCTTCTACTTGATATGATTGCATTATAAATTCAGGGTGAATTTTCATTTCAGTTATAATGAAGAGGACAATCATCTGAAGTGGCATCATAAACGTACAGGTTTATCACCTTGTCTGATGTTTGCAAGGACTAACCTTATTAAATGTTCCTCTATCATCTGGTTCCTTTGTCTGCTTTCTCTAAAACCGAGCCCTACTAAATGTTCCTTTACTTTCATTGTAAAATTCATATTTTATGTCAATGATAAAAAAAAACATGTCGTGAATTGGGTAAATTGGAAATTATACAGGCTTTCAAAAGCAAACAAAAGAACCTTCATTTGGATTAGGTTCAACAAAGTGACTGTAAAAGGGGGGAAATGAGCATAATTAGTACATTATTAACACTGCTGAATTCTGGTCAAATTAGGTTAAGGTCAATAGTAATTAGAACAGGCAAGACAAGTATTTAACATGTGTATGAAAGTGCATGGTGAACTTGTCTTGTCACATTAGAAATAATTTTTTCTGCCCCTGATCAGATACAGAAACATGATGAAGCCATTATGGCCAGAGCTTGGAAACAGAAGCCAGAATCCTGTTACGTATCTATCCGGAGGCAGCAGAAATTATCAGCAGCAGATTGTGGCTGATGAGTCTCTGTTTTGACTTTGGATTGCATCAGATTGGATCTCATTGTACATAAGCAACCCAAAAACTGATGGGGTACCTTCTTGATTACTGACAATCTGTGGCTTCTGGTCACATTATTCTCACTCTCCCAACTTAGCTTCACAACAGGATCCTGGTTTTTATGTAGAAATTGACACTTGAGTATTAAATTGGTTCCTTTTTGGACAAAATCAATAATAGATTTGGATTTGGGTATGTCTTCACCAGACTGCACATGCAAATTCTTATGGTTCAATTTTCTAACTGCAAGGAGATTATACCTTTATTTTAAAATTACATTTATGCTACAACATAGAATTATAGATTAATTAAGTTGGAAGGGGCTTATAAGGCTAATGAGTACAACCCTTTTCTCAATGCAGGAATACAAATCAAATGTATCTGAAGGGGCTTATAAGGCTATTGAGTACAACCCTTTTCTCAATGCAGGAATACAAATCAAATGTATCTGAAATGAAATATCTTAAACAATGAAAGTTCAATGGTAATAACCACTGAAGATCATAATACATTTTAAACCAGAGTAATTAAGTCTTTAAGTATGGATCATAAAAACATCCTGCAAATATCTGGCAGTTGAGTCATGGCTACTGGACTTTTTTTGAGAGAGATAGAAAAGTTTCGCTGTTCATCCAAACAGCTTCATCAGTCTGAAAAAAAGAAGTCCCATAGCCATGACTCAACTTCCAGATAAACTCACCTGGATGACTGAGAATCTTCACAGACATCTTGCAAATATGTAGAGTAATTAGATAATGTAAATAGTTTGTTGGCTGGTACATAATGGTTGGGCTGTTCTCTTTCAGTTGATGAATAGAGATGGGTTGCGAACTTTCAAAATGGCAGCTCATCAAGGTTCATGGTTCATCAAGGTTGATGAACCATGAATAACAAAACCCCCACTCATGAACTGATAAACTGATGAATCCGTTCATCAATTTGTAGGTTTGGGTCTTTTTTAAAACAGCCCCTACCCCCTCCAAAATACCCCCATCACCTCCCTAGATTAGCTGAAGCAGCCCCCAGTGTTCAGACCACTGTCACTGCTATGCCTGCCATCTTTGAAAATATGGCTGCCTGTTTTCCTATACAGTTTAAGGAAAACTGGGCTGCCCCTCTCCAAAATGGCCACCATCAGCCATCCCTAGAAAAGATGTCCTGCTTTGCCATAGGGTGCAATTTACTACATTAAGCAGCAAGATTTTAGTCTCTGTTTTCTAGTTGTCTAATTCAGTTATTTTCCTCTCTGATTTCTCTTATCAATTCATCTTTCCTATGAGATGCAGACTGAGGAAGCAGTGTGTCCTACGAGACTGAAATATTTTGGTCATTGTTTTTTCTTAGTGTTGTCAATTGTAAGGTCAGATTTACATCAATTTAGTCCACTGTGTGGAGATTATACTATCTGCCTTTAAAAATTAATAACCCATAAGTAGAAAAATGAATATCTGTGAAGATTCTCCGTCATCCAGGTGAGTTTATCTGGAAGTTGAGTCATGACAACTGGACTTATTTTCTTGAGAGACTGAAATGTTTCAGTGGTCATCCAAACAACTTCATCAGATTGACAAAGCTGTTTGGATGAGCAGTGAAACATTACAGTCTCTCAAGAAAAGAAGTCCAGTTGCCATGACTCAACTTCCAGATAGAAAAATGAATGTAAATAATGTTCTGTCTTTAGACAAGTGAATTCAAGTCCTATGGCAGCTTAAAGACTAACAGATTTTTTTGGACATAAGGTCCCATGGACTTCATCAGATGAAGGGAGCTGCCATACATACAAGCTTATGGCAAAATAAATTTAGACTTGAAGGTACCACAAGATCACCCCCCCATGTTTTCTGACATAAATTGCATGGCTACTACTCTAATTCATAGAGGGGGAAATATCTTGGAAAGCATACAATCATTTATGGTTTTACTCTCTGTTTTTTGGCAATTCCCAGAATGTATAGCTGGGAAGTGCCACCTAATATATGATCCCTAGAGTTCCAGGTAACTCAACCAGTTTTCTTAAATCTATTTTGTCTTGAATTTAATTGCAGTGCCCATGTCCCAATGAGTTCTTTCAAGAATACCGAAGTCTTCTGTGTTGTAAAGGTACTGTACTATAACCCAATTTCCAAGAGTTTGATCAAAACGCATCAGGTTGACACTGTGAGATAGTCCATCAATGAGTAGCTACCTCTTGGATTGTGATGGATTGTGAGACCAAGATGACTAGCAGTTTTTTTGTTGTGGCACTTGCAATTAGTATAAAATGTCTCCCTGAAAAAGTGGTGCCTTTTGAAGCATCGACTCATGGAAAGCTTAAAATGGCTTCCTACTGATGGCAAAGATGGAAACAACACATCCAATGCTAATACATTTACAAGTTTTACTTGCATAGCAAGCATCACATTGCCACATTTCCCAAATGACTGAGAAATACAGTCACCCCCCACCATTTTGCGGTTCAGGTACTGTGGTCCCACTATATCACGGGATCGCAGTACCTGCGGGGGCAGCAGGGAGTGATCACATCACTCCCCGTTGCCCCCTTCCCCCCTTCCTCAGACCTGCGCAGGGTGTGGTGGTGAGTGATCACATCGCTCCCCGCCCCCCCCAGACTCGTCTGGGAGGCCTCGGAGCTGCGTGCAGGGCGGAGGCGAGTGACCACATCGCTCTGCACCGCCCCCCCGCCCCTCTGATCACCCCCACCCCCACCCAACCTGCTTCCGCATATCGTGGATTTTCATTTATTGTGGGTCAGGTGGGGGGCTACTGTACACAAAAATGCCCAAATTAACTCTGACTCACCAAACAAATGTTCTTCTATGCTAAGAAAGCTATATCAAAACCTATAGAAAGCTATGTTGAAAGCTATTTTTTCAACAGGCCTTCCCAAATTTTTAGTTATACCCCTTAGTTGTGGTTCTGTCATCTATTTTTAATTCCTATATTAGTTAATTAATTTTATTATATTAAGATTAACTTAATTTATATTAGCATATTGAGATATAGATTTGTATTCTGATATTATTGCGGTTTTATCATCTATTGGTTATTATTTTTATGTGATATGTAATCAGTTTTTCTATTGTAAGCTGCCCAGAGTAACCTGATGGCCAGGGTGGGGTATAAATCTAATAAATGAAATGAAATGAAATTATAAACAAAAATGATAGCAATAGAGAGAAAAAGAGGTTTGGAGCCATGCAGCCATTAAAATAAAAGCAAAACTAGATTATGGGTCGTACCTTCATAGGCTGCAAGTAGAAAAATTAAAACAGTTGCTGAGCTTTCAAGAGCAAACTGTCTTTTTCAAAGCAGATATATAAGTCAAAACATGGCAAGGGAATGTAATTTGTCAGGAGAGAGTTCTTAAAAGTTCACTTGGCAAGATGAATGCCAGGATTCTTGTTGGAAGGCACCGAGCAGCATGGTCCAATGGGGCTGGACTTTACAGGTAAGTTGAAACAAAGAGTGGCATGGAATGGGCACCTCTCTCTTACTTACAACTATCATCTCTCTATTGGATCTTCAAAGCATAGAGCTCCTGGTTGGCCAGTGGTGGGTAGAAGTAGGATGTAAATGAAAAAACAAACAAAACAAAACAAAACAAAAAAACCAAAATGCTCTCCACTACGGGGTGGGGAAGAAAGGTTTTTTTTTGGGGGGGGGGTTTAAAAAATGTTCCACCAGATAGATCCAATTAAGACATAATTGAAGTGAAAATGAAATCACAGTACCTAGTATTAATGTCCCGTTGCTGTAGATGTTTCTTTCACCTTCTTCTTCTTCTTCTTCTTCTTCTTCTTCTTCTTCTTCTTCTTCTTCTTCTTCTTCTTCTTCTTCTTCTTCTTCTTCTTCTTCTTCTTCTTTGGATAGGTGGTTTGAGAGAGGGGTCAGGGAAGCTGTTCATGTGAGCCTTGAAAACCCCTCTCTCAACAATTAGTTTAAAAATAAACCTCCTGTTCTCAAGATGGCTGGATCAAAAGGCTAATACAAATAATTTCATTTCCGAAACAAAAAATGTGTTTTGTTTCATTTCTTGACAACATGCTCTTTGCTGTTTTGTTTCATTTTGTAAGGTTTTGTAAGGTTACAAAATGATGAAACAGCATGTTGTTTTTCATAAGGTTCCCATCCCTAGTTTAGTCTGATGAATTGGCATTTATTTTGAACTGAAATTTATTGCCCCTGTGTTTTGATCTATTAGACAGCCAACTTGCATTTGTAGGGCAGGTGCAGGGAAAAATCCCAATAACAATAGGATGAAATTGAAAGAAAGACTAAACACAATTACAGGTAGAGGTGGACATGAAACAGAAATTTAAGATTTTTTACTTTAAAAAATTGAGAAATCAAAAGTCACTAAGTTTGTTTATCTGTATTTGTTGGGGGCATCAATTCCAATGAATATGAATTGATAAATTAGCAAACTTTTTTTTTTTTTTTACAAATTTTGCAATTCATGTTTTAATTCATGCCCAGCTCTAGCTGCAAGATAAATCAGGGCTTCTTTGAATTATGGTGCTAATTGAGAAGATAATAAATTATAATCATCTTCAAGGTGCAATTATATTCACCCTTATATGACATAAGTCCCACTGAACAGCTTTTTCTAAGTAAATACATGATACGTGACAAATGGTTAGATAGGTAGAGAGTGGATAGCAGCTGGGTCACATAGAAGAAAATGCTTGGAAATGCTAGATAAGTCAATTCCTCTTGCTACCCCCTTCAAGCAAAGTGAAATGGTGTCTATTATTTCAGGGAGTGGGGTAACATTGGGGACAGAGCTTTCTTGGTGCCCCGGCTACCATTTTGAAATCTTCACAATGTCCCTGAAGAACAGTCTGCCGTTTGGGGCATCCACAGTGCCCTGGATATGATTTTGACATGCTGGGAAATTGGGGGAGTACCTATAGGTTTTGCTCCTCACCATCCAGGTATACGTGTTGGCCTGCCTGCTAAGAAATACAGGAGAGCAATTTCCTACCTGTTTTGTGATGCTTGCCATTCTTTCTAGAGTAAAACTAAAAAGCTCTCGAAGTGAAAGCACACATTTGCAGACAGCATTCACACACCATTAAACTCTGCCTTTGAGGAAAACGGCAGGTAGATTCAGTGCATGGCGGAAGGACCATTTTAATGAGAACCTGAGCCACTTGGGAAACCTGCACAGGAAAGAGCTTCTCAGCCGTACCTCATTTTGAAAACTACATTCAGTGGAGTATAAAGCATATTAATGAACACTGCTCAGGAAAAGTTGCTGCAGATGCCCCACAGGCTTCTTAAGGAAACTTTGTTTTTAGGTCAGCTTCAAGGTCTTATTTCCTCGGCCCTTCTGTGGTTATTTAATTTTAACATTCATGGATAGATTCCTTTCCTGCAAAGTCTCCCAGTGTGTCCGGATATCCCATATAACCTACCCTTTCTACCTCTCAGTAGGTTGGGTGCCACTTACACTGCACAGCCTGGCTTTCACCCAATAGACCTGAGTCACAATCTGGTGTATTTTTGTCAGCAGGTCTAGAAAAAGCTTCTTGATTATAAAGTGGAGGGTGCTTTTTTCCAAACAGGACATTTGTTATCCCAGTGTGATGATTTACAGCTGTTGAGAAGTTGTCTATTTCAAAGCATATTATAAACCACAGGGAATTTAACTTTGAAAATAGTTTAAGACTCCCAGAAATTCTCTTTCTCTTGAAAACTGAGAGCCAGATTTTACTGCAGATTGGAAGAGGGCTGTTTATTCGTTCTTGAGACTAATTGTGTACACCAAGTCCACATTATGAAAAATAGCCTCTGGGGAATTTTAATAGAAAAGTTCAGTGTTTGGGAATAGAGATGTATGTTTTGCTTAAATAAAATAAATAAATAAATAAATAAATAAATAAATAAATAAATAAATAAATAAATAAATAAATTCAGAACTTTTAATTTTAAAATCATTTTAAATGCAACATAGCATAAGCACATAGTGTTTTATTTCTGCTGCGAGATAAAGTTGTCCAGAAAACACAATGTTTGCTCAGCTTTAAAAGCCCTAGCTCATTAAACGGAACTGGATTGAAAAAGAGCCAAATATCAAGACAGTAGTTTGGTATACCACATTATACTGGATTTGCCTCATTATAAATACAATCAGAAGTCATTCATTTTTAATTGTATAGGTGGGGGTTAAAATGTACCTTTGATTCTGAAAAACAGAAGAAGAAGAAGAAGAAGAAGAAGAAGAAGAAGAAGAAGAAGAAGAAGAAGAAGAAGAAGAAGAAGAAGAAGAAGAAGAAGAAGAAGAAGAAGAAGATTTTGCTTCCATTATCCTAAGACACTCTAAGCCATCTGTTCTAGTACAAAGAGTACAAGGAGCCAAAGATTCTTTTATATTGGTGGAAATAGGATGACGCCAACAGTTGACAGGTCAATATGTTTGTCTCCATTGTTCCTCTTAATCTTTCATGATGTGGAAGACCTGATGTAACAGCATTGTGCAATGATTTCCCAAACCCTTGTTCTACCTCATTGGGAATAATAAGAGGAGTGAAGAGGTACTCATACTGATCTAGCCACTAGGGCTGGCACATCCATTAAGGCGAACTAGGCAGTAGCCAAGGGCACCAAAATGGACAGGGGGCGCTGGTGAGCCTGCTGCCCCCCGCCACCCCCCGACACTGGCCACCACGCTCGCCACCCACCTGCCCCCGCCCGCTGCCCTCCCCCCCGCCCCTCGCCTAGCGCACAAAAAACCCTAGCGCCAGCCCTGCTAGCCACACAGATGGCCAGAATCCTATTGAAAAACTGGGAGACAGAATGGCAAACAAGAGAATGGTTTGTGCCTTCTGTTGAACAACAGTTGGTGCTTTGATTGCAGAACCTGCCACAGAGCAGAAAATCTGTCGTTTCAATTTTATTATGATTATAAGAGATTGCAATTTCCTCATGAAATCTCTGTTTATTCTGAATACTTTTTCCCTATTGTATGGATTTATCTGCACATTTATCTGCACTTTTTACTAAATGAACAAAAGTTCCCTCTTCACTGAACCATATTTCTCAATTGCACCCCCAAACTTTTTACATAGTACCCATTTACATTTTAGAACTAGTGTATCATTTCTTTGGAACACCCAGCAAGTAGAGATGGGCATGGACCACTGGTCTGGTGATTCATGCTGGTTTTGGAGGACAGCTGAATAGGTGCTATATGGTTCAACACCCTGCCCCATCTGGCAGGGACCCACTATAAAGCAATGTTCCAGGTTCTCTACCATGCCTCCTCCAGATGTTGCCTCTGTGTGGGTGCCTGTTGAAGGGGCTCGAGGTATCAAACCACACAATATAAAATGTTCAGCTATTCACTGAACTGGTATGCAGTACTGAATCAGTGGTTCATACCCATCTCTACTTGTAAGCCTCACAAATATGTGAATATTTTAGGCCCAATGGGTTTCTCTTACAATGATTGTCAGAAAAATGTAAAAATAGTACTTTCAGCAAGACTACTGAATTTTAAAAAATGATTTCTCACTCCTAATTATCATAGTGCCATAGACATAGATCTGCATTAATGCTGCCAACATTAAAGATGGATTGGATTAATTGCAGTCATTCTTTGTATTCAGAAAGGTGGAGGAACACTAGCACCTATGACTTATATTCAGGAAACAGCTCAACAAATTAATCTGATTCTTGGCAATGAAAGAAATGTCAAATTGAGAATAATCTGTGCCAAGTTTATAGAAAGGAGGACAAGAAATGCTTATTTAAATGCTGATGAGTGTCCTCTAAGGTTTGATATACTGATGGCTCCATGAGGCTGACAGCCCCTAATGGGGATGCTTTGCACCCGCGATCCATTGACAGCGGCACAAAAATTAAAACTCACCTGACCTGGGTCTTCCCAGGCTTTTGAAGCTCAAAGAAGGCTCCCTGCAGCTTGCTCTTTTATCTTTCACTGCTTGCCAGCACCCCACCTGCCAACCCTAGTGGTAATGATCAGGGCCGGCACGTCCATTAAGGCGAACTAGGCAGTTGCCTAGGGCGCCAAAATGGACAGGGGGCGCTGCTCAGCCAGCTGTCCCCCGCTGCTGCCGCCGCCCAACCCCCCTGCTGCCGCTGTCTGACCCCCTACCTCCCCTGCCACCGCCGCCTGACTCCCCTGCCCCCCCTGCCCCCACCGCCGCCCAACCCCCCCGCCACCCACCCCCTGCCCCCACCCCCCGCCCCCGCCCCCCCGACCATCCACCCACTGCTGCCGCCGCCCCCCCACACCTCGCCTAGGGCACAAAAAACCCTAGCGCCGGCCCTGGTAATGATCATGAGAGTAGCTGGTCGCTTCAGGGTTGGATTGGAATTTTGATCATTACCCTGATTGGCATTTGGGTAAAGATGCATTTTTGCCCATCCCATTTTCATTACTGGGACAGGTAGGCTGTCACTTCAGTCAATTAAATTTGGTTATGTCTGCCCTGGGGGAGTCAATCCCCAGGAGTTTGGAAATGCCCTGTATAACTTCAATCAGGATGTTTTCAAGTCAGTTACTCACCTAAGTGGTTAAGGGCCTGAAGGTTCATGTCACCCAGGCCAACGTTTATTTGCACTATGGCAGGCGCCCTTTAAATCCCAAATTACAGAATCATAATAAGATTCAATAAAGTTGTGGTCCAATTTAAAATCCAATACTTTGTGCAATGTCTTTATTTCGGGACTGGGGGTGCAATGTATATTGTGCGCAGTTTTATTTGGTTTAAATTTGCTAGCTTGTTTCTTCATATGTAGCAAGAAGCCAGTTGTGTGACAGTAAAAAGGAAGGACCAATATATTCTGTGCCTTATCATTAGTACACAGTTTGGAAAATATTAATCCAATTTTGGCCTGAAGCCCATCAATTTCATAGGCTGTGTTTGACACATGCTTGACTAATATTGCCTATTTTGTAAACTTCCAAAAGGATTCCCCAGGGTGAAGTAAATAATTTTGGGATCCCAGGAACCTGGCCAGTGGGACAGTGCTCCGTCATTTATGTGGCATACAATTGTGCAATAGGATTCCAGTTCTTATGTGTTGCACATTGAGTCACGTGGCACAGCATACAATATATACAGTATCTAGAAGCTGAATCAGGGCAATTGGGCTTCTTTTCTTGTTAGATCGAAACATTTTCCTACTCATCCAAGCAGCTTCATCAGTCTCAGGAAAGTTAGCAGTGAGGCCTCCAATTTAGAGTTCACCTTTGTTTCACATCACCGTGATTTGAATAGGCTCATCAGTTGGACAACAGCCTGAATACACTACGGACAATGGCCTGAATAGGCTCGTTAGAGCATCCAGATAAACTCGCCTGAATGACTGAGAATCTTCACAGATATATACAACATATAATGTATACAGTGATTTCTTAGCTTGACAGTTCACTACCAAATGTTATACTGTTAGTGGTGTCCCAGCATAAGTACAGTATGCAACATTATTCTAGTTTGTAACTATTGAATGTCATAAGCTCTGGTTTAAGCATCACATTAAGCATTGTTATGAATAAATCATTTCTTGCTTAAAGTAAAGTGAGTGTGTAAATATTTGACCCCTACTGGATTCTGCCTAGTTACCAACCTCCCATGTTCCGTGAGGCAGCATCACAGTGTTCTCCTTTGCTAGCCCTGCCTATTTGTATGATTTAGAGAGGTACAGTAATGATTTTGTGTGTGTGCATTCTTAAGGTTTTGCACAAAATCCGCTAAAATACAAAAGCTTCTCACTGTAGACATGGTCTTTCAGAGTTCCAAATTTCTGGTAAAATTCCTTTTTGTAATGTAGTAAAAGCAGACAGAATTACATTTGTAGAGGAATATAAAAAACCCAATTCTGTACTTGCAATTGCTTGAAATTGCAGAGTTGTGCATACTGCTTTCTTTACTGCACACAAACTTAACTAGCAAATGAACAGACTGACAAAAACAACCAACTGCCTCCAACAGACCAAAGAAAGGGGGGAGTACAGATGCAGCAAGTAAGGCTGATACTTCACGTCCATCTAATTGCTGCTCTTGGTCCCACTGGGGACCGGTACGTAGAAATCTAACTGCATGTCCATTGTGGGATGAAGAGACTTTGTCCCTACCATGCCCCCTGAACTGCGATTTAAGCGGGATGAGAGAATCCCCTCCCTGGCCTCAGGAATCTCTTCATCTCGCTTCTCATTCCGATAAGAGAGCCTGTGAGGTCAGTCTCCTTCCGCAACATGCCATTCTCTATCTAGTGGCAGGAGTGTGAAGTGCCATTTGCCAGTACATTCCCTATGGAGTCAGCAAGGCAGTGCAGAGAGATTAAAAGACAAAGGCCTCAAACTTAGCTCCATAACACATTGAAGGCAAGGCTTTGGAGAATCGGAGCATCAAAAAATGGAAGGTCGGGCTGAAAAAAAAAAACAGAGACCAAAGGCATGGAATTCCACATCTCATCATGGAATGAGGATGTGTGGTAACAGTCATGCCGGTATCATCCCTCATGCCTGTGAGTACACGGGAATAGGGACAGAACCGCAAGAAGACCACGTGACTGCAACCGACATCAACTAACAATTAACTTCCTCCCGGGATGAGAGTGGATGTGAAGTAGCCATCTAAGTCAAAGGTTGGGAGAAAGACCCTGCCAGTTACACAAACCACAGACAGCAGATGAGTTTGCAATCAGTGACGTAGCTAGAGTTTGGAGCGACCAGGGACAAAGCCAGTTTTGGTGCCTTCTCCCACTGCAACTGTGTCTCACCTAGAGATGTAAACTCCAGAAATTTTGAAGCTCGTAAAAAACCCTGTTTTTTCTGGGGATTTTTCTACATTAGCACTCCACAACCCTTTTTACAGCCTGAACTTCATTTTTGTTACGTTAGGAACATAAACTATGACAATGGCCAATTTGACTTGGCATAAAATTATCACAACTAGCATATTAAAATATAGTGTATCCAAACAATTATTACAAAGAGAATTTACTTTTTAAATAATATTTATTTGTAATTGTAAGTAACAAATGGAGTAACAATCTCCTGAACTGGTTACTGGTTTATGTGATACAAAAAACCCTCTACGAAACAATGTTTAAAAATCCAGAATCAACCTATTCCTATTTCCTCTTCACAGTATTAAATAAAAATAAAAGAAAAACCTTATTCTTGTAAAAATAATTGAAAGGGGGTAATGTATAGAAGATACTGGGGCTAAGTTTCAATGAATGGGCATGAAATACAAAAATAGACCAGGTGATAACTTTAGGCTACCAGTAAAACAATAAAAAGTTACTAATATTTTAAGGGTGCCACCCTCTTCCTCAGAGCTGAACCAAGGTTTAAATATGACAAAAGATGGAGATGTCAGATGTAGTTTCTTAGATGTAAAGTTCTTGACAAGATGGAAAAAAAATGCCAGGTAGTTGCTTGTGTGCAGCCCAGAGCTGAGATGTAATGAAGCTGCCTTTGGATTGGGGGTGGGTTGTTTTCTGCCTCAGCCCTTCAAACAGCATGCATAAATGGGCATGAAATTTAATCAGAATCATTTTTGTTGCTCTGTATTTTCTTCCTGTGCTTTGAGGCCTGGTGAAGAGGACAGAACAGAACCAAATAAACCCAGCCACATGCAAAAACTAAAATGAAACTTCTTTCATTTTCTTGTGACAATAACAGCACCTCCTAAAGGGGTAAATGCATCTTATTGCATTGGAGAGTTCAGTTTGTAACCTAGGACTTGCTTGTACTTAGTGCACAGAAATCAGAATAATCTGATACTATGCATTTTTTCTAGAAATGATTTGTAAAGCATTAGAACACCCTGTCTCAAAATATTTTATTCATGATGTCAAAATAAAACATTCCATAATCATTTTTTTTATTTTTCCAATTGTTCCCATTTTTTTCAGAAAAAAAAAACTCAAAAGGCTTCAGAAAAAAACAACAGGAAAAAGTTTTTTTCTCATTTTTTCCAGTTTTTTTCTGGGCCTTCATATCTCTAGTCTCACCCACCCAGCAAGGGGGGTGCAGATCATGGGGGAACAGTGGGGGGGATGAAGGGTCTCTCCTTCTCATGCCCTCTTTGTGGGTCTCCTTTCCAGTTAAGGCTCTCCTGTGCAAACTGCACAGCATGTGGATACAGCCAAGCAGGCAATGCATTTTTTTCAAGCATCACCTCTGCAGCACACTTCCCCCTCCTCCTTTCCATTAAGACATGCCAGATCTCTGTGGCATGGAAGGAATTGGAAGGTGAATCGATTGATCTCTCAGGTCACAATTATCTCAGGTCCCATTAACAGCAGCAGAAGCCAGTGCTGGAAAACTGCTTAATCAGGAGTTTCCCCCTCCTTGACACCATAAAGTACACACAAAAACACCTGCCTTCCAGAGATTGTTCCGTTGTAAGGCAGTGTCAACCTAGAAGGCACATTTCCTTGAGATACCAGATTTAACTACCCTTTGAAGTAGCAAATCAAACTTGGTCAGAAGAGTTCCCTCCTTCCCTCTTGCACGTTCTCCCCATCCCCACTGCCGTGTTGTTGTAGAAAGGGGAGGGGAGGCGGGGTGGTTGAATGGCATCCAGGAAATCCTCCTCCTCCTCCATCTCCCCCCTGCCCTGGGGGCTCCATCCATGCCCTCAGCTGCAAGAAACTCAGAGGTCACCCCAATGGCAAAGTTTGACTTGAAGAGTCCTCTGGGAAAGGGCAGCTGCCAAAGCCAGGAGGAAGGTGGGCTGCACAGGTGTGGGAGAGTGAATGGTGAAAGAAGTATGAGGTGTGCAGATGGTGCCTGGATTCGGAAGGTGCCAGACTGCCAGGTGGACCCAAGCAGCCTGACAGATAGAAAGAAAGAGAAAGAGAGAAAAAGAGAGATATGGAGCACACAGAAGGCAGGAAAGAGCAAGTCCTTGCCTGCCATTCCTGACATCACAATGGTGTTTGGCGAGGGAGGGGTGCGTGTGGAGCTCAGGGCATTCTGAACCCTGCCAGCTTCTCCAGACGCATGTGTGGTGGATGTTTTATGGCACCCTTACCTGTAGTTCTCTGCACAATGGGCAGAAGCCCTTGTCCACCACCCCCAGATACATGTCTGCTTGCAAATAAAACTCCATCACATGTGTCCTTCAACTAATAGAAAACAGTGATTCCAAAAATATATATAAATAAGAGGTAGGAGAGAGAGATTGCTAACACCCTTCTGGACACATTGATTCTGTAGTTCTACTAGTCTTGCATTTGTTTTAAATGAGGACATGAAAAACCCTCTAATCTAACCACAGGAAGTTACTAATAATGTACATAATGAGAGTATCACTTTTAGAGAAAGAATCAATATGATTAAAATGAACTGTGAAAATAATAGAGTAATGTGAGCAATTAATTACAGTTCATCAAGTAGAATTTTGAATAATATGAATTAATGAATAAATTTGCATATAAATGATAGAAATGTGCAAAGAAAATAAATACTAATAGTATTAATTGACTAACACCTAATCATGTGTTTGTAAAAATGCCCAAATTAAACCTCATTACAGTTGTGAGATTTTTCATTTCACAAGTGAGGGTTTGAAGGATGTCTCTTTTGTTCTGCAGTTATGTATACTGAGGTGACCATCATACTTCAGCATGATACTCTTCATTATCTTTTCTTTACCATTAAAATGCCAGCCATTCAATTATTGTGTGCTAGATATCACATGAAATCATTCCCTGATGCCATCAACCTGACACCTGATATTGATATTTTGAAAGGGAGTGAGGATGTTTTACCATGCTCAAGATCATAGATATATCTTTAGATATCTCTTCCTTACCTTACCTAAAAGACCTAATTTGGAGGGGAGGAAGACTGTTTTATCAAATAAACAGGCACTTGTCCATGGATGAAGAAAAGATTAATTTGATTTGTTGTATGTATACAAGGAAGTGCCCCCTTCTGCTTCTGCACAATCCCAGGCTTGCAGTTTATGGGTGAGAACAAGAAGGACAAGAAATATGGTGCAACCATGCTAGCATTGCAGCTTTGCATAGCCCAGGAGTCTACAATTGCTCTCACAAGATTGGGGACAGATTGTGTGCCTCTGCCTTGTGTGTGTGTGTGTGTGTGTGTGTGTGTGTGTGTGTGTGTGTGTGTGTGTGTGTGTGTGTGTGTGTGTGTGTGTGTGTGTGTGTGTGTGTGTGTGTGGTGGTGGTGGAGCTGGGCCTGACTGGAGGCAGGATTGGAACAGAGTGGAACATTTACTCCCCAGTATCAACTTTTCTGAAGCTTCACTTGTCCATTTTACCACTAACAAGGGAAAATGTCCCCCAAGGCACCTAGATGCACCAAACATAGGAGCTGAATCTCCTCTACAATCCCTCCAAGTTTGGTGAGAATTGTCATTAATACCTCTGAGCTAGCCCCCAAAAGAGGGTTACCCTAGGAAAGTGCCCCCGGGGACCCAGAGAATCTTGTAGGGAGGCTTCTTCCAACTCACCTCTACAATCTCTCCAAGTTTGGTGAACACGATTTCAGATATCTGAGTTATTGCTCTGTTTCCAGAAAAAAGGAGGCCCCATGATGAGGTAATAAAACAGGCTGTTTATTGCAGATACCACAGCAGGTATGTGATAAAGAAGAGAGAAAGAAAAGATGTAGACAAACCACACCTTGCCCCTAAATACACACTCACACTAACCCATTAGCCCTAATTGCTTCCAGATGATTATGCCTTGCCCCAGGCACACCTAATGGGAAGAGGAAGCCTAAAATCCTAATCCCCACAAACTCACAACTTTAACATAAAAAAAAACCCGAAATAGACAACAGTTATACACCCTCAAAGTGGGGCACCCTAGGAAAGTGCCCCACAGCAACTGGGTTGGAGAGACTCAGTCTTCCCCAAACTTGGAGGGATTGTAGTGGAGAGTCAGGGGAGGCTTCTCTGTAAGTTCAGAGTCTCTCGGTATCTGAGACCTTGCTTGGGAGGCCCTATTTGAGGTCCATAACTCAAATATCAAAACTCCGCCAAACTTGGAGAGATCGTAGAGGTGAGTGAGATAACTCATCCCTCCACATGTATGTCTCTAGGTGCCATTTTATGGCCCAAAACTGATAAATAAAATTGCTAAACGTTCATCAATTCATATTCATCAGGGGAATATATTTATGACAAATACAAATCAATAAATGTTGTTGAGTCAGTCAAATTAGTCTGAAAACAGGATTTGTAGAGATGGGCATGAAACGGAAATATGGTGTTTTGTTTTGTTTTGTTTTGTTTCAGTCTTCATTTTGTTTTGTTTCATTAGTAACAGATTTTTTTAAAAAAATTCATTACAAAACGAAATGAAACAAAACACTTCGTGAAGCTATAAATAATGGGGAGTTTTTCCTTTTTTATTTAACAGGGGGCCACTGCACTAAATCAAAGACTCTCAAACCTTCCAATCAATTTGCTTTCAAGCAAGTAACCCTCTGTAAACAAGCAATAAATCTAATGGCTAGCTGCTGCATGGAGAGATTGGAGAGATAAGCTGAACAGCTGATTGGCGGCATGGTGAAGGAAGGAAAATATTAAAAAATGAACCTCCACAGTCCTACTTAATCATGAAAGGTTAGGAAAACTATCAGTTTAAATCAACTTGCAGACACAGCCAGTGAAGGGAAGAGCTCAATTCCTTGCTAACTGCAGGCAGATCAAGATCGGAGATAAGCTATTGCAACAGCTGAGGCATGGGATGAAAGGAAAACAAATCAATCAGTATAAAAATAAACCTCCAGTTCTCAAGACAGCTGGATCAAGAGGCTAGGACAAATCATTTCAATTCTGAAACGATTGCTGTTTGCTGTTTCATTTCATTTCGTTTTGTCATCTTACGAAACAATGAAACAGCATGTCATTTTCCATAAGGTGCCCATTCCTAATGATGTTTTTCAATTTGTCCCCCATCTCCAGTTTGAACTACAATTAACAGAAATAGTTATTACTTGCAATAGTCATGTATTATGGCAGTTGCATATAGAAAGGACAAAGACAGGAAGCAGGGCATCTGCAAACAGTAAGGCATTTAGATGTACCCAGATTCAAGCTGTGCCATCTTTAGGTGAAAAGCGTTTACCTGAAACCCAGGATAAGTACTCTAAGTGACAATCCTGGGCTAGGTGGATCAACAGTCAGACTCAATATGAGGCACTTTCCTATGCTCCTATGTAATAAAAACATCTGGATTCTAGGGAAACATATTTGATTGTCTATCCCTTTTCCAGAACAAATAAAGCTTTTCATTGTTTCTGCACTGTGGTGCTTGCTGCAGTCCCAGAAAGCACAGCTTCTGCTGCACATACAACTATTTGAAAAAAGTTTGGACTGATCATTATCAGATGCATTAAATCCCAATTATGTATGACACTGTAGTGCTACAGCTATTTTTACAATGGCTAAACAACAGTATGAACCAAAGAATGAGAAAACAATTGATGGCATATCATCACTTGTGAATTCACACAGTGCCAACAGCATGTGTATTTCAATGTTATAAACTAGGAAAGAAAATGCATAATTACCAAGCCATTTCAGGACTAAGCCAGGAAAAATTCACCTACTACTACTATTAGACATGGTGGTCAACTCCTTTTCTGTTGTAGCCTTCCTGATTACAAAATTAGTTTTTAGATAAAGCAGAGTGAACTGAAGGAGAAAAGCTATAAGGTGGGCTTTAGTTGTCACTCTCATTCATCTCTCGGACAAACAGTATTGGATAGTACTGGTCCAAGACCACTATTCACCACAATAAACAGTATTGTGTGTGTGTGTGTGTGTGTTGTGCCGTTACAGTCATGACCGACTCTACGTGACTCCATGTCCATGGAGTTTTCTTGGCAGGAGTACTGGAGTGGCTTGCCAGTTCCTACTCAGGCGCCTACAGCACCTGGTATTCCCTGGTGGTCTCCCATCCAAGTACTAACCAGGGCCGACCCTGCTTATCTTCCGGAATCAAGCGAGATCGGATGTGCTTAGGGCATCTAGGCAGCTCAAATAAACAGTATTAGGCATACCCTAACTAATCTGGGCTTTGAACTTTTTGATCCAGAAACCAAGCAAATATCTTATGTTTCCCAGGTGAAAAGGGGCAAGGCTTTATTGTACGTCTAGACCAGGCAATAACTGCAGTTCTCTGGGTGGTTTCCACCTGCACATTTAAAAAATCAGCTGTAAAATGGTCAAAAATGAAAACTGCACAAAATAAAATCAGTAGCACATTTGAAGAAGGGCTTTGAAAGATGAGCCTATGGAGTGAGTGAATAAAGGTGATGATGATCCTTCAGGTCCCTAATCAGTTGTCCTACACGTCTTGTGAGAGATGCAGCATGATAGGAACATATATTGTTCAGACCAATGCTTATTGAAACAATATTGCAGTTACATTTACAAGTGAAAGACGTTCCAGCAGCTGAAGACTTCTAAGAACATAGTACAAAATAAAATGTTTTCTGCTAATATCTTTTATTTAAGCTGCTGTTTTGGGAACTCGTAATGGGGCATTTTCTCGGTGAGTTGTTCTTTTTTTAACAGTTTGTGGATTTCCTCATCATCAGCAACACAAAGCATTCTTTGGTCTTGCCATTTGGGTATTCTGATACAAAATGATATAGACGGATGAGGGCTGCCTTGTCCCTGAAGGTGACACCCATATCGATTTCAGTCCCTTTGTAGTTCATGCATTTACTTCCCCTTTGAACTTCTTGTCATTTTATCTTTTATGGGTTAGTTTAAACAGGAAATAATAAATGCCAACAGGGAAAACATAAAGTAGTGGTGCAGGAAAATGGAAGGATATTTTTGTTACTATATTCAAATTAGCCATTCCAAGGAGGCATGTTTGGATAGTTGAGAATCCCCATTCTTAAATCCTGAGGCCAAAGTACACACTAATCTAAAGGAGTTAAAAAACTGGGTTGAGCCGTGTGACCAGAAAAACAAATTCAAAAGTAGGTTAGGAGATACAGATAAGTGAAGGATGCAGATCTTGGCTGATTTTGTCATCTCAGCTGGGAAAAAAGATTTCAAAAACATTCTGGCTGTTGGATCATATTGTGACCATTTTCATAATTTTTTCACATTTTCAACATTTTACTGGAAAACAAGAAAAATCCCAGGTTTTTGGATTCAGAAAAACTTGCATTATAAAGTTTCTGAACATTCTGTTTCATGCAGAATCTTCCCCTTTTTAATTGATTCCATTGCAGGTGGTGTGTGTGTGTGTGTGGGGGGGAGGAATGCCTTTTCTGCTGGAATGAAAGAGCTCACCTGCAGGAGCAAAATGGTTGATTGTTTCTTCAGTAGGGACCTTAATGTGTAGCCACACTTGCTTTGGTGGAAGATGAGCCTCCATGTGAATAATGATTGTATCAACGAAACAGACTTTCTACTTCTGTATGCCAATGTGCTTCATTTGCGTGTAGCCTTCATGATCTCACAAGGCAATGTGCCGTGGAAGGAACATGGATGGAAAGGCATGCTAAGCTTCATGGGCACTGCACACCTCTTTATGTCTGGGACTTGGCTGAAACCCCACCCCACAAGTGCAGACAGAGGAGGCTCCTGCACAGTAGAGATGAAACTTAAAGGGCATGTTGCCCCAATGTATTAAATATCTCGCCTCATTAAATTGGGTAGCATATTGAGGACAGATCAGGACAGACCCAGCAACAATCAGCCTTTTCACACGACCCCTAAGATCCGCTGGCCACTTAAATTCGGACCAGGGATCTTGGGGGGGGTCATTGCTCTTTCTGCGTCCCCACCCCTCTGCACTTCCTTGTTCCTGTCTGCGTGAGGGGAGGGAGGAAAAAAGAGAGGAAAAAATGCAGGCTCACCTCCGAAGCTGCCCGGAGCCCCGTCATTGTCCTGATTCCTTCTATTCTGTTTTTTTTTGCATCCCGCCCCTTCTCTTAAAGGGGTGGAGGCAAAAAAAGAACAAAAGAAGGAGGAGAGCCCCACACTCACCAGATTAAATCCAGACCTGGGGATTTTCACTCTCCTAGAGCAGGTACAAGAAAAGTGCGCTGGGACATGCTTAGGTGGGCGTGGTCGCACTTAATTTCCTGCAAACTCCGGAGCTGGTGGGGAAACAATTGTAGGCTCCGGAGCTGGCAGCCATTTGCTGCAGAGTTTATGGATCATGTACAAATACCCAATGAGAGGAACTCAATTGAAAAGAGTGTTCTATAAGAGGCTTTCCCTCTCATTATAATGAAGTTACACTTCTGTGGCTAAGGTATGTGTGCATGTGTGTGTGTGTGGGGGGGATACTCCATGTACCATATCCCATTACACCAAAGGAAATAGAGGCCTATTTCCAAGGAGAAAGGTGGGGTAAAATATTCAAAATAAATAAATTAATATTTGGGTATTTGTTTGAGTGCTGCAACTCTTCCTTACATGCTGTCCATTCCCTTTTCAAATGCCTTCCCACAATGAGAACCTGTCCATAGGATGTTGACTCACACTAGAGAAGAATTCCAGATACTCCTAGGGCGCTTTTACATGACCCCTAAGATCCTCTGGCCACTTAAATTTGGACCAGAGATCTTAGGGGGCTTGTCGCTCTTCCTGCTTCCCCACCCCTCTGCAATTCCTGGCTGCTGGCTGCGTGAGGGGAGGGAGAAAAAAAAGGAAGAAAAGATTGTACCTCGCCTCTGTTCTGGCTCTCGTTCTGGCTCTTGCCTGCAAGATTCCTGTGTCTGTAAAGTAGCTCTTAAAGGGGCGGGAGCCAAAACAACAACAAACAGAAGCGAGGAGAGCCCCACACTCACTATCTTTACACCACATCAAGGAATTTTCAGGATGGAAGAGCAGGTGCTTGAAAGGTGCGCTGGGATGCGCTAAAGTGGGTGTGGTCGCACCTAATTTCCTGTAAACTCCGGAGCTGGTGGGTAAACATTTTTAAGCTCCGGAGCTGGGAGCCATTTGCACCGGAGTTTAGGGGTCGTGTATAAACGCCCCTAGAGACTCAAGCTGCACCTGTGCTGAATGAGGTTTCATTAGAGCTTTTCCTTATGCTTTGCTCCTCCTGGGTCCTTAGCTCCTTTCATGGCACTGCAGAGTCCTTCAGATATGTTGCTTCTCAAAGTAGAGTAGGAAATATGGTCTCAACCAACCAAGTCAAAATTCACATTCCTTAAACCAGTCAAGAAAATCTCAAAAGAACCCCCTTGCCCTGCTTCTGACCATATATATATGGCAGTAAACAAATTAAATTAATAACAATTTCTCTCTTTTGTGACACCCAGAATCTGTTGCCTGAGGCAGTTGCCTCATTCTGCATAGCGACCGGGCCAACCCTGTGATAATGCACTACGTGGCCATTTAGTGTCTCTTCCTGTTTGTCAGTGTTTTCCATTTCCCTGCTCTTTATTCCATGCTCTGATGATCTCTTCCTATGCAAGACTCTAATAAATAAGGGTAACAAGCCTGGACAAAAACATCAATCAAAGGAAAGTTAAGGTGCACAAAGTTCCCAAATAAGATCTTATTTAGCCATTCCATGCACTTAGCAGGAGCAAAAGTTCCAGACTAATAGGTGCTTGCAGTACATAACTTCATATTCTGGAGCATTCATGCATTAAGTGATGCCAGACAGGTTTTATGTCTTTCTCACTTGAGATTATCGTGACCTTAACTGTAACAAATGAGCACTCAGACTTGAACTAGACACTGCTGCAGACAAAGGGCTGCTGCCAGAACCAGCAACTCATTGTATTATCCTCTTCCTTTTGTGTAACATAGAGATTCATAACAAATGGCATTGTTGTGATGCATGTTTTCCAGATGCTGCTATTGATGTCACAACCACTTGATTTGAAATGCAAACTGATTCATTTTGTAATGCTAGTTAGGGTATTTGGTTCAAAATGAGAAGGCCAGAAAGGCAGACCACAATAAAGGGATGAAAGAACTCCTCCCCCATCTGCAGATAAGAATCAGTACAGAAACCAATGTGTTTCAAATTTGTTGACAAATGAATTAGGGTAAAACTAAAGGAGCTTTGCCATTAGAGTTGAGGCTTCTTTAAGGACTAAAGCCATTTGTTTCCCCTACTATGATGTCTCTGTAAGGCCATAAATTGCAATTGCAAGTTGCTTTTGTCTGGTAATCGCTTATTTCCAAGATTACTGTGCAGATATGACAGCATGTGTCTCTGCAGGGATGAAGATTTATCTTCTAATTGTGGAGCTGGCAGCTCATATAGTTTGGCCCTTGTTTGTGGGTACTGAGATGGCTAGGTTTTGTAAATAATTCCAAATGCTTAAGGACAAAAACAACAAGCATTTTAATGACTGCTAAATGCATTTCTGCAACTAAATAAGGAGCCATTTTTTTCTTGCAATTTGTGTTAAATCTTTGTGAAGCAAGCAATAATCATCTTAATTACACATGTATTCTGATGGGATGTGAGCTAATGGTAGCTGACCAGGAAAAATGACTCAGAGGTAGTGGAGGACAATATCCCATTATGAATTTATCTTCCAGTCTGATGTGAAATCTGCCCAAGGTGAAATCTAATACAAAAATACAGGTCTGCACAATAGGTAGACCACGGGCTACTGGTTGCCCATGATGGGTTCAAACATAGCCCATTGGCCATCAATAAAAAAAGTGAGGGGATAAGTTCTCCACTCCTCCTTCCCCCACCTCAAGGATCACCAATGCCCCAGCAAAGTTCTGGGTCTGCCAGCCCACTGTCTCAGCTGAGCAGGGCAGCTCAAGGGCAATGGCACAGTCCCCTGCTCCCCCCACTGGCCAGATGATTGGCACATTACTGTCTCATGACCTGCTGAGTTGCTGTTGTGGAGTGGGGGTGGGGAGGGGAAGGGAGGGGAAGGGAGGTGAGGGGACAGCAAGAGGTGGGGTCACAGGCATGCCCACCTCATTTGCACAGTGATGTCTCCCCTCTTCTCCCCCCCCCAGAGAATTCCTTCCTTCCTCTGACCCTTCCTTCCCTCCTCCTCCTCCTCCTGCTCCTCTTCTGAGCTAATCACTCCTCCTTGTGCCACCATGGCAATGTGATTGCCCTGCTGCTGTCTCAGCCTGCCCCAGCTGTGTTGTGAACATGATGGAGGTGAGTGAGAGCTGTGGGTGGCAGCAGCGGAGGTGGCAGTGAGGGGGATGGAAGGGAGAAGGGGAAAAAGAGGAGGAGGAGGAGGAGGCCAGAGGGGGAGGAGTGTCATGTCTGGGCAGGTTGGGAGGGAAAGCACACCTTTTTAAAAAAAAAGTCTTCCAGCAGCCCAAGCAAGTGGTGGTGGCAGATCTGGGCTGTAGAGATGGGCACAAAACAGAAAAATGGTGTTTAGGTTTATCGTTTATTTCCTTCTGCTTCAAGGAACCCCATGAGATCTCCAAACTCATTGGTCATAGGATCTTGAAGAAGTAGAGAAAAAGACCATTGAACTAAGGTGTTTGTCCCTCCAATGCATTCAGTTTCTTACCACCGGGATGAGTCCATGGATCTCCGATAGCCAGCCAGCCTTCTCTACCTGGAGAAGCAAAAGAGATATGGTTAGGAAAGCTTCATATTACACCCCAGTCTTCTGCAACATATCACATAAGTCTTCGTTGGGCATCTAAAGATTAAGTTGTTTCCTTCTGCTTCATGGCATCCCATGAGATCCCCAGACTCATTTGTCTTACGCTCCTGAAGAAGTAGAGAAAAAGACCATTAGAATACGGTGTGTCTCTCTCCAATGGATTCCCTTTCTTATCACCAAGAAGTGTCCATGTATCTCTGACAGGTAGCCAGCCTTCTGTACCTGGAGAAGCAAAACAGATATGGTTAGGAAAGTTTGGTTTCATGGTCCAGTCTTCTACTTACCACAAAAGGCATGGAAATATTGTTTCCTTCTGCTTCAAGGAATCCCATGAGATCTCCAAACTCATTGGTCATAGGATCTTGAAAAAGTAGAGAAAAAGACCATTGGACTAAGGTGTTTGTCCCTCCAATGCATTCAGTTTCTTACCACCAGGATGAGTCCATGGATCTCTGAGTGCCAGCAAGCCTTCTGTACCTGGGGAAGGAAAACAGATATGGTCAGGAAAGCTTGGTTTTATAGCCCAGTCTTATTCTACTTGCCACAAAAGTCTTATTTGGGCATCTAAAGATTAAGTTGTTTCCTCTGCTTCATGGCATCCCATGAGATCCCCAGACTCATTTGTCTAACGCTCCTGAAGAAGTAGAGAAAAAGACCATTAGCATACGGTGCACCAAATGCTAATCAAAATCTGTTTTACAAAGAGGTATGGGAGAAGATAGAAAAGGTACAGAAAGGGACATGTAATTATGGTGGGGCACTTTAATATGGTCATGGATAAAATCAAAGACAAAACAATTAATAAGAATGTGGACTGGAGGGTCAGACACACAACTCTAACAAAATTCATCGCAAATACAGGTTTAAAAGACGTTTGGAGAGAATTGAAGGGCGACAAAAGAAAATATACATTTTACTCCCCAGTCCACAAAGCCTAATCTAGAATAGATTTTATATTTGTCTCACAAAGCTTATTACCTAAAATTGCAAACACAAATATAGAGGTGTGTGGGGATTTCATATTCATACCCCGATAGCTCTGTACCCCAAGAAATGGGCAGAGCACAAAAGCGCACCTAGAGGAAGCTGAGGACCTGGATTTCCCAGAAATCCCCAGGGCTGAGCAGGCACCCAGGTGCAGCTAAGCTAATGCTGATCTAAGCATTTTCAGGAGGCCAGGAAAACAGGATATCAGGATACACAGACCAAGAGCCCCTTTCCGTCCTTATCAGTAATCACTCACTAGCTAGGGAGCCTTCTCCCTCCCACTCATGGAACCTATTTCCTTTGTGTACCTGTTTACTGAACAGATAACGCTTGCATTCTTTCCCCCCACCGAGGAATGTTTGTCTGTATCTATTGTGACACTCTCTAATAAACACTGGGGCTCAGGCAGCAGCAAGAGAAGGCTCAGGGAGGGAGGCTCACAGAGAAAAGGCTCAGAGGCAGAATCATCACCACACAGAAGGGAGAATCATCATCAATCTCACATGCACGCAGCCGAAACACAGAGAGACACACAAACATCCATGGAACCCTGACAGACAGACAAACAGGAATGCTGCCCTGAGCATATTGCACCCCGAAACTCTGTTCCCGTGTGATTCGTAAAACATAAAGATTCCCCCAAAAAATGATTCCCCCAAGGCAACAGAGGTGATTCCCCCAAGGCAACGGCAGAATTCCCCCAAGGCAACAGACGTGATTCCCAGAAGGCAACACAGATGCAATCTCCTACAAAGGCAGATGCAGAGGAAACACTAGGCACAAGGACCAGGCTCCAGGCCAGATAAGCACGAATGTGGCCCATCCTCATCTCCCTATATGTGAAAAGGCTTCGAGACGCGTCCAGACATCCTCCCCAGGGGATCCCAAAGGTGAGATGGGAGCGTTCTTCTCGGTTGAAGAAAATGAATTCAGTGGGTCAGCTAATTTTCGGAGCAAAAGCATGCCAGTAATAGTACAGCCTTTGCCCACAGTCCCTAAAGTGGGATCAGGGGGCAGGGAAAGCCTTGGGAAAGCCAAGAGTCCCAGATAGAGTTTTGGGAGTCAAACAGCCTTTGGGTTGGGAACCAGCAGTAGGAAGGAATCTGAGGCTTAGCAGAGTCTGGGCAACCCCTGGGTCAGAAACCAGTAGCAGGAACGGAGATTCAGGCAGAAAATTCCAGGATTGGCAAGCAGAATGCAGGTGATAGAGCAGAGCAGCACTGGGGACGCATGGAAATGCCCGCTTCACTTCTCCCCACAGATTTTCAGATGTCCCTACCAATAATTTTTCCACCTAGTGACCTGCAGTTAGGAACAGTGTCCCACAATCAGGAATGGGTGGTGCAAAAAAAGGAAACCCCAAGAAGATTTAGGAAATTCAGCAACAGAATATCTGGAAAGGTTAAGATCAAAAATTTCCATCAAGAACGGTCTCAGCACAGGGCAAAATGACACTCAGGAAGAGTTCATCAAACCCCAGAAGCAAGAGGGGAAAAATTTTGTCCTGCCAGGAAATGTATCTCCAAAAGGCAAGGAGATGTCCCAAAGGCAGTCACTTTCTTGCAGCAAAGAGCCAAGCCATGAGGCAAGATTTCCCAAAGAAATGCAGAGAGGCCAAAAAAAATGGCTCAGTAACGAAGCCTTGAAACCATTTAAAGCTCAGGATTCCATTTCCCAGGAAAGCTCCACAGGCTTCAGAAGCAGCCAGCTTCAGAGCAAATGCAGAGTTCAGCCTTGGGCTGGACCAAAGCAGATTTGCCCAGAGAGGGAATCCCAAAGATAGACCTCTTTTCCAAAAGGACAAAGTTAAAGGCCAGCCTTCCGTCTGCTTTGTAAACGCCAGGCACCCTCAGTACAAGTATAGGAGAAAGTCCAATTTTTCAAAAAATCTGTACCCTATTTTTCCCTAAGAGATTTTCATCTTTCTCCAAAGCCATGGAGAATTTAGATTTTCTCTCTCAGAAAGCTTAGGCAGCCAGAATTCCCCTCATACCTTCTTTAGCAAGCTACAGGAAAATTTAGGAATCAAAAATGCTTCTCTCTCTCTCTGTCTCTCTTTCTCCCCCCTGTCTATCGACTGGAAGCAGCTCGGGGGATGGCAGGGGAGGAAAAAAGGCTTTGGATAAGAAAGTTTGCTGGAGAACGAAGTTTGCTGGAAAGCAGGCAGGTATCAGTTGTCAGTCAGGAATTGTGAGAAAGATTCCTGAGGATTCCAAGCTCCTTTAGAAGGAAAATGTCCCAAAGATCTAATCTGTCCACTATTCTCATGGGGTAAAAAGGAATTATATGGGTTTGATCCATCTCACTCGCACAAGCATGCAAGATAGCAGGAAACATGGAATGGTTATCAGTTTGCTAGGAAGAGTAGACTGTTATCTTTAGAGACATTGTATAAACAAAGCAGCTTATCACCTTCCTGCTGGTTGTAATTACAAGTCAGCAAGCAGAGGCATCTTTCAGAGTTGGAAGCAAACTGACTACAAATCCAATATGCCTTACATTTTTTGGGCACAAGCAATCAACAGGGTTTAAAAGGGTATAAAAATCATCACTAATCATGTTCCTTTTGCCTCCAAAAATCAAGCAGGGAAAAAACCTTCCTCTCAGGGTATGAGTTTCAAATTTACAACAAAAAAGCCAAAAAGAATTAGAAAGAAAGGGGAGAAATGTCCCCCCTTCAAGGCTTTTCAAGGAAGGCTTGATTTTACCTATATGTACCCTGAGAGAAAGACAAATAGTCTCACAGGTATGCCTTCCATGGCACTTCAAAGTTTACCAGCAGAATGATCCCAGAAGGACATTTAAGGAATATTCTCATTCCTCATACATTCCTCATTTTCTCAACTGCAAAGGCTTATGGACTATGGGTAATCTGGGAGCTGTTGTTACCATTCATGCCAAGCAGAATTGTTTCACCACCAGAAGAAGAAGACATTTCCCAGACCCATGAACTTTTAGCAAAAGGACTCTTAAAAGGACTTTTCAGCAAACAGCCATCCATGGAAGCAGAGAAGAAACATAGTTAGGTAGTCTTTCACCTTGCCCCACAAAAATGTAAGCCCCTAGCACAGACAGATATGCTTACTTATGTATCCTCATGTATTCATGTAGTTTCAAAATATTCATTGTTTATACCTGCAAATTCTTGCTATGCATTACCTCTTAGCCACAAAATCATCTATTCCTGTATTGCTAATGCTATAGCTTATTGCTTGATTATTGTTAATGCATCTATATCTGTACGCTAGATACGCCTATGTACCATGTACCTTTTGGGTTTTGGGAGACAGTCATGCTTATTATGCCATTTCATTTCTTATTGCAAGTTATGAGGAGCTCAAGTTTATATCTCTGAAAGTTGTATGAATATCGGGTGCTGTGTAACTCGGTGGGAGAAAGAATGCAGCCAACATTCCAGAGGGGTCCCCACATTAGATAACACATCACAGCCAATGATTTATGCCATGCACTAGCTTAGTGCTCTCACAATGAGCATGGGAGTGGGAGGAAATGGCCATGGAGTGTCACCACAGCAACTCTCATGCACAGCCATAAGACATCTCACATTTTAGGGCATAATTCTCACATCTCAGCCCAGATATATGAAGCTTGTCTTGCCAGAGACATGTCACTCCCTCCTACATAAGGAGCTGAGTTTCCTCTTGGGCCAAGCAATGAGGCCCCTGGGGCAAAAGACCTCAGGGTGCCAGGCTTTCAAGGTCTGCATGGCTTGAGCACCAGATGAGTGCCTGATTTCTGGTCTGTTTAGGTTTACACCTGTGCCTCCTGTCTGGTATGCAAAAGGGTCACAGCTCTTGCCAAACTCTCTTAATTAAAAGGAAAGGGAGAGATGTGGGGATTTCATATTCATGAAGATAGCTCTGTACCCCAAGAAATGGGCAGAGCACAAAAGCGCACCTAGAGGAAGCTGAGGACCTGGATTTCCCAGAAATCCCCAGGGCTGAGCAGGCACCCAGGTGCAGCTAAGCTAATGCTGATCTAAGCATAGGTCAGGAGGCCAGGAAAACAGGATATCAGGATACACAGACCAAGAGCCCCTTTCCGTCCTTATCAGTAATCACTCACTAGCTAGGGAGCCTTCTCCCTCCCACTCATGGAACCTATTTCCTTTGTGTACCTGTTTACTGAACAGATAACGCTTGCATTCTTTCCCCCCACCGAGGAATGTTTGTCTGTATCTATTGTGCTTACTCTCTAATAAACACTGGGGCTCAGGCAGCAGCAAGAGAAGGCTCAGGGAGGGGAGGCTCACAGAGAAAAGGCTCAGAGGCAGAATCATCACCACACAGAAGGGAGAATCATCATCAATCTCACATGCACGCAGCCGAGGCAGACACAGAGAGACACACAAACATCCATGGAACCCTGACAGACAGACAAACAGGAATGCTGCCCTGAGCACCAGATATTGCACCCCGAAACTCTGTGTCCCGTGTGATTCGTAACGCAACAGAGGTGATAAAAATTTCTGACCACACTTTAATGACTGTTGAAAAAGAAAACAAGAAAAATTATAGAGAAGGTAGAAGGTGGAGAATAAATTCTAGAATTTTCCAATTCCCGGATACAGTAGAAAGAATACAAAAAGAATGGCTAGAAACTTGGAATATTAATGAAGAAGGCGGTGGACAAATAGGAGTTATTTGGGACACTTTGAAAGCTGTGGCCAGAGGCTACATAATAAGAGAAAATGCTATAATAAAAAATCGAGAGCAGCTAAACAAAAAAAAAAAAATTAGAAGTTATAATAGCAGACCTTGAATCTCAATTTTTTTAAAAGTAAAGATGAAAAAAATCTTAACTCAGATTGAGGCTAGGAAAAGGGAACTAGAAGATATAGATTTACAAAAGTTTTGGCAACATATTTTCAGTGAGATAAGAGAAATACTACAAACTGATATTAAATGTGAACCGGAAATTGCATTGTTATCATTACCACCTATTAACGAATATGATATGAAAACAAAAGAATTAATTGCAAATCTTATGACAGCAGCAATATTGATTATAGCTAAAAATTGAAAACTGAAATTAGATTTTAAAATTGCTGACTGGTATAAGGAAGTGTGGGATATAGCTTTAAATGATAAATTATCCTGTAATATAAAAGTTTTGCAAGGGGAAATGATAAGATATTTTTTATGATATTTGGGGGAAATTTATAGAGTATGTACTACTAAAAGGGAAAGGGACACAACTGACATATAATCCAACACATTTCTGGAGAAAAGGACCTTAAGAAGCCAACTAGAAAAAAAGAAGATGAAGAAGGAAGAGAAGATTTAAGAACACTGGATGGTCCCGGGGGTTGGGGGTGCACTTTGTAGTGTTTGATGGCATTATTGTTTATTATTGTTTATTGTATGTTTGTATGTCTTAAAAAATAAAAAAGAAACATCTGAAGACATTGCTATATAGAAAAGCTTTCCATGAATATTAGTTCCTCTACTACAATTCACTGTTATTTATTT
The DNA here is from genome assembly GCA_029282475.1 of Phrynocephalus forsythii. Taxonomy (NCBI): domain Eukaryota; kingdom Metazoa; phylum Chordata; class Lepidosauria; order Squamata; family Agamidae; genus Phrynocephalus; species Phrynocephalus forsythii. The sequence goes on from JAPFRF010000010.1 coordinate 120,556,909, forward strand.
TGTCTTGACTGATCTTTAGCCTCTTTGCCCTCTGCTTTGACTTTATGACTTTGATATAGTTATTCTTATATTTTACTATGGTGTGCTGTTTATTTATTGTTTAGTGTATATGTTTATGCAATGTATGTATGTATTTGCTTAATTTTGTAAACCACCTAGAGTGGCCTTGTTGTTAGATGGCACAGTATATAAATGATAAAAAAAAGATGAGTCCATGGATCTCTGAGTGCCAACCAGCCTTCTGTACCTGGAGAAGCAAAACAGATATGGTTAGGAAAGCTACATTTTACAACCCAGTCTTCTGCTAAATACCACACAGGTCTTTGCTGGTCATGTTAAGATAAAGTTGTTTCCTTCTGCTTCATGGCATCCAATGAGATCTCTAGACTCATTTGTAGAGAAAAAGACAATAAGAATAAGGTGTTTCTCTCTGCAATGCATTCAGTTTCTTACCACGAAGATGTGTCCATGTATCTCTGAGAGCTAGCCAGCCTTCTGTATCTGGAGATGCAAAACAGATATGGTTAGGAAAGTTTGGTTTCATGGCCCAGTGTTCTTCTACTTGCCACACAAGTCTTCATTGGGCATCTAAAGATTAAGTTATTTCCTTCTGCTTCAAGGCATCCAATGAAATATGCAAACTCATTTGTCTTAGCCACCTGAAGAAGCAGAGAAAAACACAATCAGAATAAGGTGTTTCTCCCTGCAATGCATTCAGTTTCTTATGACCTAGGTGAGTCCATGGATCTCTGAGAGCCAGCCAGCCTTCTGTACCTGGAGAAGAAAAACAGATGTGGTTAGGAAAGCTTCATTTCACACCCCAGTCTTCTGCAACATATCACACAAGTCTTCATTGGGCATTTAAAGTCAAGTTGTTTCCTTGTGCTTCATGGCATCCCATGAGATCCCCAGACTCATTTGTCTTAAGCTCCTGAAGAAGTAGAGGAAAAGACCATTAGAATATTGTGTTATTTTGAATCTCTTACATTCATATATTGTTCTACGGAGTTAATTGCCCAGCTGGGAGAAGATAAAGAACAAAACTATTTGACCTTGGAAGTAGAGATGGGCATGAATCAAAAAAATGGTGTTTCAGTTTTTCATTTTTCGTGAATTTTTGGAAAAATTTCATTTTTTCCCGTTTTTTCATTTTTCGTTTCTACCCACTTTTTGTGTGATTTTTAAAGGCATTTCCGTGTGGGGGCATCCCCCAACGTCCCAGACCAGAGGGAAAACACAGAAAAATTGATGCTGGCAGAGACACAGTATAGACTAGGTACGCAGGGAGGCTGCAAAGGCAGTGGCAGGCGTTGCCCAGGGTGCAAGGCAGCCACAGAGTGACTGCACTGTGGGGAAGGAGAGGGTACTCACTGAGAGGTACGCACACACATACACAGGGAGGCTGCAGGACTGAAGCTAGAGTCGCAGAGACAGCAATCCCACCCTAACTCCCAACGGGGACTACAAGGAGGACGGGGGCTGCCAGAGCTTTTTATGCCCTCTGTGGCTGCCAGACCTGCCCAGTCTGCAACCTGGGCATGCTATTGGTTGAAGTTGTCCAAGAATTTACATGATCCCATCACATGGCTTGCCTCCATGTTGTGGCTGGAGTGGCGACATCCATTTTGTCATCCTTAAAGGGAAAATAAAAATACATCGAAATGGTAGAAGACAAAAACAAACGTTTTAAGGATCCCAAACCCCTGGTAGGTAATAATTTCAAATAATTATCACATTATCGCTGCATTTTTATGGATGTCCAGGCCGTTTTAATACCCAAGAAATCAATATTAGGCATCTGGGAGCCATTTTGGGTCGATGTCCCCTAACTCCCCTTAAAGGAAAAAAATACAGTGATCTGAGAAAAGACATAAATGCACATTTTAAGGACCCCAACCCCCCTGGTAGGTATTATCAGACATTATAAATAATTATCACTGTGTTTTTATGGATGTCCAGGGCGTTTTTTAACATTTAAAACAGCTCAATTCATTGTGCGTCACCATTAACAAAACGAAACATGATGAACACAATTTTCATGGTTCGTTTAATTATGTAACGAACCAAATAACAACTAGCGGAAATGAAAAAATGTTCGTTTCGTGCCCATCTCTACTTGGAAGTTTCAGTGCTTCCAAAACAAACTCTTTAGATAATAGACTTGGATTTTTTCTCTCTTGCTCCTTCCCTATGTTTGCTCTCCTTTTTACACCCCTCCCTCCTGGAAGTGATTAACCCTTTGAAGTGGACTACAATTGAGTGAAACCAGAACAATGAGCCGGGAGCCAATGTCAGATGAGCAATTTATGGATCTGCTTGATAAAATTCAGAATATAGCAGACTCTCCTCAATCTGAGCTTGTCCCCAAGCTTAATTCAGAGGCAGATGAGAGTCCTAACTTTAATCTAGATCAGAACATTGAACCAATATACAAGTAACAAGAAATGTAGAGAAGGAATATTTGGAGAATGTAGAATCTATCACTGCTTGGGAGACTAAGCTTTCTCCAGAAGTGGAGAAAAGTCTCATCTTTAATCCTGATTTGTACATGAAAATGGATCAGAGCATTCATTCCAATCTGCAAGTTTATAAGATATGTGCTTCAGAGACAGAACTTCCTTCAAAAGCAGTGGAGAGTCTCAGTCTTAACTTAGTTTGGAGCACGGGATTGGAACAGACCATTTTCCTCAATCTACATATCAGTTACAATTCATCACAACAAGAAGTATGCAGCGGGAATGTTGGGAGAGTTCTGCACTGGAGGTTTTCTTATGATATTTTCTTATTCTTATGGTCATTTGCTGTACATCTACAGGAGCTTACCACAAATTGATGCCTTGAAACCATATCTGTTTTGTTTCTCCAGGTGCAGGAGACTGTCTAGCTGTCAGAGATCCATGGACACCTCTTGGTGGTAAGAAATTGAATACATTGGAGGGACAAACACTTTATTCTAATGGTGTTTTTTTCCTCTACTTCTTCAGGAGCCTAAGACAAATGAGTGTGGAGAGCTCATGGGATGCCTCGAAGCATAAGGAAACAACTTAATCTTTAGATGCCCAATGAAGACTTTTGTGGTAAGTAGAAGACTGGGGTGTAAAACCAAGCCTTCCTAACCATATCTGTTTCGCTTCTCCAGGTACATAAGACCACCGAGCTCTCAGAGATCCAAGAAAATGATGCCATCGGAGAGACAAACAACTTATTCTTATGGTCTCTTTCTCTACTTCTTCAGGAGTCTAAGACAAATGAGTGTGGAGAGCTCATGGGATGACTTTAAGTAGAAGGAAACAAGTTAATGTTTAGATGTCAAATAAAGACTTGTGTGGTAAGTAGAAGACTAGGGTATAAAGCCGACCTCTCCTGACCATATCTGTTTTCCTTCTAGATGTTCTTGAACCCAGCTGGCTACCAGAGGTCCAGGGACTTGTGTTTGGGGTAAGAAACAGAAACCTGAGGGACATTTTCTTCCAAATGTCTCTTTTGTCTTAGCCAGGTACCCAGGACAAATTGGCTGCTAGACTTCATGGAATGCTTTGATGGTGAAGAAAACAGAAGATAGGGTAGCAAAGATACTTTTTTCTAAACCTCTTTTTCACCTTTCTCCAGATAAATGTAGCAAGAGAATATGTGTATGCCCAGCAAATCTTTGCATGTTCATTAACAGAAGACTAGGGTATGAAACTAAGCTTTCCTAACCACATCTGTTTTTCTTTCTCCCTGTGCAGTAGACTGGCTAGCTGTCAGAGATCCATGGACAGACACCTCTTGGTGGTAAGAAAATGAAGGCATTGGAGAGACAAACAACTTATTCTTATGGTGTTTTTCTCTATTTCTGCAGCAGCCTAAGACAAATTGGTGCCTAGAGCTCATGGGATGCTATAAAACAGAAGGAAGCAAGTTAATGTTTATATGCCCAATGAAGAGTTGTGTGAAATGTGGCAGAAGACACATTCCACACAATGATATCAAACCAACCTATCCACAATATACGTATGTCTGTGAAGATTCTCAGTCATCCAGGAGATTTTATCGCCATGTATAGAAGATTGGCTAGCTACCAGAGATCCAGCAAAATGCCTTGTTGTTGTTGGTTCATTCATTCATTTCCAACTCTTCATGACCCCATGGACCAGAGCACGCCAGGCCCTTCTGTGGTCAGGCACTCCAATTTCTTTAAGAACTTGCCGGACTTTGTTGTGATCTGCACAGTCAATGGCTTTGGCATAGTTATTGAAGCAGAAGTAGAGGTTCTTCTGGAACTCTCTAGATTTCTCCATAATCCAGCGCATGCAACCATTCTAAATTCTGTTAAAAATTAAGTTGATGGGTAATATTAGTGTTGAATGTGTTACATATATATTGTATGGGGGATTGTGTATGGCTGTTTTTGTTTTTAAATTGTAGTTTTTATGGATTGGGTATGAATGTTGTCAGGTGAAAGAGTGTATGGCTGTGTGTGTATGTTTGGTTTTTATGTCAGTTTTAAATGAGTGTAAGTGATGTTCGGCGTGTGAATGTTGGAGTATGTGTATGGATGGTTTGTTCTTAAATTGTAGATTTTACGTCTTGGGTTTTTATGCTGGGGTGTGTGAATGACTGACTGGATGGCACTTTTAATCTCGTTGTATTTATACAATGACAATAAATTCCATTCCATTCCACTCCATTCCATTCCATTCCAATTTGATCTCTAGTTCCTCTTTGAAATCCAGCTTGCACTTCTGGGAGTTCTCTCTCCACATACTGCTGAAGCCTCCCTTGTAGAATTTTGAGCATAACCTTGATAGCGAGTGAAATGAGTGCCATTGTGCGATAGTTGGAGCATTCTTTGGCATTGCCTTTCTTTGGGATTGGGATGCAGACTGATCTTTGAGTCCTCTGGCCACTGCTGAATTTTCCAAATTTGCTGGCATGTTGTGTGTGGCACCTTTACAGCAACCCCTTTTAAGATTTTAAATAGTTCAACTGGAATGCCATCACCTCCACTGGCCCTGTTGTTTGCAATGCTTTCTAAGGCCCACTTGACTTCACTTTCCAGAATGTCTGGCTTAAGGTTAGCAACTACACTAGATGGCTGTCCTGTCTCTCCTCACTATTCTTTGAAAGTCTGCATTCAGTTTTTCTGTATCTTTCCCTTTCTCTCTTGTATTTTGCATCCCTTCTCTCCTCCGTTATTTGTAAGGCCTTGTTGGACAGCCATTTTACTTTCTTGCATTTTCTTTTCTCTCGGGATGGTTTTCGTTGCTGCCTCCTGTATAATGTTACAAACTTCCATTCATAGTTCTTCAGGTGCTCTGTCCACCAAATCTAGTTCCTTAAATCTATTCTCCTCCTCCACTGTGTATTCATAAGGGAATTGACTTAGATTGTACCTGACTGGCCCCGTGGTCTTCCCCACTTTCTTTAAGTTTGAATTTTGCTACAAGATGCTGATGATCTGAGCTGCAGTCAGCACAAGGTATTGTTTTTGCTGACTGTATAGAGCTCCTTGATCTTTGGCTGCAGACAACATAGTCAATCTGATTCCTGTATTGTCCATCTGGTGATGTCCATGTGTAGAGTCACCTTTTGTGTTGTTGGAAAAGAGTGTCTGTAATGACCAGCTCCTTCTTTTGACAAAACTCTGTTTGCCTTTGTTTGCTTCATTTGGAACCCCAAGGCCAAACTCACCAGTTATTTGCCTGAGGGATAACAAAAATACCTTAGGGTATGAAAACACTTTATTCCAAATGTCTTCTTTTTTCTTTGCCAGGAATCTAAGCCCAATTGGCTGCTAGAATTCATGAAATGCTTTGAGGATGACAAAAACAGAAGATAGGGCAGTATGGTACCTTTTTCTAAACCTATTTTTCATCTCCCTCCAGATGAATGTAGCAAGAGCATAGTTGGATGCCCAGCAAATCCTTGTGTGGTGATGAACAGAAGACTAGGGAATAAAACCAAGCTTTCTAAACTATATATATATTTTTGCTTCCCCAGGTTCAATAGTCAGGCTAGCTGTCACGGACATCTATGAGGGAGGCTTCAGCAGTATGTGGACAGAGAACTCCCAGAAGTACAAGCTGGATTTTGAAGGGGCAGAGGAACTAAAGATCAAATTGCCAACATGCGCAGGATTATGGAGAAAGCCAGAGAGTTCCAGAAAAACATCTGCTTCTGCTTCATTGACTATGCCAAAGCCTTTGACTGTGTGGATCACAGCAAACTCTTGTAAGTTCTTAAAGGAATGGTAGTGTCTGAACATCCTTATCTGTCTCCTAAGAAATCTATATGTGGGACAAGCAGCAACAGTCAGAACTGGATATCGAACTGACTGGTTTAAAATTGGGAAAGGAGTATGACAAGGCTGTATACTGTCACCTTGCCTATTTAACGTATATGCAGAGTGCATCATGCAAAAGACAAGTATGGATTAATCAAAAGCCGGAATTAAGGTTGCCGGAAGGAATATCAACAACCTCAGATACGTAGATGATACTCTTTTGATAGCAGAAAGTGAGGAGGAATTAAACAGCCCTTTTGTGTTGTGTTGTGTCATTACAGTCATGGCCGACTCTTTGTGACTCCATGTCCAGGGAGTTTTCTTGGCAGGAATACTGGAGTGGTTTGCCAGTTCCTACTCCAGGCACCTACATTCCCTGGTGGTCTCCCATCCAAGTACTAACCAGAGCCGAACCTGCTTAGCTTCCGAAATCAGGTGAGATCGGATGTTCTTAGGGCATTTAGGCAACTAAAGAGCCCTTTTACACGACCCGTAAAATACCTTATACCAAAAACACACCATTTACCTACACTTTTCCTATCCTTTTTATGATGGAGAAAGCTAAACACAATCTATCTTGAATTGCTATGCTCTTACGTGGCCATCACAATAAATATTAAACTGTGTTCGAGGGCACTTGCATGCTCAATTAGATGAGCAATTGTTGGTGTCATATGTGCAGCTCAGACCCATTTCCTCTCAAATGCACCCTGAATTGTGGACTGAATCAAGAAAATGAGATAGAGTTAGGAAATATGTCTTATGTTTTTCTCTGCTTTACAAATTCATACCTAGTTTATGTCCGCACAAAGCCATATTTTGGAAAAAGGCATTAACAACATGATAGGAAGAGTCTGTCGCCATTTTTTTAATAAATGACTCCAAACTGTATCTAAGTTACAGGCCATTTTCCTTGAGAACTCTCTCGATAAATGCACTGCAACCAAGTGGAAAACGTATTCCTTTTCCTGCTGTGATTGCACATTTGTCCTGCTCAGCGCAGGCACATGTATTTGCAATTTCTTTCTGACAGCTTGATTAACCTTGAAAAGTTGCAAAATGAAAAACTTTTTTCCACTCGATCCCAAACTTTTGAATTCCCCACTTGAAATGAAGCGTGGTAACTATGTCAGCAGCAAGTGGTCGCGACTTCTGTATGGCTCCATTGCAGAATGGTTTCATTTTCTCTGCAGTGTTAAGATTGACATTTTCACTCTGGAAAAGTGAAGAATGCCAGTTTAATAAAGCATCAGCAGAGAGAGAAAGCGTTTGCACATTCCAGCACAGAATCCAGCTGCTGATTAATCTTGATGGGGCTTGCAAAATCATGGGTCTCTTTAACTGGGGTGAAGGTGGAGCAGCACACTGCAAAGGGGGAGGAGGAGGAGAAGTAGGAGAAAAAGACTTACACGGTGGGAAGTAAAATCCAACTCTGTTTTACATATATACTCATTTGGGATGTAGTAGCGGATAAAAACCAGTGACCCTCCTGCTTCTCCTTCAACACTTTTCTCGTAAATGTAGGATACTCCCTCCACAGAGATCCACAGAAATAAATAGAGGGGAACTGTGTGGCCATTACAAAATACAAATGCAATGCTAGGCTGTAGGGCAGTGGTGGTGAACCTTCAGCATTCCAGATATTTTGGACCACAATTCCCAAAATTCCAAGCATGTATTGCCAGTGGCAAAGGACTGTGGGAGTTGTGTTCCAAAACATCCGGAGTGCCAAAGGTACACTACCTTTATAGGCCACAAATAAAAAATAATAATTGCACAAAAGCTTGCAATTGGTTTTTTAATTTGTGGTCTATAATGGTATCACTTATGGCCTACTTCACAGAGAGGCCTCTATACATGGCCATTCTCAGGCTTCCCTACTTGTTCCTACAAACATATGGATTGTTCAAATCCCAGAGCCATTCAAAAATGTCTCTTCCTTGCAGACTCATACCATTATGTTACTTTACATCACATCAGGCTGCTTGTGGGTCTCACGTGACCCCCATTCCAGGCCATTTCTGTGGCTCTTCAAATCACCCTCAAAATGGTGTTTGTTAACTTTTTCCAGTGACTTGAACATTTCTGGCACCTGGGAAACTCCCACTTGAAAGGAAGCATTTGTTTCCTTTAAAACAGGAGGGCCTGTCACCAAACCCCTTCCTGGTTACTTACAGATTTTGGCAACAGCAGTGCAGCTATGGCCTATGACAGGTTATAAACTGAACAGAGCCCCAGGATTTACCATTTTCTCTACACAATGTTATCGTTGAACATCCATGTCCATCTGCAAGTCAGTTAATATATTGTTGCTTTTGTTGTTGTTGGTGGTGGTTCAACTTAAATACAACACCATGCTGCTACAGTTATGGTGGTTTGCAACACAGTTATGCAAAGAATACTTCAACCGTGAGTTGGGTACCCGTTTTATTGACCACGGAAGGATGGAAAGCTGAGTCAACCTTGAACTGGCTATCTTAATTGATTAAGATCAAACTCAGTTCATCAGGGTGGACCAGCAAAAGGGAGAAGCTATTCCCCTGCTTTGCAGTTCAACCACTACATCAAGGGCCTAATATCAATGTGTATACTTTGTTTCCTAATTAAGACTACAGCAGCAAGTAAAAGTTAAAGCCTCCATGGCCACACATTTCGGTTGTAATTCAAACTATGCACTCTACACCTAATTATGCAGTGGGAAGATGGAGTTGCTTATGTCTATAAAGAAAAACACAGTCTTGCCTTCTTTTTCACAAGCTGCAGATCCATTATTAGCAGGGGCTGAGAGTTTGTCCACCTTGTATCCTTCCAGTGAGTCCCTAGGGTAGAGTAAAGGAAGCAATAATAGTCATATGAATTTTATTCAGGTAAGTAAACTCACTAAGTAGGGATATAATATTATTTTAACAACACACTGTGCATAAAATAACTATTGAAACTGCACTTAATATGCTATGTATTGCATAAATAAGGACATCAGAAAAATAAACTTATTTGAAGGGATTTTACATTTAGATTATTTTCCTAAGTAAGTTTTTTTGTGTGCGTCTGAAGGCTAGTTACTGCCTGCTGCATTAATATTGGCACCATAGTAAGAGGGAGATGTATTAGTATTTAAGGGATAAGGAATGGAAATGAACTTATAAAAGCATCAGGGAAGAGATCACAATCAAACATAAAAAAATCAATCACGATTTGGTATGTTGTGGTGGGATTTTATGACAACTCTCATTTTTCAATAGCTTTTTGAGGGTGTTGGGCTATGAGCATGTAAGTGTTTCACACTTAACACCCTGTTGCTGAATTATAATATCAGTAGGATTATAAATGTGTCACAACATGACATAGTCTATGGCGGTGGTCCCCAACCCCCGGGCCGTGGACCGGTGCCGGTCCGTGGACCGGTCGGCACCAGGCCGCCTGGGGAGGCCAGGAAGGCTCCTCCCCTTTTCCTCCGCCACCCTCCTCCTCCTCCTCTTCTCTCCCGCCGGCGGCCGGTGGAGGAGGAAGGCTGGAGGAGCGCAGGAGGAGCCGCCGCCGCCGCCGCCTTTGCCTTTGCCTCCCTCCTCTGCCCACCGGTGGCGGCGGCGGCGCATCCTCCTCCTCCTCTGCCCTCCTCCTCCTCGCCCTCCACCACCAGCAGCAGCAGCAGCAGCCACGGCGGCGGCGGCGCATCCTCCTCCTCCGCCGCCGCCCTCCTCCTCCTCCTCTTCTCTCCCACGGGCAGCCAATGGAAGAAGAAGGCTGGAGGAGCGCAGGAGGAGCCGCCCACCGCCTGAGGGACAGAGAGCGCGGTCATGCGGCTGCTGCCCCGGGCGCCTCTGCCGCCTTCGCCCCCGCCGCCGCCGCTGCGCTTCGCCCTGGCCCTGACTGTGCTGCTCAGCACCGCCACCACCACCTCCTCCTTTGAGGGCGTCGTGTCCAGCGGCGGCGACTCCTCCTCCGGCTTGCCCTCGGCGCCCGGCCCAGACCCCGACGACGACGACGCCTACAGCGCTCCCGCCGGTGGCAGCAGCAGCACCAACCACGATGGGGACGAGGAGGAGGAGGAGGAGGCGCGCAGCGCTGAGCAGCACCGTCAGGGGTGGTGGTTGCAGCAGCAGCGGGGCGAAGGCGAAAGGCGGCGGAGGCACCCGGGGCAGCAGCTGCATGACCGCGCTCTCTGTCCCTCAGAGGGCGGAGGAGGAGGAGGAGGGGGCGCCGCCGCTGCCGTGGCAGCTGCTGCTGGTGGTGGTGGTGGAGGCGCCCGGAGGGCGGAGGAGGAGGAGGAGGATGCGCCGGGGGGCACAGGGCTGTTGCCCCCACACACACAGGAGAGAGAGCCGCCCCCGAGCCCCCCAGCCGGAGTGTGCGTGCGCTGGCCGTCCGTCCGGCCAGCGCAGAGGGGCCACCCCCCACCGGCCTCCCTCCCCGCCCCCTCCCGCTCGCCTGCCTGAAGGCCGCAGCCGGGAGGCCAGGCGACACGGCGGCGGCTCCGCCCGGGACGCCACCACCGCTCGGCCGCTGGGTGGCGCAGAGGCGCCCCACCAAGGCAGGCGGCGTTTGCGGCCACGGCCGGAAGGGCGGCTGCCGTGGGTTGCGCGGCCTCCGATAGGAGGAGGCGGGGCCCGCCCGCCCAGGAGCCCCGGGCTCCCCCACCCTGCCTGTGCACGCAGGGGAGCGGCACGCCCCCAGCCCCAGCCGCGGCGCCGCTCCCGTGGCCCCCTGCAAGGCACACACGCCAAGCCCCCCGCTCTCCCTCCTCCCCCATCCCCCACCCCCCACACCCTCCCCTTTTCCCACCTGACCCCCCGCACCCCCCCATCTCCCCCCCCCCACCCCCCACCCCCAGCCCTGGGCCACGGAAAAATCATCAAACATTTACCGGTCCGTGGGGACAAAAAGGTTGGGGAGCACTGGTCTATGGGGTGGGGAGGATTGCATAGGCGAGGGTGAAAAAGGCCTTTTTGGAAGACCTGTACCATGCCTCTTTGTGAATGATAGTGAGCTCATGAGGATGCTCCCAGAACCAGGTCAGTACAGCTAGTGGCCAGCACAGCTAGTGTCGAAGGTTTTCTGGATGTTGTGCTCCAAGAACATTTGGGGACCTAAGGCTGGGAACCACTGCAGGAAGAGAATTTTAAAACATTTATCTTGTGTTTTGCTATGAAATATTAAAGCAAACACCTTTATTGCTACATGATAAAACCTAGAATCATAGAATAAAACAATGTCTGCCAATTTTAATCCATTGACACTGATCCAGACTTTTCTCTTGAAATGCAGTAAGGTTGTGTCCTAGTGAAAATGCCCATCAAACATGAAAGAAAGCGAAGAACTGATCTTTGCAATGATCTTCCAAACAGGTTTTTAACACTGCAGAGAAGGCACAGTGCAGAATGTATCATTCATCACTAACCATCCTCCTTTCCCTTGATCAGGCATGTCCAAACTTTGGCTGTCCAGATGTTTTGGACCACAACTCCCACAGTCCTTTGTCATTGGCGGTCTAAGCTTAAAATTCTGGGAGTTGTAGTCCAAAACAACAGGAGGGCCAAAGTTTGGACATGCCTGTTGGTCTTTGGAGTAATAGCTTTTCCAGGCCTGTATACTGTAAGATCCATCTTTCTTTCTCCTGCTGACAGCCACTTAGCAGACATGTGAAATTTTTTTATAGCATGTTAGGGTGGATTCGGGTTTCTTCCCGTGTAGAAATCTGGTTGTTTTGGCGACGTTTCGACGAGGTCTCACTCGTCATCTTCAGGCTGGTGTTCTGGCTTCTTTCTTCTTGAAGCAAAGCGTGGTCTCAGTTGAAGTCCTTCTATAAATACTGCTGGGGGTGTGTGGTTTGCTTGCTTTGTTGCTGATTGCAGGTTCCTTTGTTCCTTTGTTCTTTTGTGATCTGCTGTGTGGCTGAGGCGATCGTTAAGGGATTAACTGCTGGTGGCTGTTTGGATGGCTGTTTAGATGCTGGTGGGTTAGATGGCTGGTGGGTTCTGGCAGTATCCTGGGCTTTGGTGGAGTGGGGTCCTGTGTCTTGTGAATTCATTTTGGTCTGGCTACGTGTCTGTGGTCTCCCAATGTTTTTTGGGGGTGTGTGAGTGTGCTCCATGTGGTGACTGGAGTGGGGTGCCGCAGTAGATGGTGCAGTCGTGGTTTTGTTATTGGATGGTGCTTTCGTTTCATCTGTGGGAAGGGTCTGGGTTTGTGTTTGGTGTGGATGGAAGGTGGTGGCATCTTGTGTCCTTTTGGACCTGGTGTCAGTCTTTGTGACAGAGGCTCGTCTGTTGACCAGGGCTAGTTTCCAGATGTCAGGCAAGCGGGAGGTGTCATCACGTTTATTCATGTTGTTTGGGTGTTTCTCTATTTCAATGGCTTCCATGATTATTCGACTGTTGAAGTGTTCAGTTTTGGAGATGAGTTTGGTTCCTTCAAAGTCAATTTCATGACCTGTTGTTTTTATGTGCTGGAAGAGAGAGGAAGATTTTTCTTCTTTTTGACTGCGTTCTTGTGTTCTGCGATGCGTGCGCTTATTCTCCTGTTTGTTTGTCCGATGTATGTGGCTGGACAGACTTTGCATGGTATTTCGTAGACTCCTTGGTTTTCTAGCTCAATCTTGTCTTTGGGGTTTCTTAAAATGTTGGCTATTTTTTGGTCGGTGCAAAAGGCTGTCTTGATATTGTGTTTGTGGAGAATTTTGCTGATTTTGTCTGTGGTGCCTTTGATGTAAGGGAGGAGGGCGGTGCCGTTGTTCTCTTCTGTTTCTTGGTTCTTGGGGGGGTGTTTCCTTTTGGATTAGTTTGGTGATGGTGTTTTTTTGGAATCCGTTCGCAATTAAAACATTCGAGAGAGTGTGTAATTCAGTTTTTAGGTGGTCTTTGTCAGCGAGGCGTTTGGTTCTGGAGATGAGGGTTTTTGCTACGGAGTTGATCTGTGCAGGGTGGTGGTGTGATTGTGCATTTAAGTAGCGGTTTGTATGTGTTTTTTTCTGGTGGATGGTATGTCCTAAGGAGCCGTCGGGTTTTTTGTAGATTAGGACGTCCAGGAAGGGAAGTTGGTTGTTGGCTTCTATTTCCATAGTGAATTGTATTTTGGGGTGTAGGCTGTTGAGATGTGTGAGGAAGTTGTTCAGTTTATCTTTCCCGTGTGGCCAGATAACAAAGGTGTCGTCAACATATCTGAGCCAGAGTTTGGGTTTATGTTCGGACTTCTGTAACGCGTTGGTTTCAAAGTGTTCCATATATAGGTTTGCGATGACCGGTGAGAGGGGTGATCCCATGGGTGCTCCTTCTATCTGTTTGTATCTTTGTCCATTGTGGATGAAGTATGTGTTGGTTAGGCAGTGGTTGGTCAGATCTAGGATGTGTTTGGGGGGGGGTTGTATTTGTTGTGGATAGCTGTCAAGGCTTCTTGAATGGGCACTTGTGTGAAGAGCGAAACAACATCGAAGCTCACGAGTAGGTCATTGGGTTGTAGGTCTTGTTTCTTTATAATTTCTATGAAGTGGAACGAGTTTTGTACGTATGAAGTGATGGATTCTGCATAGGGCTGGAGTTGTTTGGCAAGAAATTTGGCGAGGTTTTGTAGAGGTGAGCCTATGGAGCTGACTATGGGTCTGAGAGGTGTTCCTTCTTTGTGAATCTTGGGAGGCCGTAGAGCTTGGGGCATCTGGATGATTTCTCTCTGGGGATGATGCTTGGCTTGATTTCTTCACTTAAGGGAGAGGCTTTTATTTTGGCTTTGGTGATTTTTTCCAGGTAGGTGGTGGGGTCTGTGTTCAAAGGTATGTAAGCAGGGTCTTGTAGTAGGTTGGATAGTTTGGCTTGGTAGTCGGATGTGTTCATCACCACTGTGGCATTGCCTTTGTCTGCTGGGAGAATGATTATGTTGTTGTCTTTCCTCAGGTTGGAGAGGGCTTTTTGTTCTTCTTTGTGTAAATTGCTTCTGGGTGGTTTGCTGGAGCAGAGGACATTGGTGACTTCGAGTCTGATTTTGTTGGCTTCATCTGGGTTGATTTTGGTTAGGCTGGCTTCCACTCCGCATATGATGTTTTCGGTGGGGATGTGTCTGGGGGCGACTGCAAAGTTGAATCCTTTGGAAACATACATCGGACAAACAAACAGGAGAATAAGCGCACGCATCGCAGAACACAAGAACGCAGTCAAAAAAGAAGAAAAATCTTCCTCTCTCTTCCAGCACATAAAAACAACAGGTCATGAAATTGACTTTGAAAGAACCAAACTCATCTCCAAAACTGAACACTTCAACAGTCGAATAATCATGGAAGCCATTGAAATAGAGAAACACCCAAACAACATGAATAAACGTGATGACACCTCCCGCTTGCCTGACATCTGGAAACTAGCCCTGGTCAACAGACGAGTCTCTGTCACAAAGACTGACACCAGGTCCAAAAGGACACAAGATGCCACCACCTTCCATCCACACCAAACACAAACCCAGACCCTTCCCACAGATGAAACGAAACCACCATCCAATAACAAAACCACGACTGCACCATCTACTGCGGCACCCCACTCCAGTCACCACATGGAGCACACTCACACACCCCCAAAAACATTGGGAGACCACAGACACGTAGCCAGACCAAAATGAATTCACAAGACACAGGACCCCACTCCACCAAAGCCCAGGATACTGCCAGAACCCACCAGCCATCTAACCCACCAGCATCTAAACAGCCATCCAAACAGCCACCAGCAGTTAATCCCTTAACGATCGCCTCAGCCACACAGCAGATCACAAAAGAACAAAGGAACAAAGGAACCTGCAATCAGCAACAAAGCAAGCAAACCACACACCCCCAGCAGTATTTATAGAAGGACTTCAACTGAGACCACGCTTTGCTTCAAGAAGAAAGAAGCCAGAACACCAGCCTGAAGATGACGAGTGAGACCTCGTCGAAACGTCGCCAAAACAACCAGATTTCTACACGGGAAGAAACCCGAATCCACCCTAACATGCATACCTATACCCGTGAAAATCTACGAAAACAAATATCCGACCTCTACTGGGAGGAAACCTTCCAGCTGACCAGAACCTACGAGAAACTAGAAGTCCGAAGAGCCACCATCTTATGTGACATTGCATTCCTACGCAACTGCCGAGACAAAAATGTGATCCCCACAAGCTTCCAACTGAAATTCCACTGAAAAACCCCATCCAGCGAAAGGATCCTGAAAAGAACAGAACTAGCCCTAATCAGAAGCGAACTACACAGGAAAAGATACCTACTAGATCAAACCAACAGAGACCTACTCACTCTCCACCTCAAACTCAGCAACAAAATCCACCCAACACTCTGGAACAAATCGAAGCAATTTGCCACCTGGAGAGCTGAAACAGAGACCTCCCACAAGACAGACAGACACACCAACAAACTCCACAAACTGGAAAACGCCAGAAGCCCAACCCCCCACAACAGCCCATGAAACAAACAGTTCACAACATATCAGACAGGACACTCACCATCGCAGAGACCAAAGTCCTTTCCAAAGGATTCAACTTTGCAGTCGCCCCAGACACATCCCCACCGAAAACATCATATGCGGAGTGGAAGCCAGCCTAACCAAAATCAACCCAGATGAAGCCAACAAAATCAGACTCAAGTCACCAATGTCCTCTGCTCCAGCAAACCACCCAGAAGCAATTTACACAAAGAAGAACAAAAGCCCTCTCCAACCTGAGGAAAGACAACAACATAATCATTCTCCCAGCAGACAAAGGCAATGCCACAGTGGTGATGAACACATCCGACTACCAAGCCAAACTATCCAACCTACTACAAGACCCTGCTTACATACCTTTGAACACAGACCCCACCACCTACCTGGAAAAAATCACCAAAGCCAAAATAAAAGCCTCTCCCTTAAGTGAAGAAATCAAGCCAAGCATCATCCCCAGAGAGAAATCATCCAGATGCCCCAAGCTCTACGGCCTCCCCAAGATTCACAAAGAAGGAACACCTCTCAGACCCATAGTCAGCTCCATAGGCTCACCTCTACAAAACCTCGCCAAATTTCTTGCCAAACAACTCCAGCCCTATGCAGAATCCATCACTTCATACGTACAAAACTCGTTCCACTTCATAGAAATTATAAAGAAACAAGACCTACAACCCAATGACCTACTCGTGAGCTTCGATGTTGTTTCGCTCTTCACACAAGTGCCCATTCAAGAAGCCTTGACAGCTATCCACAACAAATACAACCCCCCCAAACACATCCTAGATCTGACCAACCACTGCCTAACCAACACATACTTCATCCACAATGGACAAAGATACAAACAGATAGAAGGAGCACCCATGGGATCACCCCTCTCACCGGTCATCGCAAACCTATATATGGAACACTTTGAAACCAACGCGTTACAGAAGTCCGAACATAAACCCAAACTCTGGCTCAGATATGTTGACGACACCTTTGTTATCTGGCCACACGGGAAAGATAAACTGAACAACTTCCTCACACATCTCAACAGCCTACACCCCAAAATACAATTCACTATGGAAATAGAAGCCAACAACCAACTTCCCTTCCTGGACGTCCTAATCTACAAAAAACCCGACGGCTCCTTAGGACATACCATCCACCAGAAAAAAACACATACAAACCGCTACTTAAATGCACAATCACACCACCACCCTGCACAGATCAACTCCGTAGCAAAACCCCTCATCTCCAGAACCAAACGCCTCGCTGACAAAGACCACCTAAAAACTGAATTACACACTCTCTCGAATGTTTTAATTGCGAACGGATTCCAAAAAAACACCATCACCAAACTAATCCAAAAGGAAACACCCCCCAAGAACCAAGAAACAGAAGAGAACAACGGCACCGCCCTCCTCCCTTACATCAAAGGCACCACAGACAAAATCAGCAAAATTCTCCACAAACACAATATCAAGACAGCCTTTTGCACCGACCAAAAAATAGCCAACATTTTAAGAAACCCCAAAGACAAGATTGAGCTAGAAAACCAAGGAGTCTACGAAATACCATGCAAAGTCTGTCCAGCCACATACATCGGACAAACAAACAGGAGAATAAGCGCACGCATCGCAGAACACAAGAACGCAGTCAAAAAAGAAGAAAAATCTTCCTCTCTCTTCCAGCACATAAAAACAACAGGTCATGAAATTGACTTTGAAGGAACCAAACTCATCTCCAAAACTGAACACTTCAACAGTCGAATAATCATGGAAGCCATTGAAATAGAGAAACACCCAAACAACATGAATAAACGTGATGACACCTCCCGCTTGCCTGACATCTGGAAACTAGCCCTGGTCAACAGACGAGCCTCTGTCACAAAGACTGACACCAGGTCCAAAAGGACACAAGATGCCACCACCTTCCATCCACACCAAACACAAACCCAGACCCTTCCCACAGATGAAACGAAAGCACCATCCAATAACAAAACCACGACTGCACCATCTACTGCGGCACCCCACTCCAGTCACCACATGGAGCACACTCACACACCCCAAAAACATTGGGAGACCACAGACACGTAGCCAGACCAAAATGAATTCACAAGACACAGGACCCCACTCCACCAAAGCCCAGGATACTGCCAGAACCCACCAGCCATCTAACCCACCAGCATCTAAACAGCCATCTAAACAGCCACCAGCAGTTAATCCCTTAACGATCGCCTCAGCCACACAGCAGATCACAAAAGAACAAAGGAACAAAGGAACCTGCAATCAGCAACAAAGCAAGCAAACCACACCCCCAGCAGTATTTATAGAAGGACTTCAACTGAGACCACGCTTTGCTTCAAGAAGAAAGAAGCCAGAACACCAGCCTGAAGATGACGAGTGAGACCTCGTCGAAACGTCGCCAAAACAACCAGATTTCTACACGGGAAGAAACCCGAATCCACCTAACATGCATATATATATATATATATATATATATATATATATATATATATATATATATATATATATATATATATATATATATATATATATATATATATATATATATATATATAAAATCTATCTATATATTGCCAGGAGGTGGACAAAAATTACCAGGCTGCTGGGTGTGCTTACAGCCAGGTGATTTTAGGCAGCTTCCCAGCCCCACAGATTTTCAATTTTTTCATGGCTGGAAAGCAGGGGAGTGGGGTAAGTGCATTTGGATTCTCGCTACCTGCCTGCTAATCCTGGCTGCTACACTGGGGTTGGAGGAGCAAGAACCTACTTTTAAAACACTCCTGCGTGCCATGAAAAAACACTTTTTGCAAGTCATGCATGGGTCTTTAAAAACCAGATTCTTGCTGATCTGACCCCAGTGAGAGGGAATCAGGCCTGTCCCCACCCCCCAGGGTTGGAGACTAGTGCACACCTTACACAAAGTGTTTTTTGCATGGCATGCAAAGGCCTTTTAAAAGCATATTATTTCTGTTAGAGCTGGGATTCACCTGCTATGTTGGGGCAGACAGGATCCGGGCTTCCCTGCCCTGTGGTTCCCTCTCTACTCTGGTTTAGGGTCCTGATGACTCCTAATATGTGCTGTAATGGATGGTGGGAGTCAAAGACCGCTACCGCACTTCCGCAAGCAGCCGCTTCTTATTTTGCATTGCCTTTTTTCCTCCTGTGGTCACCTGGTTGTTATACTGATTCTGCTGTCCGCACTTAAGTAAGTAGCTAGCAATTGGCTTTCTAGTTTTCACTTTATTGAACTGCTTTAAAACTTGGTGTGCCAATGCATTTGTCTTCAACCAAGAAAATTAAATTAAGTGACAATGAGCTGAAACTTTTGTATAACGAATTTGGTACACATTCTGGTATTGCAGTATGATTCTCTTTTCTGTGTCTTCTGAAAGCAAAAAGGCTAGGAATAGGGGGCAAGGGGGGGGAACTGACTTAGTATGTCTGCAAATTCAACCAAATCACTTAAAATGGAGACACAGTAAGTGACGTAAAAACTACGACACCCAGTGGCCGTCACAAGAAAAAGTGTCACAGTGGCTAAAAATGGGTGTGGCCAAGGGAATTCATCAGATAAATGCTTTGAAAAATGGACATTGATTTTTAGGCACCTTGTTTTTAAGGAAAAGGTGCTTTAAATCAGAAGTGTGGTAGCAGTCAAACAGTAAGTTTTAATCTGTGTGGGTGGGTTTCCTGTAAACTTCTACTCCCAGGCCACGGTCAGGTCTGATGACGACTGCACAATCCAGGAAAGCCAGCCTGTTGTCTTGGGTATCTTCCCTGATGAACTTAATATTAGGGTCCACCGCATTAATGTGGTCTGTAAAGGCCTGTACTTCCTGAGTCTTGATTTTCACCCAGGTGTCATCCACATACCTGAACCAGTGGGATGGTGTTGTCCCTGGGAATGTGTTGAGTGCCTTCTTCTGCACTTCTTCCAGGTATAGGTTTGCAACAAATTGGTGACACTGGAGAATCCATGGCACAACCATGCCTCTGTCTGTAGAAGTGCCCTAATATGTGGTATTCAGATACAGGTCCAGGAGCAGGGTTGAGGCTGCTTCTGGAGGTGACGGTGCTGTCTTCTCTTAGTCTTCTCTTAACAGTTGTTAGGGCATTGGTGGTGGGAATTCTGGTATAGAGAGATGTAACATCAAAGGATACCATGGTTTCATCTGTATCCAGTTTCAGCTCCCTGACTTAGAAACAGACTCCTCTGAATTGTGCACATGGTGGTCCATGATTCTGAGCAGTGGGGCTAGGATAGTCGCCAGGTATTTTGCAATATTGTAAGTCACTGAATTTATACTACTGATGATGGGTCTGAGGGGGATTCCTTGCTTGTAGTTCTTGGGAATTCCATAAAAGCAGGGGAGGATCTCTCCAGGATAAAACTGGAGGTAAGTCACCCTGTCAATTGTGTTATCCTTCTCCAAGAGTTTTAAGCACTCTATTACTTTTTTCTTCAGGTTGTTGGTGGGGTCTCTTTTTAGTTTTTCATATGTGTATTGGTCATCTAAAAGTGTGATAACCTTTTCATGGTAGTCCATGTTATTGAGGATGACAGTGTATCTTCCTTTGTCCGCAGGCAGAATGGTGATGTTCTCATCCCTGCTGAGGGATGTCAGAGCACTTCTCTCCTGGCTGGTGACTTGGATCATGGTGGCCGAGCACTGGAGAGTGTGGCAGAGTCTTTTATCCTGAGTAGTTCAGCTTCTGCTGCTGGCAAATTTTTGTTTTGAATGGCCGATTCTGTAGCTGTGATGAAATCCACCACAGGAACCTGCCTGGGTGTGATGGCAAAGTTTAGGCCTTTGGATAAGACCTTTCTCTCTGCCTGGGTGAGTATCCTGTTTGAGATGTTCTTCACCCATTTGTTCTTTACTTCTCCTGTCACAGTCCCATCATCCTTCCTCCTGCCAATTTCTTTTACTGACTGTTTCCAGGAAAGGAGAAGATTGAACTTCTTCATTTGCCTCTCTTTGCCTTTGCAATGCTGAGCCAGTTGCACTTTCTGGACAAATTCTATGATTGCATCCAGTGCTGGTTTGAATGGGGTGGAAAGTAGTTCCTGGTGAAGGTGGTATTTTCTGTGTTCCAAAGTGTCTAAGGTGAAATGGACTTGTCTGATCCTTTCATTAAACAGTTTTTCTTGAGCTCTCTGAAAGATATTTTTAGCCCTACCTGGTCATTGTCTGCATGGCTGGAGTGCCTGAGAAGCTTAAAAGGATTTTTGGCAAACACTACATCCCTGTTTATTTCAAACCCACAAACACCCTAAGGCAGAGACTCGTCCACCCAAAGGACCCAACACCAAAACAAAAAGGAGCAAATATGGGCGCTTTTACATGACCCCTAAAATCTGAGACATAGGGCTCCCAGATGCGGTGCTTAAAATTGTTTTCCCACCAGCTGTGCACTTTAAAAAAAATAAAGTTCTACCACGCCCACCTAAACGCACCCCAGTGCATTTTAAAAGTACCTGGTCTCCGGAGGTAAAAAAATTTCTGATGCGGATTTTAAAGCAGTGAGTGCCGGGCTGTCCTCACCTTCTGTTTGTTTGTTTGTTTGCCCTCTGCCCCTTTAAGAGACTGGAATGCTTCCAGGGCACAGCAGAAGTGAGCCTGCATTATTTTCTCCCTTTTTTTTCTCCCTCCCCTCATGCAGACAGGAGCAATGGTGTGAGGAGGGGTGGGAACACAGCAAGAGGAGCAAACCCGCAAGATTTCTGGTGTGAATTTAAGTTGCCAGCGGATCTTAGGGGTCGTGTAAAAGTGCCCATAGTATGTGTGGTCCAATGCAGTGAGGAGGGTGCAGACCTCTACATTGGAGAAACTAAACAGCCATTAAACAGGAGGATGGCCCAATATAGGAGAGATAACAGCTCAGGACCAGAATCAGCTGTACACTTCCACTTGAAGGACAAAGGACACTCATTCAAAGATGAGGATGTACACATATTAGACAGAGAAGATAGGTGGTTTGAGAGAGGGGTCAGGGAAGCCATTCATGTGAGTATTGAAAACCCTTCTCTCAACAGAGGTGGCGGCCTCAGGCATAGTCTATCTGCTACTTATCAGGCTGTGCGTTCAATAATACCCAAACAAATCAAAAAGCCTTCAACAACAAGGCCATAGCTAACAATCCATATTTTATAGGTTTCAGCACCTTAGGCCATTGTTCACCTTAAGGCTAGTGAGACTGTTGTCTACCTAACACGCCTATCCAGGCCATTGTTCATATTATGCACCTATTTCAGACCAGAGTGACAAGAGGTCAAAGTGGACTATAAAATGGAGGGCTCCCACTAGCTTTATTCATTCTGATGAAGCTATTTGGATGAGCAGCAAAATGTTTCTATCACTCAAGAAAAAGTCCAGTTGCCATGACTCAACTTCCAGATAAACTCACCTGGATGACTGAGAATCTTCACAGGCCTTCAGATATAACAAAGCAGGTCACATTGTGAGGTGGAAACAGTATTGAAAGCAGGAAAACATGTATTTATTTGACCATCTGTTTTGGTCCACAGAGACACATTGACTTCATTTTTACACCTGATTAGCTGGGTGTAAACCCCAATAGATGCTGTGGAACTTAATTTTGAACATGTAACATTGCACCATGAGTCATGGTGAAGCTTTTTTGAAATCTTTGGGACAAACTAGGGCAATCTGCTTATGGATTTCAGTCTCAAGAGTATAAATCAGTGTTAAAGGCACTGTAAGGTTGTTCAACAAGGTCAGTTCTCATATGTACTCCCGTCCTGATCCCTCAAACTTCTATTGTCCTGAGTCGCACCATAGCTTTGAGTCTTTTTTAACATCTAGTCCTCACTTGATATTAAGCCAGCCCCATTTTACTATGTCATGCAGCATAGGTCATCCATTTTCTGCTGAACTCAACTGAAAGCTTTCCTGTGGCTTTGTGATGAGCTGAATTCTTCCTCCAGTTTCGTGATTATTAAATCAAAGGCATGCAATCATTATTTTAAGCTTCTCTGGGATTTACGAGATCAGAATGTATTTCCCCTGTTATGTAAATGACATTTAATCACTGGGCACAAAGACCTTTAAAAGCTAGATACTCTGTCCCAGTGAGACATATATTTAAATTTTTATTATGAGAAGCTCAATATTCATTTGAATTTCTTAGGTATTTACTAAGTGGAAACGCTCCGAAGGAAAAATATTATGTATTCCCTCAGCCAAACTGATTTCCTTTTCCCCATTTACATCCAAACCAGTCCCTCAGTCCATAAGCTCTAGTGCATACTGAAAATGAAGCCCTTTATTTCCCTCACTGGGCAAACCGTATAAGCAGAGATGACCTGAGGCTCTCCATGGGTGCAATCCATTTGAAGATTTATTTAAATCACAGCAGATAAACAGGTAATGAAATCCAAAAATAAAAATGAAGGCACCATATAAAACAAATGAAAAGGAAAACCACTGAATTTCTGGGGGGTTATACACGACCCCAAAACTCCGAGGCAAATGGCTCCCAGCTCTGGAGCTTAAAAATGTTTACCCACCAGCTCCGGAGTTAACAGGAAATTAAGTGCGACCCCACCCACTTTAGCGCGTCCCAGTGCAGCTTTCAGGTACCTGCTCTTTGGAGGTGAAAATTATTTGATCCGGTGTAATGATAGTGAGTGCAGGGCTCTCCTTGCTTCTGTTTGTTGTTTTCTGGCTCCCACCCCTTTAAGAGCTACTTTTACAGAGATGAGAGGCAGAACAAGGTGAGCGGCATGCTTTTCTTTCTCTTTTTCTCCCTCCCCTCACGCAGCCAGCAGCCAGGAAGTGCGTAGGGGGTGGTGACACAGGAGGAGTGACGAACCCCTAAGATCTCTGGTCCGAATTTAAGTGGCCAGTGGATCTTAGGGGTCGTGTAAAAAGGCCTTAACTCAGCACACAATGGCAAAATGAAAAGTGCAAAGAAGAACCATCTGGATTGAAGCATCAGACAAAATTATGATTATGCCACAATTATGCCACAAATACCTATTTATAAAGCACTATATTTGCCCCTAGAAGGGGCATGGTGGCTCAGTGAGCTAGAGCACTGAAACTGTCAGCTGCAAAGTCGGCAGCTCAGCAGTTCAAATCACAAGTGCCATGCAGTGGAACGAGCTCCCACTGTTAACCCCAGCCCCCTGCCAACCTAGCAGTTTGCAAGTATGTAAATGCAAGTGCATAAAGAGCTACAGTAGTAAAAAGTGGGAAGATAAATAGTGTTCCATGCACAGAAATGCATTCAGCCACACCAGCCACATGTCCATTGACTTGCACAACACTGGCTGTTTGGCTTGAAAACGGAGATGACCACCAGAGTCAGACATGACTAGCACACATGTGTGTGGGGAACCTTTACCTTTACCTTTTTATATGTGCCCCTACTGGCTTGCTTATACATTATTGTTGGTTTGACCACATTGGTCTTTCAGCTACCAGCAATTTAAAAACATGGGTACAAAATACAAATAATAATATAGACAATAGTCAAACTCACTACAGTGCTAGGTTAAAACCAGAATGCAACACGATTAAAATTTCAGCATTTAAAAGGTATCTCAATTAATCATGTGGGCCATCAGCTACTTCCTCCATTTGCTCCTACCCTTGAACCAGCCCTCTAGAGTGAGCTCACTATGTGCCACCATTTCAACAGTCTTGGGCTCAAAGAGTGAGAAAGAAAGACATACAGCTACTATTCCAGGGAAGAGGTTCCCAAAGAGTCAGAAAATGAGCAAGGAAGAATCCAGATGGGAAAAATGAGAAAGAAAAAAGTAAAATCAAGTTGTGATCTCTCCCCCCCCCCACTCCCACCCCGTGTGTGCTTGAGTTCAAGGATAAGGAATAAATAAAAGAAAACAATAGGGGATATGTAAAATCAAAGGGGTAGTAGTTTATCCCACTGTTGAACTGAAGCATCTCTCATAATCAAGATATACTAAGGACTAGAGATGGGCACAAATTGAAAAAACGGTGTTTAATTTTTTTCATTGAATGGTCCGTTTTGGTTCATTTTTGTTTTTCGTGAATTTTTGAAAAAAATTGTTTTCTTTCATTTTTACCTGCTTTCTGCGTGATTTTAAAAGCGTTTCCGTGCATGTGCGTCCCCCAATGCCCCAGACCAGAGGGAAAACACTTTAAAAATGATGCTGGCAGAGACACAGCATAGACTAGGTATGCAGGGAGGCTGCAAAGGCAGTGGCGGGGGTTGCCCAGGGTGCAAGGCAGCAGCAGAGTGACTGCACTGTGGGGCAGGGGGGGTACTCACCAAGAGGTATGCACACACACACACACAGGGAGGCTGCAAGACTGAAGCTAGAGAGAAATCTCTTCTTTCTCTCCCCTAAGAGGCAGGCTGCAGCCATCAGGAACACAGAAACACACACCTGCCTGGCTGGCCTAAAGTGAAAATAACGAGTCACAGAGACAGCAATCCCACCCTAAATCCCACCGGAGATTGCAAGGAGGATGGGGGCTGCCAGAGCTTTTCATGCCCTCTGTGGCTGCCAGACCTGCCCAGTCTGCAACCTGGGCATGCTATTGGTTGAAGTTGTCCAAGAATTTACATGATCCCATCACATGGCTTGCATCCATTTTATGGCTGGAATCCATTTTGTGTCAAAGGGAAAAGAACAAGTACATCGCAATGGGAGAAAGACAAAAACAAAAGTTTTAAGGACCCCAACCCCCTGGTAGGTAATAATTTCAAATAATTATCGCTGCATTTTTATTGATGTCCAGGGTATTTTAATACCCAAGAAATCAATATTAGGCATCTGGGAGCCATTTTGGGTTGATGTCCCCTAACTCCCCTTAAAGGAAAAAAATACAGCGATCTGAGAAAAGACATAAATGCACGTTTTAAGGACCCCAACCCCCCTGGTAGGTATTATCAGACATTATAAATAATTATCACTGTGTTTTTATGGATGTCCAGGGCATTTTTTAACATTTAAAACAGCTCATTTCATTGCCCGTCGCCATTAACAAAACAAAACATAACAAACACAATTTTTGTGGTTCGTTTAATTACGTAATGAACCGAATAATGACTAACAGAAACGAAAAAAATGTTCCTTTCATGCCCATCTCTACTTGGAAGTCTCAATGCTTCCAAAACAAACTCTTTAAATAATGGACTTGGATTTTTTCTCTCTTGCTCCTTCCCTGTGTTTGCTCTCCTTTTTACACCCCTCCCTCCTGGAAGTGATTAACCCTTTGAAGTGGACTACAATTGAGTGAAACCAGAACAATGAGCCGGGAACCAATGTCAGATGAGCAATTTATGGATCTGCTTGATAAAATTCAGAATATAGCAGACTCTCCTCAGTCTGAGCTTGTCTCCAAGCTTAAGTCAGAGGCAGATGAGAGTCCTAACTTTAATCTAGATCAGAAGATTTGAGCCAATATACAAGTAACAAGAAATGTACAGAAGGAATATTTGGAGGATGTGGAATCTATCACTGCTTGGGAGACTAAGCTTTATCCAGAAGTGGAGAAAAGTCTCATCTTTAATCCTGTTTTGTACATGAAAATGGATCAGAGCATTCATTCCAATCTGCAAGTTTATAAGCTATGTGCTTCAGAGACAGAACTTCCTTCAAAAGTAGTGGAGAGTCTCAGTCTTAATTTTGGGTCAATGTCCCCTAACTCCCCTTAAAGGAAAAAAATACAGAGATCTGAGAAAAGACATAAATGCACATTTTAAGGACACCAACCCCCTGTTAGGTATTATCAGGCAGAATAAATAATTATTGCTGGGTTTTTACAGATATTCAGGACATTTTTTAACATTTTAAAATAGCTCATTTCATTGCATGTCACCATTAACAAAAACGAAACGTAACAAACCTAATTCTCATGGTTCTGTTCGGTTCGTTCCAATTTCATCACAATTTTTGTTATTTGTTTCATTACATAATGAAACGAATAACGGAAATGAAAAAAAGTTTGTTTCGTGCCCATCTCTACTAAGGACCAAAGGCTCCAGAGCACTCAAAATTTGCAGAAGTTAAAAACAAAAAGAATCACATGAGGAAAAAGTGAACTGAATGCATCTGTGTGTGCATGTAAAGAATACAACTAGTTTTTGTTCCACTGACATTCCTAATTTGTTCTTGCTTGCCTACTGCCCTGCCCAACTGATCTCCCATGTTCCCTTTGTCCGTCCACCTAATTGCCCCAATCTGCTTGATTGTTCCCCCCACCCAGTCATCCCCTTGCTCACCCAATCATCCTCAATGGCCCAATCAACCTCACCCCCACATACCCAACCTTGTCCCACCAGTCCAATTGCCCACTCACCCCCTGTTCAGTCACCCTGCCCCCTTGATTGCCCTGCCAGCCTCACTGCCTCCGCCATCCTGAACACTTGCTCAACCCCATCACCCCCATCAGCCCGCCACCCATGACTGGCCTTGGTCTGTCAGGTGGCAGTGGTGACAGCTGTGGACAGTGGTGACAGAGGCAGCAGCAGTGTAGGCCATGGCAGCCCCGAATGTGATTTTGGCCCAAATCCAAAATAAACCATCCCTCCACCAGTTTTTTTCCAGCCCTGGGATCAGGCTCTAAGTTTGATGGTGTAGAAATGCTAGAAATAAATCTCTAGACTGACTGCTGTGCATAAGTGGTTCACAAATTGTCTCCTCAAGGCTGCTATGTTTGTATAATTCAAGTGTCAATGAGCAGGGTAGGTCTAATACTCTTTCCTCAAAGTGGCTGCCCCCCAGAAGCTTTCATAATGATTGAGCAACAGTGCTGCAGGGGAAAGAATACCAGTTTCTCTTCAGCCATTCCTCCATGTACTTGTGGTTACAGCAACTATCATGTACAGTTTGGGATAGGGCTATTAATTTGGCAATGTCCTAGCTCATTTCTTGAACACAGGAGAGCTTTATCTTCAGAGCTTTATGCAATGTTGTCATTTACTTGTAATAATGCCTTGTTTTTCTGACGCAGCTCCAGTCTTTGTCTTTTCTTTTCCCTTATCTCAGAAAATCCATGAAGTAGAAAAAGCACAATGGTGTAAAATGCCTTTTCATTGCTAGTGTGATAAAAGCCTTGTCTGAAACTATCCGCTGCCCCGTCTAAAAAAGGATGTTACATTAGTTCAACTGTCATGTTTGTTGCTAAACAACAACAACCTAATGGAGGAAGGGGCTAAAACATTTTTGCACACAGCCTCGTGGAAGGTTTTGTTTCTATCAAATCAATTTATTTTCCATGTACATCTTCATGAACATCATGCAGCCCAGCCCCAAGCATGTTCATTCAGAAGCAAAGTTCTGCTGCAGTGAATGGGCAGGAATTCACAGGAGGCATGATTTAGATTGCTAACTTCAGATGATCTGAGTAAATTGCATGTTGGCAGAGCTTGGGAAATTCGTTTGAATTTCCTCTTAATATGCAACAGACGTGTGGTTTAGCTTACAAGTTGATCAACCAGAAGGTCCCACCTCTCTACCCTCCAGCAAGCACTAGCCCTTTAAACAATAAACACACACGAGAAGCTTGTTTTGTTAAAGTATATAAAAGAAAAAGAGTTTACTTACATAGGTTCTCTAGCAGGCACTAAATACAGCTCAGATTAAAATGCAGGTTGAAAGAATAAAGAATAAAAGTATCATTCCCAAAAAAATGGTTTGGGCTGTGTCGTTTCCTGCGATGTGCTGAGGCAGAAAGGAACACAACAGAGAGTCACATCCTCTCTCTGTGAGTTCAAAACGCATAATGGTGGCTGGCCTCTAGCCAACTCTTTCCATGTGGGAAGAAACAGGAAATAGAAGGGCGTGGTTAGCAAACCCCGGGAAATACAAATCTCTCTAATTGGTCATCACGCAAATAGAACAAGCTAGGTTGTGACATGCATCGCCCCTCCCATCTGTAGTGAAATCAACCATGATAGATTGATTTATCCAACATCGCAGAGCAAATGTATTCAGTTTGGTTGGAGTAGAAATACCTGTTTCACTGTCTTCCATGAGTGCCAAAGTGTCCTCCATTAATTTTCAGGACTGGACATTTTCTGGACATTTAAACATTAGTTTGATACTGTTGGCATGATCTTGCTTCTTCCTTGCTCTCATATTATTCAAACTTCTTTGCCTGTTTCTGTGTAATCATTAGTTGAGAGTCTCTGGGCCTTTTTACACGACCCCTAAGATCCGCTGGTCTCTTAAATTCAGACCAGAGATCTTGAGGGTTTGTCGCTCTCCCTGCGTTCCCACCCCCTCCGCACTTCCTTGTTCTGTCTGTGTGAGGAGAGGGAGAAAAAAAGGGAGAAAAGAATGCACTCTTACCTCCAGAGTGCTGGTGGAAGTTGCTCCGACCCCCCGTCACTTCCTGGTTCCTCTTAAAGGGGTGGGAGGCAAAAAAACATCAACAAAAAGAAGCGAGGAGAGCCCGGCACTCTCCGCATCAAATTTTTCAATCTCCCAGAGCAGGTACTTGAAAGGTGCGCTGGGATGTGCTAAAGTGGGCGGAGTCGCACTTAATTTTCTGTTAGCTCCAGAGCTGGTGGGGGAAAAATTTAAGCTCCGGAGCTGGGAGCCATTTGCAGCGAAGCTTAGGGGTCATGTATAAACACCCTCTGTATCAATGGTACCCATCTTTGGGTAACCCAGACATGCTTTGGCTGCAACTCCCAGAGATCCCAGCCAGCACAGCTGGTGCATAAGGCTTCTTGGAATTGCAGTCCAAGAACATCTGGGTCTCCCCAAGGTTGGGAAACACTGTTAGATATGTTTTTAAAGACATAAGGCTTAATAACCAGGCCACTTCACAAGGCTACACCTAAACTGATGACAACAATGCTCATTTTTTAAAAAAAAAATCATATTCGATTTCCACTGCTAAGTAAATGAAATGGCACTGTGGAAACAAAGAAGTTGAAGATTATGATGGAAAAGAAAGAAAAAACTGCTGAGAAGAAGAGCAGCCAGGATCGAGCAAACAAAGAGAGCACCAAGCAGCACAGAAAAAAATTAATGCTCAAGAAACTAAATCTCGCCTCCAGCAGTAGCTTGTTATCTTGCACTAAGTGTTTTTCACAGTTAATAGCAAAGTTAGTAGCTGTATACACAGGCTTTTTAGCTTGCTGTTTTGAATGCTGCATGGGATGGCTATCAGATGACATTTTGTTGGCCCACCCCAAGAGCATTCCTACCCACATCTTTCTAGCACCTGTCAGGGTATTTTTATATTTCCTATGTGGATAGGATTGCTTTGTTTTTGGATTGGTCCAAGCATGTGTGAATGCTGGAACCACTCCAAAACAAGCCTTCTAGTTTGAATTTGTCATTACTGTATTGTGAAGTGGCTTAATAAGCACGCCACTTCAGGATATTAGGAAATTAATCACTTCTGCTCAGTAGAGGACAGAGAGAGTGAACAAGAAGATGACTTTATGTCAAATTGTCTGCCTTCAAATCCACAGCATTGGCTTTTGTTGCTGGCAGCTTCTTGACCAGTTCATTGAGAGAAAGCAAAGAAAAGTTATTCTGTGTTTTGGGTTTTTTTAAAAAATAACTGATGCAGCACATCAGAGAGTCCTTATATAGTAAAAAAAATGGGTTGTCGTCCCCCCCCCTTCATCTGCCATATGCCAAGTATGGGAAATGATTTAATCCTCTCCAATATCTTGAAGTGGCCTGGCTATTAAGCCACTTTATGATATTGGCAAGATGAATTCCATATGATCAGTCAGGCATGATTAGACCATTCTGATAAAGCCTGACTGTTCTCAAGTGGCCCACACTCACTCACTCTCTGCTGCTACTGTAGCCATACCCCCAAGACAGCGTACAGGTTTGATATGTAATACAACAGTGTTCCTTGATGAACTGTTACCAAATTGCTATCTATTTACTATGAATAATGTGCTTGCCAACTCTGGAAGTTCTTCCCATGAGAGGCTAGGCTGATGGCTGTTAGTCTGAAAGCAAATGGGGATATTTTTCTTTAGTCCCTTAATAACCGGCTGTCTGAGGGTGTGTCTACATTGGAAAGTTAAATCAGAACATTTTGACTTTGCTGTGCTTTGCTTCATAGCTTATGTCGTGTCAAAAACTGCAGTCAGTTGCTCACATGGGACAGCAGATGAATTTACGAGTTCACCCTTCATATATTTTGCAAAGGGAATACCATTTCAGCTCTGAGTGAATAGCACTTCAGCTCTGAGCTCCACACCTTCTGTTCCTTTCTCTGGCTCCACCACTGGCCACCATTTATTCTTCCATCTTTTTAAGGCGTTGTGTGAGAAACCTAGAGCTGGGAAAGTGAAGGGAGAGAGGGATCCTGCTATTAATGTGTGAATTAGGAAGGAGGTGGAATTCCAACATGTGAATTAGGAAGGAGGTGGAATTCCTATGTGTGTTTTGTACAGAATGTGTACAGAATGTGTACAAAATGTCTATATGTGTGCACATGCATTTCAATTAATGTTATAGACCTTCAGGTAGTGCAGGCATGTCCAAACTTTGGCCCTTCTGATGTTTTGGACCACAACTACCAGAATTCTAAGCTTAGATTGCCAATAGCAAAGGACTATGGGAGTTGCGGTCCAAAACTTCTGGAGGGCTGAAGTTTGGACATGCCTGAGCTGGTGGGTGGCATATAAGATGTATAAATGAAATAAAATAAAATAAGTTGCAAAATGTCCCAGGGAGTAAAAAGTTGACACTTTGAAATGCACATCTGGATGTACAAAGCATTTGGAAAAGAGTTTGGGGGTAATGCCAGTGGGCTGTGTATGGGCATTCAATGGAAAACATAAGCCTGAAAGTAAGAAGGCTAGAAAATCCTAATGTAGTATATGTGTATGTTTATGTGTGTGCACATGCTTGCATTTCAAAGAGCTGTCTGTTTTCCATTATACTGTAGTGGGACAAACTGCTACCTACGGACACATCCCCATCTTTACAGGAAGTTTCATAAGAACAAAAACATGATCAATTCTTTCCATCATGAAGAAGTGGAAGCCCTCTATGGGCAGAGGATCAAAAATATGTTTTTGACATTTAAATAGGCTGTTGTAATAAGACAAATCAGCCATGCACATCATGCATTCACTAAAATATATTTGAATTCACCCATTGTATGGAACAAATCCTGCCATATATGAGCATATAGTCACACTTTAAGTGAGGTTTTAAAATGGGATGTTTGTACATTGTTGCTTGAAGTGCTATGGGGCAGTATATAAGCAGAACACTTTTTCTAAACTTGCTTTTGTAATGTTTTGCCTGACATTCATAACAGAATTGTATTCTTTTAGAAAATTGAATAATTCACTGTTTTTAGCTTTAATATTGTGTTCTAATGATGTAAGCTGCCTTGGGTCCTTTCTTAGGTGAAAAGTTGGTAAAAAATATGTTAAACAAAGAAATAAGTGCACAGTCATTTTGCTTTGTTTCTGACATAATCGGGAAGAGTAGATTTGGTCTCCTTATATTTCTCAGAATCTCTCTGCGACGCTCATTCTCTCCCAGTTTCTACTTTTTTGGTGCACAAAGGATTGCTCTGGTTTGGTCCGTTTCCAGCACATGTGGATGCCTGGACTCAGTGGAACTTTTTTCTTTTTAAGCTCCTGTTATGAGCCTGCCTGATTCAGGAGGAAGATTTCCATTTAAACTGATGCAGTGAATATTTACTGTCTAATACACATGTAGTCCCCCCCACACACACACACTTCTTTGTCTCTTCCATGGAAACAAATATGTGATTTACTTTCCAATATGTCAATATGGCTATCTTATTCAACCATTTCACAATACAGGCAAAGGCTGCTGAGACCATGTAGCATTGTCCAAGGTCTGTATTGACATTTAGTTGTGAGGATGGCACTAAATGGCATGCTGTACCCCCTCCCTTTGACCCTATTAACCCAACCCAGCCCACTCCAGGCAAACTGTGTAGATAAGCTTGTGGATGGTTGGAGCTGAATGTGTCAACTAACTCAGCTGGACTCAATGTGTTTTTGAGGTGACAAAAATTATTCCTGTGACTTGTTATATTTGTTATTTCTCATTCACAGAGGCAAGGTTGGCCACCATCTGGTGATAAACACATATGTATGCAAACTAGACTTTGATGACTGACAATTGAATGAACACGCAGCTTTTGTTGAAAAGCATGCTTTGAAAGACTCTATTATGTCCTGTCTGTCATGTTTAATCCACGTTGCTTCACACATGCAAATTGTGGTGGTGCCGCACTATTGACTTTTCAACATCCATGTGAGGTTGTGAATGAAATGGACAAGGGAACCCAAGCACAGATTTTTGCTGCCACTTCAGAGCATTCCCATTTCTCCCCTGGCAACAACAAAGGCTTAACAAAATAGATTCCATCCTTCTTCTTATCTATTTTTGTGACAATAATTTGCCATTTCTTTGTCTTCTTTTCCTCAGTGAGATTGCACAATCAGGTACTGAGGCATTTCAAATCTCTAGCCTGGACCATAATGGAGACAAATCACAGCTCCTCTCCTTGTGTAGCTGGACAGAGGTAATTACAGTAGGTGGCACAGATATATTCCTGTAGAACTGACCTATCCTGAGAGGGATACGGCGAGAGGATAGAGATGACTGTCAGACTGTCTTCAGTTTTTGTATTACATGTTCCAAAAATGAAAGTAATTTGAGGTTTCTGGGTGTTTTAATATGATTTATATCATTAACAACAATACTTTCTTTGAATGCTAATGATTTACTTCACATGGGGCCTGTGAGCAACAAGAGATGAATAAAGAACTTTTAGAACAGAGGTAGCAGGCAACAATATAAGACATTCCATGACTTACCTCTGCCACTTAAACTGAAGAAGTTACTAACATCAGACCTCCAACCTAATAAATGTACAGCTGCCTAAAGCCTTGTGCTGGCATTATAAATGTGTGCTTGCAATGGCTTTTTAAAGAAAAAATCCTACATAAAACAGCTGGCTTTATTTTTAAATTCACACTGAATCTGCTCTTTTGCTGTTAGGGTATTTTGTTCCTGTTACTCCATCCAGTGTGGTCAGTTGAAGCTCCACCCCACAAAAAACATGTCTTTTTCCCAATTACCCATAATGCAGCAAAGTAGAAATGGCATTCAAGTTATCAGTTGGTTGGTCGCATTTGATGATACAGAGGTACACTGGAAATTGCACTGGGGTAAGAAATCACTATAAATCTAGATGAAGCCCTGACCCTAAAGCCATCTCTTCCAAAAGTCTTAATCCTAACACTAAATATTTAGGAAATGTCCATTGCTGAAATCCTATTTGCTGCTCCATGTGTGTAATGGGAATGGTAACATTGTTATTAGAAAAAGGCTGCTGTGCTGATTAAAGATTTCCTTTGGCACTGCTGGGGGTGCAGCAACTTTGCTGCATGGTGCACCAATAATGATTCTGCACCACAGAAATGATTTTAATTAGTTGTGTGTTGCTTCTCTCAATGACACCATCTCAATTGCACATGTGGAACTGTGCTGCAGAATTTCAGCTCTCAGCTGCGAAAATAACCTACCACTCACTCAATGTAAGAGGTTCCTTTCCTTTTTTAATCTTAGTGCACAAATGCTAAATGTTTCTTTAGGAGATCATGCTTTCAGGTTGGTTTCCTGTGAAATAATTTGTATGGTTTCTAATTTGTTTTCTTCCCTATCTGATTCTTTAGGGGTCAAATTTGTCCTGTCAGCTTGAAAGCTAGCAAGCTTTCTAAACTACAGCATACACATTTACAAAGCTTAATGTTCTTCTTTGGTTTGTGAAAAATTCAGTTTCTTTCTCCCCTTTGTAGTGGCAAGCTGCAGGGAATTAAAGCATTTGCAAATCATTTAAGACTTAAGCATTCTGAGAGAATTTTTAGATTGGAACTTAGTGGTACTCACTGAGCCTTTAAATATGCTATGTAAACTACTTTGCTATAACTGAGGATTATACAGCAGGATAAAATGTCTCTAAACATCCAGTACAATGTCAGGAAATGTTATGATTCATTACAAGTAGTTTGTTTCTTTGCTTACTTCTAAGTAGGTTCTTTTGGCACATCATTTTAGAAAAATAAATTGCAGCTTTAAATATTATCTATTACACAGATTATGTTGAAGTGGTTACATCTAGGAGGTTCATAATAATAATAATAATATCAATAACCAAATGGACTCTGTGGATCATTGAGTCCAGTACATCTTCCTGTGACTGTAATGGAACCAGGAAAAAAATAATTTACAATCATCTCTGCTGCACTGACTACCATGTTATTGATTTAGTATGCCACTATTGCTTTTTGTAGGACACCAATAGATAAGCATCTTCCCACTTGTGAGCCTTGAATCAGTCTAGAGCTTGGGAATGTTACTTTGAAGGGCAACATGCATCTAGGACAGTGGTGGCCAACCTTCAGAACTCAAGATGTTTTGGACCACAACTCCCAAAATTCCAAGGCTATATTGTCAGTGACAAAGGACTGTGGGAGTTGTGGTCCAAAGCATCTGGAGTGTCGAAAGTTCACCATCACTGATCTAGGAGCTGGCATAGTCTTGGAAATGTAAGTCTTCTAAGGTCTGAATGAGTCTTTATTAGTTCTATACACTGTGCCTGAGAGTGAATGATTGGGTTGTTCATGTGACACTGGCTTTACCTTCTAATAGTCACATTGGGTGGTTATGCATGCATTGTTTCATTACATGTTATCCATCTCTTTAATCCAAGTGTTTTCCCCTCCAAGAACTTCATGACAAAGGTCCCACATACAACTTTATCCCCACAACAACCTTGCTAGTTAGATTAGACTACAAAATGCTGGTAGGCCTGAGGTCCCTCACTGCATTGTGGCTGAATGGGGGACTTGAACCCAGGCCTTCCAAATCCAGGGATACTTCTCAGAAGATTTTGCCTCACAGTTGCCTCTCTCTCTCTCTCTCTCTCTCTCTCTCTCTCTCTCTCTCTCTCTCTCTCTCTCTCTCTCTCTCTGTGTGTGTGTGTGTGTGTGTGTGTGTGTGTGTGTGTGTGTGTGAGAGAGAGAGAGAGAGAGAGAGAGAGAGAGAGAGAGAGAGACTTGGACAATGCTAAAGCAGTTTTTGCTGTGATAAAGCATTTACTTGCAAAATCAATGCATATTTTTCCTACCAAATTTAAATGCTTTTACTATTGACATTGGTTAAACATGTGCCAAAAATCATTCTACTTGTTATTTTTCTTTGACAGCCACAATATTCTCCATACCATTTAACCACAGAAGCAGAAAGGCTGGAATCATTTTTGTTTTAAATATATTAAGTATGTTTATTTTATAACAGTATATTTTTAAAAAGGATTAAAACAAAGTAAAACAAATATCACCAAGGACATTGATTCATCATATGCCAGAGGCTGAGATGACTGTCATGGTGGAAAGAGGTGCTGACTTCCTAGATTTTACTAATAGGTGATAAACTGCTGCCCCTTTCAAAATCCGTAACACCTCTCTTTCCCCTTGATTCCTATAAATGTTTTTTTAACCTGATTAATACTATACCCATGTTTTAGTTTTAATTATGCCAATAAAGGCTTTATCAATTAGGTATCACAGTTTTTTATAAAGAGGGCATGCCAAGATTTTATAACAGCATGTTAAAAGAAGATCCTACTATGTTGGATCTCTGAACAGGTTCCCATGAGACTGCAAAAGAGTCTTCTCGGGAGCACATATAATCAGTTTAAATCACATGGCATAAGTACTGGCCTGAAGGGAAACGTGGGTTTTTCCCCATCTGTCAAACTGAGCTAGATCTATACCAGGTTGCAAGAAATAAAATAAAATAAATGATAGTTAAAACAACATCAGCAGTAGTGGCTAGGAGCTGTGAGAGACAGCCAGAAAAAGGACAGACAAAGCTTCAAATGCAATGATTCTAAGTCATCTTAACCAATATATGTGTGTGTGTGTGTGAGGGTGATACAGTTGTGACCAACCCTTCATGATTCCACATCCATGGAGTTTTCTTGGCAGGAATAATGGGGTGGCTTGCCAGTTCCTGCTCTAGACACCTACAACACTTGGTATTCCCTGGTGGTCACCCATCCAAGTACTAACCAGGGCCGACCGTGCTTAGCCTCCGAAATCAGGCGAGATTGGATGTGCAGCTCTAACCAATATATAACACAGTTTAAAACTGATCAGACATTTTCCCAGGAGGATGCCAACTCTGACCCCAAAGTCACATGATTTCCGTGTGAATTTAAATTGACTTTTAAAACACCAGTCAAGCTCCGGCTATATATTCCTAGTATAACCACATTAATTTTTCCATCTGGAAGTTGCATCATGACAACTGGACATCTTTTTTTGGAATTTTATTATTATTATTATTATTATTATTATTATTATTATTATTATTATTATTATTATTATTATTATTATTATTATTAACTTTTTATTTATTTATTTATTTA
This sequence comes from Phrynocephalus forsythii, assembly GCA_029282475.1. NCBI lineage: Eukaryota > Metazoa > Chordata > Lepidosauria > Squamata > Agamidae > Phrynocephalus > Phrynocephalus forsythii. The sequence continues at coordinate 120,594,059 of JAPFRF010000010.1, forward strand.
TTTATTTATTTATTTATTTATTTATTTATTTCCAAAGTAAATGAATACCAAAGCTAGTGTTGGATAAATCACTATGGCCTGATCTGTAATTCATTTTACTTATCCAAGTACCAACAATGTTTTACCAATGGACACTTGAGCCCTATTCAGCTAAGAAGAACAGATTGGAGAGAAGCCTATCCACTGGATGTTTCAGGGCTGCTCAGTATGTGAAGAACAATGTGTATCACAGTCTTTCATTTCCTCCTCTATATAGCGATCGCAAAACAGAAACATAGGGCAATGGTTTGCCCCCTCCCCCAGAAAAAATAAAGAGATGAAACAAAGTTTCTGGAGTTAATAAGGGCCACAATTTATTAATAACATTAATTAACTGTAAAGAAATAACTGCAAGTTAAAGAGGGCCTGTGCCATAGGGGCAAGTGGTAGTTCAGTTCTATGTTATAACTTATCAGCACCTCCAATTGATAAGAGATTAATCTGGCATGATGAATAATGCCTTTGGTAAGATGCCAAACAGGGACTTAAACCATCTTACCTTCGAGAATCTCCTAACCATTGGCAGCCCTCATTTCCTGACCAGGGCTCCTTTTTAACAATAACTATTGATATTCTAGTTTATCAAAATTTATCCATGAGGGCTGCCCAGAACCTGACAGATACTGTATAACAGAGGTGCCTACTGAAATTACAAGACCACTCACCCTAACTTCTAATTGCGACTGGAAGGACTTTATTTAACATCACACAGCCATGGCATGCGGATGATGGGATGGGCGAAAACATGCCACCGCTCTCGGCCAATTTGAGTGACAGCCAAAAATTCCCATCCAGCCCCGAAGTGACCAGCAAGACTCATCATCCACAGTATAGGGTGGGAGGAAGGGGAGCTGCTGACTTGCGCTGACTGCTGGCGGGGAGCGCACAGAGCCTTAAAAAGGCTGCTCCCCCCCCCACGCAGCCAGCGTAGGGGAACCAGACTTTGCACCCACATTCTTCAGGTGGGCAAAGAAGCCCCACCAAAGACTAAGGCTTTGAGCGGAGCCGCCATTCTTGAGTTTTAGGATCAGAAGACATGGCTTCAGCCAATGACAGAATATATCATTAAGATGAGTTTATTTCAGGAAAATTAGTTGTAGAACACAAAAAGCAGGGGGGATGGTTTAAAGAACAAGAGGACTTTTGTGCCAACTGAAAAATATGAACCATTATTTTTTAAAGGAATATTTTAAAATACAAAATCATGTTTCTCTAAGAAATGACAGAATGACTTAGTAAATTGTCAGAGAACAGAACTCCTCATCAAGGAATATGACTCTTTCAAGAGTTTCTGCACTTATTAATCATGTTGAAGAGCCATTAGTCTAAGCTGACATAAGACACACGGCCTGACCTTTGCAAAATGGTTTCCATGAATAAATGTTTCTTGCAGAAACAAAATGAAGATACCTTGCTTTACTAAATTCAGCATTTATAGAGGGGCAGTGAAATTAGTCTGTCTAAGAGGGAAAAGAAGACAGACTTGTGGCACTTTAGAAATGTACAAATATATGACAGCATAAGTGTTTATGGATTAGCATCCTCTGTATAAGGTGTGATGGTCTCCTGTATATGAAAGCATGTGCTATATTAAATGTCTCAGTTTGAGATGCTAGTGATCAGTTTTTTAATTCAGAATTATATACTAAGTTTTTTTTTTTTAAATCACACTAGGAAATTTTTATTATTACTGCAGGTGGGTGTGGGAGGGTGTACCAGGTTATGCCACAGTACAGAAATGCAATATAGTTCTCTGGGAGATGGCATAACCCCCCAAAAAATTACACTGTGGGTGTTACCTTTTTCTAGCAAAGTAGGTTGCAACTATTGTAAGCCCATTTGAAATACCCGAACTAACAGAGGAGTTGATGCACTGAGTCAATGAGCCCCCACTAGTGTGATTTGCTGTGCTAAGTAACAAGAGTTACTAAAACCCTGTCACAGACCTCTGTGTGTGACACAGCCATGGCATCATTATCAGCGATCAATTGGCACAGAGGAAAGGCTTCCTTTAGGGATTTCAGGGGACAACAATGTTGCCTCATGGCGCATGAGTTGTGTGCACCCTGAAATCACCTTTATCCACTGTCAATTTCCTTTTTATGACAGCATTGTCACTGTTGTACATGTGGAACGGTGCAAAAAGATTTCAGCATTGTATGCAGCTTGGAGTGCTCCTAAATTCATTTATGAGCCTGGATGCCCAGGTTTTGGCAGTGGCCAGAAGTGCCTTTACAGCTAAAAATAGTATGCTAGCTGAGCCCATATCTTGAGAGGTCTGATTTGGCTATGGTGACATATAAACCATTACCACACTTCTGCGAACAACCGCTTCTTATTTTGGATTGCCTTTTCTCCTCCTGTGGTCATGTGGTTGTTATAGCGCTTCTGCTGTTTGCACTTCAGTGGGTAGCTAGCAATCGGCTTTCCAGTTCTCACTTTATTGAACCGCTTTAAAACTTGCCCTCCTGTGAAGGGATTACAATTCCCTTTGGGAAAAGGTCATGACTCAGAGAGCTGGACAAACAGGTGAAGCCTTGCCATATCTGTTTGTGCGGGGATGCCCCATCAGAATGGTAAGATTTCCTTGCTAAGCCCCGGGTAAACAAGATACCATCAGGTTCCTGTCTCCCAAGCTAATTAGCAGGAAAAGCCTGTATCTCACACATTTTCTGGCACTCTTGATAAGCCCCTGAACAATGAACAAAGGGTCCACAGGAAGCCTCTTGCTGTCAATGATTTTCTACCTCCTTCTCTGACTGTTGTCTGAATGTATAATCAATAAAAAGGCTGGCTGCCCAGTGAATGGGAGGGCACTCTACAGAACTGCTGTGTGTGACTGTTTCATTGCTACATATGGTGGCCCGTACGGGGACCTCGACAGACGACAACTGAGACCTGAAACAGCCTTCAAACCCCCATTCACCCCGCCTAGGTAAAGGCCGAAGACTAGTCGATTCATCCTGCTACAGGATCCCTAAGGGTAAGCATGGGAGCCAAATTGTCTGGCCCACAGGGAGACATTGCCATGAGCTAGAATTTTTATTGAGGAAGGTGGGTCATTCAGTCCCCAGGAAACAGGTAGTAGAGTTATTGCAAGGGGTGTGGGAGAAATGCCCCTGGTACCCTGAAGAGGGTTCCTTACAGCCCTCACAGTGGGTGCACATTGGGAAGGTATTGCACGAGGCACCTCGTGCCCCAGTAGAGGTGTTGCACACATGGTCTCTCTGCTGCGAGGCAGTGGAAAGTTGTGGACCCTCCGAGGCAGTGCAGGAGACTGCCCCTCTGCCCCTTGCCCCCACAATAGCTGCGCCTCAGCCCTCGGGGCCAGCACCACCCTATCACCAAATCTGCCCACCACCACCGTTGGAATCCCGTAATGAAGGGGCACCCCTTGGGGCAGTTCAGCGGATGGTGGAGGAGGCAAAGCGGAGTGGAGAGCTGTCTGGGGAAGAATTAGCTTCCTTAGTGGCAGTCTGCCCAATCACCAGGGCGCAGAATGCCCAGGGACAAAATGTGGTCACATACAATTCCCTTCCTTACTCGGTCATAAGAGACCTTCAAGGGCTGTAACTGACACAGGTTTACAGAGCACGTATGTCAGGGGCCTGCTTGAGGCCTTGGGCAATGGGTACACCCTCCTTCCCACAGATTGGAAACAGGTCATGCGAATGATCTTGACTGCAGCACAATATGTAGTGTGGGAGAGTGAACTTAAGCAGCTTGCTCTTGCCCGTGCTGCAGCAGGGGGAGGGCAGTACACTGTCGACCAATTGACAGGAGATGGAGCATTCTCAGCCATCATGGCCCAAGCCCAGCTCCCAGATGCCACACTGCAGGTAGTAAGCCACTGCATGCAGCGTGCTTTTGCCAACATTCCAGCCACAGGCACCCCCACTCTCAGCTTTACCAACATTCATCAGGGTCCCACTGAGCCTTACTTAGATTTTATTAACAGGCTCACAGAAGCAATTAGAAGGCAGATAGATAATCCTGAAGCAGCGGGAGAGTTGCTTTTGAAGCTGGCAAAGGACAATGCCAATGCTGACTGTCGAAAGGCGTTACAGCCACTGGCAGCCACCAATCCATCCCTGGCTGACATGATTAAAACATGCCAGGACATTGGGACTGAGTCCCACAAAATGGGCCTGCTTGCTGCTGCCCTTACCCAGGGTTCAAAGCCGCGAGGCAATTGCTTTCGGTGCAAGCAGCCAGGACATTTTTTCCGGGACTGCAAGTCCACAGTCACCCCCCGGCGCCCCCCAAAGAAGTGTCCCAAATGTGGCAGAGGATTTCATTGGGCAAGCCAGTGCAGGAGCAATCGGGTGGGAAACGCCTAATCGGGTCTTCCCCAGACCCAGGACAAAAAAGGGGACCCCACTCCATAGCCCCAGAAAAACCAGAGGCACCCCAGGCAGAGCCCAGATCAGGGATTGATCTGTCTTTGCAAGCAGCCGTTCACCTGTCCCTGCCTGGGGAAGTGAAGGAGGGGGAAAGCCAAATTCAAGGACCTTTGCCTCAAGACCATCTTGGGCTTGTCCTTCCACGCGCACACATGGAAAAGCGCAGCATATTTGTCATCCCAGGGATCATTGACCCAGGTCACCAAGGAGCTGTAAAAATGCAGCTCTGGTCTACTTTGCCCCAAGTGCTGGAGGAAGGAGAATCCCCAGCACAGTTGATCTTGATTCCTCAGACCAGCAGTGCCATGGGCTCCCCAGGGGTTCAGGGGGAGCAAACCGTGGTAGCCCATACCCAATGCATTGGGCAGGATCGCCCAATGCTCACTATAAATTTGGAAAGCTTGCCTTTTTCAGGTTTGCTGGACACCGGAGCAGACGTAACAGTTATCAGGGAGATCGAGTGGCCTGCGGTTTGGCCCACGGAACAGGTAAAACAGTTGTGGGGAATTGGAGGGACAAAAGCAGCCAGGCAGAGCAAGCACTGGCTGCGAGTGTTTCGCCCAAACCTGTCCCCAGTGTGAATTCGTCCATATGTCATGCCATTGCCTTTTAATGTGTGGGGAAGAGACCTCTTGAAGCAACTAGATCTCCAAGTGTCCCTAGATTTATAAGCATGGCCAAAACTGCCCAGCCTTTAACATGGCTTCCAGGGGAACCAGTTTGGGTGCCCCAATGGCCACTTCCACAGGAAAAGTTGTCTGCACTTCAGACGTTAGTCCAGGAACAGTTGCAAGCTGGCCACATAGCTCCAACCACCAGCCCTTGGAACACCCCAGTATTCGTAATAAAAAAGAAAAAAGGGGGGGAGAGGGTATGCTGCTGTTTCCACTCCTGCAGGTACCATCTGGGTCCCCGCGAGGTGTGTCAAGCCAGCTAGAGAGCGAAAGGATGGTGTGGCACCAGGAACCCAAGAATCCAATCCCCAACTTCGACATCCAGCTGAACACGCCGAAGTACACCCCGAGAGCCAGGCAGACGAGGAATAAGATCACATGGGGAGATGTTAAGTCACTCACCACCCAAGCACAACTTCAGCTGCAACAGCTCCAACAGGAGGCCACCCCTGAGAATCTCATCGCTGCAGTCCTGGCCATCATCACTGCTAATTCTGTGACCATCATCTGCTGCCTTTTGCTCTGCCACCTCTCCTTCTGCACTGCAAGTCCTGAACCTGCCTTATCAGCTGGAAATCCAGGTAACATGTGGACCCGACATGCATCCTACATGTTCCAGGAACACGGAAAAGACACCACCCTCTACTATGAACATCCTTCCTCCCTGGCTTATGCTGCCTTTTTGCCTGCTGCCATCCAGTCCCCAGAATTGGTAGTCAGTCAGCTACAGAACATTCGTAAAAGCAATATGTTCTCTATGCCCCCTGTGACTCTGAACCAGACCAAGTGGAGAGTGTTTAAATTCTCCCGGTTTACCCCAGGACTGTGCTTTTGCTGTTACCACAAAGGGGTCTGGAACAGGAGGTGGCGGGACTGGACCCGAGCGCGGCCTACCTTAAATAATGTTAAGAATTATACAGCATGCAATGATTATTTCTGGTTGTGGGGGAAGTTTAATGTTAGCTACGTAAATAAGAAACCTCTGTCTAATTCCACTGTCTATGATATATACCCTAATCTTCCTTCCCTTTCAGCTGAGTATTCTGCCATTGGGAGCCTTTGCTCTGGCTGGCAGATCAAAGATGAAAACTTATGGTTCTTCTTTGATGGGGTTGCCACAAATTATCACCCTGGAAATTATCAATGTGCTGCTCTTGGGTACCTGACACTCCCTGTGCAGGTAGCCAGGCCCAGTAACAGACACAAGAGAGAACTAATTGGAAAACTGGGTCCACATTGTCAGGATGAGATCATCACAGATGTTCAGATGTCCAGTGGTAGTAATATTGGAAGAGCCGTTTCAGGAGCTCTGACAGGGGTGCTGACCCTTGGATCATACCCAGGGATTATATCTCAGGAAAACCGTCATTCCATTCTTGGGTTAACTTGTCGCCTTGAAAAAACCGTTAATGCGACTGGACGGATTATTAGGGATATGCAACAAGAAATTGAGGAGTTGCACAAGGTCCAGTTGCAAATGAGAATGGCACTCGATTTTCTCCTGGCAAAGAGTGGGGGATTTTGCAAGGTCGTGGCAAAACGGGGATGCGCAATAAGATTCCATGACATGAATAAAACCATTGAAGATGAGCTTGCTCAATTACAAGAGAGTCTTGCTAACAATGTCCATGCTGCTCCCACCTCGCTATGGGATTTCCTCTCATCCTGGATGCCTGACTTTGCATTTCTTAAGCCAGCTGTCTATTATATTGTACTGATATTATCCTTCCTATTTTGCATGTGTTGCTGTGTGCAGTATGGGCCCTTCCTGAGTGCCAGGATAATGCGTCCTGCAGGGCAGGGCTCACGTGCCCAGATAAAAAAGCTGTATCATCAGCTTGAGCGGTACCAAAAAGGAAAAAAAGGGTGGGGTGAAGGGATTACAATTCCCTTTGGGAAAAGGTCATGACTCAGAGAGAGCCCAGTGAATGGGAGGGCACTCTACAGAACTGCTGTGTGTGACTGTTTCATTGCTACACTCCTGGTCTTGCTTCAGTCAAACATTCCAGACCAATATCCTGATCAGTGGTATCACATGTCTTTGAGAAGTAAGTAGCCTGTGACCCCTTACCAGCAGAGGTGGGTCCCCTACTAATAACTCCATGGGCTCCAGCTAAGATTTTTATTCAAGTTAGAGCAGCAGGTCTCCTTTCCTTTCCTGGTCAGTCACTGACCAGATAAAATACAAGATACATTCCACATAAAACCAAAATAAAAGTGTATAAAAACAATAAAAGCATGCACACAAGACAAGCATAATACAATGGCATACCCTTTGTATAAAAGCCAGAACAGGTAAAATCTTCCAAGCCCAGTAGGCCCAATAACAGAGTAATCAACTCAATAGGACTAGAATTGTCTCCAGCCAGGGACCATGCCCGTGCTCTAGACTACCTCCAACCCACATCATGAGAAGAGGTAAGGATAAATACACAATGGATATTGCCAATCATCTGACCTCGCCACCTGAAGTGGGCAGGGATGAGCGATGCCTCATTGCTGCGGCACAGAATTTGGCCACCACCTCAGTTACATCTGGCTTTTTATCTCATAGCAGGTGTTGAACACAAAACTCCCTTGGCCTCCCCTGAGTTTGCTGCAAGATAGACTGAAGAAGAGTCCTCCGGATACCCCGATAAAGGGAACACTCCAAGAGGACATGATCAATAGTTTAAATAGTCTCCTCGTCACAAGGGCAAACACGTTTATCCACTGGAAGACCCTGGTATCTGCCTTCCAGCAATCTGGAGGGCAGAACATTAAATCGAGCTAAGGTGAAGGCTCTCCTGAACTTGGGAATGGTTATATTGGATAGGTAGTTGGCCATTCTAAAGGAACTATTCCTAACTGTGCTGAGTTTATCATGGGCTGCTAGATGTTCTTATAGTTCTACATCCCAGATTCTCCTTTTAATTGCAGCCTTGGCATTGCCAAAACCCATGGTCAAAATAGCCTCTAAGGAAAAACCCAGCTGCAGTAAGTTAACAGTTAGATTCCTTTTCCAAGTTGATTGGAATATATCCACTAATACTAGGGGTGCCAAGCCAGATGGGGCAAAAATAAGTTTCAGCCAATAGCTGAACATGTGGATCAGGGCACGTGCTTTAATGGAGATTAGTCCAGCCTCCAGTCGGAGTGTCGTATTAGGGACACACAAAGGTGTTACAAGAATTCTTCTCAAAAAACTTTGTCTGCACCGTCTCCAAAGGCTTCACGTTTGAGTATGCAAACAGTTGGGCTCCGTAAAGCATTTGGGCTAGAATTTTAGCTTTAAAAACTTGAATCGCTGATGGCACGTATTGACCACCCTTGGTATAAAAGAACCTCAATAGTGCAGAGCTGCATGTTTGTGCATTAGATGCTACATGGTTCACGTGGGAGGACCATAAGCCAGATGAATGAAATATCATACCTAGATATTTATAGCAGGACACTTGCTCTATACTATTTCCATTTATTGTCCATCTATGTTTTTTACGTTTCCTGCTAATGGCCATGATCTTAGTCTTATCATAATTAATGGTCAGCTGTTCTTTTGTACAGTATGAAGCTAAGGCTTTCAAGATTCTCTGTAATCCCACACACGAGATTGACATCAAGACTGCATCATCACCCTATGGCTCAGGGTTCTGTACGGAGGCTCGTACCCAGGGGACAGGTGCTTGAGCAGGTGCCAGAATCCAGAGGATTCCACAAAGGACAGAGGCAGTCCGCTCAAGGCAACCATCTCACCCACCACACAAGTGGTAGCCTCCTGTGCCCTGGCCCTGGTCCACTGGGTCATGCTTTGTGCACCACTGAGGGGCAACACATCATGCAATGTGGCCTGTCTGGATTTTGCTCCCTCAGTGGTGGCACCAGCTGTTCTTTTTGTTGATGGGGGAGCCTCCATCTCCCTGCCCTCTCCTGCTCCCCTCTTCCTCCCAACTGGCAACAGTAGCAGTCTGGGATGGTGCCTCTGCAGGTGTGTCCTCAGGGGCCACTGCCCCTGTGCACCACCACCTTGCAAACATTGCATGTGGCCTGCCTCAGGTCTTCCTCACTGGAGGAAACATGCTCCCACAAGGAGCTCTGAGGCTGATGAATGCTACCTGCTACTGATTGCTGGTGCTGACTCCCAACGCCTCTGCCACCCTGGGATGAAGGGGTGGTGCTTGATTGTGTGGATGCTGTCAGCAGAGGAAGGAGCAGAAGACATACTTTCCTGCTGCTGCTGCTGCTGCTGCTGCTGCTGCTGCTGCTGCTGCTGCTGCTGATGATGATGATGATGATGATGATGATGATGATGATGATGATGATGATGATGATGATGATGATGATGATGATGATATCACCTCCTAATTCTTCTCTGAGACCAACTCCTGGGAATCCTCAAGCTACAGGAGTGGTTCAGTTCCAGAAGATTGCATAACTGCCCTGGCCTGTGTTATGGTGCCTGATGGACCTGCTCCTGCCTCATCCCTGTGCTGCTGGGATTGACTCTGGCTCTCTCAGGCACACACTCTACTCTTTCTTTAAAATAAGCAAAACAGCAAGTGCAGTTCAAGCAAATTACAAGCACTCACGCCATCTGCCCCCTCATCCTCCCACAAATGACTAAGTGCAAAAGAGAAACCAAATTGAATTTATAACCTAAAAAAAAAGAAACAAATTGTTTCATTTACAGTAAAAAAAATGGTGTTTCATTTCATTTTGTCATGAAACGCGTTCTACCATTTTGTTTTGTAGCGAAACAATTCATTACATTACAAAATGACAAAACAGAATTTTGTTTTTCATTTTGTGCCCATATCTAGTTTGAACCAGTTTATGGCATCCACAGATATTTCTGGGCAGATCAGTTCAACCTTCCTCTTTAAGTGTGGTCCTACTCTTTTTTGGTACATCACTAGGACTTCTTGGGATTCCCCCCCGGGGGGGGGGTTTCAAATTCATTGCTTTCATAATTATCCCATTGTGGAGTCTGTCCTCACATGTAAACTGGGTGTATTTACACATGAATACACCAGACAAACCATGCTCAGGTATAAACCTACAATGCAATAACTTTTGTGGACCCTCCAGATGGGAAAATAAACATTTGCTCAGTGCACAGAAGGATTGCAAAAATGAGAGATAAGACAGACTATACTGGATATAAGAACCTTTTAAGTGAGAACCAGAATGCTCCAAATTTGCCTGATCTGGACATGCACCCAGCATGATTTTAGAGCCAGTCCAATATCTATACTGATCTAAATAATCCCAGTTTGGTTTAAGATCCAGTATTTGGCCAGATAATTGATTACCCACTAGTATAACTCATTTTTGGCTGTCTTTTTTTTAGGTGAAATTCTTCTTAATTTTAGTGGTTTTCGTGGTTGCTAAAGAGGTTAATCATGATTAACATTTGGTGAGATTTTCAGTAAGAACAGGATATAGCCATTAATTCTTCCTTTTACTTGGATCTTGCCCATTGGGATTGATTGAATAATGAGGCAAATGGAGCTGGATTATGAGGTTTCTTAATTTTATTAAATTTAAAGGAAGGAAGCCAGCAGAAAAAAAACTGTCCGCTGGAGACGAACAACTGCTGTTTCAAGACACTTGCAATTTATCATCACACTGAAGCTAATTAAAACCAAACACTATGACATCAGCATGACATTCAAAGGACTGCCTTGCCTCGAAAAACAGTGTGGTAAAACAGCCTGATTTGATTTACTGTGCAAAATAAAATACTGATATTATGTGCATGGCTAGGGTGCACATCTTGTTTTTAAATTGTTGTTGTCTGTGCTTGTTGTCTATTGTTATTTTGGCCGAATTGATCAACCCGTTGTTAGCCACCCAGAGTTCCCATGGGAAGATGGGTGGGATAGAAATTCTATAATAAATAATAAATAAATAATAATAAATATTATACAAGGGTGGGAAATTGTTGAGATTCCAAGTACAGTACTTTGGTCCACGAACTCACCACCACCTTTATGATGGCCAAGGATAAGGGTACATTGGTGCTGTAATAATAAAATCCAGATTACCATAGGCTTCCCACATCTGCTATTCCGAATAAAACCAATCCCAGAGGAAGTTAGGAATAATATGTTATAATTTCTTCAGCACCATGTCAGGTTATAAAGTACAAGGCACTAGAAATAATGGAAATTATATACAGGATTCAAGTCAGTTGTGTACTGATTTAGACCCAACTAGAGATGAGGCTTCATGGCAGTGACAGAGTGGTTCTGTTAGGCTGGCCAGACTGCTGCTTGGAGTGATTCCCCCAGCAGCACACAGCAACTGATAAGTGGCCCCTGTGGGGCCATGCTGACAGCTTTGTATGATGCTATCATTGTGGCAAGGGAAAGGGATGTCTGATGAAGTGGACCTGTCCATGAAAGCTCACATTAAAATAACATACAGTTAGTTTTTAAAGGGCCACCACATTTTTCTTTTATTTCTTTTTAACTTTTTTTCAATTTGAATTCACCTATTAGGGGTAAGGATGTGTGTTTGGAGAAAAGCTACCAAGTGGGCTAAATAAAAAGTACTAGTGACTTTTGTGGCTGATAACAAGGTAGAACAAGAAATCCTTAGTCACCCCCAACGTGGAGTGACCACTTCAACAAATCAAGCAACGCCACTCAGGCATCATGGGAATTAAAGCAGTAGCCAAAGGAAGGAGTGTCATAGAATGAGATTTACAGCTGAACCACCAGTGAATTGTCAGAACTTTCCTGGACGGTATAATCTCTCAGACCCAGAGAGGTCACTGGGTTCCATATCTTCACATGCAGTTACACAGGCAGTTACTTTGCATGTGTGCACGCGTCTTGCGACGCACAAGACGCTGCAGGCACACACACACACACACACACACACACACACACACACACACACACACACACACTTTTTTAAAACCTCCAAAAATTGTGCTATGGTGGATACCTGCTGGAGGAAAGAGGAAACAAAGTTGGCCTTGAAAAACGTGGCATCAGACATTCAAGGAAGATCTCAAAACCATCAACGTTTCCTGGGAATATTCCGAAGAAATTGTGAATGATCAAGTTCATTGGAGAACATTTGTTGCCCAATGTGCGTTGCACAGGATAAGATGATGAGGTCAATGATGGTGAAAAAGTAATCAGCTTACACTTTTGTGTCACATTATCAGGGTTTGGTGTGTGTGTGTGTGTGTGAATAATCAGCTTACACTTTTGTGTTACATTATCAGGGTTTGGTGTGTGTGTGTGACATTATCAGGGTTTGGTGTGTGTGTGTGTGTGTGTGTGTGTGTGTGTGTGTGTGTGTGTGTGTGTGTGTGTGTGTGTGTGTGTGTAAATAATTGTGGTGGCTTTGTTTGAATAGATCACTGTGGCATTAAGAATGATCTTCTTTTCCTCCTCCCCTTTCTACTTATTGCCTTCTTTTTCACCACTTGTTGGTGCATTGGAAAGAAACACAGCACCCACTGCTCTTGTGACTCTCTCTGACACCAGAACAGAAAACACCTGTTCAGTGGTAAAGACTCATTCAAGGAATTACTAGAAATGTCTTAGAGAAGAGGAGATAAAAGAGATGTTTGTTTGACATCATGCAAAGCTGTGGCGTGTGGCCACTAAAAAGTATTTTTATTTTTTTTAATTGGTTTTTCGCCGCAATGCCGATGCATCGATATTTCGGTTAACCCGTTCTTTTGATCTTGCTTTCCGTTCTTGCAATAATCAGACAATTTTGCGTGTTTGAGCAGTAATTTGTATATCTCGGTGTCACATTTCTTTCATTTTTCCCGTAATCGACAAACGCCAGGTGCCGCTGTGTTCCCCTACGCGCCACAACCTTCTTTCTCGAAATTAATGAAACCGCCGAGTGGTGGCGTTTGCCGGGGATGGTACTTTACTTTCTTGTATGGACTCTCTGGTTTTTATTACATTTAGTACCGGATGTTGCTTGGAAAGCTTCGTGGCCTCCCCCCCCAGGCCCCCACCAAATACAAAAGAGACATCCAAAAAATAGCTTGACAGTTGTGCGCCGATGCATCGAGCCGTCGTAAAGATATACCGGCTGGCGCCTACAATCAGGGTTGTGCCCGCCCTGAAAATATTCCTATTTAGACAATACTAGTGCCTCTGGGCATAGGCAGAGTTTTAAACGCACTACACTGTGCTGTTTGAGTATCATCGCTTGCTGCTTCGAAAGCATCATCGTACTTCCCCCCCCTTAACCTCCGCACCAAAAGAAGCATAGGCTCCGTTGAAACATATGAAGTTGACAGTACTGCGCCGTTGCATCGACCAGACGCAAATAGGGAGACGTTGTGGCGCCTATCGTTACGGGTGTTGCAATCCAAAATATCTTCCTCTGAAGACAACACCAGTGCCTCTGGGCATATGCAGAGTTCAAAACGCTCGACGACACTCATCCAGACTCCAAATTTTGAGCGTGCTGTTTGAGGATAACCTTTTGTTCCTTTTTAAGCATCGTGTTAGCCCCCCCTAAGCCCCCCCACAAAATACAGCATAGCCACCTTTTGAACATTTAATGGTTGCAAAAAATAATTTGACAGTTGTGCGCCGTTGCATCGCACGGGGCGCAAGACAAACGAGAAGCCCCCTCTCGTTAGGGTTGTTGAAACCCTAAAAATTCTTCCTATGAATACTACGGACTCTGGGCATAGGCAGAGCTTAAAACGCACGGCACTCGCCCAGCCCCCATTTCAAATGACTGAGGTTAGGGAAGGATTGCCTGATCCTTTGATACCGTCTCTGTTATTCCCCCCCTAAACCCCTCCCAGAAACAATTCCCCCAAAAAATTGTTTTCCTTTGCATCCAACATACGTTAACAGACGCGACTGCGCCTCTCAGTAGGGTTGGGGCATCCCTAGCAATATATCGCGGGAGACTGCAAATGTGCCTCTGGGCATAGACAGAGTTTAAAATGCACTGGACTCGTCCCGCCTCCGTTGTTTTGAGGATGATGATAGAGCAGCACGGCTTGTTGCTTTGAAAGCATCGTATTCCCCCTTCCCCCCCCACGTCAAATAAAGCCTTGCAACCATTGTGAAATGTGAAGGTGACAGTTGAGCTCCGTTACATCGAACAGACGTTCATTCAGACGGTATGGCGCCTCTCGTTAGGGTTTTGGGCGGAGCGCGCCGGTGCATCGAACACATTGCAGGGTTCCTTCAGAATGCACCATTGGTTTCCAGGAAAAAACTGTCCTAATGAATTTAATGGTTCCTTTATTAAGCTTTTATAACAAAATAACTTGGAAGAAGGGACTGGTAAAGACAATAGTTTTGCCTTGTTTTCAACTGTCCACTTTCAGCATTGAGAGAGATGCTAAAGGCAAGCATCTTGGCTTGCCCCTTTCTAAAAAGTGGTACGTTCCTCTCCTGTTTTCAAGGGTCAGTTCCACTGCCTGAACTTCTGACCCCTGGATACCTCTGCCTCAAGCGGCAGGTGCTGGACTTCGTGGAGCCAGCAGATAACCAGCTCGCATCTCGCCACCTTCTTTAACAATGGGCCATTAGTACACAAGGGCCAAGCGAATGTTTCTATTCGTTATCACCAGGCACTCCACCACTTTACTTGGAGGGAAAAAGAAAGAGCAAGGATGAAGATAACGTTGGATACTGATTAAAATTATTGCGCTTAAAATAGAAGACACAAAGAGATGCATTGAAAAGAGTATGTTTATTTGTTGCAAAGCATCATATGCACAATAGATGCATGGGTTTTAAGCAGTGGATTGCTCGAAAAACAGTGTACCAATTACAAAGATAGCATGGTAAACATACTCCTAGGCACCTGGCCCTGCAACGACACTTTGACCCTTTCTCCTATTGGTTGAAATTAGTTTCTTTTTCACCAGAAATGCTCAGGGTAAGGCCTCAAAATATTATAAAAGTCAGGGGCCACCTTTGGATAAATGTGGAGAGTTAGTTCAGAGGAGGGCTGTGTTTAGGAGTTCTGTGGAGTATATTAACGTTGCTAGCATTATAATGGAGGGGGGGTAGGGGCAGATTTTGGACGGAGGCAGAGGTGGCTGCCCTTTGGACATATTAATTCAGAATAGGCTTGGGCCTGTGCTATTTCATATGCAGCCCAGAAGAAATGAGGGTGCGTTTAGGATTGCTTCTCGGGAACTTGCTAGAATGAACTATGCAAGAACCCCCACCCAGATAAGATCAAAATTTAAAACGCTTAGGCAAAACTTTAATAGAAGCCTTTTTTACTTTGGAGAACATGCTGAGGAGAGACAACGAGCAGAGTACTGGGACCAGCTGCTCCAATTATGGATTCAAGCAGACCGCCCCCACCCTGCCCATCTTTTCCCCGCAGGTAAGATTAAACAACTTTTATGATAACAAACAGATTGTAGACTTGCCAGTCATGATAAGTGTACAAGTGACATATCCAAGGGCCTAGGCACAGAGGCACTGTGCCTTGGTTCTTGGATGTGGTCTGAAAGATTGATTAGTGCAGAAATTAGGGCCTACCACAATGCCATCCTCTGAACTAATGCTTTCCACACACCCCTTCCTTGTCTTCCGCACCAGGGGCTGGCCCAGCAAGGAATCTTGGAAGGAGGAGGAGGAGGAGGGCACAAAATCAACCACAGGTGCCAGAAGGACGCGCTGCCCAGGGGGGGGACTCTGACTCCGGTAATGAAGACCAAGGGGCAGTTCCGGGGGACGTGCAACAAATTGGTCATGAAGGTCCAGAAGGTGCTGTTGAGCCCCAGGTCCAAGGAGAAGATGGTGAGTGGAACAGCACATAGAATGTTGTAGATATACTTTGAATTTGGTTCACATGGGTAAATGCTAATAACACCCACTAAAAATATTTCCCCTTTCTACTGCAATAGAAAATTTACCTGAACAGCCTGAGGATATAATGAGAGCAGCAGTGCCTCGGGCTGAGATGGAAAATTGGGTGGCGGTTCTGCAAGACGTTGTGGCTAGAGGTACATTTACATAGAATTTAACATTAAAATCACAGAGCAATAGTTAAAAAACTGTATTCATAAAATACTGTACTGAACTTCCTAGGAGAGCATTGGTTGTGGAATTAATAAAATGAGTAACTTCAAATCCAAGCTTATAGATTATTTACTTCTGGATAACTGTAGTCTAAGTGGGTTCTACATGACAATTTGATGCTACAGTAATGTTAAAAATACTTAATAATTTAGTTAAACATCATTTGTTTGCAGTTGCAGTCCTAGAGCAGCACATCCTTCCCGGACAGGGTGAACGTCCACAACCCAGGAGAAGAAGAAGAAGAAGATAGACTAGTTAAAAATATACTTATTTTAAATGCACTTTGAAATTGCTATATGTTTACCCTTTAAAAAATATTTTTGTTGTTATATACAGTACTTATTCAAGGGCTACATTTTCCCTTTAGTGCGATAATAATGATCACTGTTTTGCTCAATGAGCATAGTAAGTATCCATCTTTAAAAGTATTTTTTGTTTGTTAAAACTGAAAGTTAAAAACATTGCAGTATATCTGTAAAAGCTTGGGCTGATAGTTTAATGTGCTACCACAGATTAAAACTGCACAGTTATGCTCAATGAGCATGGTTCCTATTTAGATTTAAAAATATTTGTAGTTATTTAAAAGTTGTACTGTGATACATTGCACTACCTCTCTGTGAGTTATTGATGTAACTTTAATGTTGTTGTTCAGGATATTAAGAGGAGTTCTTGAGAAGGGAGTACTGATCCTTTCCAGAACACATGTGGTTTTACTTGCTACTCAAAGAGCCAAAAAACTAAATACAGTACTTAGAAACATTTTCATGATATTCCCAGTGCATTATGATGCTGGTTTCTCTTATTTTATAGAAGTAATTCTTCATGAAGGACTGTTTGTTTCTGCATAATTTAGTTATTAACTGGGTTCTATTTGTTAATTCCTTTGATGTATGTATATGTAGGTTGTTATGCCAAACAGCACTTAAACTTCTTCTACTTGTAACTGCATAGTTCACGTTTTAAAAGGCTGCAATGAATACTTGTTACCTCTCCTTACAAAACCAAAGACATTAAGGGAAGGCACTTCTGATATCAGTATTAGAATTTCAGGCAAAATATGATTGGCTGTTTTGAAGAACACCAATACTAAGTTGCTGTGCTTTGCACCCAAATACTTCCTTTTCTTAAAATTTGAATTTATTAGGGATAGCTAAAACTATTAGTATGAAAACAATCTCCAATATTTCCAAAATCAAATGCAATTCTGATAAACAACCTCGCAACTTACAATAACGGTGCTTTCTCTTAACCAGCTGATGTTTCGACCACTAATACTTTTACGCCCTTCACTTTCTGATTTTTGCTAGTAACTCCAAGAGACCCACATTCTACAATATATATAATTTTTGCTTATGTTTCAAGTACTGTAAAGAATAAAAAATAGTTAAAACGAAATCCCTGCCTTTGTGAGAAAATGTTGTTTCTTCCAATAAAATTTTTTAAACACAAACAGTAAAAAATACTTGACTGTGTGATGCTCTTTGGTATGTCTGCACTGGGCGTTGGTGTTATGTTGAGAATGTATTTCCAAGTCAACAGGTTAGGGTCATCGGATCACTACACATAGTATTAAAAGTAGTTAATAATCAATAAAAACTAAGGTGAAAATATTTTCTTTTTCATTCTTTTCCTTTTGGGAGGTGTCCTAAGGAAAGATTGAGAATCGTCTACTGTTTCATCCCTCTTTACAATTAGGTATGGATCTCTATCATAGTTCTTTTGGCCAAGTCCCTCATATATTCTGGAATTAATTTTTTTCCTTTCACATTCCTTAACTGGGTCCTTTAATGTGTTTTTCACAGTTCTAGTGACCTCACATACAGAGCCACGGGTCTGTGCCCCACCAGCCCTACTACTGCCACTTAGCAGGGATACAGAGCCATCATCATCACTATCCTCCTCACTACTGTTTCCAGAAACAGCACTGTTACTGATTTCTGGGTCAGAGTCACTTATTTCAGCATGTACTGCTGGTGACTTGTGCCTGAGCCTGGAGGTACCAGTGTTAGGTGCATCTTCCTTCAAATGTTTGGTTTTTTTCCTTGCCTTTCCCTCAGGAACCTCTGTGGGAGTTTCAATAAGGTAGTTTGTAAGCCTCTCTAGGCATGTGGATGCAGCCCTTAGGTTGTTAATAATCTCCTTCTGGAAAATAATGTCCTCCTTGTCCCTTTCATTCATTTTATCCTCCTTTCTTTGATCAGATTCCCTAACCCACTCCACAAACCCAGATAGAGTGTTATCTAGTCTGGTCGCAGCAGTTGTTCTCTGTTTACGTTTCCTGATTAACGCCAGTCTTGTAGCAGGATCAAGCGTTGCCTCGTAGTTGGTTGTTTCTATTGTTCCTATAATGGAGATGTACAAGAAAAAATGCTTAGGTTGTCTGAATAATAAATGAACAGGACATAACAACGGACAAAAACCGGTTTTCATTGGTAACCACCGTGGTGTGCACAATATCCAGAGAAGGTAGCGCAGGACAAATTTTTGTAAATGATACATTGAGTGGGTTTAACACATAGGAAGAAAACATTAATGTTTTAGTCAAAGTCACTCAAAGTGTTTGAATGAGGTTCCCCATTATTTAATTACTTCACCTGTACACTAACACAAGAACACTCACGGGAGGTTGGCAATAGTGCCCTAATTGGTCCAGCTAAAGCACCACAAAACGTGATACTACACCACTTACTTGGGTTGGTAGACCTTTCTGCAGCGATTGGAGGTGTGCTTTGAGAAGACGAACAGCCAGAAGTGGAAGGTTCACAGCCATCAGAGGGTTGACTCTCTGGGGGTAAAGATAAGTTTTGGCTTAAAGTTTTATTGTTGGGTTCCGCTTTGAACTCATATTATGTTAAAAAGAACCGGACCCATAAGCATTTAAAGATAAATAGGTTTAAATTATATCGATGAACACACTTACCCAACATTGATGTCTCAGATGTCCCATAGCTCACGTTCTCGCTGTCAGTGTCCTCGAAAAGAATCAAGGTGGCGACGTTTTCGTTCCCTCCTTGAATCGGCTCCATTGCTGAAATGTGAGCAATTTTTTAGATTAGGAACCTCTGGTTAAATAACGCGTGAAATGTAAGGTCCACAAACTATAAGCTGTACAGGAATGGCGCTCCTCAGGAAGTGCTTTTTGAGATTCCTTTTTACTACATCCGCTGGGACATCATTGGCGCTCCTTAGCAGTCGTCACGCCCCCACTATCCACCTCCTTTTTTTTAAGTAAGTGAAACAGCCTATGGTCAATGGACCGCCAGGGCTACGTGTTAGGGCAACCAACTCAGGTCCGTTTTCACCTGTGTATGGTTTTCTCATGCTTGAGGACACCTGTATGGAGAGGCACCCACCTGCAATTAATAACTCATGGTAGTTCGTCAAAATTGAATCGAGTAAAAATGCTCGAAAAAGTTAGAAATTGCCGATGAAACCCCCCCCCCCGTTTATGTGATACCAGTCTCACACGGTTTCAAAGTGGTAATTCAAACTTTTTAAATCAAAAAATAGCTTCCCGCACTAGTTTTTAAAACCGTACTTATCGATAAATCGATGAGTACTACGTTCTTTATTGAATAATAAAGACGTTCCGAAATAAACGACTGTGTACTGAGTAAACGTTTCCACTTTAAATAAAACTAATAAGTGGCTTAAGCAAAAAATGCCTAACTCCGGCATATCGATGTATCTGTAGATAAAACGATTAAAGTAATTTGATCTAGCCTAAAGCTCTCAATTCTAGGATTTATGATAAATTAATTAAGGTAATTTTTAGTGTGTGAGTTTCGGAAAGAAAGAAACATCGATAGATTTGTTAGTTCTACTAATTATTTCAATTGCACGGTGGGCTCCTACTAAATCAAGAACGGATTTGGACTTTAAATAAAACTTTTATACAATTAACTACGAAAGTACTCATCGAGTAATCGAAGTTAACAAGTAGTTTATTGTAGCAATCTCCTGTTCCGCTTTAAGATTTTTAGTAACAATTATTGGCGTAAGGGATACAAAACCACACAGTTCTCGCTTTTGTAATAATGGGCAAGCACCGAAATATCGATGGGTCAAGGCTTTTTTAATATTAGGATTTGGTTGTGCAGAACGCACTAATAAAATTCGGAAATCAATGTTTCCTGTACTTAATTTTTTTATAGGATTGCGGAACAAACACAGCGATATATCGATAAATTTGCTTTAATTTTTAATCCGACAAGCGGGGTATCCAAGGAAGTGAATACATACAAACAATCAGTTTTCTAACTTACCATTGACATCTCGGGACTCACTTTCTGTAGTACGCAAGGGGTGGATTGATGTGTCAGTGCGAAAAATGTTAGCCATCTCTTCGTACCATAGAAACTTTGAACGACTGGAGCCAGATTTGCTGTTCTGCAGAACAGCCTGCTTGTAAAGTTTTCTGAGAGATTTAGTTTTGGTCCTGCATTCTGATGCCGAACGAATAAATCCAAGTTTTGCTAGCTCAGAGGAGATCACTTCGAAAATCTCAATATTTCTTTTAAGGGAGGACAAAGCATATTTAATTTCTGCCTCTCCCCAAACCTTAATTAAAGCTGAGGTCTCCTCATTTCCCCAGATAACGCCTCGCTTAATTTTGGGTTGAACAGTAGTTCCCTGGCTACTTTCTGAGGTGTCTCCATTATCCATTTTTCAAGCTCTGCAGTGGAGGCATTCAAATGAATACTGATCGGTCAATGAAGATCCCGAAAGAATTTACAGCCGGGGAAATAGACTTCCTGTTTTCCTTTCAATACAGCCCTAATCTGCATATCTACAGAAAGGTGTTGGGTATCCCAGCGAAGGAATGCTTACTGTTTTCTAGGTGCCACATCTTAACCATGCGATATAAAGCTACGTACGAATAGAAACTGTTTTTTCTTTCTCATAACATCTCAGCTACAATTATGCAGTTGAACAAATCTTTGGTCGTCTTCATTTAATCAACCACCAATCTTCAAGAGTAAGGTTGTCGACTGACAAGGGGCCCCTTGTCAATCTTGGGGTTGTATATCTGCATTGCAGTCATGGGCCAAAGTGTATCCTTTTCAGTGGGTGGAATTGCAACAGATATAAGTTTTGTATTGGATATGAATGGATTCAGCAGGAAAGATGTATCATTGTGCAAAACATAATTGTTTGGTTACTGTTGTTTATTGAAACTATAAGGGAATTAGGAAAAATCTGCTTGCAAAGTATAGCAAGCATGCTGGAAAAACACTAGATGACCTTTGTGGTGTAAAAGCTGGCAGGCACTGGTTAACATCACCTGGTTTTTTTCTTTGAATTGACAGATTTATTGCTTCCTGCCCTGCCACCTAGGCAAGCATAAATCTGCATATGAAGGGAGGGTTGATGTGAGCCCAGAGTGTGATCTGGTTTGTCATTGGGGCCCTTTCTGGCAACCTACTCCTTTTAACAAAACAAAACTTAAGGGTTTGTGTTGTTCATTACATGGTTTGTGGAGATTTTCTGGAGGGGACCCAACAGGCAATGTAGTGCTTGCTTTCATGGGAGGACATTCTTGAAAAAATCATGTGTGTTGTTTGTTGACATGAAAACCCCATTTTGCACAATCTGTCTGCAAATAGTGTTCCAGACATCTGTAATACCATCAAGTTACCCCAAGGCACAGTCCCCAAACAGTACAGGCCTTGGCCTACTAAGGCCTTTGTAATGCATCTGAGTTTCTCTCAAATGAAAATTAAGCTGCAAAGTTCATGTCCCACATATTATTAATGATACATTTTACAAATTGTAGAGACCATTGTAGGTTAAATGCGGGCAGAGAAAAGTAATATCATCACAATACAAGTATCTCAGTTCCCAAACAGCAGGTTTCTCTGCCATTTTAAGCCTAGCCTGTCCAATTACTTTATATATAAAATAGAAAATGAAATGCATTAAGGGGTGACATTCAATTTGTAGTCAGGCCAGCACTCTGTTCCTAGTGTTAGGACCCAAAGTAGGATAGATATGAAAACAACGACTGTATCCTTTTTCGAGAAGGTTTTTTATTTATTAATTAGCAGTGAAGAGCAGTGAAGAGGATTCATTCCTTTCATTGTTTATTAAACGAATTAATGTATTCTTCGTATTAACAATTAAGTATCATAAGTTTAAGTTATTATTCATGTCACTTAACATGGGTAAGCAAATATTCAGCAATGGCATTGCGCACAGCTTCAGCCTCTGCCCTTGCAGTTCCTGATCTGTAGCAGTCAAATGTGTCGCTGCCATCAAGGGAATCAAGTTGTGAACGTTGCTGCTGCTCCTCATCAGGAATATCATGCTTTTCACGTTCACATATGTTATGTAGAATCACTGCAGCAGCAATAATGGAATTAATGTTTTCAATGTGTGCCTCAATCCTAACGGACAAGCGCCTGAATCTTGCCTTCAAGCGCCCAAATGCTCTCTCAACAACGCATCTTGAGCGATTAAAAATCTTATTGTAATGACGCTCCCTGTCATTTCGAGGCACAGCAAAAGGCTTCATCAGCCACTTGCACAAAGGATACGCGCCATCCCCTAAAATTATAGGTGGAATTGACACCCCTGCATAGGTGAACAAAGGTCTGCCAGGTATTAGCGTCCCTTCCTCCATCTTGCTGTAGAGAGTGGACGACCTAAAAACATGAGCATCATGGTTCACTCCTGAATGTCCTGTCAACATTGAAAAAAAAATACCATCACCGTCGCAAGCAGCCTGCAGTAAAACAGAATGGAAAGATTTCCTGTTAAAATAAGCTGGCCCCTGCAATTTAGGAGGGCTGATCGGGACATGTGTTCCATCAATACATCCAATGGTATGCGGAAATCCGAATATTTTCATAGATGACGTCATCTGTGTAACCAAAAAAGAAGGAACAGTAAATGATTGAGGGTAACCAAACGAACTGTGTACCTAAGCAACAAATGTTACGTAAGAATAAATGGGCAAATCCATAATAAGACACGAACCTTATTGAATTCTGAAAGACGAACCTCTTCCTTGAGAAGGACGTGTTCCATCGCTAGGCACACCTCGATCACAACACTTGCAACAGTGGAACTTCCTTTCTGGAATACCAGAGCGATGGTTCTGTAACAAGAACGGCTGGCCAAGAAGTACACACCGATTGCTACCCGTTCTTCAACTGGAACGGCAGATCGCATAACTGTGTCCCTGCGCATCAGATATGGTCGCAGCTTGTCGGCTACCCCAAAAAGTGTTCTTCTCGTCATTCTGAAGTTCTCCAACCACTGTCTATCGTCCCAAAGATGAAGAACCGTGTCGTGAAACCACTGAGAACGTCCCGGGTAACACCAGAATATTTTCTGTCTAGGCGACGTTTGCACCCACTGCCAAACAACCCATATCAAAGTGTGGCAACCCACCATAGCATCCCGAATCATAACTCTGCGTCGGAGTTGCCTTTTTTTGTTCCGGAAGCATAACGAAGCTACACCGAACATCACCCTACGAACAATATGCAGCAGTGCAACAAAATATGGGCGATACCTATGGAGTTTCTGAAGCCGGCTAGCAGAACGGGATGGAGCCATGATACCTTCGCAATGTTTGATGGCGGCGGAAGTAGCTGGCCTATGCTCTAGGGATTTAGGAAGGGATTACTCGAATGTCCTTGGAGGTCCGATGGATCATGCACAACAAATGTTGTGTGCTGGTCCACCTTGTGGCCCTGACGGGGAACAGCATTTTTTTATGGCCGCCAATGGACGAAGCAATTCAAATCGGGAGTGGAAAACGAAGGATCATACAGCAATTCAGCTTTGCCGCAAATGACAGCCCGGTATCGATGCATCGATACGCCTAAGCGTAAATTTTTTTTTAAAAATAAAAGACAGCGAAAACCGGACGTTGAAAGAAACTAGGAATTCACAATTATTTCCCATTTTTGTGCAATTGCTTGCTGCTGTCTCCCCATCTTTTCATGTCATTTTGATTGCTTTTAATTTCTCCTCAACAGTGATTTTCTGTTTTGTCATCAATCTTACTTGTTCCCTCTTGCCTTGAGGATTTCGGTCCACTGTACTTGTTATACACTTTAGTATGCGCTTCCATGTGTGTCCCATCCATCTCTGTACTCATTTCATAATTAGCTGTCATGAAACATGACTGAATTTGGACTAAAATGCTTTCATTTGTAATCATTAGGCTCATTCAAAAATAAGAGTTGGTTCTCATTTTATTATAAGTCATTAAATGTTGTTTTATTAAATGCCAATCACCATAAATGTTACTATGGAAACTTCTAAAGAGTGGCTTTCCACTGGCATCCGTTGTGTGAACCACACTTTATCTAGGTACAATGACAACACCTGGGTTGCAAGTATGACATTATGCTCTCCAAGACCCACACAACCTGTTATAAAATAAATGGCCACAGTAACTCCTGAAAAAATCAACAAGTCATTCATTTTGGCTAGTCTCTTTTCACCCCATGGTGAAAATCTGAGTTTAGAAGTGAGGTGCTGAGAATGATGTTATTATCCATGCTGAGACATGGTTTTTAGTGACAGGAGATAGAGATGGGCATGAAACAAGCGATTTTTCATTTTCGTTTTTGTTTTTTCATTTCGTTATGCAATGAAAATGAAACAATTTTTTTAAAACAAAATGAAAATGAAAACAAAACGACCAATTTTGCCGTGTTTTTTGTTTTCGTTGCGGCAGATGCATTGAACTAAAAAGAATGCTAACGAAACAGCAATTTTTTTTTGCAAAAAAGTCACAAAAACGAAAACGAACCGAAACGGACCCCTAAACGACCAAATGACAAACGAAACACCATTTTTTTGAATCGTGCCCATCTCTAACAGGAGAAATATCATTACAGTAGGACCCCTTTATCCTCTGGAGATTGGTTCCAGGCCTTCCCGTGGATAATGAAAACCATGGATAAAAGAGAAGGCCTCCCCGCCCACCCCCAAACTGCTGTTTCCTGACAGTAGCTTGCTTTATGAGTGCTGTTTTGAAACAGTAGCTTGCTTTATGGCCACTGTTTGTGACAGTAGCTTGCTTTACAGGTGCTATTTGTGACAACAGCTTGTTTTACAGGTGCTGTTTGTGACAACAGCTTGCTTTACAGCTTGCTTTGTGGCTGCTGAATTTCTGGATTTTTTCCCTCTGTCAACTTTGGATAACTGAATCAGTGGATAATGAATCAGTGGATATGGGGGTCCTACTGTACTCTTATTACCTTTTAAGTGAAATGAAGCAAACATGGGGTGGGGTGGCATGTAGAGTAAAATGTAGTCATTATGTTATGTTAGAAACATTATTTGGAGATATCGGGAGTTTTAAAAATAAATGAACAAATGAAGTTGATAGTAACATTTAAAGATTATTAAGCAACAAAAGAAAAAAATACCAGAAAGAACAGATGACAAGTAAGATGTTACTTTTAAATGCAAGTATCCAAAGTTGTTCTACGAATTTAGGGATTTCACGGCTTCCATGCTCCTAATATTCAGATGCTGAGCATTATGCCTAACGGGTTATCCATTTAGACTCTGTTCAGCCTCTGGAAGCAAACACCACAAAGTGGCCCCCAGTGAGACCTGCCTTTTCTTTCACCAAGCCCCATAGTGGGACACTATACAACAAAATGGAAAACCTAGCTGCTGCCAGTGTGAAGCTGCAAGAAGGCATGCTACTGTTACACAAGTGGAAGCATACAATGGTGAAAAGTGGAGTTTCTTTTGCTTCCTGTTTCCACTCTGCCCTTGGCTCTCCATGCCCTTCATCTCCTGGGGCTGAATGCAATGTTGCAGACCTCCTCATTCTTCATAAGACAGTGGACAAATAAAAGACTTAAGCATACTTTGGTATAATGCTGCTTAGTGGAGTCACAACATGTGAAAGTTGCCAAAGAAACTTTGCTTTATGTGGATCCACTGTAAAACTATCTTCATCAATTACTTACTTTACTTTATTTACAATTTTTATACTGCCAGCTTGTATAAACAACTCAAGATGGTGCACAAAATCAAGACAAGAACAAAATAAATAATAAAATGCACAACAAACAGCAACACAAAACCCAATAACATCCAAAAATTATGTGCTATAAAACAAACACTCGGTACTAGATACTGGCGTGCAGGCAAACAGTAAAGAATCACAATAACAGGAATAATCACCCAAATGCCTCCTGGAAAAGTCAGATCTTTAAATATTTCATGAAAGTGGGCAGAGATTGTGCCAGGTGGATCTTGCTGGGGATGGAATTCTATAACAAAGAAATTCCACCCAAAAAGCCTGATTTCAAGTGGACACTTTCCAGGCTTCTCTAGGAGTGGGCCATGGGAAGTGCGAGCACATGAGAAGCTCTTGTGGGATGGGCATATGCTGATCTGAGGAAGATACACTCCAACCAGATAGTCAGGGCCTAATCAGTGGAAGGTTTTGTAAACAAAAACATTGCCTTGAACCTGATTCAGGATGCAGCAGGTAACCACTGCAGGCGAGCCAGGATAGGAGTGATGCGGGCATATCTACCTGCATTCTGCACCTGCTGCAATCTCTGGACCAAGCCTAAGTGAAGCCCCACATAGAATGTGCTGCAGTAGTCAATCCGAGAGGTCACCAATGCATGCACAATCCTCATCAAGTAGTGGGTGAATCTTGGCGATCACCCATAGTTGAAAAAAAGCTGACTTGGAAATGGCTACCACCTGGGATTCCAGGGAGAAGGCTGGATCCAGTACCGTGTCCAGACTTCTCACTTTCTCAACCAGCTGGAGGGAGGACCCACCCAAACTGGGGAGAGGGACACTAAACCCATTGCAGGGCTCCCTAAGGAACAGAACCTCAATCTTATGGGGGTTCAACTTGAGCCTATTAGCCCTGGTCCACTCCGAGACTGCATCCAGGCAGTGGCCCAGGGTCTGAACAGCCTCCACTGCAGAGGTGGAAAAGGAGAGGTAGAGCTGTTTGTCATCAGTGTACTAATGGCAGCTAACCCCACATCTCCAAATGACTTCCCCCAGTGGCTTTACATATATGTTAAACAGCATGGGAGAGATCACCAAGCCCTCAAGTGAGGGTCCACAGGCCCAACAGCTCCTTCCCCAGCTTTACTTGCTGGACACAACCCCTGAGATACTGTTTCCAGCCCCCCCCAAGGGCCTGTACAGGAGAAATACAATGGTTGATGGTGTGTCCCCATCATCACATGGGCTCCCTCCTCATTGCTAAGAGGTTGAGGAGGACCAACAAGGAAGAACAACCCACTCAACCACCTTGCCCAAAAAGGGAACAATGGCTATCAGACAATAGTTGAACAAATCATCTGGCACCAGGCTAGATCTCTTGAGGATAGGCTTAACAACCGTCTCCTTCAAAGGGCAGGGAGTATCCCCTCTCTGAAAGAGGCATTGACAATAGAAGAGACCCAATCCAGCATGCTCCCCGCTGCAATCTTGATAAACCAGGAAGAGCAAGGGTTGAACAAGGAGGCCACTGGTTTACAACATACTGGAGCCCTGATAGCTTCTTCTGGTGTTACAGGCCCCTATTGAACCAACCAAAGAGACTGAGGAGGTGCCACATCAGGGATGGCCAGGCTGGAGATACTGCAACTGGAGGACAGATCTGATCTGATGGCCTCAATTTTTGATCTAAAGTGGGCCGTGAAAGACTCACTGGTGAAATCCCTAGAAAGAGGCTTCTGCTGGCCATGATTGGTAAGATCACAAACCACTCAGAACAATTCTGCTTGGTGATTCATGGCTGCACCAATTCTCTGAGAGTAGTAAGCTTTTTTGGCCACTCTAATGACCTTAACATATTGTCTGGTCAGCACGGAAACAGCAGCCCAATTGGTAGCCAACCAGTCTTTCCTTCATCTGTGCTGAAGTCTTCTCAGTTCTTGCTTCATTGCCCTCAGCTCAGCTCAGCTGAATGCCACAGTGAGGATCGAGCTCTGCACCGGAGAAGGTGCTTGGGAACAATCAAGTCAACTGCCGGGTGACCTCCCCATAACATCTCTCCACCTGGGCTTTGGCCAACCGGAAAACCCTCAAAGCTCCCCATGAACTGCTCAGGGTCAAGAAACCTCCAAGGGCAGGCCCAAATAGAAGGCCCCAGCTCCCCACAGAGCAGGGAAGTGATAGACATGGGGAAAGTCAGCAGGTAATGGTCTGTCCATGACAAGGGCTGGGCTACAATATTCCCAACTCTCAGATTATAATTCACAGTCGTGGAGGGGAAAAATCAGTTCATCAACTGCCCAGCTCTATGGATGGTGCAGGTAACATGTTGGGACAGGTTCATAGAGGCCATGGACTCCAAGAACTCCAGAGCCACTCCAGACAGTCCAGGCCCATCATGCACGGTAAGTCCCAACTACCAATAGTCTAGGCAATCTCAACAGTGCAGCCAAGACGAACTTGGAGCACTCTGGTAGGGAAAGAGTGGGGCCACAGGGAGCACAGTATTCCAGCACTATCCCAAACCTGTTCTGAAGCCCCATTCAAGGCCTGGACTTACCAACATCTTGGTCCTGCTGACAACAAAAGAATCACTGTAAACAATGGAAACCCCTCCCCCCCAACCCTCTACCCTGCCCAGGTTCTGAACACAGTACCTGGGAGGGCACAGTTGGAAGAGGGAAGCCCCTCCTCCATGCCCACCCAGGTCTCCGTAATATTTGCTAGGTCAGCCCAGGTCATGGACTGACCTGGCATTAATCAGCAACCCAGACAAATTGGAGAAATGGGGGGAATGGCTTCCTGACATGTGGCAGAGAGTGGGAGAGTCAGAATGAGGGACAGGCACGACTTGCCTGGTCCTGGTTCTCCTTACCTGAGAGCCCCCACATACACTCTTAGCATAAATCTCTCTGCCCAAAACCACAGAGATAGCTGCCCCCTCCATAACCTGGGTGAAAACAAACAAACACATGGATGATTGCCTTCGCTTTGAATGCGAAGCCAGTCAATCTCCCTTCGCCCCCACCCCTCTTTCTCTGTCCTCACCATGAATCGACTTAGTACCTCACGTGCTCCCTTCGCAAATAATAATCCGGTTTCTGCTTTCTTTTATTTTTTTAAAAAATTACCACGGCGTATCAATACCCGGCTGTCATTTGCTGGTGCTCAAAGGCCCCTAGGACTTGTGGGCGGCCATCAGCCAAAAGAGCAGCTGGGTTGGTTTTTTTGGGGCGGGGCGGGGAAAGCATTGTGTGCCCCGCCGCCGCTCTCTGGGTGGGCGCGCGGGGTGTCTTGCAGCAGCGGCACCGACACCCCCTCCCCGTCCCTCTGCGCAGCCCTTCGCCATCCCTTGCCAGCGGAGGGCTCTGCTCACGTCACCCGGGGACGCTTGCCCCCTCTGTTGCCCCTGCCCCGTGTACAGAAGGCAAGATCAAAAGAACGGGTTAACCGAAATATCTATGCATCGGCATTTCGGAGAAAAAAATAAGTTAAAAAATATATTTATTAACTGGCCACACGTGACTTTGGATGCGAAGCGGGATGGAAGAAGATTCCCGATACCCCTCTTGGAGCATGGTTTAGGGGGCGTGGTCGGGGTGGCGCCGAATCCAAAGAGGAGGAGCGTGCGGACTATAAAAAGGTTCGTGAACAAACACATGGATGAACCAAATCCAAGAACACTAGCTAGAAATAATAATAACTAAGGTACAGCCAAAATATCAAAACATTTCAAGGAGCCCTGTAGCCATCACAAAAGACAAATACAAAAGTGGAACAGGTGATACCTTTAGGCTACTATAAAAATAACAAAACATTGCTAATATTTCGAGGGCAAGCCTCTTCCTCAGAGCAGTACCAATAGGTAACAACATGGCAAAAGATGGATTTGCCAGGAATTATTTCTTAGTTGTAAAGTCCATGGCGACATGGAAAAAAGCCAGGCAGTTTACTTCAGGCTTGGAGATATGATGTTCTTTGGGCTGCCTCCGAAGAGAGGGGAGGGAGGAAGGGAGATGTTTTTATTGTCGCAGTCATTCCAAAGACATATCATGGATCTCATGTACACACATTCTCACCTCTCCCCAATGTGACTTGCCGAGACCAAAAGTCCATGATTTGTCAGCGACGAGAGGGGGGGGGTTGGTGTAGAAGGCCCATGCAAACAAGCAAACAAAATAATAATAATAAATTAAAAGAACAGACACAAATGCAAATCAATAACAGCAACAACAGAATGATAATAATGATATAATAAAGGAGAATCCAACCAACATAGACACTGCCAGCAAAGATGGTAAACAGAGAGGGGCTAGAGCTGCTACCTCCACCAGGACATCCAACCGGCCCCATCTCAGTTCCCCCAGGTTACGGATTGTTAGGCTGTAATGGGCCCTGCTGATGGTGAAAGGCAGAAGAAACCACCACCACCATTCTCAAACTCTGGAGAGTAATGATGCTATTTCTGTCTTCCTGTTTGCACTTACCAGGGCACATGGAATATACAGAAGAGGGCTAGATTCTCAGTGGTGCAGTTCTCATTTACCAGATAATTTATTTCTGAACTGAAGACACACAAAAAAGGAATAAGTTTTGACATTGCACTAGTGAAATGGAACTGCATTAGTGTTACATTAATGCTGTATTTTAACAGCTGCCACAAAAAATCAGAAATACATTGAAATTCTGTTAAAAACAGTGATTTTATTTCATAGTTGTTGTTACTTTTAAAGAGATGTGTTGTTATTTCAGTTTCAGTTTTTGCCTTTTGCTTATTAGCAGTGATATTTGCATCAAAACCCTGTTCATCAGAGGTATTTCTTCAGAAGCAACTATTTTAATGGTGTTTCTTTAAATGAGTTTTCTTTGTTTGAGAAAGCTTATTAATACTTTTGTCCTAATAGTTATTTTTCCTATGGTTTTGCACATACCCTTTTGCATGTCTTTTGTCCTCAGGGAAGTTTTGGATTTCAGAAAGACATTGATGAGAGAAGCAGTTCCTCAAAACCTAGCATCAATCAAAGCTTTCTTGTTAGCATCATACATTATTTGATATGTGGAAGAGGAATAGTGCCTTTCAAGTGAATTTTAAGAAGTTGATTGGGAAGGCATTGCACCATCAAGGGGGTTGCTACTAATTCAATCCAACTTTAGCTATAGTTTAAAAATACTATTTACAAGCAAATGCACTCCCCCATTCTTTCTGGCATGGGCTGTTGCAAGGAATGTGGGGAAAGAGATGGTGCTACCTTGGGGGCACTTGACACCTGCACAGAATCTTAGGACATTTATACACGACCCCAAAGCTGCGCTGCAAATGGCTCCCAGCTCCGGAGCTTAGAAATGTTTCCCCACCAGCTCCGGAGTTTAGAAAAATTAAGTGCAACCACGCCCCCATAAGTGTGACCCAGCACACCTTTCATGTACTTGCTCTCAGCAGATGAAAATTCCTTGATGCGGATAAGAGTGCCGGGCTCTCCTCGCTTGTCTGTTGTTTTTTTGCCTCCCGCCCCTTTAAGAGCCCCTTGAGAAGGAACCAGGAAGTAACGGGGCTCGTGGCAACTTCGACCGGCACCGGCAGGTTAGTAAAGGCTTCTTTTGTCCTTTTTCCCCTCCCTCCCCTCACGCCGACAGGAGCAGGAAGTGCTGAGGGGTGGGGACGCAGGAATAGAAACGAACCCCCAAGATCTCTGGTCCGAATTTAAGGGACCAGCGGATCTTAGGGGTCGTGTGAAAAGGCCCTTAGTTATTTATAGTATTAATGCACACATGCAGACATGCCCTGCTATAGTTGTAAACATATCCAAGTTACTGTGATGTTTGCAACACATGGATATAATTGTAATGTATCACTATGTGGCTTTGGCTATTTCCTCCCCAAAAAGGAGATAAGAACATAACATAAGAACATAAGAAGGGTCGTGCTGGATCAGGCCAAAGGCCCATCTAGTCCAGCTTCCTGTTTCTCACAGTGGCCCCACCAGATGTGTCTGAGAGTTAATGAGACTAGATATCTGTTTCCTGATACCAGTCCCCTGCATCTGGCCCTTGAACTACCCCAGTTTTAAGCCTGGAGATTACACATCTCCATCAAGGTTTTGTAACCTGTGATGGACTTTTCCTCCAGGAATCTGTCCAATCCCCTTTTGAAGGCATCCAGGCCACATGCCATCACCACATTTTGTGGCAGGGAGTTCCACAGACTAACAACATGCTGGGTAAAAAAAAATATTTTCTTTTGTTGGTTCTCACTCTCCCAACCCTCAATTTGAGTGGATGTCCCCTAGTTCTGGTATTTTGTGAGAGGGAGAAGAGCGTTCCTGTATCCACTTGACTCATGCCCTGCATTATTCTCTACATCTCAATCATATCCCCCCCAGGTGACTTTTTCCAGATTAAAAAGCCCCAAATGTTTTAGCCTTTCTTCATAAGGGATAGTCTCTCCAACCATGGAAGAGAGTAAACATTAGGAATAACAGCTGCAATATTTGTTACCAGAATAGAACAAAGTTGCTCCCGAAATTTTGTCTGAAATAAGCTTTAAAACTCCTCAGGTAAATTATGTGAGATATTCTGAGACAATCCAAAATAGTTTCAAAAGATTAGCAAGGTTTGTCTGCTGAGATTAATACATCCTTAGATGACCTAAAGTACAGATGTCTGAGAAGACTTAGGCCTCATCCCAGAAGAAGGATATTGTGGTAATGGTACATTACTAGCTTCGGTGGTTCAGAGCAAAGGGAACATGAAATGTATGGAATCTGGTGTCATCACTGTGTATAGACGGGCACAAAATGATTTTTTTCCATTTCATTTTTCATTTCATTTCCTAACAAAATGAAAAATGAAGTGCCTTTTTAAAAAATGAAACGAAACGAAATGGAAATTTTCATTTTGTTCCATTTTGTTTTTCATTTTGTTTTTCATTTTTTATTATTTTTAATTTTTTTATTATTTTGACAAGTGCCGATTTCGTCACTTGTCAAAATAAATAATAAATATAAGTGTCAATCAGGTGCTGTGCTGGGCCATGTGCCAGCCGATCGGCACGTGTAAAGAAAAAGTGCTGATCACTGGCAGGGCCCACACGCCAGCTGATCAGTACTTGTAAAAAAAAAAGCAATTGCCAGCAGGGCCCCACGCGACAGCTGATCGGTGCTTGTAAAAAAAAATGCTGATTGCTATCAGGGCCCTGTGCAAAAGTAAAATATATCTTCTGGTCTTGCCCTAACTTCTTTCAGTTGATTACCTTCTCTACAAACTGTAAACTGCCTTTCCCCTGGACCTGCACATTGTAGGGGTTTAATGCAACAAGGAAAATAATAATAATAAATTCTATTTTTTTGCAGCACCTGTAACTCCAAAGGTAACACAGAATCTGGCAAGCTGCCAATATGGTTATCATTTTGACCAAACTTCTGCAATACCTGGAGGAATAAAGAAGTGTAGCATAAATATGTTGTCTAGAGTGGTGGTCCCCAACCCCGGGGCCGCGGACCGGTGCCGGTCCGTGGACCGGTCAGCACCGGGCCGCCTGGGGACGCCGGGGAGGCTCCTCCCCTTTTCCTCTGCCGCCCTCCTCCTCCTCCTCTTCTATCCCGCGGGCAGCCGGTGGAGGAGGAAGGCTGAAGGAAGGCTGGAGGAGCGCAGGAGGAGCCGCCGCCTCCCTCCTCCGCCCACCGCCGGCGGCGGCGCATTCTCCTCCTCCTCTGCCCTCCTCCTCCTCGCCCTCCACCACCAGCAGCAGCAGCAGCAGCCACGGCGGCGTAACCTCCTCCTCCCGCCGCCGCCGCCGCCGAAGGAGCAGCAGCAGCAGCAGCGAGGGCAATTGCGGAGGGGCGGCGGTAGCAGCCACCACCCCCACAATCGCCCCCCGCCGCCACCGCCGCAATCGCCCCCATCCCGCCGCAAGCTGCTGCTGCCAATATGGAGGAGGAGGAGGAACCGGATCATTTTGACGGGCGGGTGCTTCCTGGGCCAGGAGCCGCGCGCGGTCTCGCTGCTGGCGCCGCGCTTGCTCCTGCTCCTGCTGCCGCCGCTGCCATGGGCCTCCTCCTCCGCAACCCCGCTAGCGGAGGAGGAGGCTGGAGGCGGCAATGAGTAAGTGGGGC
The DNA here is from genome assembly GCA_029282475.1 of Phrynocephalus forsythii. Classification (NCBI taxonomy): domain Eukaryota; kingdom Metazoa; phylum Chordata; class Lepidosauria; order Squamata; family Agamidae; genus Phrynocephalus; species Phrynocephalus forsythii. The sequence continues at coordinate 120,628,267 of JAPFRF010000010.1, forward strand.
ACCAGCAGCGAGACACGCGTGCGCTCCCGGCACTGGAGGAGGAGGCGGGGGCCTAGGAATATGAGTTCTCGTGCCTCCCCCTCCTCCTTCCCTCCCATCCTTTGCTTTCACCCCCTTTTGCCTCCCGCCTGGACCCCCTTTCGCATTCTCCCCCCCCCCACCCCCACCCCCAGAATTATCAAAAATTTCCCGGTCCGCGGGGACAAAAAGGTTGGGGAGCACTGGTCTAGAGTCATTGAATACCAGCATAATAGAAAATAAGAATATTTTAATTTCAGTAAATGCAATGACTATAATTAACTACTCGTCAAACATCAGTTTTAAAAGAACTTTTTCCAGTGCTATTTTCAACATCCTATTGTTTAACACTACACCAAAAATTCACATCTTGATACAAATGCATATTCCCACCATTGAGAACATGATGCACAACCATGGCAGGTAGCCCAAAAGGAACTTAAGGTAGAAAAATAATAAATCAAGCAGAACTGCAGTTGACCAATTGAGCTTTTCCAAGCTTTACTAAATTCTTCAAATGTTAGATGCAGATGTAAAGAATTCATCTGTAAATTTCAGAAACTTTGTATGTACAAAGTGTTAAAACCAGCTTGCTGTGGGAGTGGGGCAATGTGTAGCCTGCAAAATTTTGTAAACTTCCCAGAGAGGGCTATAAGTGATATGGGATAGTATATAAGCAGCACACTTTGCTTTGCTTGAAACAATGAATATGAAAGTGTGTTTAAATATGCAGCCAGGAAGTAGTTCACTACAGCAATTAGCTAGCTACTGCTTAGCAAGGCAAATGAATCCTAAACATCCTGGCAGCCAAATGATATATTATTTTGATTATGACTTACAATGATGATGTACACATATCTGAAAGTTGGTACCCATTAGTTCCTTTGGCCTTGTATTGCAGTAACTGCAAGATATTTTACTTTGCCCTTGTATTGACACTCACTGCAAGATATTTTTAAAAGTTGTAAGGAAGTGGTTTTTTAAAAGTGCTTGTGCCTAAAGCTTTTTGAATGCTATAAGACTTTTCTATGTTACATCAACTTTGAAGTATTTTGTGTACATGGAACATAGAAGCAATGTGGAGAAATAAAGCTTGTAGAATTAAAGAAGCTGATGTTCTCTGGAATTATTGTAAAAATGAAAATACTGTATATACTCAAGTATAAGTTGGCCTGAGTATAAGTTGAGGCCCCTAATTTTACATTTTAAAAGTGGGGAAATTGATGGACTCGAGCATAACCCATGTCAATATTTCCCTCCACTGCCTTCCCCAAGCTAGCCCTAATCCTCCTCCTCCTCCGATGGGGGAAAGAGGTGGCAGGATTTTTAAACTGTTTTTCTCTCCTGAAGCAAGCTCCAATGGTGGACATTGGTGCTTGTTTTGGGAGAGAAAAAGGTTCTTAAAAAATGACAACTTCTCCCTCTCTGTGCCTGAAGGTTGGGGGGAGGGGGAAGAAGTGGTGGTTTTAAAAACTTTTCTCTCTCTCCCAAAGCAAGTGTGGACATTGGCATTTTCTTCGGGAGAGAAAAAAGTTTTTAAAACCCACTGCTTCCCTCCCCACCAACCTACCATATTCACCCAAGTATAAGTCGAGGGCCCCTTTTTCAGCCCAAAATTAGGGCTGAAAAACTCAACTTATGTTTGAGTACATACAGTACTTCTATCTTGATACTCAGATGACATTGTGATTTGATTGCTAATGACTCTTTAGTTTCATTCTGAAATTAACCCTTTATTGGGATAAATACAAGCTGTAATGAACAGGTTTTGATTTTTTTCCCTGGGAGGTCTTTAATGTTCTATAAGAGTTCTAGGGTAGTCCATCATTAGTTCATCTAATGTGGTACATCTTTAACTTAAGCAAAAGAAGAGGCCTGCTGTGTTGAATTAAGGATCCATCCAGTCCAGCATCTTATTTCCTCCACTACCCTTATTATCTACCCAGATGCTTCACAAAACCTCACCAGTTGATTTATAATGTTTTGACTTCTCTTAACTGCATGGCAGCAATTGGTATTCCAGGTCAAGCTGCCTCTGAATTGTGATTTGATTTGGCCAGTATGGAAAAAGGGGTCAGATGCATCCACAAACTAAAGATACACTGAACACTAATTGACCCATGGCTTGCAGTCAGGAATAAAGCAAAGTATCACTGAAAATATAACGTTGTTATTGCATTATTTGTTAACAATTGTAGTGACCTTGTGTTCCAGTTATTTACCCCCCTCCCCCATAAGCTCTATACATGTATTTCCCAAGGCTCCTGTATTTTTGAACATAACATAGACATACACTGTCTTGAAAACATACCACTTTAAGACAACCTGCTCCAGATGCTTTAAGAAGTAATGCTTTAAGAAGTAATGTTTGAAAGTGCTCAGATTTTATTGATGATGATTTAGCAAGAAACTAAACTTGAGAATGCTGCAAGGAACAAAATGCATCTCTTCTGGATTGACATGAGTTGCATTCACTTTAGCAGCAGCAAAGGAAAGGAGTTGTGATTAAAATGATGGCAGCTCTCCTGTCTCAATGAGCAATGGAGAAGATGCCTGTTTTGAGGCATAACTTGGTATTCCCTGTGCCCATTTGTAATATCTGAAGTCCCTGGTTGCAAAGTGCTATGTAAACATATAGTCCTGGAGATCTTGGCCAGTCACATTACTCAAAGGGGAAATCATGAAGATGGGAAAGGTAAAAGTCAAGGAGGTAAGAGGTAACTGCCCATGATAGCAGTTCACTGGCATCAACATTGTGTTGGCTTTACTACTGATGTGTGTAATTTTTCAAACAGCAATACATTTAAGAATCAGCAAATACACCAACACTCCAGCATCTGTACAGAATGTGTGGCATGTAAAACTGTGGAAAACAGACAACTCTGATTATGGGACTTATGAAGTGTTTGTAATAAGGTGGCTTCTGACAGACATTTAAATAGATTCCCCCAGGCATTGCCTGAACAGCAACTCTGTTCTGCTGCTTTGCACATGTACTGCAACAGCTGCAGAGAGATGTTAGCTGGCAAAGTAAGTGTCTCCTTGCAGCTTTCACCAACAGCCAAGCTACAATGTAAGGGTGACTACATGGAGTTTGAATTAACTAATGAGTGACAGAGCCCAGAAGAACACACCATGCTGCTAAGCTGGCACTACCCTGTCACTCTTCAATTGCCTATGAGTGCTGGAAAACAGGCAAGCCAGGTACAACAAATTGCTTTGGACAAAGGCCACAATTTTATGTAAACCTGCAGCAAGGGATCCAATTAACCCAACTGAGCTTTTAGAAGGTTGCCCAGCATGGAATACCATTTCCCTAGCTTCACACTGTGTGATGGTGGACCCTGGGGTTTCTGGCCCCGTAGATGATCTGAAAGAGCAGCTGAGTGCTTAAAGGAAAATGAGCAATTATATCTGATCTGTCACTGCACTCCACAACTACAGCAGGGGTTTACTATGACTTTTTTCCCAATGGGAGTAGTGACAAACATTGTAGAAGGAAGGAAGGCTGGGAGGTACATCATCATGAACAAATTTCTGGCAAAAGAAACAGAAAATGAATAGGTAAGAAAAAGAAAAAACTAAAGTTTGATTTACACATTTTTGCTATGATTTGGGACGTTGACAAGCTAGAAAACAATAGTACAGTGGCAGCAAACTTTTGGCACTCCAGATGTTTTGGACCACAACTCCCAGAATTCCAAGCCTGTACTGACAATAGAGATCGGCACAAAATGAATTTTTAATTCATCTCGTTATTCATTATTTGTTTCATTAGTTAACGAAATGAATAAGGAACCAACCCATCAAAGAAAAAAAAAGTTCCATTTTATTCATTTCATTTTTCATTCCTGACACTTACCTTGCCTTCAGTCCCCGACCTTCAGTGCTCCAAAGCAAGTGCCTCTCAGCTGTGAAAAGATGTTAATTTTTTTAAAAAATTATTATTATTTTAAAAACCAAGCACTGACCCAGTCTGAGAGCCACACAGTCAACACAATAATTTAAAGAAAAAATAAATTAAATTTAAAAAAAAAACAGTGCCAACCTGGCCATGGGGGCCACGTGGTCGGCGCTGGAAAATTAAAAAATAAAATAAAAAATATTTAAAAATGGTGCCCACTGGCAGGCCCCCGCAAAAGAAAGAAAGAAAGAAAGAAAGAAAGAAAGAAAGAAAGAAAGAAAGAAAGAAAGAAAGAAAGAAAGAAAGAAAGAAAGAAAGAAAGAAAGAAAACCTAGGTCTGACCCATGGACCACCTGGTCTCAGGCCAACCAGAAGTTTTTTTAAAATATATATATAATAAAAAAATTGGCATGCACGGAAGCAAGCACCTCTCAGCTGTGAAAAGGGGGGGAGCCCCCAGCGGTGGGGACTTTTTAAAAAATTAAAAATCAAAAAATCGAAAAGCAAACAAACAAAAAAGTGCTGACCCAGCCCGGGAGCTGCATGGTTGGGACAATAAATAAATAAAATAAATAAATAAATAAATAAAAACAGTGCTGACCCATCCCCAGGGTTGCGTGATTGGTGCTGGAAAATTTAAAATATAAAATATAAAATATATTTTAAAATGGTGCCTGCCTGCAGGCCACAACAACAACAACAACAACAACAACAACAACAACAACAACAACAACAACAACAACAACAACAACAAACTAGGTCTCGCCCATGGGCCAGACAGTCTGGGCCAACCAGAAGTAAAAAAAAGAAAATTTTAAAAAAGGGGAGGCTCATGAGGAAGCAAGCGCCTCTGAGCTGTGGAAAAAAAAACCCTGGGGAAAATAAATAAATAAAATTAAAAAGCACCTACCCAGCCTTGGAGTGGTGCAGAAACAAAAAGTAAAAAAAAAAAAACTAACAAAACAAAACAAAATACAAAATGATTTTTTTTTAAAAAAAAACACACATTTCCTATTAACAAAATGTTTTTTAAAATGTTTCATATTAATATAAAGAAACGAATAACAAAATGAAACACCATTGTGGTGTTTGTGCCCATCTCTAATTGCTAATGACAAAGGACTGTGGTCCAAAACATTGGGAGTGCCAAAGGTTCGCCATCACTGCTATAGCTGAACACAATGTGAATTCTGACATAGCTATATACACTGTGGCCAATTCCTTCTGTGGAGCTTCGCCTACACAATGGGAATGGTGCCATCAGCCACAGCTTGCTGCTACTGATTTACTAGGTTTTTTTTTAAAATTTAGGTTGCACATAGCTCAAACACAATGAGATGAACTTCAAAACTGGAAAAGAAAATCAGACAATTTCCTGCTGCTGATGATATCATTCCTGTTGTGCAGGTAAAATCCTACCAACAAGATTTTGGCCTATAACATCACCTGAGCATTAGATGTTAATTAACACTGACTGTTTGAAGTCAATGTATTTTGTGCAGTTTCTTTGCCATGTAAGTATATGAAATGTTGATAAAATGGAACCTGCCATGACTCCTTCACAAACATGCAGAGTAGCTTTCCACTTGAAATTCCTTCAAAGCGCCAAATTCCTTCAAAAAAAGAAATGAAAGAAAATTCATCAGTCTTTCATGGTGGTGCAGCCTTGACCACTTGTATATTGCGAGCATACATGTTAAAGCTAAGAATGAGCTTTCAACTCTGCTTTAGATGCACCAATCATGTGACAGAACGTTGAAAGAATCTGAAAGATGGAAATTATAGGTAAGGCATATTTTGCTTCCCAAATGTCTCACAACTTTGACTTTTTGTATGGCAGTTGCTTCTTTGAAACAAACATGTGACTGGCCCCAACTTTTCCCATGCTAAGAAGGTATTTTAAGAGGTTTCCCTTTAAAATCATATCCATAGCGATGAAGTTTGATTTTTCAAAGCAAATGATTGAATAGACATCACAAAGGAACTGTAGGTTATAGAATTAAATGTTTTACAACACACATAGTTTTACAGAAATGATTGAAGGAAGCAGCTATATCATCCTTACATTGGCTTCAAAAACCAGATCTTGTATACTCTGTTCTAGAAGTATGTTCGTATTTTTGCAGTAATCACTTGGAAAATCAAGTGAAGCCTGAAGCCTGTTGCAATTAAAGCTGTAGCTGTACTATACTCTTCAAACATTATTTTATGAAGAAACTAGCAGGCAATGATTCTAGTCATGTTGGTCTTTGACAATGCTCTAGTAAGTTCCCAGCATGGGACTAAAAGGGTTCCAGGGCAAAGCTGTTCTGAAGAATTTGGTGCCATGGGTAGATTTATGATCAGAGTCTACATTACCTTGGTATGAGGAACTTGCATTATCTCCTGTCTTTGGATTGGTAGGCTGTATTTCTTAATAGTTAGAGATACAAAGATGAGATATTAGGATTTTGGGGATCAAAAGGAAATTTCCTACAGGAGCACAGATTAATCATTTGGGAAACATTGCCCCTATTTCCTTCTGTGCCATCACACTCCCAAACCTCAGAAGTTCATTTGATGACCTCTGACTTCTACTAGGTTAGTGTGCTGAGATGGTTCTCAGTAGACAAATATATGAATCAAGGGATCTCTCATGATATAAAAAAATTAAAACCCCTGCTGTAGTTCCTGTCCTTCCCATTTCTCCATTGTGTCCCTTCTTTCTCACCAATACTCAACACAACTCATATTTGTGCATCCAAGAAGCAGTCAAAGAAACTGTAATTTCACAAACTGAAAAGAAACTGAAATTTCACAATTTTGTCTGTCTGTCTGCCTGTCCGTCTGTCCTTCCGTTCAGTGGTACCTTGGTTTAAGAATGCCTCAGTTAGCCCAAAAATGGTTTAAGGAAAAGAAATTATTGGAAATGGGAATGCCTCCATTTTAGATTTTTTTTTCAGTGGAATGCCCCAGTTTACATTTTTTCCATAAGACATTAAAAGTTGAAGTGTGGTGTTGAAAAGAATGGGGATGCCTCAGTTTAAGATGACCTCCTCAGGGAGGCTGACATGGTTTGCTTTACCCTGTTGGTTCTTCTTGATTTGTCAGCAGCCTTTGATACCGTCGACCATGGTATCTTGCTGGATCGGTTTGCCGAGCTGGGGATCGGAGGCCTTGCGTTTAGCTGGCTTCAGTCCTTCCTTGGCAACTGACCTCAGCGAGTGCAGCTGGGGGATGAGCTGTCGGCTCCATGGATGCTCCCTTGTGGGGTGCCCCAGGGGTCGGCAATCTCCCCTATGATATTTAATATGTATCTGAGACCACTGGCTGAGGTCATTAGGGGATTTGGAGTCTTCTGTCATCAATATGCTGATGACATGCAGCTCTATCTCTCCTGTTCAACCTCTGCAGTGGAGGCGGTACACTCCCTCATAAGAACATAAGAACATAAGAAGAGCCATGCTGGATCAGGCCAAAGGCCCATCTAGTCCAGCTTCCTGTATCTCACACCGGCCCCACCAGATGCGTTTGGGAGCGCATGAGACTAGATATCTGTCTCCTGATACCACTCCCCTGCATCTGGCCCTTGAAGTACCCTGGTTTAAAGCCTAGAGATTACACATCTCCATCATGGTTTGTAACCCGTGATGGACTTTTCCTCTAAGAATCTGTCCAATCCCCTTTTGAAGGCATCCAGGCCAGATGCCATCACCACATCCTGTGGCAGGGAGTTCCATAGACTTACAACGCGCTGGGTGAAAAAATATTTTCTTTTGTCAGTTCTTACTCTCCCAGCACTCAATTTGAGTGTATGTCCCCTAGTTCTGGTATTTTGAGAGAGGGAGAAGAGCTCCCCTGTATCCACTTTACTCATACCCTGCATTATTTTGTATGTCTCAATCATATCCCCCCTCAAGCGCCTTTTTTCCAGACTAAAGAGGCCCAATTGTTTTAACCTCGATCTGTGCCTTGAGGCGGTCATGGAATGGACCAGGACTAACAGGCTCAGAATTAACCCAGAGAAGACTGAGGTTCTGTTCTTTGGGGCACCTTTCGTGGGGTACAGTGGCCCCCTCCCCAGTCTGGGGGGTGTTACCCTCTGGCCTGTGGACAGGGCCAGAAATCTGGGAGTCGTCTTGAATCTGGCCTTATCCATAGAGGCCCAGGTGATGGCTGTTTCCAAGTTCACCTTTTTCCACCTATGTTAGATTGCCCAGATTAGAATGTACTTTGATGAGGCTTCCCTGAGAGCAGTTGTGTAGGCTCTCATGATCTCAAGGATTGACTACTGCAACGTTCTCTACGTGGGGTTGCCCTTGACCTTTAACGGGTACAGAATGCGGCAGCCAGACTGATGGTGGGTGTGCATAGATACAACCATGTCACCCCAGTTCTGGCCCATCTGCACTGATTTCCCATTGCCCTTTGGATAAGGTTCAAGGTCTTGGTTTTAATTTTCAAAACCCTCCACGTCCTGACTACCTGTCGTAGCATATATTCCAAAGATCAACTGAGGCCTGGCCCACTAGAATAACGCAGGTGCTCTCACTCAGGTTGGCCATACCCAGGGAGGTGCAGAAATCTGCAACCTGAAACTGTGCCTTCTCTGTGGCTGGCCCCTCCCTCTGGAATCATCTTCTGAGTGAGGTGCACCTTGCACAATCCATGCCTGCCTTCAAAAAAGCTTTAAAAACCTTGCTTTTTAGGGAGGCATTTGGTGACCTTAATAAATGTTTCCTTTTTTCCTTCCCCCCCCCCACTGCCTTCCCATTGAATATTGAATAATCTTGTCGATTTGCTTATAGATAGATAGATAGATAGATAGATAGATAGATAGATATAGATATATAGATATAGATATAGATATAGATAGATATAGATATACTGTAGGTATATACACATTTTATTTTTCTATCCTCTGTTTTGATATTCTTTTTATTTTTCTATCCTCTGTTTTGATTATGTACTGTTTCTTTATTGGGTTTGTGTTCCCATTTTGTTAACCACCCAGAGTTCTTTCGGGAAGATAGGCAGTATAAAACTGAGTAAATAAATAAATAAATATAAGAAAATTTTACATGGAATGCCCCAGCTTGCCTTTTTTTCTGACCTCTGGAATGAATTAATTGGTTTTCAATACATTCCTGTAGGAATATACTTAAACCGAGGTACCATTATACGTATGTAATTATTGAGCTGTCTTGCATTAGTTTTTTTAAAAATGTGAAAACATCATTCAAGTACATGAACTGCAGAAATTTTGCAAGCAACCTTGTGTAATGTGATGCAGTTTTGCATAACTTTCACAAACATACACATTGCTCTCTTTGTGTGTGTGTGTTAGCAACACAAAATAGGCATCTTTGCATACACTTTTCAACTTGGGACCTGCACAGAAAGATGCAAACACTCAAAGATATCTGTTGTTTGATTCATATATAGGTTCCAACAGTGTGAACAGAGTGGGTTCTCATGTGCAAATGAGATTAACTCCCCCTTGATTCCCACTAGAAGTTGGAAACAAAGAGAGGCAAATCTGCTGGTGCTGAAGTCATGAAATCCTGTTTTAAAATTATTTGCCCAGTAGTAAATCATATTGGGTTCTAGGCATGGGTTTTTTAGACTTAAAAATATTTTTGAAAGGGGACTATGAACCCTATAATTCTTCATTTTGGAAGTTGCACCTGATAGGCAGAGACCTAAATGTGTCTCATCAGAAAGAATGAGTTATGGTGTAAGCCTTTCTTTCCTAACACAGCCTAGACACATGTAAAGAAAAGAAGCTGCTTCACTGTAAAAATCCATTTAATTAGGGCTTCATCCCAAGTGAGTAATATTTGTTAGTTGGAACACCCAGAACAGACACACCCAAGCCAGAGACATATGTACAAACAAAGACACACCCCTCTAAAAGGCAAATATTTTTTGCCAGTGTGAATTTGCAGGGACCAAATAGCAAACAACGAGGGCATAATTTATTTTGTGGTTCTTTTTTTCCTGACAGTTTTCTACCATCCAAAGAAATCTCGGATCCTAACTTTTCATTCTGCAAAGAGAATGAAGGTTGTGCTCCCAGAAAGACATATTCCGCTAATTGAATAACTCCTTTATAGTACTGGTGTTCCTCCATTTGCGAAGAAAAGGGTTAACCCAAGGTCTGGATCAATTCTACATGTTTCGTTCTGCATCTGGTCATATTATATCTGAACTATGCAACACGGCGTGGATTGATTGCTCTATCACATTTTTAACACACCAGTAACTGAACATTTCTATTTGCTGTGCAATTGAAAACACAAAACAAGACAAGAAAAGCATTAAAACTATTATAAAAGAACAGGTAAAATGAAATGAAATCACCAGCAGCAGATAATACATCATATTGTAAAATCCAAAGCAGGAATAAAACAATTGCAATTAAGATATAAAGCAATATTGACAGTTCCTAATATGTCTGGAAAAGTGAGATGCAGTCAGTTGGCAGTAAGTGGACTTAAGTATAGTTGAGCCCCTCTAGAAAGGCCATTCCACAGAAAGAATGCCACTGGTGAAAAAAAAAAGAATCTGACTTCTAATAATCTGTCTTGCCTCATTTGATCAAGGCCTTTAGCAAAAGATTTCAGGTTGGATGCTTGGCAGGTAAGTGGCAAAACAGTCTTTCAGGTGACCTAACCCCTAGATTTCAGGTTACATGGCAGATGGCAAAATAATGACAGACTGTGATAAGTCAATCTCCATTTACAGTCCAGCTACTGTTTAAGATTTTCCGGTGTTTTAGCTCCGTGTAGATCGCAACAGTCCAGGTTTATCAGATTTATAAGCTACAAGGAACATCAAGATGCTGTGTTCCTTGCATTCGCTTTTGTGGTTAATGTCCTGAACTTGCTCTATCGCCTTTTCTCTAGGCACCCTGAAAATATGCACTGAATTACGGTGAAGGGTTCACACGTGCCATATAATAACCTTTAGCATACAAACAAGCATCAAACCCAGTCTGTGTGAAAAATGTTGGGTGCCAATATGGGAGGCAAGGGACAATGTAGAAGTAATATGTCCTCCTGCAATTCTTTATAATCAGTAACTCTTCCAGTAGTCAGCACACATTCTACTTTGCACACCCTCAAGTCATGATCCCTCTTAATTGGTTGTGAAGCATTAGTATCGATAGCTAGCACAAGAAAATAAATCAGCCAATTAGGTTTCATTTCCCATGGCCATTCCTTTATGCTAACGGTACTGATTTGTATAAAATCTTAATGGGAGGACAAGATTTGCTCCTGAGATCAGTAATAAGTCATGTGTTTGCTAACCAGCCAGAAGGCATGGTCAATATAAAACATCCTGTTTCAATCACATTTGTCCTTTATCCAAACGATTAACACTTAAAAGGCTCAGTTTATTGAATATCATTCCTCTGTTTTGGCCTTCATGTGCATTTTAAAGGGCACCCAACTATTGCTTTTTGAAGCCCTTGGATCATTGCTTGACATTTTTCAGTAATGCCCAGAATTGTGGAGGAAATGGTAAATGGAAGCTGTGAAACTGGCTTATCCAGAACTGTAGATTTCTAATGTAAGCAATTTTCCTTCCCAGGGTCATACCAACCTTGAGGAGGAGCAGATGGTCAAACAGTGTGCTGCAGGTGATCTGTTATTAGAGCAGAAACCACATTTGTGTGCCAAACACATAATTCAAGAGCACATCTGTCAGCTAGCAGAGCTGCAAACAAAGCCATGTTTTGCTTCTGAAAATCCATCACAGAACAGAGCAGGTTAACCAGCCAGACATGGCATGGGGTTAAAACTTCTGCTGTAACTATCATGCATTTTCTGCAGTTAAGGGATTCCCTCTTCGACTGATGGCTTATTGGTAACATGCAGTTACATTATAGATATTGTTTGTATTTCTTGAGACTAGGAAAGGCACACATGGAACATAGAGACCTACCGCAGTTAGGCTTTGAATCTCATTTTGCTTAAAATCAAATCACCTTAAAATTCACCTACCACATTTCCAATCACTTTTTCCACAGAGCCCCCTTGGCCATGGCCCTTTTCAGCCACTGTGTTGGCTTTTCTTGTGACGGACACCAGGGGTGGTGTTTTTTTTAAACTGATTTCTAGACCGCTTTCTGAAGAGATTTGGCAAAACTGCAGACACAATGCACCAGTTTTTCCTGGGTTTCCCCCTCTGTATGCTTTATCCTGCCATCGGAAAAGCCAAACAAGAAATCCTCCTGCAGTGTAATCATTTCTGCTGACTTCTCTGGTCCTTCTACTTCCTCTTTTGGGTGCAATTTTCCTTTTATAACTCAGGTAATCTACGGAAGTAGGCTATCAAAATCAATGTGCCACATTGTAAGTAATCTAAAGAGAGAACCGGAAAATTAGCTACATTACTTAGAATGGTAGATCAACAGCATGACGTTACACTAAAAAACAAAATTCCGAAATAGAAGCAGATAATGGGAAAATGACGGACAAAATCAGATCAAAAAGCAGTTTAGCAAAGTACGGATGAGGAAACCAGTTTTGGGGAAAACACCCAAGTGCGGAATGCTGAATCTCTTCAGTGACCACATGACTGGGGGAGGGCAAAAGGTGATTCAAAAAAAAAAGCAGTTGCTGTTTGAAGTGCAGTAGCAGCCACAGGTTCATTTCCCCCTGATATAGCTTTCTATATGGATTAGATTAGGCAGTGGCTGTCAGCCAATTTATTAACACCAAGCAAATGCCTCAACTTTATCCCAGGTGGATTTATTTACAAACATCAGCAACTTGCATTTACTATACGTGCCACTCTAGCCCTTCATTCTTTCATGTGTTCTTGTCTTATATGGTTGTGACCAGCCCACTTCACTCTAATTTTTAAAATTCCACAAGTGAATTCTCTTCAGAAGAGTTAGAAGAGAGATTATTTAGAGAATTTTCTTTTGAAATTTTCTAAACAAGCCCAGAATCACAAATGCTCAGTTTTTTTTTTAAAGAGTAGTGCCTTTAGCTGAGGGCAGACTGTGACTCTGGATAGGTGACTGAAATTTTGCCCACCCAGCCCAAAATAGAGAAGCAAGACACGCCCACTTGGGTTCAAATTGGGCCACAATTTTATTGATAACATAATTAACTCAAAACTGTCAAGGGGACCTGGAATGTAGTGCAGGCAGCTACTGTGCTACATTGTATTTTTCTCCTGTTTGAAATTGATTCAGGGAGATTCCCTTCTCGAAGGGATGCTGCCCACCTGTTCAGCATCCTCACCATGTGGAATCTACAACCCCAGGACAGCCCCTAGTTTAACCTACCATGGTCATCTTAACTTTGTTTAATCCTAATACCTTACTGATGGCATTTAATTTGTCTGATGGCTGTCAAGTGCCTTAAGGGCAGCTTTCCTAGGCCATACCTGAATCCCTGTACCTCTTGAACTACCCACCAGCATTGTGACTGGCAAAGTAACTAAACACTCTGCTCAAAACCAAAGGAAGAATGGGATGGGCAAAAACTCACCACCACTCCATGCCAATTTGAATGACAACCTAAAATTCCCATCCGGCCCCAAAGCTACCAGATAATTTCAATCTCTCCTTACTATAGGATAGGTGGGGCTGAGCTTGCAATCAAGAAGAAGGAAGAGCAATGGAGGAGCTGGGCTAAATAGCCTCCCAGCCCCTCCCTGCATATCACATTTTGGTGCAAACCCTATGGTGCCAATGATCCATCCAAATGGTCAAAGAAGCCCCACCCACAAACCTTGTCTGAGTTGGGGCAGCCATTGGTGAACAATCATAAGTAGACATTGGCATGACCAGAAAAAAATATGATGTTTCGAGTTTTCAATTGTCGGAACGGGTCAGTTTAGGTTCGTTTCCGTTTGTCGTGAAATTTTTCAAAAAATTGTCATTTCGTTTGTCGTTTGTCGTTTCCACTGCGATTTAGCACGATTTGACTTCCCAGAGCATAGGGGCATCCCGCAATCAAGGCTGGTGCTAGGCGTTTTTGTGCCCTAGGCAGCAGGCAGGGTGGGGGGCAGAGGTGGGGGGAGGTGCGGGTGGGCGGCGGTGGCGGGGGGGCATGGACGGGCGGCGGGCGCAGGAGGGCGAGTGGGTGGGCACCGGCGCGGGCCACAGGTGGGTGGCGGCGCGGGCAGATGGGTGAGTGGGCAGTTAGGATATCACTTAGGAAGGATAGAGGTTCTGTTCTTGGTTTGTACCCCAAATGTGTGTGTGTGCAAGCAAATTGAAGTTGGGAAAATAGAAAATAAATGGTAGTATATAATATATTTTTAAAATAAATCCACACCTCCCACTCCCAGTCGAACCTCCCCCTTTATCCAATATCAGAAAAAATCCTCAAACTTCCAGAGAAGAAATAAAGAGTAAACTGCTATTCCCTTCAGCAAACAAAGCTGCAGGGAATCAAAGAAATTATTTTCTAAATTCAATTCCCTCCCTGCCTGCCTAACTTAAATCCTAAAGCCTCCAGCCTCCCTATTCAATCTCAATCGGATCACACCAGCACCAGCAGCCAGCCCTCCTCCCACAACCACATCCATACACCTGACTGCGATTTCTGGAAGGTGCCTCAGCATCCAGAAGTGTCAGTCAAAAACCTGGCGATGTCATTGGTGGAATGGTTCAAACAATTTGCATGTTCCCATCCCATGGCCAGCCCAAATGGGCAGGTCTAAAAGAATAAAAATAATAATAAAATAAAATAAAATAAAATCAATACGACGTTTTATTGCTAAAAAAAACCCACTGCTGCTACTATAAAAATTCAGGCATTTAAAATAAATAAATTTCACATGTTTCTGTGGTGATTTGGTGTGTTTTTTGACCATGATTTCAAAAGAAAAATTGTGGTCGCCATTTTGGATCCCCCCACCGCATGGCATGCAGCAAGACAGACGATGAGGATGACCACCCCCCAGCCTGGTGCAAGCAGCCCAGGACAGGATAAGAGGGGGTGAAGGCCGGGGACCCCCCAGAAATCACCCCTCTGGTAGGTGGCAAAGCCTCAGGCAGGCATATTTTCCCCTGCTTTTTTGGCCAGGAGTCGGGTTTTTTTTTTTTTAAAAAAAAAAAACTTTTAAAACTTTTTATGTTCTTCGCATTGCTCGATCGCCGTGATGCCACAAACGGAAACGAAAAACCCGACCAAATTTTTCTTTTTTCGGTTCGAGTTTGAGTTCTGACGGCTTAATTATCATTACCATTTCCGTTACGTACCGGAAACGATAACCGAAAACGGAAATGACAATTTCGCCAAGTTGTGCCCATGTCTAATCATAATGCCTTTAGTTGTTCTGCAGATGTAAATATTAACCTGATCTGTTCCTCTCATTTCTTTGTCACACAATCACCAACATCATGATCCATATTTTTCATATATTAAGAATGCATAGTACAAAATGATAGTTATACCTGTGTTAGCTCTCCAACATTCTTCCAACGGGAAAGGGAACATATTTATTATTATTTATTTTTTTAACAAATATTTTTAACCCAACAGTTTCCTTAAAAGGACGCAAGGCAGCTTACATCATTTTAGAAACAGCATTTAAAAGCAAAAAAAGTAAGTGTACAAATATTAAAAAAGATTTTTAAAGGTATTATAATAAGTTAAATAAAATCAATAGTAAAACACATTTAAAATGACAAAGCACAACAACACCTCTCAGAACACATCTTGGCTGGCTTGTGTAAGGAAAGTGAAGATGGCCCCCACGTAGCTTCATGTGGGAGAGAGTTCCAAAGTCTGACAGCAGCAAAAACATACAAAATCCCCTGTGACTGAACCAAGTGCACATATCAGCCATGCTTACATATGAATCTTATATATATTTAGGATGCAATGAATAAGTTGGCCATCTCCTTTGTTGAGACAATGAAATCTGTGGATAAGATACACACACACACACACACACACACACACACACACACACACAGAGACTTGCATAATATACATTTGACTTGCATAAAACCAAACAGAGATGGGGAACCTGAAGGGTGTCTAGCTGATTAATCATTAAGAAAGCATAGCCTAAATCAAAAGGTACCTACTTGATAAATCACTTAAAATACTCTAAAATATGACTGCATTGTGCAGTTTAAACCAAAAACTGCATAACTGGTATGTGTACTCAGATATACCCAGCTCTCACCATTGGATGCAAATGTTCTTGAATCCCCAGGTGAATAACAAATGGTTTTTTTAAAAGGTAAACAACATTTGAAAATTTTCCTTTATCCGTGCAATATTTTAAAGCAGGATTCTGGTCACAGATTTAAATTTAACAGAAAATAAGGTAATAGGAGCCTAGGATGACTTGTCATTTCCATTTTCTCTCTCTTTTCTGAAGCTCAGTGTTCTTTAGATAAGAAGCAAAATGCTGAATTTCAAGGAGAAAATTATTCAAAGAGAGTGATAGCAAGTGTATTTTCAAACCGGTTTAGATCTCTGGAGGAAAGGCCTCAAGAGGTTTAAAAACACAGTGCTGGTTTAAAATGCCATGCCCTTCTTCCTGGGAATTGCTCTTGTATTATGTAGAATAAAGTAGTACTTCTCCTATTAATGGGGATTCTTCAACAATTTCTCCAATTGTATTTTTATTGCTTTTGATCCCATCACAGCATTCATTTTCCCCCATAGGCAGACAAGGCAACTGTACAGAAAGTGTGTTCTCTGTGGAATGAGTAAAAGAAATTAGTGTGGATAGAGTGAAAGGGGTTAACAAAAAAATTCTGAAGCTAGAAATAGCAACTCATGTGTAGTCATGGGCATCTGGGGAAGGGTTGCAATTATTTCAATGAGGATAATGTTTCTGTTCTTCGTGAGGAAAGATGAGGTGGTTACCATGTTTTCCGTTGCTCCCTACTTGTTTCTGGCATCCATGTCAATGTGTTATGTGTTGCTCATCAGACTTGGTCCTCTGATTGTTCCAGGTGTGACTATTAGCAGGAAAATCTTAGAAGAACAGAATCATTGCATAACTGAATTGGAAGGGGCCTAGAAGATCACTGAGTACAACCCCTTGCTCAGTGCAGGAATCTAAATTGAAGCAGATCTGACAGACAATTGCAAATTTTCTCTGGTACTCTGCATTCATTGGAATGCTCACCATTAGAGATGGACACGAAATGAGCAATTTTTCGTTTTCGTTTTCAGTTTTTTGTTTCATTACATAACAAAACAAAAAACAAATTTTGTCTCCAAAATGAAACAAAACGAACTGAAACAACAGAAATTTTGTCGTGCATTTCATTTTTGTTGCGGCAAATACATTGAACTGTAATGAATGCTAACGAAACAGCAATTTTTCATTTTCGTTTTTGTTTTTTCA
Source organism: Phrynocephalus forsythii (assembly GCA_029282475.1). Classification (NCBI taxonomy): domain Eukaryota; kingdom Metazoa; phylum Chordata; class Lepidosauria; order Squamata; family Agamidae; genus Phrynocephalus; species Phrynocephalus forsythii. The sequence goes on from JAPFRF010000010.1 coordinate 120,645,512, forward strand.
TTTTATTATGTAACAAAATGAAAATGATTTTTTTTGCAAAAAATTCACGAAAAATGAAAACGAACCAAAACGGACCCCCTAAACAACAAACAACAAACGAAACACCATTTTTTTGAATCGTGCCCATCTCTACTCACCATTCCCTGAGCTAATGGTTCCATTGCCATACTAATATTCAGCTTACATTATTATGGCACATTCTGCACATTCGGATGATCAAGAACAGAATCTGCCTGTCCTCTGTGCAACTGCCTTTCAGGTATTTGAACAGTGGAATCATATCTGCCCTCAGTCTTCTTTTCCCAAGGTTAAAAAGGTAAAGGTTTTCCCCTGCACATGCGTGCTAGTCGTGTCCAACTCTAGGGGTGGTGCTCATCTCCATATTCAAGCCAAAGAGCCAGTGTTGTGCAAGTCCATGGCCACGTGGACGGCATGGCTGCAAGGAAACCCTGTTTTACCTTCCCGCTTTTTACGGTGGTACCTATTTATCTACTTGCATTTACATGCTTTCGAACTGCTAAGTTGGCAGGAGGTGGGGCTATCAGCGGGAGCTCGCTCTGCTGCATGGCACCCGGGATTCGAACCGCTGAGCTGCCGACTTTTCAGCCAACCAACAGTTTTCGGAAGCCCTAGTCCACTGAGCCACCACACCCCATTTTTCCATGTTTCTCAAGGTTAAATATGTCCAATTCTTTCCATCTTTCCTCATAGGGCTTGGTTTTCCGTCCCCTAATTGTCCTTGTTGCCCTTCTCTGAACTTGTCCCAGTTTTTCAGTGTCCTTCTTGAAGTGTGGCATCCAGAACTAGACACAGTACTCAACATGAGGCCTAACCAATGCCAAATAGAAAGGGAGTCATTGGATTTGTAAACTTTATTTAGGATGTATTCTCAAAGGCTTTCATGGCTGGGATCTGATAGCTGTTAGTGTTTCAGGCCATTTGGCTTTATTTAGGGTGTTAATGAATCCTAAAATTGCATAAAATCTGAACAATATCCAGATATTGATGGACCCTTGGAGTAAGGACTGAGGACAATGCATGGGGTACACCACAGGCTAAAACAGAAGTGGCTTGTACACTACAGGAAGTGATGAATATAAGGTATGCAGACAAAGGTTGCATTGAAGAAAGCATGACACATGTGCATACATTTTTTGTACCAACCCAGGATACCCAGATAACAACTGGTAATGGGTGCTGATGAGTGCCTAAGTTGTAAAGATAATTCTTCAAGTTGTGTTCACTCTGAGATTTTTACTTCCTACCTGGAGGCCCAGAAAATAATAGAAATTCCCTGAGAATCCAGCTGGCAGCCTGCAAACAGGTACCTAAAAATTAATGGCTGGTATCCTGTTCTCTAGCTCTGGTGATGCATCAGAAGTGCCAACAGCAGATTGTTTCTAGTTAAAGAGTTCTTGCTTTGATTGCAAATTGCAAGCAAATTTGTGTCATTGACCATGAGTCATATGTAAGTTGAAATTGCAAGCAGTAATTTGTGACTTCTGGATAGATCATTCCTAGTAGGCATATGGAAGTACAAAATAGGAAATCAGTCATCCAAACCAAAGAGTGTCTGATCATCATGATCACTCATTCAAAGAACTTTCGTAAGAAGTCATTTGCCATAGGTTTAAAGTTACTACATTTTTTTGACCAAATGACCGTTTTTATAGGAATGATCTCACCACTCCCTTTTAAGTCAAGCCGGGACCACCAGCCACCTTTAGGAGACATTAGTGCCTCAGTTCAGCCAGCTGTCTTCTCCCACCTGATTTTAAAGATTCATATGGACCAGGAATCTGGTATGTAAATAGACATCTGAATCTGAACAAAAATAATTATCCACATCCTTGAGTCCTACCAACCAAAATTTATCCAACAAAATTTAACAATACTCTGAATTTCTCACCAGGTTCAGTAGTTATAGTGGGAGAATCCAAATCTTGGCTGATGCAGGCAATTGTATCCTAAAATTTTCTTGTAGACAAATTATTACTACTTCATTGTTTAACACTTCATAATTCATCTCACAGTACAATTTAGCTGGGTGTTTAAGTTGTCACAAAGAAAATCAATAGTGGCTTAGAGAATGTTGAATGTCAAAAGAAAGGTCAAATGATCTGATGCTTGAAGATAGCTTAACTCCTAGAAGGCTGACACAATAAACTCAAGGTCAGAGCAGAAAATGGTATGCCTTTGGAGAAAGTATTCAAAATAATCATGAAGATAAAATATATGTCTATGTCAAAATCTGAGAATTTCAGAAAATCAAAAAGGCTGTTCCTAATATTAACTCCAAAACTGATGCACACAACACACTAAATTTAGGAAGAAAAGGAAATCAGATTATTATTTTAAGGAGGTTGCTGTTTCTCAGATAGATATAATGTTTAATTACACCTAGGCTTATACAAAGGTCCAGCCATTTTCCACAGTAAAAGCTAGCTGATCTGAAATGACATATAGCAGAGACAATGGAAAACTCTAAAATAATCCTTGGGGAGCTGCAAGTTATAGTCGGTCATCTAAATTTGGTGTGCATGGCCATAGCTCCTAGCAGAGATTTTTTTGAGGCATTTCTGCAGAGCTATGAGTAGATTTAAAAAGCCACACCATAGGAAATGAGTATCGGCTAGTATGAAAAAAGACATAGCAGTTTGGCTAATATTCTTGAACAAATTCAATGGTCATTCCTTTTGGAGAGCTGAATGTGTGTTAGGTTCAGAGCTGTAGGTACATATGGATGCATCTGGTAATTATGGATATGACATTATCTTTCAGAACAGCTGATGTGCTGTTAAATATCCAGTGGCATGGATTGAGGCCGGTATTACCCGTGACCTTACATTTTTAGAAATCTTTCCAACTGTGGGTGCCTTATGGCTATGGTCACACATTCGGGCCATTTTGTCCGTGACATTTTGGTGCAATAACCTAGCAGTTAGACATGGGCACGAAAGAGAAAAATGGTGTTTCAGTTTTTTGTTTCTTGTTGAGAGATCTGTTTCAGTTCGTTTCCGTTTGTTGGGAAGTTTTTGAAATATTTCGTTACCGTTTTTCATTTTTTCATTTGTCGTTTCTACCCGCTTTTTGCACCATTTTTAAAGCATTTCCGTGAACAGGCATCCCCAAACGCCCCAGACCAGAGGGAAAACACTAAAAAAAAGGATGCTGGCAGAGGCACAGTATAGACTAGGTATGCAGGCAGGCTGCAAAGGCAGCGGCGGGCGTTGCCCAGGGTGCAAGACAGCTGCAGAGTGACTTCACTGTGGAGCAGGGGAGGGTACTCACTGAGAGGTACGCAGCATGCATGCACACAGGGAGGCTGCAGGACTGAAGCTAGAGTCGCAGAGACAGCAATCCCACCCTAACTCCCACCAGATACTGCAAGGAGGACGGGGGCTGCCAGAGCTTTTTATGCCCTCTGTGGCTGCCAGACCTGCCCACCCAGTCTGCAACCTGGGCATGCTATTGGTTGAACATGATCCCACATCACATGGCTTGCCTCCATTTTGTGGCTGGTGGCGACATCCATTTTAAAGGGAAAAGAAAAATACATCATGATGGGAGAAGACTAAAACAAACTTTTTAAGGACCCCAACCACCCTGGTAGGTATTATCAGACAATATAAATAATTATCGCTGTGTTTTTACGGATGTCCAGGGTGTTTTTTAACATTTAAAACAGCTCATTTCATTGTGTGTCGCCATTAACGGAAACGAAACATAACGACCACAATTTTCGTGGTTCTGTTCGTTTCGTTTCATTTTCATCACAATTTTCGTTTGTTGTTTCGTTACGTAACGGAAGCGACAAACGGTAACTGAAACAAAAAATGATCGTTCCATGCCCATCTCTACTAGCAGTAGTGAATATTGTAAATTCCTTGACTTTGAAGTCAGAGAGAGTCATGAACCTTGTTTGTGCTTTTACCTTATGCTGTTTAAGGTTTAACATAATTTTCCATGCTAGACATGTGCCAGGGATAAAAAATGAGATAGCTGACACTCTATCTCGACAACAGATGGATCGTTTCAAGGCTTTGACACCTTGGGCCAATTCGGAACAGGAGGTTCTGCCTGAAGACGTTTGGAGCCTTGGAGGGCAGAAGCAATCAGAGCCATGAGTTTGGCATTGACCCCTGGTACCAGGCATGCTTATGCAGCTGCTTGCATGGGGTAACAACAATTTTGTACTGGTGAGGACATAGTTCCATGGTTGGTTTCGGCTGACTAACTCGTCCAATATGCTGTTTTCCTTTATCATAAAGGTTTGGTTTCCTGGTCAATCCAAGGAAAACTGTCAGCGTTGGCTTTTTAAGCAAAGGTGCAAGGCTTTCCTCACCCAGTTAGTGAGTTCAGAATTCAAAAACTAAAGATTCCAGAGCCCCTATAACACCTGATTTTTTTAAAAAAAAAAGAATTCCTCCTCAAGTGCCGTGCATCAGCTGATTAGTGCTGGGGTGTTAAAAAGCCCACAGTTTTGCCCCCAATTGGTCAGCTTGGGTGTGTGGGGTGTGTGTGTGGGGGGGTGGAGGCCCAGGCTGGCCTGCTGCACCTTCTCTCACCCTCTCCAGCCTGGCTGGGCAGTCCTGGCTGTGGCAGCAGTGGGACACCAGCAAGTAAGGGAACAGTTTACAGACAGAATGAAATGGTTCATTTCAACAACAACAAAAAACATTTTGTTTCATCTGTAATGAAATGCTGCTTCCTTGTTTCATTTCGTTACATTTTGTTATGTAACGACACGACAAAACAGCATTTCATGTTTTTGTTTTGTGCCCATCCCTACTGCGGATTCCCATGATAGCCTGCCCTCTATCTTGATTGTGGTGTGGTTATGTGCCTGTGGATATTATTTCTTTTTTCCCTGATTTTTTAAAGAGTTCCCTCCCACATTTTTAGGTAAATGTTAGGTAACTTCAGTGCCAGTGTGTAACTGTAGGATTGATTCCTCCCACCCCGCCTTTTCCAGGGATTTATTTCCTCTCAGATATTTTCGAGATCTCCTTTCCCCTAGACATGGGAAATTGTCGTTTCCATTTTCGGTTATCGTTTCCGTTACCTAATGGAAACGGTAACAATAATTAAGCCGTCAGAACTCGAACTTGAACCGAAAAAAAGAAAAATTTGGTCGGGTTTTTCGTTTCCGTTTGTGGCATCGCGGCGATTGCGCGATGTGAAGCAGAGAAAAAGTTTTTAAAAGTTTTTTTTAAAAAAAAAAAAACCCGACTCCTGGCCAAAAAAACAGGTGAAAATATGCCTGCCTGAGGCTTTGCCACCTACCAGAGGGGTGGTTTCTGGGGGGTCCCCGGCCTTCCCCCCCTTCTCCTGTCCTGGGCTGCTTGCACCAGGCTGGGGGGGGGGGGTCATCCTCATCATCTGTCTCACTGCATGCCATGTGGTGGTGGGGATCCAAAATGGCAACCACAATTTTTCTTTTGAAATTGTGGTCATAAAACACACCAAATCACCACAGAAACATGTGACATTTATTTATTTTAAATGCCTGAATTCTTAATAGCAATAAAACATCGTATTGATAGGGCTGGCTGCTGGTGCTGGTGTGATCCGATTGAGATTGAGGAGGGAGGCTGGAGGCTTTAGGATTTAAGTTAGGCAGGCAGGGAGGGAATTGAATTTAGAAAATAATTTCTTTGATTCCCTGCAGCTTTGTCTGCTGAAGGGAATAGCAGTTTATTCTTTATTTCTTCTCTGGCAGTTTGAGGATTTTTTTCTGATATTGGATAAAGGGGGAAGTTCGACTGGGAGTGGGAGGTGTGGATTTATTTTAAAAATATATTATATACAACCATTTATTTTCTATTTTCCCAACTTCAATTTGCTTGCACACACACACATTTGGGGTGCAAGCCAAGAACAGAACCTCTATCCTAAGTGATATCCTAACTGCCCACTCGCCTGTCCGCCTGCGCCACCACCCACCCACTCGCCCGCCTGCGGCCGCCGCCCACCCGTGGCCCCCCGCCACTGCTGCCCGCCTGCGCCTCCCCCCCGCCCCCGCCCCCACCCCACCCCTCGCCTAGGGCACAAAAACACCTAGTGCTGGCCCGGATTGTGGGACGCCCCTATGCTCTGGGAAGTCAAATTGCGCTAAATCAAGGTGGAAATGACATTTTTTTGAAAAATTTCGTGACAAACGGAAATGACCCGAAACGGACCCGTTCCGACAAACGAAAACTTGAAATGTTATTTTTTCTGGTTGTGCCCATGTCTACTTTGCACCATTCCGTTTTTGAAATATTTTTGCTGCCTGCTGAGATATGCTGGTGGTGGATTCTTGGATTTTGGGTTAGGAGATGTTATATGTGGTGTTGCTCCCTCCCTACCACACCCTGGCTCCTCTTTCTGTGTGCGTTAGGAGGAGATGTTTCCCCAGTGTGATTATTGATTTTTTAAAAGTTGTTTGATTAATGTACTGGGCATTGTAGACATTGTTTTTGATGTAGTTTTCAATGAGTTCTTTAGGGCTTTCAGTTGCATCTCTGTTGCTTGCCTTGCCTCTATTTTTGTAGCATTTCCAAAGTTCTATTTGGTTTTTGAATTGACTGATTGAATAAAATGAATAGAACAACCTGAAAGTCAGTCAGTCCAATTTTCAAATATTGAATACTCCCTATCATGTGGCCCCCAGTGACTTCCCCAAGCTGAAAGTTTTCACAATGTGAGCATTGGAGCCTAGAAGGAATTGTAAAATTTTGGAAAATGGCCCCAGATGCCTACATCAATCAGCCTTATGGAATATTGAGTCTTAAAATAGGATTTCAGTCCCTGCCTCAAATATATATTGTATATGCATTTCTGAACATCATTTTTCCAAATATATATAATTTTAAAAAGATTTTCTTTCAAAATCCACCTTAAAAATACCTTGATGCATCACTTCAAATTGAGAATGGCACCACAGTCTTGGAAGAAGTATAAATTCTGATGGGATAATTATGTTTTGATCCTCACATTAGGTTGGTAGGTGCAGGTAAGATCACTTAGCACTGAAATTCATAAAGAGAAAACTCATGAATCCTTATCCAAGAGGAAGTCATTTCTCTTTCTTTTGTATGAAAGAGTTCAAGAATGCATAGGCTAGGATCACGGTCATACAATGAAAGAGAAACCTCTGAATGTGAGCTAATGACATTCTGATTGGAAGATCTTCACCCATCACTACTAAGAAATAAGTTCTGTACAACTGCATATATGATTTTAAAGCATCAGCTAGCACACCAGCCAACTTTGTTCTGGATTGGAGAGGGTTCAATTTAATCATCCCTTTCCAATGCATATTTATTAAAGTGATCAACCACATGTCTAGATGTAGATTTCTAGATCTACATGCATTAATACTACAGTATGTCTTCAGATATGATGGAACTAAGAATAAACATCACACTTACAATGATGTTACCCAAAATATCACAATTTCCTCCTTTTTAGGATAGTAAGATGACTATGATACTATATAACATTACAAGTAGAAATGGACATGAATAGAGTCTTTCCACTTTGTCAAAATTCATATGAAAAACAGCACAAGTGCTGCATATTTCCTTCCCCTCCCCCACTCACTTGCTGTTGCTTGCTGGCCATCTTTGTTGCTTTGAGTACATCTTTGTAGCTGTAGAAACTGTATTTCTAGTTTTAATCACCTTGGGTGCTAAGGTTTTCAGGAGAGGTCTTTCTCTCCATCCCGCCACCTTCACAGGTGTGTCTCATAAGAACACATGAAAGGACCTTCTCTGTTGCTTCTCCCAGACTTTGGAACACTGCCACTGGAGACCAGGACTGCCCCATCTCTGCTTCTCTTTCCGGAAGCAGCAGAAAGCCTTCATTTTCAGGCAAGCTTTTGCTGAATGAGGGGCTACCTACTATGTGACTTTTATATGGATTACCATGCATGATATGTATTGACTGATTTCATAATACCAGTGTTTTCCATGTTAGTTTCCATCCTCATAATGGATTTTCTTTTATTTTTGTGTGCTCTTTGTAGCTTTAATATTACCTTTTAATGTTCTAAGATGCCTCTTGTAATTCCCTGTTCTTAACTTGAATACGTCTTAAATGTTCTGAGCTGTATATTGTCCCTCATTATTGTAAAACACTTTGGGTCCTTTTCCAAGGAGAAAGATGGAATAAAAATATTCAAAATAAATAAATAAATAAATAAATAAATAAATAAATAAATAAATAAAACTTATTGAAAATGTAAAAGTGTAGCCAATCTGCAAACACCTCAATGGCTTCTCAAAGGAACTGGGTGTTTGACTTGGGCTGAGAGGAAGCTGCTGCTGAGGAGTTTTTGAAATTTTGACTAAACTCTTCTAGCTGTGTTGGCAGAAGTGCAGGGACCAACAGAGCAGAATTCTCCCCTGAATAAACCACCCCTTATTGTCTTATCAACTGCTACTTGTGCTCTGAATAACTCAGTCTGAGACACTGGTAAGAGAAGGAATAAACATTGCAATTTACTCACAACTGAACAGATCAAAACAGCATACTGGAGACAAATAAATGCTTACAGTAATATGCGTCAACAGATTCACCACCTACTTCTAACAGGCTCCTGCAGTCTACATTCTCACTTCACTCTAACACTATTAACTGCCAGCAGAGTAAAGATGGTGAGGAAAAGAGTCTTAGTCTGAGAAGAGTGGCTCTCTGAAATAAAAGGAACAACTGGTTACTTCTGGATGGATTAACAGTCACTCCAGCCCAGAAAGGCCTCTCCCAGGCAAACCAGCTGGGGATGACATACAAGGGCATAATTTAAGTAGAGTGTCCTGGAGATTTTGGGGTGAGAAGCCTTACTGGAACCAGCACAGTTTCTAACCTGCAACATGAACAACCAGCAATAATGGTGTAAGCTGCTATGTTCCAAATTTCACTGGGGAGTTTACACCGAGTTACACTGCAAGATTGTTTCACAACATTATATCAACTGAACACAGCAACACAGTGATACAAGTAGCAGGTTCCAGTGTCTGTTTACTCACTTCAGGAATAATTGTAATAGGGTTCTTATTACCACTGCACTGAAGGGTTATATAAAGACCTTGTTCTGTAAATTTTAAATAATCCTTTATTGACTTGAGATATCCTGAAGGCTACATTCAAAATACAATCAGTAAATAAGGAAGGCTATAAAACAACCTCCTTGCCTTTTGCTTTACCGTTTCCATGACACTTGACAAGAGGTATTGCTGACAGGAACTCATGGAAGTTACAGTCCAAAAATCTAGAGGGCAGCAGGTCACCTTCCTGTACAATAAATAACTAAACCACTCAGAGGCTGGCCTGCAGTACTTGGTGTTAACTACACTTCAGAACTGTCATATGCCACTATCCTTCAGACACAGCTACTTCCAGATGGTGATATGGAGAAGCACTTTTTATTTAGAAATTGCAGCAGTAGGTTTTTTTTAATGGCTCACACTTAATAAGAATCAAATTAGAAAACAACTTAGTAATATTAACCCTCTTTTTGTTTTGTTTTTTGGGTGTGAAAGCACGACAATTGTGTACCATTCACACAACTTTGGATTTTTGCATTGATTTTGTATGGGCAGATCTTTTGTCTTCCTGCAGATGTTTAAAAGAAGTGTCCCAAGAAATTGCATAAGAAGAAGATGGTTCACTGTAAACTCTTCTGGAGTTATGTCTCTTAGGGCGCTTTTACATGACCCCTAAGATCCGCTGGTCACTTAAATTCGGACCAGAGATCTTAGGGGTTTGTCGCTCTTCGTGCGTCCCCACCCCTCCACACTTCCTGGCTGCTGGCTGCCTGAGGGGAGGGAGAAAAAAAGGGACAAATGAATAAAGGCTTACCTCCGGGAGCCCCGTCACTTCCTGGTTCCTTCTCTTAAAGGGGCGGGAGGCAAAAAACAACAACAAAAAGAAGCGAGGAGAGCCCGGCACATCCGCATCAAGATTTTTCACTCTCCCAGAGCAGGTACTTGAAAGCTGTGCTGGGTCACGCTTAGGTGGGCGGGGTCGCACTTAATTTTCAGTAAACTCTGGAGCTGGTGGGTAAACAATTTTAAGCTCCGGAGCTGGGAGCCATTTGCGGCGGAGTTTAGGGGTCGTGTAAAAAGACCCTTATCCTCTTTCTGCCACTCTCAAGACAACTTCAGGGTTTATTAACTCCCAGAGATGCAACCTTCAATATTGAGATGACGTATTCCACAGTCTAAATAGACACAACATTTTTATCTCCGGAGGTACAATTGTCAAAGCTCCCATGATTGAGGAATCATTAGCCAGTGAATCCCAAGCTTACAGCCTAATAGTCACCAAATAGGAGCTAATCTGCTGTTTCCACAGCAGTCAAAAACTACCTTAGGGTAAAGAAATGAATTTAACCTCTAAAAGGCATGTTTCTTGTGATGCTATCACTGTAAGTCTGTTTTATCTGTCAGTTTCTCAGTATTCCCTGTCACAAAGTCATTGTGAGACAGTTTCAGAACTTGGGATGTCTGTCCAGAGTGCAATTTAAAGTGAAATCTTCTATTTCCTGCTAAAGAGCATATCGGAAGACATTTCTTTTTCTGATGTTGTACTTTTTCAGAATACTTTTTTGAAAACAATATTTCATAACAGGACCTGTGTAAAAATGCATACAAACTTTCACGTAGATTTCCTTCTCCAAATAAATGCAGAAGCAGAACAAGCATGGACTTTGGAATGAACATATGCAAGAGGAAGATGAACCAAAATCAGGCAGATCCTGATATTCCTTAGAGACCATATGGCCCTCAGGGTGTTGTTGGATTACAACTCATCTCATCTTTGACCAGCTGTTTTGACACTCAGGCTTTCCAGCTCTATAAATATCCTGGTCTGATCTCACCTACTCCCCACTGTCCCTGAAAGCCAAACACAAATCTTCAGGCCAAAGAGTTCCTTTAATGACTGTTACAGTGCAGCCACCAGGGACTGTGCACCTCTAGTACTGATGACAGTGAGGAATGGGAGTTGTTGCAAAAATAAGATGATGCATTAGGGCTTGGGTAGCTTGACTTAAGTATGGGAAAACAAGAACTTCCTCACCCTCATATAAAGGATGTTACATGACACTACATGTAATTTAAGTTCTTAATAAACAGAAGAATATAACCTATTTTTTCACTCTGTTTCTCCAATATCTTTGTTTTCAGCTGCACTATTTCCCCCAACTGAGTATTTTGTATCTTAATGTGATTTCCAGAAGGAGGAGGAGGAGGAGGAGGAGGAGGAGGAGGAGGAGGAGGAGGAGGAGGAGGAATCCCTGTCTTTGACTATGGTCCTGCAGGCATGGGGTGATAGAACCTGGTGTCCAACACACCTGGGCAGTTACAACAATCCCCATTGCTATACTAGTGACACATTTCATATGTTTGGGCAGCGTTCCATCCACTTTTTACATTAAGGAACTTAACTTTGGCTTTGCATTGCAGAACTTTTTCTCTTTTAACTTCTTTTGAAAGCAAGTTCGAAGTTCCATATTCTCCTTTGGAAAAAAAATCTGACATCTTCTCTTATCATTTTGTTGCTATTTAAAGAATAAAAGCAGTGGGTTCCTTTCACAAGTTTTATATATAACAGAAATCTATAACATCTTTATAAAACATGTTTTCCAAGTAAGAAGCCAAAATCTTCTTGAACCTACTTATGTAAAGTAAATGATTCGAGGCATTCTCTCAATGGATAGGTGAGTGCTCAAAGAACTTGTCAGAACTCTCATATAAGCATACAACTCGGATTTATTTTTATTCAGTTGCATATAACAAAATAAAATGCAGGTGGGAAAGGCATATAGGAAGGATGAATAAAGTTGCAGCTCAAAAAACGACAAGCACAAAACTCATGTAACCCAGGCACCTCTCCATTTCCTCAATACAGGACTCCGTTTAGAAGAGAAGGCATGTTGAATTCCTATCATCTCATGCTTTAGAATAGTTTGTGAAGAAATTGGTTAGAAGATGAACTCAAAGATATATCCTTTCTGTTCCTTTTGAACTGTTTCAGTTTGTACAACCTGGCTGGTCCTCCAGCTGATTTCAAATTCATTTTCAGAATTTCAAAGTACACATAATTGATAGGGACAATTGATCGGCACAACTACCAGGTCATAAATAACTCATGTTCTCACCAAACCTTGAGACCACAAGAATATTAAACAAACACAGACATGTCATGCCTCTAAATTCCCTTTTGAATACTTGGATCTAATATGCTAGATTGGGAATGAATTCTAGAAAAGTCTGAATTGCAGTAATGAAGGTAGGCACCTTGTCCCTTTCACAACAGATACAATTGTTTGTGAACGAGGCACAGTGAAATGCAGGAGCAGTGATCAAAGAGTGCTATTTGCTGATGTTATGTCTATTAAATGAGGGGTAAAATGAAGGATTGTCAAAAATATGAGATTAACAAAACCACTATGAGCAGTGGCTTTCCCTGTTAAATTAAAGGTGGCAATCACAAGATATATTGTTAGATTTTTTTTAAAAAAACTCTCTCTCTCTCTCTCTCTCTCTCTCTCACACACACACACACACACACACACACACACACACACACACACACACACACACACACACACACACACCATCCCCTTTTAAGATGTCATGCTGGCCACATGGCCACGGGCTTGCACAACACTGGCTCTTTGGCTTGAATAAGGATATGAGCACCGTCCCTAGACTCGGACATGACTAGCATGGGGGGAACCTTTACCTTTTTTACCTTTAAGCTGCCAGAACCCCATGGGAACAGAGGAAGCAGAAGTGCTAAGGCCACTACAAAAAATATAAGATTGATGGAAACTTGGCAACTGTTTTCTCCACACTTTGTCAGACTCTCACAAAAAAGACATGTGTTGAAATAAAATAAGCCCGACTTATACAGAAGACAGTAATATACTGCATTATGTAATAAGGCAGTTAAATGCAAGCTCCGCGGGCGGCCTGTCCGCCCGTGGTGCGGATTTGCCCCTCGCGAGAATGGCGAGGGGCGAGACAGGACCCAGGGGTCCTGGAAGGGAGGGGGGAGGAGCGCACTATAAAGGGCGGCTCCTCCCCCCAAACAACAGCCAGTTTTCTTCCGGCGTTCGGACGGCGAGGATCGTCCGAGCGCCGGGGGCAGAGGGCGCCACATGGCGGGCGCCATTTTGAGAGGCCGCATCGGCGGCAGTGCAGGACACGGCGCGGCGGCGCTCCCCGGCCTGGGCCGGGCCGAGGCGAGCCGGTAGAGCCCGGGCCCCGGAGCAGCCGCAGCGCTGGGAGAAGCTGAGCGGCGGTGCTGCCGCCGCGTGGAACGAGCGGCGGCGGTGCCGCGAAGCAGGGCGGCCCGGCTGGTCCCAGCTGGGCGAGACGACGGAGTGGGGGAGAGGCCTCAGCCCTCCCCCTCGGAGTGAGCGGGGCCGCGGAGTGCGGGCGGCGCGGCGGGAAGCCGACCGCCGGACTCCCCCCCAACCCTGCGGAGCACGGGGGTGGGGGTCCACCGGGGCATACAGGGTCAGCGACGAAGGGGTGCCGGGAGGGAAGTGCAGGCCAGTGGGTGGGCTCCTCACCTCCACCCCTACCCATGGTGGTTCGGCGCGACGGAGGGCCTGAATCCCGACTGGGCCCCAGGGGGAGCCCAAGCGGATCAAGGGGAGAGGCATCGGCCCTCCCCCCCCAGAGTGAGCGGGGCCCCAGACCGTGCACGGCCGCGGAGCCAGGAGGCACGGCGGTAGAACCGGCCGGCCGCCTTACCCTCACCTCCTCGAATAGGAACAGGGCCGGCGACGGGGGGTGGGGGGAAGTTAACAGGGCCAAGCCGGGGGTGAGGCAAGTGGGCCACACCAGGGGAAGAAAGGCACCCGGCCAGCCAGGCGGGACGCGTGGGTTGGCGGGCGGGCTCCTTGTCCATCCTCCGCCGGCAGGCCGCGCCGCGGGTGCGAGAGAGGACCCGGACCCCGACCAGGTCCCTGCCAGGCCCAGCACCAAGCAGCGGGCCCCAGGGGTTGGAACGCCAGTGGAGGCAAAGGGGGACCCCCCGATTCCCGGGGGTGGGTGGGACCATCTGCCCCCCCCCTGCAGAGTGAGCCCCCCGGCTGCTCATCCCCCCTTGGGGGCCGTGGCTGGCCTGGTGAAAGAAGCGATCCAGGCCTTCCAGTTGCGCATGAGAGTGCAGGTAGACCCATGCTGGAGCGGGTCAAGGGCCCATTTAGTCCAGTTTCCGGTGGCTTGCAGTGGGCCGCACCGGATGCGTTTGGTAGAACGGGAGACTGGAGACCAGTCCTCCGATGCCACTCCCCTGCACCTGGCCCTGGAAGTGCCCTGGTTTAGGGGCATGGAGATCCATCCCCGCCATGGTTTGTGACCTGTGATGGATTTTTGCCCTGGGAGTCTGTCTAGTCCCATTTTGGGGGCATGTGGGCTGGATGCCACCGGCACATCCCGTGGCAGGGAGTGCCATAGACTGACAAAGCGCTGGGTGACAAAATACTGGCTTTGGTCTGTTCTTCCTCTCCCAGCCCTCAATGGGATTGTATGTCCTCTAGCGCTGGTATTCGGTGGGAGGGAGAAGAGCTTCCCTCTATCCACTTGACTCATGAGGAAGTATTTTCTTAGCAGAAGACATTCAGATTTGCAAAAGCAAAGTGTGCATATCATATACCACTCCATAGTGAGAACATCAGAAGAGCCATAAGAACATAAAAACATAAGAAGTGCCATGCTGGATCAGGCCAAGGGGCCCATCTAGTTCAGCTTCCTGTGTCTCACAGAGGCTCCACCAGGTGCGCTTGGGAGCGCATGAGACTGGATGTCTGTCTCCGAAGACTACTCCCCTGTACCTGGCCCTTGAAGTACCCTGGTTTAAGGCCTGGAGATTACACATCTCCATCATGGTTTGTAACCTGTGAGGGACTTTTCCTCCAGGAATCTGTCCAACCCCCTTTTGAGGCATCCAGGCGAGATGCCATTACCACATCCTGCGGCAGGGAGTTCCATAGACTTACAACGCGCTGGGTATTAAATATATATATATATGTTTTCGTAGATTTTCACGGGTATAGGTATGCATGTTAGGGTGGATTCGGGTTTCTTCCCGTGTAGAAATCTGGTTGTTTTGGCGACGTTTCGACGAGGTCTCACTCGTCATCTTCAGGCTGGTGTTCTGGCTTCTTTCTTCTTGAAAGAAGCTTCAAGAAGAAAGAAGCCAGAACACCAGCCTGAAGATGACGAGTGAGACCTCGCCGAAACGTCGCCAAAACAACCAGATTTCTACACGGGAAGAAACCCGAATCCACTCCTAACATGCATATATATATATATATATATATATATATATATATATATATATATATATATATATATATATATATATATATATATATATATATATATATATATATATATATATATATATATATATATATATATATATATATATATATATATATTCTCCTTTGTCAGCTCTCACTCTCACAGCCCTCAATTTTAGCGTACGTTCCCTAGTCGAGTGGGCCAAAGGCCCATCCAGTACAGCTCCCTGCATCTTAATAGTGGCCCCACCAGATGCCCGGGGAGCGCATGAGACTAGATACCTGCCCCCCGATACATCTCCCCTACATCTGGCCCTTGGAGTACCCTGGTTAATCCATCAGGGTGGGGTACTCTGTTGGAAGTGCCCTAGTTTCACCATCAGGGGAACGCCGACGGCAGCGAGGCAGCCCCATAGCGGGCCCAGCCACCGGCAGGGGTCGCAAGTGACGAACGATGGCCCCCCCTTGTGACACGGGGAGGCTCGCTTTAAAGTATGGGAAGCGCCAAAGCGGGTGGTGGGCTTAGGACCCCAGCCAGGCCCACCGCTTAGAATAGGGGCGCGTCTAGCAGGTGCACGTCAGGGGGAGCAGTTGAGGGTCTTGACTCACGATGCGTCGTCTCGTTTTGCAGCGCTCGAGCAGCTGGAAGCAGCCACGGGACCGGCCGCGGGGTACAGCGAGGCCGCAGCCTCGGGCAAGCGCCCACGACCGGCCCCACAGAACGCAAACGGGGACGAAGTCCAGGCAGTGGAACCAGGGGGAGGAGACCAGCCCCCGAGACCTGCAGCAGAGAGCACAGCACTCAGTGAGTTGGCATGCGCACCTGAAACTGCGCCCACTATCATTTGGCCTTGGCCGGGGGGGTAGTTTCTGGGCGGGGATAGCCTCCCCAGTGCAGGGTACAGCCCAGGCACCGCCTGCCTAGCAACCGGCGGACAGACTCCCGGCGTGGAGGCCGATCCCATCGTGGATGCCCGGCCAGTGCCCCCGCAGGTCGGGCCGAGACCGGTCCGACCGACACCTTCAAGGGGGCGGGCCAGGTCAGCACCAACCAACTTGGCCAGGGTTCCCCCCAATGGGGGCACCCGGCCTGTTGCTGGTCTGGCCTGTGATCGGCCACATGGCTGGGGGAATGGCAGCAGAGCCAGGGATGGGTGTACCCCCGGGCTACCCTGGGGCGACAGTGGCTGCCGTGCCCTATGGCGACGTCGCCTCCCCACTTGGGCATCGATTGCCTCAGCCCACTAAGGAGAAAAGCTAGTAGGGGGCAATCATAGACATCTTCAGCTTACTCGAGCGGGAGCGGGATGTCAAGGACTTGGACGGGGAAAAACCCCACAAGGCAGGGAGCGCAGTCTCGGGAAAAAGCTGTCCCGATCCAGGACAATATAGCTGCTGGCCTACCTGGATTTTGGGTCTTTCCCCTGGCAGGCCCACCCATGGGGGGCCCAGGCGATGTGTAAGCATTTGATTTTATATACAATGCTGGCGGGTATCTGGACCCCTACGTCCGTTGGGATGAGCCGCTGCCACCCATTGGTTGCAGTTCGGGACCCCAGTTGGGCCAATACTGGGGAAAAGGTACGACAGTGGCCACACCATAAGGTCAGGGCCGGCCAACACACCCGCCCACGCGGCAGGCCGGCCGGGTCAGGTCCGGCTGGTCTGCTGAGGCTACAATGGCCAGGGAGTCTACGACAGGAAACCCCTGCGGTTGTAAACATGAGTGTTTCCCTGGCGGTCCACATCGACCAGCGACCGGTTGCAGCAAAGCGCCCCCCCTAATATGGACGGCCCGTGAAGAGGGGAGGGCCCAAGAGCGGGAGGTATGGAGGGACCCCCCGGTAAAGGGGCCCAGCCAGATTAGGCTGGAGGTGTTGCGGCTTTGGGCTGCGGCATAACCCGTTAAGGCAGCAGCGCATTTTCTAGTGCAGGGTTTTGGGTTGGGGTTCCATATTCCGTTTAAGGGGGCTTAAATACCCTGGTCAGCGAGCAAACGGTAACCCCGGGACGGTGGTCGGGGCGGCCGAGGACAGAATTCCCAAGGAAGTACGGGGGCGTGTCTGCGCCCCTCCTAGGAGCCACCAGTACTATATCCGCGAGTGTCCCCGATTGACGCGGTAACAAAGGTGGTTCCAGGGGAGCTCCGGGTGCTCCATCACCTGTCCCGGACCAGCGGGGTATCCATCGTGGACGGGATATCGCCGGAGCGTCGCACAGTCAGGCGCACGTCCTTTGAAGCGGTCAAGCGCGTGGGGCGCACCTGCGGAGGGACGGCGGAGAGGGCGAAACAGGACATTAAGTCCGCCTCCCGCCTTCCCCCCGTTCCCCGGAGGACTTCGAGCCGTTAGGGTTCTGAGCCCGGGGCCAGTCCTACGTGGACAGGGCTCTCCCATTTGGAGGCTGGGCATCCTGCCCCATGTTCGTGGCCTTAAATTCACCTGTGGAATAGAGTCTCCGCCACTGCGCGGGCTGGACAAGTACGGTGCGTCACCGGGACGCTCACCTGTTATGTGGACGCA
This sequence comes from Phrynocephalus forsythii, assembly GCA_029282475.1. Lineage (NCBI taxonomy): Eukaryota > Metazoa > Chordata > Lepidosauria > Squamata > Agamidae > Phrynocephalus > Phrynocephalus forsythii. The sequence continues at coordinate 120,663,344 of JAPFRF010000010.1, forward strand.
ACGGCTTCAGTAGGTGCAGAGCCCTGTTGGATCATTCCGCTCACTGGCCCGCGAACGGGGACATCCCATTGGTGAAGAAAGGACCGAAGGGCCCAGTCAGGTGCTCACCTTTCTGGGCACAGAGAGGGCCACCGGGGCCCAGGCGCGCAGGTCCCCACTGCCACTCTGTCGCCGCTGGGACGCAGCGGTGTTCTGCACTGGGGGGAGGAGTTCACTGCCTTTTAGGGACACCCAGGGCCTGGGCTAACGTTCCCCCCTGCCGATGGGGCACTTTCAGCGATGCTTGGTCTACCTACATCACAGGGGATTGGCTGCGAGCTTCTGGAAGGGGAGTTGGCCGCTCACAGCAGCAGCGGGGGCCATGATCTGTCCCGATGTGCCAGCGGGGAGGTGGGCCCCTCAATCTTTGCAGATGCGTGCGGCCGTTGCCGGCGCTGTAATGTGTTGTTTTGTTCCCCCAGGACCGGAAGGCTGCGCATAGCGGGCGAGCATTAGTTTGGTGGGTCACAGCTATGTGTACCAGGCCGAGGAAGGTGCACGTAGGACAAACGGGCACTCCTGGAGTGGTGGGGAACGAGAGGAACGGGGTGGCCGGAGGGCTCCGTAGTAGCTACGGCTGCGGCGGGGGGCATCTCGACAGGCATTCCCTTGACTCACTTGGTGGGAAGGATTTGACCAGGCAAGCTGGCACGTTCCTAATTCTCAAAGTGGGGCGACCTGGCGTATGAGGAGGCCCGGTCCACGGTCTGCAGGGTGCTCTGGTTAATTTATTTATTTTATTTATTTATTATTGAATTTATATCCCGCCCATCTTCCCAACGGGAACTCTGGGCGGCGAACATAACAGAACAATGATGATTCCGCACCAGATTCGGAGAGCAAGCTGTGACCCACACAAAATGGAACCACTCCTGGAAAGGGGTACACTAAGAGGTTTGTCAGGCGGTCTGCCGGGATGGTGGGGCAGTGATGGGCCACCCGGAGACCAATGGACACAGGACGGAGCCATGCAGGCCGGCCGGTGTACACCTGACGGGCATGGGCACCGAGGTGTTCCTGCTAGACGGGAGGAGGGGCCTGGCTATGGAAGGGGTGGTTTGATGGGTGACCGGGGCCATAGCAAGGCTAGGCCCTCGGCAGTGGCGGCTAAAAGCTGATGGAGGGCAGCGGTGAGCATAAAATTAACATCTGGACACAAACCTCCTCATCCACAGCACTGCGGGCCAGGAGGTCTCGGTGCTGGGGTGGGAGAGAGGAAACGCCTCCCTGCCCTGGGAATCTCCCAGATGGGTGACAGAAGGGGCATGGAGGATGGAATAAATCGACTGGCCTGGTGGGTGCTGTCGGACGACTGCACCACCTGGGGGTTCGGGGCTCGCCCGATGCTGCCCGGTTGGAGGGGTCCCGGGAGACCCCGGGGTTCCAACCAAGTTATGGATGCCTGGCCCCTCCTGTTGTTGCTGATGTTTGGTTATATGTGTTAATAAAGTGTGGCCCATTTACCCCCAACACACTGTCTCGCCTGATCATTTCGAGTGGGGGGGGCAATATATATTTACATGGTTGAGATATTTATTCTTGAATAAGATTAAGAAAGCCAATATTTAAAATTTCTGGATTTCCCCACTTTCATTTGTCACAGTAAAAAAAGTGGCCTCTTTAAAAAAAACATTTTTTTTCCTTAAACTTTTTGGACTCTTAACTCATTTTATAAGATGTAAGTGCACTGCAGTCCCAAAAGGTTTATGCCAAATAAAACTTAGTAGCTCTAAGGTAGGACAAAAGGCTCTTGTCTTTTCAAAGAATTCAATGATTCAAAGAAGCAATCTTGAATATCTGTTTCCTATCTATATGGCTTTAGTAACTTACCAGGTAACAACGCGACAGTGTGTGGGCACATCAGTTCCAACTCATGGTAACCCTTGCTGGAACTTCCTAATTATAAAGTGTGTGGTTAGCTAATGGAATGGTGCACCTTGCCTTCTATGCAAATAGGGAAATGCAATGGCCTCTGACTTGGAGTGGGGCTGTGCTGTGCCATCAATTCCATGCAGATGACAGACATTCAATAAAGAAGCAACAAAAAGATTTCGCTCTTGCCACAAGCACAGTTCCATCCGTGATGCAAGTGGTAGAAGATAGCGGTATTTCTGTCATCAGGCGTAGAAAGAAGAAAAAGGGGCAGAGTGGAGACAGACAACCGTACCACATTAATTCTGGGCACCTCCTCAAAGCTCATTTGAGAAGAATTTAGGTATTCAATAACAGTACTGAATTAGTTCAAAGTTAGCAGAGGAAGAAAGAAATATGCATCTTTGTGTGACCATGATAGTCTCTCATGCACCCTGAGACTATGTGAAATAGCTGACTACCATGACTGAGCATGCAGACAAATGCCTGCATTTCTCTCATGGTATTTTAATGGTTAACTTTAGGATGTGAAAGTCCATCTTTTTAAACTTGTGTTTTTGTCTTCCTGTTGGTGTGGTGGTGTTGCTGTCAAAGTGCACAGCATTCGTCTTTGGTTTTTATTGTTCTTGTGTTCTCTGTTTCCCTCTCCATTCTGCCAGAGGAAGGAAGGAAGGAAGGAAGGAAGGAAGGAAGGAAGGAAGGAAGGAAGGAAGGAAGGAAGGAAGATTCCCAGAAACAATAAAGCTGGAGAAGGAACAGTGGAGGGCACAGAGAAGTTCTGGTACAACTCTGTGGACCATTCAGGCATGGTCTTGGTCAGGAGGCCAGCAAACATTTCCAGTTTTAAGCATTCCCTTCCAATTGTATTTTGATCTTTCATGTTTATTTGCTCATAAAGTGTTTGCAAAAGCTTATAAACTAGACGTATTCAGCCTGAGTCCAAAACTGGAACATTTTCAAAATCTGGTATCTATATATAAACTGTACTTAATCATAGGGTTAATAATAACCATTATTGTTGTATACTTGATTTCAGCAAAATGATGAACTTGTTTTTAGTTGCTGTAAAATTAATTCACTGCAGTGGGACATGTACACACACCAGGCCACTGCACATTTTGTGAGCCATTTCAGGCCACTGTCCACCTAATAAAGCCTATTAAGTCCAGGGTGGCATGAAACCAAGGTGAAGTATAAATTGGAGCCCTTGCACCAACTTTTCTTCAACTGATGAAGCTACTTGGATGAGTTGTTAAATGTTTCAGTCTCACGAGAAAGGAAGTTCAGTTGCCATGGCTCAACGTCTGGATATTTTGACTCACATTCCAGCTATTCTTGATGTCTAGATGTAGTTCGTAGAAGTTACAGATAGGTGTATGATATCACAAAATTGCCCATACATACAATATTGTACAATCATAGATATTTTAGAGAGGGAGGTACCTGTGTGCATTAAAATATCCTTGCCATAGTAATCATTGACCTTGATACAAATTAAGTCATATCAAAATAACTACATCTGTACAACTTGATCTGCGCAGATACCTTTTTTTAAAATCAAAACCCTTAAACAAAGAATTGCTTGTGTTGTAATGTGTGGGTTTCCACCTTTTGATGTATCTTACCCAAGCACGAAGCATCAGAAAATACTGCTAAAACATCATAGGACTGTATAATATAATAACACTGACAAATGGGACATTAATAAATCAGATTTACTTGAGGTCGTTACAGTCCATTTCATTAAGGTTACAATAATGGAGTTGATAAATACACACTACAAGGATGTCCTGAAATTATTACCACTTAATCCGAAGAATTATAGGCAGAAATTTGGAAGAGTGGTAAGGTTAGAGCTGCAACATTAGGAGTTGGGCATTTGTATTTGTATGCCAAAAAAACAACAACAACAACACACACACACACACAAGGAAGCCAATTGTTAGGTTCTATCTTACAATGTGTTCTTTCCCATGATCTTGGCTGTCATCTTACCTTCTCTTTCCCTTCCCTACAGGGTGAGAGTTATTTCCAGGTTCTTGACTATTGAAACAGTAACATTGCAGGTGTTTCCATACTCAGGAAATATAGCTCTATATGACATAACAGCATTTATATATAGACAAAGACCACCTAAAAACTGAATTACACACTCTCTCGAATGTTTTAATTTGGAACGGATTCCAAAAAAACACCATCACCAAACTAATCCAAAAGGAAACACCCCCCAAGAACCAAGAAACAGAAGAGAACAACGGCACCGCCCTCCTCCCTTACATCAAAGGCACCACAGACAAAATCAGCAAAATTCTCCACAAACACAATATCAAGACAGCCTTTTGCACCGGCCAAAAAATAGCCAACATTTTAAGAAACCCCAAAGACAAGATTGAGCTAGAAAACCAAGGAGTCTACGAAATACCATGCAAAGTCTGTCCAGCCACATACATCGGACAGACAAACAGGAGAATAAGCGCACGCATCGCAGAACACAAGAACGCAGTCAAAAAAGAAGAAAAATCTTCCTCTCTCTTCCAGCACATAAAAACAACAGGTCATGAAATTGACTTTGAAAGAACCAAACTCATCTCCAAAACTGAACACTTCAACAGTCGAATAATCATGGAAGCCATTGAAATAGAGAAACACCCAAACAACATGAATAAACGTGATGACACCTCCCGCTTGCCTGCCATCTGGAAACTAGCCCTGGTCAACAGACGAGCCTCTGTCACAAAGACTGACACCAGGTCCAAAAGGACACAAGATGCCACCACCTTCCATCCACACCAAACACAAACCCAGACCCTTCCCACAGATGAAACGAAACCACCATCCAATAACAAAACCACGACTGCACCATCTACTGCGGCACCCCACTCCAGTCACCACATGGAGCACACTCACACACCCCAAAAAAACATTGGGAGACCACAGACACGTAGCCAGACCAAAATGAATTCACAAGACACAGGACCCCACTCCACCAAAGCCCAGGATACTGCCAGAACCCACCAGCCATCTAACCCACCAGCATCTAAACAGCCATCTAAACAGCCACCAGCAGTTAATCCCTTAACGATCGCCTCAGCCACACAGCAGATCACAAAAGAACAAAGGAACAAAGGAACCTACAATCAGCAACAGAGCAAGCAAACCACACACCCCCAGCAGTATTTATAGAAGGACTTCAACTGAGATCACGCTTTGCTTCAAGAAGAAAGAAGCCAGAACACCAGCCTGAAGATAACGAGTGAGACCTCGTCGAAACGTCGCCAAAACAACCAGATTTCTACACGGGAAGAAACCCGAATCCACCCTAACATGCATATATATATATATATCTGGCAGCACATCCACTCCGGGTGATTAACAACACAGAGATACCAAGACCTTGCAAAAATACCTTGTTTTTGCTGATACTTCTCTTGGGTACATGGGGTGGGTTGTGGGATTCATGGGAATAGGATTGGTCCCTCATATTCTAAGCTGAGTCATTGGGAGCATATAGTGCACAGTCTGAACATCAGGGGTGGGGGAAAGAATATCCTGATTAGAAAAGAGAAAATAACTCACATTAATGAACAAGATGATTAAATCAAAGCAAAGAGAGATTGCACATCACTCTGTGCATTTGTCCAACTGGCATGTTGCTCTTTTCTGATTTATTTTGTTGCTGGCAAGATTGAGGGCTTGTTATTGTCTGCTGGTTATTTGAACTCCATAGACCTTCACTCCTACAATAGAATCTAGTGGCTCAACCGCAAAAAGGTATCTTGCTTAATAATGATGAATATTTTAAACTAACAATTTATCAGTTTTCTGAGCTATCAATTTAAGGATAGCAGTCTGACGAAGCGGGATTTATTCACAACCGTTTTAAATTTTTAAAAATGATTTTAGTTGTTCAATAAAGGTATCACGTACTCTTACATTTGTGCAATTTTGAAGCACACAGCTGTTTCCTAATTTATTCTTATTTATTGCTGGTACCAGTTGCTTATTGACCACTTATGGCATGATCCGTTCCATTTGGATTCCTCTTTCTCTACCACTTGCACAAGGCAGGCATCCCATATCCCTTTTCAAGCAGAAATCCCAGTTGTTTTCAGGAGGGTAATCACTGGTTTTGTATAAATGTTAACCAGAGACTGCTTGGGCAAACAGGGTATGCTCTGGCCATGATTCCCTTATGCATCATATTTTCCACTATGGTCCTGGCATATCTGTCTTAGTGTCATCCACCTGGTTTGTCTTCAGAGAGAACAGGGGACAACAGCACATGCAAACAAGCGTCTCTTTTGAAGCAAAAAGCATAGTTTGGATTTATGTCTACAGTACACTCATCCAGTCTTTGTAATGCAAGCTTTAAATTTTATGTGCCTTTGAGCCTTTTCACACGACCCCTAAGATCAGCTGGCCACTTAAATTCGGACCAGAGATCTTGGAGGTTTGTCACTGTTTCTGTGTTCCCACCCCCTCCACGCTCCTGGCTGCTGGCTGCGTGAGGGAGGGAGAAAAGAAAGAAAGAAAAGAATGACAGCTTACTTCCGTTCTGCCGGTCTGGCTCTGTTCCCGGCAGCATTCAGATCTCTTAAAGGGGCGGGGGGCAAAACAACAACAAACAGAAGCCAGGAGAGCCCGGCACTCTCTACGTTAGATCCGCATCAGGGATTTTTCATCCTGGAGAGCAGGTACCTGAAAAGTGTGCTGGGACGCGCTTAGGTGAGCGTGGCCGCACTTAATTTGCTGTAAACTCCGGAGCTGGTGGGGAAACAATTTTAAGCTCTGGAGCTGGGAGCCATTTGCAGCGGTGTTTAGGGGTCACGTGAAAAGGCTCTTAGTAACTAAAATTGCCTCTGGAAACTGCTGTTTCAAGAACAGCTAAACCCACAAGTGCAATATAACACTGGATACTAACAGGCAGCAAATATATCCTCATAGACATTTTTCAAAATTTACAGTATGTCCTTTGAGGAGAAAATCCCTCCTATGGCAATTATACTTACACTCAAGGCATAATCACATTTTTCTGAACAATAGGAATAGTTTTATAAGCTATGCATTGTACATGGATTTTATCCTGGGAGATTTAAAAGCATCCTGAATTAATAGTTCTTTTGTGAGTTGAAAACCACTGTGGTGCCACACAAGGAGAAAACCTTGTCTATTTTTATTCATTCACTTATTGGATTTGTGCCCTGCCTTCCTACCAGAGAATGGCACTGAAGGTAGCTAACATGGCCTAGATCAAATCAAACAAAGCATTTAGAACATAAAATGGATGTGAAAATACAGGCAAAGAGGGTGAAAATTCAAATAACAACATGGCAATAAAAGACAGAGCAGCACCTGTAGAATTCACCACCCCTTCCTTCTGCAGCAACCAATAAAATAAAATAAAATAAATTGACATCACCTTCTAGGGCAGTGATTTCCAGCTTTAAGTCCCCAGATGTTGTTGGATGACAGCTCCCAGAAATCCTAGCTAACAAAGCTAGAGGTAAAAGTTTCTGGGAGCTTCACTCTCTGAAAATCTGGGGACCCATTGTTCGGAACCTCTCTTCTAGAGAGAAGATATTTTAAAAAGAGTGAACTTATCCCCTTTAGGTAGGCTTTTCCATATACTTAGAGTGCCCTATAAGAAAATTGTTTCTGATGGAACTGTGATAAAAAAAATCCCTCTGGGGCGAAAATCACATCTTCAAATGTTCAAAGTCTCCTACTTTATGTCAGTAGTTATGAAGTAGGTGCAGTGTGGCTGCATCCTGCAGTGCTTTCGAAATGTAAAAGCTCTATGTGAACCCTAAAGGGTCACAGAAACAAACTATTTTTCTACTGGCAATTAAATAAAAAGAGTGGAATGGGATCCAACTAGAGATGGGCACAAAACAGAAAAATAATGTTTAATTTCATTTCATACCCACCCCCATTTCATTTTGTTTTATTTCTTACAATTTTTTTTAAAAAAATTGTATGAAACTAAATGAAACAAAACAAAATGGCTCCTCTAGGTCCTATAAGCTCCAGATGTGGTGCCTGGGAGCTATTTTTAAAGGGGTCCAGCTGAGCTGTCATCAGCTGAACCCCTTTAAATCTGGCCCAGTCACCACCAGGGGATCCCTCCGGTGGCGACCGGGCCATTTTTAAATGGGTACAGCTGATGACAGCTCTGCTGGACGCCACTGAAAATGGTTCCCCGGCACCAAATCTGGTGCCTGTAGGACCCAGGGGAGTAATCCCCACCCGCCTTCCAGCTGAGATGAGGCTGCATCTGAGAGAAGGAGGCGGGAAGCGCCAGAGCAGCTGCGGGGAACCACCTCCTGCTCTTCCCTCTCCTGGGCTCTGGTGGTGGTGGCAGCTCATGGCGAGTCCAGCAGGTTAGGGACCCCTTTTTATAGAAGGAACAAAATAGTTTGTTTCAATGAATAAACCAACCATTTCATTTCATCTGTAATGAAATGCTGCTTCCTTTTTTCATTTTGTTACCTAACAAAACAACAAAACAGCCTTTCCTTTTTTGTTTTGTGCCCATCTCTAGATACAACTGACATTAATTGATCCTATATGATATTTAGACATTTTTAAGTCAGGACGTGGCATCAGATGCAACCAGAAAACTAGCTACTGTTATTGTAGTAACAAACCATGAGAGACAATCCTTTCATGTGCCAAAACCCTGCAGTCAGTAAGAGAACAATTACTCTTTCCTACCTGTGAACATAATAGTGAGTTGTTCCATTTTAGTTTTACCAAAACCTTGTTAATTATTTGTTTATTTGTTTAAGGTTGCCCATAAAGCATCATGATTTAGCAGGAGGTTGCAATGCTCAGTTCAGCACTCTTGTGCTCTCGCCACACTCTCCCCCATGTTTTCAGGTGATTGTTTATACTAGGGAAGCTGAGTTACTTAGTGTTTCCTAAATGGGGTGGCCAACATTATGGAGAATGGCCATGGGTGGGACAACAGGAGTATCCAAAGCAATGAGCTCCTCTAATTGTGTTTCTATGTTATTAAATGCCAATAATATCCATCTTTTGTCTACAGTGTTTTATAGATTTGCTTTTGCTCAGTGTACATAAATAAGACTACATGCTCTCCAAATATATCCCTGGCTTCTTTCTATCTGTCATTTTTTTAAATAAAATAAAATAAAATTAGCTGATTAACATTTTAATATATATAGCTTTCATTTGGAAGCTATCCCCCTTTGTTTGCTACTCATCATTAGAAAGTTCTGTTTGGGACCTCAGAATATAAACGGGAAGGTCCATGTTGATACCCTGCACCATATGTTTTTCTTTTACACACTAGGAAGATCATATTCTATGGAACTCCCTGCCACAGCATGTGGTTTTGGCATCTGGCCTGGGTGCCTTCAAAAGGGAATTGGACAAATTCTTGGAGGAAAATCCATCACAGGTTACAAGCCATGATGGGGATGTATAATGTCCAGCCTTAAAAACAGGGTACTTCAAAGGCCAAATGAAGGGGAGTGGTATCAGGTGACAGATATCTAATCTTGTGTGCTCCCAGAGTCATTTGTCGGGACCACTGTGAGATACATGAAACTAGACTAGATGGGCCCTTGGCTTGATCCAGCATGGATGTTATTATGTCATAAGCCTTGTGGTGCAGTAGTTAAATGCCTGTACTGCAGGTAAAACTGTGCTCACAACCTGGGGTTCAATCCCAGGTAGCAGGCTCAAGGTTAACTCAGCCTTCCATCCTTCTGAGGTCGGTAAAACGAGTTCCCAGCTTGCGTGGGGGGGAGGGAATGTGTAGCCTGCACAATATAATTAAAATTGTAAACTGTCCAGCTACTACTTGAAGTGGTATGGGGCAGTATATAAGCAGAATACTTTGCTTTGCTCTGCTCTGCTTTTCTTATGTTCTTATAGTATGTCGCCGAAGCATTATAATAAGATTGGAAGAAAGTAAATGGCACAACCTTTCCTTATCCATCTCTGAAAACTGGTCCCATTGTTAGGCAAAATGAAGCAGTACAGTCTTAGAGGAGAGACCTGGGTGCTAAGTTACCTCTTTTCCCATCCTTAAGAACATCTTGGGCCTTTTGATTACGTCGCTGATTCTACTTCACCACCGGTACTGATGGTGGGTAATCAACTGCCCACCCAATCCGCTTTTATACTTGAAATGGGAGGATCAGTGTATTCTTTGTCTGCAGCAGCAAAATAACTTGTACTGGATCTGCCGCTCCACCACCTGCATTGACTCAGAAACTGGACCAAAAAAAAAAAAATCAGTTTCTTCGACTATTAAATCAGTAAGGGACTCTGTTTCACAGCCCATCTTGAAACATTTCAGCTCTGCTCCTGGAGAGCCTTCAAACATCATTTCCTGCTGTCAGCTCCTCCTGCTGTGACAACGCAGATGCTGAAACTGACAACAGATGGGGCAAGGAAGGAGGTGTGTCTCCTTTTTCTTGGCTGTGAGGATGATAACAGCGCCAGGAAGAAACCACTCTCTTCCCCTTCTTTGGGCCTTTTTACACGACACCTAAACTCCGCCGCAAATGGCTTCCAGCTCTGGAGCTTAAAATTGTTTACCCACCAGCTCTGGAGTTTCCTGAAAATTAAGTGTGACCACGCCCACCTAAGCATGTCCCAGTGCACTTTTCTTGTACCTGCTCTCCAAGAGTGAAAAATCTTGATGTGGATGTGCCGGGCTCTCCTCGCTTCTTTTTGTTGTTGTTTTTTGCCTCCCGCCACTTTAAGTGAAGGAACCAGGAAGTGACGGGCTCCCGGAGGTAAGCCTTTATTCTTTTGTCCCTTTTTTTCTCCCTCCCCTCAGGCAGCCAGCAGCCAGGAAGTGCGGAGGGGTGGGGACGCTCGAAGAGTGAAAAACCCCTAAGATCTCTGGTCCGAATTTAAGTGACCAGCGGATCTTAGGGGTTGTGTAAAAGCGCCCTTTGTTCACTTGAGTATGCACTAGCTAGAAAATGTTACTTCATGTCCCACATAGTATCAACAAAGTCATATTGTTTTGTTTTCCTTCCTTTCTCTCCCCACTGCCCCCTCCATGTTATCATTTTACATTTGTTTTCTGTTCTGGTTTTGCCACCTTGAATAATAGCATGTCATAATCCAACCTGGCTCAGTCATCACCCATAACTAGGGGAAGAAGAATGCCATTGTATTCAAAATTGTCAATGACAGTATTCATTCCACAGCCCTTTACAATCCCGGTGACACAAAATGCATCTCATTTCAGAAATCTGAAATTCAATGAAGGCTGTGGCACACATTAGGGAAATAACATACAAAGCCATGCATACATGTTAAAAAATGAAAGCAAAATGTGTGCATTTGCAAAGAAGTACAGGAAAAAACACATGATTTAGCAAGCGAGAGAACCACAGGCAACAAAATATACATAAAATATACCCAATATGTACAAAATTTCTGAATGCACAGGAATTCCATTAAAAGAAAGAGGAGGAGTGGGAGAGGAGATGCCAAAAATAAGATGAGAAAAATAGTAAGATTTGGAAGGATAGTAGAACATAGGATAATTGAGATTGAAATGTTTTGCACATCTACCCTTGACACTGAATGAAGCCGGATAATTTAGTAGAGTGACAAATTGTGACTTAAGAGACATGGCTTTGCATTTCTGCTCAGCCATGAAAATGTGGTGGAAGGGGGTGGAGCTGATAAAAGCCACTCCTTAAATACCTCACATACATTGAAGGTCCTATTAGGGCCTCTATAAATCAATTCCAACTTTTATGAAAATGTGCCTCCATCCTCCAATCCTGATACTTGAAGAATTTCATCCTTTATTTATTTATTTATATCCTGCCTCTCTCTCTCTCTCTCTCTCTCTCTTTCTCTCTCTCTCTCTCTCTCTCTCTCTCTCTCTCTCCCATGACACCCATTATTAGATGTATATGGTTGTATAGCTCAGTGAGTTAGGGATCTAGCTGAGGAGGCAAAGGTTGGGTGTTCAGTTCGCCACTGGACATCCCAGTAGAGCCGACCCTTGTAGCTTTGGGGAAGTTGCACAGTTCAAGGATGCTGTCAGAAGAAGGAAATAGCAAACCACTTCTGAAGACTATCTACCTAGAAAACGCTGAAAAGGCTCACCATAAGTCACAATAAACTTGATAACAAACATTATTATATATGGTAATTGTCTTCCCTAGGAAGAAGCTACAAAAATCAAATAGATCAGAGGCATCCTCTCCTGGGAACTGGCAAGCAAACATTATTGCTACTAAAGTACAACAAACACAAGTGCTCAAATTTGCCTGAGTCTCCTGCTCTAAATCTCAAAGACCACATCTTCAGTGTTTCCCTTTCTTCATGGAAGCAGTTAGCATTCTATGGTGCTTTCCAGATAGACTCCCCTCAGTGCTTGTGATTACCAAATCTACTTTAACCAGTGACCCCATCTGCCCTGACTCTCCGCGATGCTATGACCTTCTCAGCATGGAACTAAAGTGTCAGCTTCAAAGGCAAATTACTTCAGACTGTAATGCAGTACAAGATACTGTAAGATTATACTGTAGAATGATCTTTATGCATCATTGTGCTAGTTTGCCTATATCATATTACTCTCCAGGTTTTCTCTGGTTTCTCTGGGTTGATCTTCAACCCTGCTGCCTGGTTTGTCCTTTATTCCTGGCTTGTTCTCCCAGCTTCCTTCTTTTGACTTATTTTACAGCACTGACCACTGGTTTATTACACTTATATTTTGTGGACCACCACAGACACCTGCTCACCTAATAGCCCTCAACAACCAGTTGGTAATGTGTGTGTGTGTGTGTGTGTGTGTGTGTGTGTGTGTGTGTGTGTGTGTGTGTGTGTGTGTGTGTGTATGCATATATTTATGAATTTAAAACATTTCTGTATAATTTATCAAAGTGTTTCTAACCCCCAAAAAAAAATGATTTTCTAAATTTTATGCTTGGCAGATGGAGTCAAACGGTACCATATGAGGACAATATGCAGAGACCAGGAAGGAATAAAATAAGTAGCCAGCCTTTGACAAAAATGAGCAATGAAAGGAATAGTTTGTGCAACAGAAACTGTCTGGAAAATATGCATATGCTTATACCTTACAAAACTCAGTAAAAGAGTGTGCAAAAGGAGACATCTGCTTCCAGAGGTTGACTAGATATTAGCAGTTATCTGGAGCCAAGATATTATACAAAACGGGATGCTGCAGATGGCTTCTGGCAAGTCCACCTTGCCAAATAATTTATTCAATTGACTATTTCCATCAGTCCATTTGGAAGCTACTGTTTCACTTGGCTCCTTCTTGACCTAGTTTTGGCCTAGGACCATTTCCAAAGGAGATGGTGTTACAGTTGCCTGCCTGCAGTATGTAGATGGTTCATTGATTTATGAAGAAATATAGACAAGACTGGGAGGAAGTGATGATATACTGTATTGAGTCATTCTCAGTAAGATGGATTTGGTTGGAATTAGAACCACAAACCTGGAAATAAACAGATAAAATATTTGGCTAACAGTGCAGGGCAGCTGATTCTGTTGAATCTTGAAATGAACCAGGCTGATTTGGGCCAATATGGGCAGAATCCAGATCAAATCCAGATCAAATCCAGATCAAATCAAGTCAGAACTGGGGCCAAAGTGATTCAGACTGATTTGGCAGCTTGGACAGTAAAAGACAGCACCTAAAACATTACAAAACAGATCCATAAAAAATGCCAGATTGAGGAAAGTGAGAGAAGAGGCTTTAAACTCTGCTCAGCTCCTCTTTTCCAATATGGGGCAAATATCTTAGCAGCCTCCCCAGAATGTGGGAACGGAGGGATGATGAACAGTCATCTTTTCATCTTGTGCTGGTTTTTTGTTAGCAGAATAAATATTTTTGAAAGAGCTTTGTTGGAGCTTAGTGATCATTTTCTGTTACCTGAGTCATTCTTCCTCATCCTATCAATACACCTCTTCAATATGTCAAACTTCATTTTTAAATCCAATTCTACTCTTTCTTCTTCTACAGTTGCTGTTTATTTGAATCAGCCCACAAATAAAACTTACTGCTTACCTACTCTTTGTGGATGTTTCATTTCCAACTAAAAGTAGCATTTTGAAATACCAATCTCCTGTTCAGTCCATCATATAATGTGATTAATCAGGGATTGTTCTAATTCAGACATGTGTCACTTTCATATTATATAGCTATGGCAGCTCTGAATTTATAAGTGTTTTATTACATGTAAAATGGCAGCAGCATTGGATATTCTGTCTGGGATACAAACACATTTTTTCTGAAGATCAATTAACCTTTAATTCTTTGTTTTATAGGAGTTAAGAACAGGAAATCTATCAGTTTTCCTTTCTTTCACATTTGACCTTATAAAATCTCTGCATCTAAGGCATGGAGAAATCTTTGAATTGTGGAAAATTCTCAAGAAATGAAATGGAATAAAATTATCCTTTGTTTACATCATCCAAAGTCAACAGGTGGGCCTCTAGTCCCATGATGGAGAGAGCCATGTTGCACCAACCTGCCACACATATCTTAAGGATGCAGAGCTTTTCATTGGGGAGAAGAGAGCTGGAAATTATAATTGAGCATTCATATATTTGAACATTCAGTGAATGAAAACATGCAGTTAAGAAATAAACACTCAACTGAGGATGGATAAATAAGTTGGTCAGTTTCTGTCTTTCTCAGTTTATTATTATTTTTTATTCTTAGATACTTTTTACCCAGTATATGAAAATACTGGCAATTGTTGCTTATTTCTGTTTAAAAGTGGACTGAAACAAAATTCTCACCCATTTAATGAGAAAATTTTTGAATAACGGCAAGGGTTTAAGCAGTGGCTAGAAGAGAAATTGTTCCATTTGAATGCTTTCCCAGACATGTGTCACTCTCATATTATTGAACCATGACAGTCTTAGCCCAGCATATTGGAGAAAGGGACCCTATCGATTTTACCTTATTCATAAATCATCCCCTAAAGCAACCTTTTTTAGTAGGGGACATATGTCCCTCTGGGAAGCCCTGGAACATTGAGAAGGTGCCACAGACTGGGACAAATTCTCCATGTTAAAAGGTCTGTCATGTGATTTGTACAATCCTGATTCAGACTGAATTTTTAATTTTTAATTTTTTAATTTTGTTTTTACTGTGTTGTGGCAAAAATGTTGAGAATGGCTGCTCTAGAGAACAGAAATATGCAGCCATCAAACAAGAAGGCATCACAATCCAATGGGTCAGATGTAACAGATGAAGGATTCATTTCAAACCACAGGCTCATGCTACTGGTGCTTAGCTGTCCAAACTTTCTCCATAGTTTTAATGACAGGGAAAACTCAGGCTGAAGTAGATTATTTCTCTCAGTAGGAAAATGAAGTGATGGCCTTCTTGGCAGGGGTGGATGGCCCTGTGAAGTGGTGGAAAGTGGCATGGGCACCCCTGTTTTGGACTGCAAATTCCCCTATGAAGAAAGAAGAGATGGGGTATTTTGCAGACATCTTAGAGGAACCCAGATGTTAACCCAGATGGTATGAGGAAGGCACTCAAACAGAGGACATTGAGGAGGAAGAATGTGATGACAGACAGTCCCAGTCCTTGGAAGTGATTCCTGGAGGGAAAAAGAGGGCCCTAGGTCTGGGATAATACAGGGATGGCCTTGGAAGGGAGAAGGCAATCAGAACAGAGGAGGAGGAAGAAGAAGAAGGGACTGCAAAGGGCACCAATTTCTGTGACTGGTGGAAAGATGTATATAAGGCACAGGTCAAGAGTGATCTCTTATCTGCAGTAAGTCAGATCACTTTACTATGTCTATTGAATGTCATGCTATGATGAATACCATGTATACTGCAAGAACTTTTATAATATACTGCCATAAGGTACTCATACATTCTGTCTGTATCATATTTAGGTGTTCTGTTCCTATTCTTCCTTACTCTGTTGGTTCACAAGAGACTCCACATTCTTATAAGCAAGGGGCAGGAAGTCTTCCCAGTGAAGCCAAGTGGGAGTGGAATAAAGCACTTGGAATCTGCAAATCTTGCTAATGGAACCTGGGCATTGTGGCAAAGTAACCTGGGAACTATGGAGGTCTGTTTAGTTGTGAACCCCATCCAGTTACAGTAAACCACATTTTGTTTCAATCTGCTGTGTCCGTGGATCAAGGGGTGGAAAAGGAAGGTCCTGTTGACCCTGCTAGGACCCACAGGTCTATCTGCTGAACAAAACAAAATCAGAAGTAAATGGCCTGCTATTTACTTTGAGCTACCTCAAAGATCAAATCTCACAGTATGAACCAGGAGAGGTCTCTCTCTCCATCCCGCTACCTTCACAGGTGCATCTCATAAGAACACAGCAAAGGGCCTTCTCTGTTGCTGCTCCCAGACTTTGGGAGTCTTTCCAGAAGAAAGCAAAAAGTCTTCCTTTTCAGGCAAGCTTTCCCTGAATGAGGGACTACCTACATGACTTTTATATGGATTACCATGCATGATTGCATTGACTGATTTCATAAGAACACCAGTGTTTTTCATGTTACAGTTTTACTCCTCATAATGGATTTTTCTTTTCTTTTTGCATGCTCTTTGTAGCTTTAATATCACCTTTTAATATTCCAAGATGCCTCTTCTAATTACCTGTTCTTAACTTGAATACGTATTAAATATTATGGGCTGTATATTGTCCCTCATTATTGTAAGCCACCTTGGGTCCTTTTCAAAGGAGAAAGATAGGATAAAATAGTCAAAATAAGTAAGTAAGTAAGTAAGTAAGTAAGTAAATGAAGTTTTAAAATGTTTTTAAAATATCGTATGGCTATATTATCTATTCTGCCCTCTATCTTGTGCTGTACTAATGAATTACAACAATGACTTATAGATTTCAAAGAGAAACTCTGTGTAAATGATTAAAATATGCTAACTGAAGAGGCCTGACACTTATATTTTTGCAACACATATGCCTTTCAGACAAACGTCTGGAGAAACATATAGATTCTTGTATCCATTTTTCTTTCTCCAAGTACCTTCAAAAAATAATCCTCACACCAGAAGCTAAATATACCGAGGTCATCTGAACCTGCAGTCTGGAATTGAGCATTCTCTTGAAGTCGCGTCTTGCTGAATTCTGCACCTTTGCTTTTGTTACCAGTCCATCCTGCTGGAGGAATATCAGGGAGAGAAAAGAGTCGGGGTTTCTATGGTAACTATTAGCAGTTTAGATAAATTGTGTACTTGTTAAAAAACTAAAAGCTAGCCAAATTTGCTGCAAAAAAGGAAACATTTCCTCAGGATAGTAGAACTACTCAGTCAATTCCATTATCTTTTTCATGGTGCTTTTGATTTTTTTAGAAGGGATGTAACTTTCAACTTAGCTATTGATGCTTACCATCACTGTCCTTTTAAAGTTCAGATTGAGCTAGGTCATATTGTGATTATATTGTCCTTTACAAATAATACCACCTCATCAGTTTCCATGGTAACTCCAACATCACTCATTTACTGCTCATTTTCCCCACTCCTCCAATTTTCTCTCACAAAGCCAAAAAGCACTTCCTTTTTTATTTTCATTTTTTTTTTGGAGGATATATTACTGGAGAGCAACTGGGTAACACATTTCTAATTCATCATATTCCACCCCAAGCAAATGTTGGGCCTGAATATGCATTGTGCACTGAGGAGATGGATCATTAAAAAGCTAAATATAAGATACCATCAAGCAAAATTAAATTATTTTTCATTATCATCATTAAAGAAAATAAAAAGACATCTTTAATTTAAAAATCAGTTTTTGTCATCATTTTTCTTGGCTTCTAACTAGCAAAGGAGCAATATTGGATGCCTTCCTTCTCCCTTGAATGTTGTTTCTGTGCGTTTTATAGAAATCAGTTTTCCTAATGGTAAAATTTGGTAATGTGTACCCACGATATGAAAGGTGAATTCTTAAGGGTGCTAGAAGAAATGAAGTCATGTCACCAACATGGATATTAAAAATTATAATTAACAATCACCTGTTTCAATGGATTTTCTACCCAGACCGTAGTATTAGCTGTTACAAGTACCTCTATTTCCTGTAATTCATTGCTTTAGATGAGATAGAAGCCGTATAGAGTTTTTATTTAACTTTCCAGCACTATGTTGTGAATTTAAAGAGTCATTTTGGAGGACTGATAAAATAATTAATTAATTAACAGATAGCTTATTAAGGTTCTCTATCTATCTATCTATCTATCTATCTATCTATCTATCTATCTATCTATCTATCTATCTATCTATCTATCTATCTATCTATCTATCATCTAGGGTATTTTGGACTCCAGAGGAATTTCAGTGCTTTGAGGGTTAGCAGAAAAGTTGACAATGGGGGTAAATACAGGGATAAGAATAAGTTCAGTGGGTCTTATATTTTTTGAATCCACTGAGGGGTTCAATGACACCCCTGCCCCCAACTAACCTACTGACAACCAGACTATGCCACTTCTGCTTCTCGGCAGCATGGTTCATCTTTTTTTTAAAAAAAAAAACTATGGTATATATTTTTCCTCAATACACCACAACAAAAAGTTCCTACAATACAAAAGGGAAAATATTTGATGTGATGGCTTTTAACCAGATTTTTAAAAATTTATATGTTCATTTTTTTTTTCTTCCAGTTCTGTGAAATGCTATGTATTGTCATAGGGTACAACTACATTGGCAAATAATATGAGAATTGCTCCAAAATTGGCATGGTCAGGTTTGTATTGTCTTCCATTCACTACATAAAGAAGTCAATGTGAATCAGCCTAGATTTTTTTTTCACCCCAATCTAAATTGTTTCCCTCTGCTGCGGGGGCTTCCACTTGGTTTTCAGAGAATGTGTTCACATTGATTCAGTAATGTAATTGCTTGTGCCGATGTATACTGCTTCATGTTCTTCTATGAGAAGGTTGTAGCCACTCTATTTCAAGCCATTCTACCTGGCTCTGGTGAAAACTGACTGGCATTTAAATCCTTGCTTCTTTAAACGTTTTTTCATGAGGACCTGTAGAAGTAGGAAATTTCAAGTTTTTGATGTTTGGTTAGTTAAAGAGGTAACTCACTGATGCTTCACACTAGAGATGGGGACGGACCAAAAAAATGGTGGTTCGTTTCAGTTCGGTTCGTTTTCTGGTCCGGTTTGGGTCATTAATTACGAAACAAACTTTAGAAAAGAAATCATTTTGTAATTCATTTTGGTTCAGGTTTTTTTAACCCCACTGTTTTTATTATTATTATTATTATTATTATTATTATTATTATTATTATTATTATTATTATTATTATTGTTGTTGTTGTTGTTGTTGTTGTTGTTGTTGTTGTTGTTGTTGTTGTTGTTGTTGTCATTGTTGTTGTTGTTGCTGTCATTGTTGTTGTTTAATCCTGCTGGTCCAGATTATTATTATTATCGTTTTATTTTATTTTTATTTTTATTTTTTACTGCCAACTACGTCGCCGCCTACCAGCTGGAGTGCAGCCGGTCAGCTTTTTTCTTTTCTTTTTCTTTTTCCTGGACTCTCCTGGACCCTCCCTGCAACCAGGGCGGAGGACCCCAGGTAGGAGACACTGCCAGCAAATGAAACTAAATGAAACAAAACAGAAATTTCCATTTTGTTTTGTTTCATTTCTCTTAGGGGGCAGTTTGTTATTCATTTCATTACATAACAAAATGAATAACGAATAATGAAATGAGCCAAAAGTTCATTTCGTGCCCATGTCTACTTAACACTTTAAATATTTCAGTGGCACAGGCTGAATAGGATTTCATGATGGACCAAAATACCTTTAAGATATTGGGAAGGGGGAATGAGAAAACCCCAAAGAGAGGAAGGCAACATATTTGAAAATATGGCTTATCTGTACTGTGCCCCCAAATTTTGCTGGGACTAAGCCAAATTAGAATTAGAAATAGAAATTAGTGGTTAGAGAAAGAAGGGTAGTGGAGAAAATATCCAGGTTGTTCTAAAAGGAATTTGAATCTCTGGGAGGAACCTTGGTTTGGTCCGATGTTCTCTCCTTTGTTTTGCTTCCCTTTTAAATTATCTTGGCATCATCAAACAACCTCCTGATAATTTTGCTGGTCATCCTGGTTGAGTTGCCTGCCTTCTTTAGTGCTGATGATAGTGGAGAAATTGATCCTGCTACCAGTCATTGGGATAAGGCATCATTGGGATAAGTCATTGGGATAAGGCATCATTACTCAAACTGTGCTGCTGTTGAATGCTGCACCTTTTGCAGCTCATGAATTATCATAATGTTTTATATTTACTCAGAACATTTTATATGTTTATTAAAAGATTGAACAAATAATGTTGTTGATTTATTTTAAAGGCTAAATGTTCTAGCACAACTTTTTTATTTTAAAGTTGTGCTAGAGCACCTGGGAGACCAAAAGAAAATGGTGGTGGTGGTGGTGGGGAGTGAGAAAGACAGCAATTGCTAATCAGCCCTTGTTTGCAGCTTCTTAAGGTAGCTCAATTGTAGTCATATGTCCTGCAAATTTGAACAGTTATAGCAAAAACTGTCTCAAATCTGCAAACCAGGCCTGCTTACCAATTCCTTCCTTTCTATTATGATTCTTGTCAGATTGGCTAAAGTGAATTTACTCAGAGAATCCCAATGTTCTTGTATCTGTAAGTAAAGTCATGGCAACTGGACTTTTTTTCTTGACAGACTGAAACGTTTCACTGTTCATCCAAACAGCTTTGTCAATCTGAGGAAAGCTAGTTTTGACTTCATGTCACCTTGGTCTGAAATAAGTTCATAAGATGAATAATGGCTTGAATAGGCTTGTTACGTGAACAATAGGCTCAATAGGCTCATTAGGTGGACAGTGGCCCACCTTTACAACCTTCCCAAAACCCATAAAGTATTAGTCATTAGCCATGGCCTTGTGGGTGGAAGTGTGAAGTATTCTTGATTTGTCTGGAGATTTTCTGGTGGGAAAATCCAGAGGGTTGATTCACATTTTTCCTGCTTGTATAGTCAGAATAAAATGAAGAGGAAGGATCAACCTTAACCTTAAAAAGGGAAACTTATTTCCTATAATTATTTCCCTGCGCCGTTAATGAGTTTTCTTCAAAGATATATTGCTCAGCTGTCAAATGGCAAAGTAAGCACTCATTTACCTTCCAATCAAAAATAAAGCATTGCTTTGAAAAAGATACATTATTTGCCAATGAAGGGATAATCACTTCCGAAAAGGTGATAATGTATTGTACAGTTTGACCTCATAGATTTAGTGCCCATTTGGTGGCTCCTTTATTCACCCAGCCTTTCCTTTTGTCCTTTCATACAGACTTGCTCTGTTGACTTGACTTCTGCTTTGTTCCTCAGTCCCTCTTCCAGGATTGGTTTACATTCTGTTTTATGTTTTGATATAAACCACTGGTTTTCTCCCGTTTATTCTGGTTTGTGATGCACCTCAGATGGCATCCCAGTGTGTATGATTCAGGAGGACAGGCTACTCTCACACTGAACAGGTGTGTTCAGATGGAATGGATGTTTGCACACCACGGCTTCCAGACTCATGGTAGAGTTAGGTTTCTCTCATCTACATAGCTAAGAGAGATTTAAGGCTGATACTTCAAGTCCCTCTCGCTGCAGTTCGCGGCCCTGGCTGACCGGGTTCAAGGAACGCAAGACTGGTTTGGGGTCAAGGAACGCAAAGGAACGGAACCTCACGTCCTTGTGGGGTCAATCCGAGTTCAAAGGAACGGAACCTCACGTCCTTGTGGGGTCAATCTGAGTTCACCCCAACCACGCCCCCTGAACTGCGCTCCAAGTGGGGTGAGAGATTCCCATCCTGGAGCTCGGGAATCTTTTCAATCCACTTCTCAATCCATGTTGAAAACTGATTTCAACACGGAGGCAAGTTCACCTCGGCTCGAGGAAGGATGTGAAGTAACCACCTAAGACTGGGTGATCCCTCAGTAGGAGCTGTCCTCCAATTAAACAGAACAAGGCAGCTGCCTCAAGAACATAGATTTTTTTTTTATCTTGAAAGAAAAAAATGTTTGTACCCTGAACTTATTAATTGTAATTAACTAAATAAATTTGCCATAAGGAATTGGAAATGGGGGTTCTGGACTTTTGTTTTCTCCTCTGCCATACAGTTAGGCTGACACTGAGTGCTGGACCTCTGATAGTTGTGGTTTTATAAATTTATAACACCTCCTCAAGCAGCAAAATATGTTGAGCTATTTGTGAACCTTAATCAGAATTATAGTGAGCAACCTTTTTGTTAAAGAGCATTAGGGGGGAAAATTGGCCGCTAATATATTTTAATACCTATAAGTTGCTGGCATGTTCCTATTATGCTAAATAAAAGCAGATGAGTTATCTCTGAGCCACTTCCTTATCTCTCACTGTTAGAGATCTATTTAGACTACTAAGGAGTTTCAAAGTAGTATGGTGAAGTATTGGGGAAACCAGTCATAATTTCTGTCATCTATACTCTATTTTCTTGCTGATTTAAGCCACAATGATTTACACTAGAGTCAGTCACTTTGTGCTTCATCCAACCTTGTACAAAACATGCACTGGGGTACCACAGGTGTTGTGGTGGCCCATCTGTCATCTCCCAAATGAGCCGGACCACATTCTGGACTCCACACACTGCTGAGATCCTTCACCTGAGCCTGTGCTCCAATTCAAGCAGGCATCCTGAAGGCCCTTCCCTGCCTCCCCAGGCAGCTGAACACTTTGGAGAGGAGTAGGATTGGGCATTAAATGGAAAAAGAATGTTTTGTTTCATTTCATTTTGTACCCACCCCATTTTGTTTCCTTTTGTTTCTTACAATTATTTAAAAAAATGTACAAAACAAATTGAAACAAAATGAAACACCTTTCCTGGGCCCTAGAGACACCAGATTTGGTGCAGACTGAGCCATTTTTAAAGGGATCCAGCTCAGCAGGAGCCCTCGGGAAAAGGCTGTGTGGGCAGTTCTGCGTGATCATGCTGCCTACCTGACCATTTTCAGAGCGCTCCTGTTGAACTGTCAGTGGCTGGACCCCTTTAAAAATGGCTCAGTTGGCACCAAATATGGTGTCTCTAGGACCCAGGAAAGCCATTTCATTTTGTTTCATTTTGTTTTGTCCATATTTTTTTAAAAATTGTAAGAAACAAAAGGATGCAAAACAGGGACCCCCTTGGTGCTGACTAGGCCATTTGTAAAGGGGTCCAGCCCATGACAGTTTGGCAGGAGACCTCTGAAAATGGCTCCCCGGCACTAAATCCAGGGGAGTCACCCCCCCACCCACATCCCAGCTGAGAGGAGGTGGGGAGCACCAGAACAGCGGAAGTGACCCACCTCCCCCTCTTCCCTCTCCTGGGATCCAGAGACAGCTATAGGGATTCCAACTTAGGAAATATTAATATGCACCCAGCAAGCTTCCTGCAAAGGGTCCCATGAGGAATATTGACCCCCTCCTGCAAGGGGAAGCCCTGGGAGAGGGCAATGGAACCATGGGATCTGACACTCAGGAAGCAGGTGGCTGGTTATCTCTTCCTCCCATGACATGGCCATAGGAACAAACAAGACCCCCTTCCTGCCCTGCTCACGTCATGAAATGAGAGGTCAGGAAATAACAAGCTGCTGAGAGTTATCCATCATTCAGTCCCTCACTAGGTGACACTCCACATCTCAGAAAGCCCTTCCCAGGAGTCCATCAAGCCTATGACAGGCTGACATGTAGGATACCATGCCATATCCGTAACACTGCCTCTTATAGCTAATAAAATTGTCAGGCATCTGGAGGGGGTGAGAGAGGTTGCAGACGCCGGAGGCCTGGCTTCATGAAAAACCCAATAACGTGTGTCTATGTGTGGACTCATTTTCCTACAGGTGGCGGCCACCTGGGCAGGTAAGGGACCCCTTTTACAGATGGAAAGAAACAATTCATTTCAACAGAAAAACCGACCATTTCATTTTGTCTGTAATGAAATGCTGCTTCCTCGTTTCATTTTGTTTCATTTTGTTATGTAATGAAAAGATGAAACAGCATTGTGTTTTTTTTTTTTTCATGCCCACTCCTAGTGAGGAGACAGGATGGGGAGTCTCCCCATACAGCCAATGACTGATCACCTGCCTGGGAAGGTGGGCAAAGGGCTTTCTAGATTCCTGAATGAATTACAGGACCAGTGCTGGAGAAGGGCTCCAGTGGTGTATGAAGCTCAATGAGTGGAAACTCTATTTTGTACACTTTCTCAGAAGAAAATTTCATTGAAGATCTGAGATGCCTAGGGATGTGACATTTTGTCTCTTAGGGAATTGCTCCAGCCCACCTTCCAAAGAGTAGAAGTCAAAAAGATGACACTTTGGCACAAATCAGGATTGGGCTGGATTGCATTTTACCATGTTTTGTGTGATTGCCAGGAAATAGCTTACAATGGACTAGGACTAGGAATAGGAATAGGAATCTGTCATTGCCCCCCTGCAGGAACAACAAAATTCTGTGGTTGCTATATTCAACTCATTTAAAACATTTCACATAGATTTAAAAACAGGTACAACACATAATAATATGACATATAAAATGACTAAAATATGACATATAAAATAAGCTGACTTCAAAGTCCAGAATTTCCGTTTGACAATATTGCTCTAAAAAAGAAGCTATTTATGAGACAGTTTGTTCTTGCCCTCAGTACTCTATCTATATCTCCGTCCTGATGGCAGCAACTCGAAGAGGCGATTACCAGGATGTGATGGATCTCTTAATATATCTAATGCTTTACAGTGGCACCTGGTAGTATAAATTTGTTCTAGGGTGGGGAGTAAACAGCTCACAATACTCTCTGCAATTCTTATGATTCTGTGCAACACTGTTGAAAGTTGTCAAACTGTGTTCTGTTTTTCTGTGTGATCAAACCCATAGTCAGCATCATCTCTTTGGTTAAGATTTCAGAGCTTAAACCTGAGATGAGGTACTAGAGAATAGCTCCTTATTATGTCCTAGGGATAGGTCCTTGTGCTAGTACAAAATGCTGGGCAGGTAAGGGCTGAGACTGGAAGAAAGTCAGGTGGAACCACGGGCCTTTTCACACGACCCCTAAGATCTGCTGGCCCCTTAAATTCGGACCAAAGATCTTAGGGGTTCGTTGCTCTTCCTTCCTCCCCACCAGAGAAAGAGAGGAAAAAATGCAGCTCACCTGGAGGAGCTTCCCGGAGCTCCATTTCTCTTCAATTTCTCTTCTGCTTGCTTTTTTTCCTCCCACCTCTTCTCTTAAAGGGGCGGGAGGCAAAAAAACACAAGCAGAAGCCAGGAGAGCCCCGCACTGACCAGATTAAATCCGGACCTGGGGATTTTCACCCACCTCAAGCAGGTACAAGAAAGTGCAGCTGGGTCGTGCTTAGGTCGGCGGGGTCACACTTAATTTCCTGCAAACTCCAGAGCTGGTGGGAAAACACTTGTAAGGTCCGGAGTTTGCAGCCATTTGCTGCGGAGTTTAGGGGTCGTGTATAAAGGCCCAAAGTGACTGTAGAAATGGGCATGTGGAAAATCCGGATTAATTGTTTAACCAACCAGCATTTTGAGAGTATTTTATTGGTGGTGGTGGTGGGTTTTTGGGGGAGAACATCTGGGATGTTGACCAAACGTGCCCAGAAGATAAGGGGCTGTTGCAGTTCCTTCTAGGATTCACATTTCGTGTAGCCCCACCAACATGTACAAATAGTATATGGAGAGTTTTTCAATTCCATGCACTGCTGCTGAGACCTGTGTAGTGATCATTACCAGGTACACATCTAAATATTTCCTCTTCTCATTATAGCAAGCATGAGGAATTGCCTTTCCCCCCTCCTTCCCCTGCAAGAGGGCAAGGTAGATTCTGTTGTTATTAACTTGATGGATTTATGCAAATATCATAATTAGTACAAATTAGGTAACCAGAGCATGTCACAAAAATTATACCTGATGCTTTGTTTATGGTAATGAAAATGATTTGTACCTTAACAATTCTTTAGAAGTCTTTAATGACCTGAACAAACAAAACTAATGCAGAAACAGCAAGCATGGAAGAACAACCTGATTGTTTTAAAAGATACAAATTTTCACCAGATTGCCCCACAGACCTATTGGTCAAAAACATTGGTTGGGGTGAAAAATACCTCTTGTCTCACTCTTGTACTGAAGCTATGGAATCTTATAAGGCTCAAAAATTCCTCATCCAGATATTTTCTCTTCTTGATACATCCTAATTTGATGAAAATGAGGAATTCCTTTACTTGTAGAGAGTCCCACCACCACCACGACCAAATTTTATTCCTAGAGATCATGAAGTGTAATGCTGGCATTCCCAGCCGTCTGTAAGATGCCTTTCAAAGGTTCTCTTGTGTGTAGAGT
Source organism: Phrynocephalus forsythii (assembly GCA_029282475.1). Lineage (NCBI taxonomy): Eukaryota > Metazoa > Chordata > Lepidosauria > Squamata > Agamidae > Phrynocephalus > Phrynocephalus forsythii. The sequence continues at coordinate 120,689,588 of JAPFRF010000010.1, forward strand.
GCTGGTGTTGCTGCTTGCTCAAAATGGCCACAAGGCCTCCAATAACTACAAACTGGCTCCAGTCTCCTCATCTGGCTTCTGGCTTTTTGGTGTGCTGATGTTACACAAGCACAACAGGCACAAAAATGTCTTCTTGCTGAGTTGGTGAGCCCTAGTGCCAGCTTCAAATAGATGGTGAGAAGTACACAGACTTTAGAGCTACCTCACGAACAATTATCAATAATGAGAAGACAGCTGCTATGAAATGATGAAAGATAGCTGCTATGGAAACCACTCGACAAATTGCTTAAGGATCACATTTACCCTCACCCCTTCCTTCCTCTATGTTTCTACTTTTAAGTCATTGCTGTCACTGTTCTCTTTCACAACGTACCTCCCAATAGACTTCTGCTTTAATGGAACAAACCCAAAGCAATTAACTATTCAGATGTCTACAGAGCATTCTCTTGTGTTTGCATTTTCTGTCATTTGAATCCTTTTAATTTACACCTGTTGCAAAGCAGAAACATGCCGGAGACATGTCTATTCATTTTGAAAATTATTGACAATGATTTCACATTTTGAGCAATTTTTCCCTAATGATATTTCAATATCTGTATATTTTTCCCCTGCTGCATTCTATTTTGTCTTTTAGTCACATCTTGTTCTGTTCAAATGTGAAGTCACATTCTATGTCAACTTATTTAAAAGGTACTTACTATTTTAGCTTGACTTAGTGCTAAATTGAAGCTTCTCATGTAAAAATATGCAGATTGAATAGGGATGGGCACAAAACAAAAAAATGAAATGCTGTTTCGTCATTTTGTTGGATAACAAAGTAAAACAAAATGAAACAAAACAAGGAAGCAGCATTTTGTTACAAATAAAATGAAACAAATTTTTTTCTCGTTAAACCAACCATTTTGTTTTGCTGTAAAAAAGGCTGCCTTACCTGCTGGGCTCACAATGAGCTCCCACTGCGACTGCCATTGCCACAAGGGCCCAGGAAGGGGAAGAGGAGGACGTGGTTCCCTGCTGCTGCTCCAGTGCTCCCCACCTCCTCTTCTCAGCCCTGGCTTCCAGCCTCCTCTCAGGTGGGAGGCAGGTGGGGTTTGACTCCCCTGGGTCCTAGAGGCACCAGATTTGGTGCCAGAGAGCCATTTTCAGAGGGGTCCAGGCAAGATATCATCAGCTGTACCCATTTAAAAATGGCCCAATCGCCACCGGGGGAAGCCCACGGTGGAAAGTGGGCCATTTTTAAAGGGGACAAGCTGATGACATCTTTGCTGGATTGCTCTGAACATGGCCCAGAGCTTGGGGGTGATCTGGTTGACAGCCCCGGTGGCATCCCCATACCATCTATCCACCAAGTCGTCGACAGGATCATCGACCAGACCATCTGGGAAGCCCCTGAAGGCCTTTGAGAACCAAACAGGGTCCAGGAGCTCAGAATAACCTTAATTTATTATTGCATATGAAATAACTATTGACCAATCCTAAAACTTCATAGCCAGTATAACTAGACAACAGAAATACATATTGATAAAACAATCTTAAAATACATTGACACTATATTATTATAGTTGCATAGTTCATTTGTTGCACAATCAGAGTCATATCCCAATAAATCTTGCTCAACAAATATATCTATTTTAGAGAAAAACTGATGACTTTTTAAAAAGAAAGCAGTTTCCCTGATGACTGCTATAAAACAAGAGAGGCAAACTTTCATGTGTGCCCACCTAAGAAATAAAATAAAATGAGGAAATTGATCCAAAAGCTGGGGGCTGAGAATAAGGCCATGATATTGAGGGTGAGGATTATTCAGCCTCAAACTTTTTTTTCATTATTTTTACCATGGTCAGCTGAAAACTGAACATGCCCAAGTGTGTTGCTCCCCAGCCTCTCCATGAGCATGGAGTCACCAAATGGTAGTCATCATGAGAACTTGGTCATCTTAAGCTCTGCTACTAGAACCCTGCACTGAATAGTGCACAGCTGTACTCAGACCATCTCCTCTGGTCCCAGTTAGTTTTTTTTCAGTCAGTCCCTTCACCTTCTGTGCTCCCTCATGTCTAATGTGGGCAGTTCTCTTTGCTCCCTGGTCTCTTGAATGGGAATAGTCCATAGGCTGATGTCAGTCTGGCGTGCATTCTCCCCACTGCCATTAAGTGGACTTTCTCTGGGTTTCTTGATTGCAGAGGCAGAGCCACTGAAACTGCAGCTGCCTTCACTTCCACCTATGCTGTAGCTGGGCCGGCACTGGTGTTAGTGCTGGTGCAATGGCTCAGGAGGACTTTTTGTCCTCTTTGGGAAAGCCCATACCTTTGTGTGTATGGAGCTTGCTACATTTCCAGGGCTTGGGCTCTGAGATGGCACAAGGTCAGGGATATATAACATTTCAATGCCTGCTGTCGGCTTTTATTTTTTAATATCTTTGTTTTTGTTTTATTTTGTTAGCTATGACTGCCTGTGTCTCAGATGCGAAGCTTGTCAAACATGACACACAAGGCAGCAATCAGGTACCGGGGCCATGAGGCCACTAATCACCCTTCCAAAAATGACATTAAAGAGTAGATTTTGTCAAATTACACAATTCCTAATGATAAGGAAGAGAGGTGGGAGCCTTGCTTGCATACCATAGGTCAAGCAGTACTCGATGGGACTGAGTTTCACCCGATTCCCCAGGCCAGAGCCTTTCAGAGCGATTTAGCATATCTACAAAATGTAATCACACCGGGTTTTCTTTAAGGTAAAGGTAAAGTTTCCCTCCGGACATACGTGCTAATTGTATCTGACTCTAGGGGTGAAGCACAGGGTTTTTCTGGCCTCAAATAATATTGAGAGTGATCACTTACCACTTCCCTTTGATACCAGTGTGTTTGATAAACAGCACCTATTGTTTAGAATCTCTATCCTATCCCTGTAAAGACCAAAATATAACTGCTAGTGACAGAATTAAATTTTCACACACAGTGGACTTTATATTGGTCGATTCTGAGGGAAAGGGCAGTTATTCAGGAAGGACTTCTGTAGGGGAATCTATTGCAGGTAGAGGAACAGCAGCTCTGGATCTTTCTTAAACGAATGATTTCCTAAGACATGAATATAAAAGTCTCCGTTAAGGAAGAAACACAAGCTGTGAAAAATACCTCACAAGTTTCCTGTATTCTATAATAGGTCAGCAACAACAGCTCGATGAAAACTATTAACTCTAAGCTTTATTCTTTTGTGTTCTTCCCATAATAGTTATGAACTCTTTGGCTCAGTAAAGTAAGAGATTTACTATGGCAGGATTCATACGATATTAAACCATAGAATGACTCTTCTACTAGCAAGAGAGCCTTTCAAAATATAGTGATACATTGTTCACAAAATCTAACAATTACTGAACATAGAACAGCTTTTTTGAGCACAAAACTTAATGTTTATTCTTCGCTTTATTAAGAGTCATTTCAGAAAAACAATGCAAAACCAAGTATGCTCATGAGGAGATGGCATTGAGACATCTGCCAATGTATTCTTCTGCTTCCCCAAAGGTAATTTGACTTGTCACTACAGAAGTGTTAGCACTGAAAAGGTCTAAATTCGAGATTTCTTTCATACCTCAGTATCAGACATGCATATTTAATTATTTAAATTGTCTTTTAGGGCAAATCATGTCAAGATAATATATGCATCTAGAATAATAGCAATAGCAACAACATCATAAAACTTGCATTGATAAAATAAGGCAAGGATCAGAATTAACAGTTAGAATTGAAGAACACCATGCATACAAGGTCCATTGAGACTCCTCGGAAGAAAACCATTTCAGCAGTTTTAAACCAGTGCATTTTCCCTGAATTTTACCCATTTTGTTTCTTCCAAAAATTGCTGCATGACATAATAAAGTTTGCCTCAGAAAATTGTGCATTTATGAAATATGTTGGCCTGTTTTAGACACACAAAGTCATGCATGAATTGTAAAATCACAAACAGCTAAAGATGATGGTGGTTGGAAAATGTGGTGAAACACCCTTTAATTTATGAGGAAAATGTATTACCAAAATACTTGTAAGGCCTAAATGGATGTACACAGTATGGAAATCCATATGATACATTAGTGTAAATACCAATGTGGGCAGGGGGGAGGTGTTGTGGAGAAAACCATGGAACAAGAATGAAGGTGGGGTGTGGAGAAATGCAATCAAATTGGTTTAGAGGGTTATCACATACTTAGTACCTTATCTGTATGTTGAATTAAAGTGGTGACTCTTGTCCTTGAACATTTGTAATGAGGATCTGTTTTAGATGTCAGTTAGGGAAGAGTTACTAATTGGTGGGTGCTGTGAACGAAGCCCTCTTCCTTGTTTGTTTGTTTGTTTGTTTGTTTGTTTGTTTGTTTGTTTGTTTGTTTGTTTGTTTGTTTGTTTGTTTGTTTGTTTGTTTGTTTGTTTGTTTGTTTGTTTGTTTGTTTGTTTGTTTGTTTGTTTGTTTGTTTGTTTACCACCTGACTTCCCCTCGGGAAATCTGGGCAGTGTACAACAAACTGCAAAGAACAACTTACACAAAAAGAACACAACCCCCAACAAAATACATCAAGTATAAAAATATAAAACAGTAACAACAATCATACAACAAACACAGAATCTGGCAGGAAAAGGGCTGGAACAGACAATATGGCTAACTAACAACATACCATCACAACATACCATCGTACACTCAGCAATCACTAAAGCTATCCCTAAAGAGCCAGGTCTTTAATGCTATCCTAAAGGCTAGCAGGGACTCCGCCAGCCGAATCTCCATTGACAGTTTGCTCCAAAGTGCCAGGGCGGCAACCGAGAAGGCCCGATTCTGGATAGAAAACCTTCAGACCTCCCTCGGAGTGGTCACCCAGAGTGAAAAGGTGAGTGAAGCTCTGGTAGGTTGGGACAAAGTTGACCTCTGGGAGATCTGCTCTGCCAGATAGTCAGGTCCCAAGCCATGGAGGGTTTTGTAAACAAAAACCAATATTTTGAACCTTATTTGGGAGGCAAGGGGTAGCCAATGCATGTAAGCCAGGATGGGGGTGATGCGATCAAAACTTCCCATACCAGCCATAAGCCTGGCCACCACATTCTGCACCCGCTGCAATCACCGGACAAGGGTCAAGGGTAACCTCATATAAAGAGTGTTACAGTAATCTATCCTCAAGATCACCAGTGCCTGCACTAACATCCTGATGGAATCCAGGTATGGGCAAATCTGGGTGATAAGCCTAAATTGGTAGAAGGCCACCCTGGAAGCAGCTGTCATCTGGGCTTCCAGGGACAGAGCTGGATCCAGGACGACACCCAGACTCCTCACTCAATCCACCAGCTGAAGTGTCATTCCCCCCAAACTGGGGAGAGGGCCACTGTACCCATCCAGGGATCCCCCAAGGAACAGAACCTCAGTCTTCCCAGGGTTGAGTTTGAGCCTGTTAGTCCTGGTCCATTCTATGACTGTGTCCAGACAGCAGTCAAGGGTCTGCACAGCCTCCATTGCAGATGTGGAAAAGGAGAGCATAGTGATTGCCAAGCCCTGGGGCACCCCAGAAGAGAGTGCCCATGGGGCCAACAACTCAACCCCCATCTCTACTCTCTGGGCATGGCTGTCGAGAAAGGATTGGAGCCAGCACAAAGCATGACCCCCCCAATACCAGACTTAGACATCCTGCCCAGGAGGATACCATGGCTGATGGTATCAAAGGCCGCTGACAAATCGAGAAGGACCAACAGGGGAGAGCAACACCAGTCAGCACTCCTGAAGAGATCATCTTGCAACATGACCAGGGTTGTCTCGGTCCCATGCCATGGCCTGAACCTGGACTGGAATGGGTCCAGGACATGATCTTCCTCCCGGAATGACTGGAGCCTAGCTGCGGCAACCCGCTTAATCACCCTGCCCCCAAAGAAATCATTGGCTACTGGATCATACTTAGACAAATCATCCACAGCCAGGTCAGGTCTTTTAAGAATGGGCTGGATCACAGTCTCCTTCAGGTGAACAGGAAACATTCAGTCCATGAAGGAGGCAGACATGATCACAGCTACCCATTCCAGCATGCTTCCACCCCCCCCCCGGTGGTCTTAATCAGCCAGGATGGGCAAGGGCCGAACAGAGAAGCCACTGGTTGGCAATGAACCAATGCCCTGGAGGCCTCAGATGGAGTCATGGGCCCAGACTCAACAAATTGGGGAGGACAAGCAGGTGCGGCACAAGCGAATATCGGGGACAGATGAGTGGAACCAGATTACAGATTGGCCTGGATGGCCTCTATTTTCAATTTAAAATGGGTTGTGAAGGACTCACTAGGAGGAGGCCACCACTGACCAGGATTGGAGAGGTCCCGAACCACCCAGAACAATCCTGCCTGTTGGTTGGAGGCCTCACCAGTTCTCAGGGAGGCATGAGATCATTTAGCTTCCCTGATCACCCTGACATGGTGCCTGGTGAGCAACTTAACTATTACTTAACTATTACTTTCCATCTGATCCTTCCTCCATCTGCTCTCCAACCTCCTCCTTTCTTGCTTCACCGTAAACCATGGCAAAGGGCAAGCTCGGCAATGGATGAAGAGCTTGGGGGTGAGCCGGTTGACATCCCCAATGACATCCCCATACCATCTATCCACCATGTTGTTGACAGGATCATTGACCAGACCATCTGGGAAGCCCCTGAAGACCTTTGAGAATGGAATGGGGTCCAGGAGCCTCCAGGGGTGTGCCTAAACAGAAGAGCCAAGCTCCTTGTGAGGAGGGGTGGCAATTGCCAGGGTCGGGAGCTACTGTTACCAACTCTCAGATCATAATCCACAGATGTGGAAGAAAACACCAGGTCCAGAGTATGCCTGGACATATGGGTGGGACCAATGAGATGTTGGGAAAGGCTCATGGATGTCATGGACTTCATGAAATTCAGAGCCATTCCAGACAGCCCAGGCCCAGCATGCATGTTGAAGTCACCCACCAACAAAAGGCGGAGGGACCTGAACAATGCTAATGCTGAGATGAACTTGGAGAGTTTTGGAAGGGACTATGCTGAGTTGTGGGGAGCACGGTACACCAGCACAATCCCAAACCTCTCCCACTGTCCCACTAATAGGTGCAGGCGCTCCAACCCTGGAAACACCATCACAGCTTTGCTGACATAAAAGACTCCCTATACACAATGGCAACATCTCCCCCCCCCAACCCTCCGATCAGCAATTAAGACTATAATTTGATGGGAGCCTTATCGAGTGGGCAGATCAATGAACTAAACTACGCCCAGTATACTATGGGTGTTCATTTAAGTTTTGTGCAGCTTGCACAGTTATTTGTGACACACTGACAAAATGATGGGATGTGTATCAGTCCTGTGCATAATCACAGTGGAAGTGGGGCAGCTGGTATCTTGTCAATTATCCACAACTAGCTATACTAAGTTTTGCAAGTTTTATGTGAGAACTAGAGATGGGCACACACTCAACTACAAACCAGGCTCACGCAACCTGTTCCACCAAAATGAAATGAAGTCCCAAAATTTCTTCTGCTTAGGGATTTGTTTTGCTCTAGAATGATGATGTCATGATAGGATAAGGTAGCACCACTATCACCACCAGCAGGCACAAAGTGGTAAACCAAGCCACTTCATAGTTTGGTTTTCCAGTTGATTCATGGTGGATGGTTCATGGATAATCACAAACCACAAACCATCACAAAAAACAATTTCCATGCCCATCTCAAGTGGCCACCAATAAGATTCTAGCTTCTCTCTCTCTCTCTCTCTCTCTCTCTCTCTCTCTCTCTCTCTCTCTCTCTCTCTCTGGAGAGTTCCCAGTGAAATATACATGGAACCTCCAATTTTGTCATTTAGGTTTTTGTGTCAGGATGACATTAATTTATCAGCCCAAAGCCTCAAAAAGAAAATGTTCTTGCCACAGATTGTAATTGTAAAAATGTTACCTTGCTCCGGCAGCATTGTAGTCTTAACTATATTAATGATTCAGTAGCAGTATCCATCATATTGTCACTGTTCTGTAATTTCCAATTTTACCAGAGTAGCCTGCTTTTACTACAAGATAGAAATAAAAACCTTTTAATGGTTTATAATACAGGAGAAGAGCTGCCAATGATTGCAGGCACAATGAAACAGAGAAGTCAAGCTTTTCAAAATGTTTTCAAGGTTAAATTAATGGCAAACAATCCTGATTCTTTTGTTGGCTGATAATGGTTTTCACTATAACTAATTATTATATAAAACCCATTTCAAATATATATGCTGTTAAATGTGGAGAATGGTGCAATAGAAGGATCCCATAATTATTAACACATTGCCATTAAATGTCTAAATTGTGGCTTCTGTGTAGCTTCACTACCTCTGTCATTACTGTGCTTGACTTGCACAGGTGCTAGTGAACAAAGGAATAAAATGGAAAACAAAAACATTTCAGATTATACCAAAATAAAAAAAGATAGACTGGGGCATCTAGAAATGGGTTGCATCCCTGTCCAGAGTATTGTTTGGGAATGGGAAATACCATACTGGTTTCAATGATCTAAACCACATATAAACACTAAGGCAGCGAGTTGTCCACCCAAAGGACCCAATACCAAAACAAAAAAGAAGCAATATAGTATATTTGGTCAAATGCAGTGAGAAGTGTGCAGACCTCTACATTGGAGAAACTAAACAGCCATTAAACAGAAGAATGGCCTGACATAGGAAGGGTAACAGCTCAGGACCAGAATCAGCAGTACACCTCCACTTCAAGGACAAAGGGCACTCATTCAAAGGTGAGGATGTACACATAGTAGACAGAGAAGAGAGGTGGTTTCATGTGAACATTGAATACCCCTCTCTCAAGAGAGGTGGGGGGCTCAGGCACAGTCTATCTGCTACTTATCAGGATGACATTTCAACAATACTTAGACAAATCAAAAATTCTTCATACCTTCACCACCAAGGCCATAGCTAATGACCCATACTTTATTGGTTTCAGCACTTTATGTCATTGTTCACCTTAAGGCTATTGAGACTGTTGTCTATCTAATGAGCCTATCCAGGCCATTGTTCATCTTATGAGCCTATTTCATATGAGGGTGACACAAGGTCAAAGTGAGCTATACAATGGAGGACTCCCAACTAGCTTTATTCAGACTGATGAAGCTGTTTGGATGAGCAGAGAAACATTTCAATCTCTCAACAAAAGAAGTCCAGTTGCCATGACTCAACTTCCAGATAAGCTCACCTGGATAGCTGAGAATCTTCACAGAGATCTTGGACCAAGTATACGCTTTGCCCAGGAGTTCCTTTGTCCAGCTTTGGTTGTTACACTACCTACTCCTCTCTCCCCAAATGAAGTACTGTATATTTGACCACACTGATCAATGCCTTAATTATTTCTCTTGGACTACTGTAATGCTGTGTACATGTAAGTGTATTTGAAAAGTATTTGGGATCAGTGCAAAATGCACCTTGAAAACTATTGTTTGACATGTGCTTTAAAACCAGAAGTGCCTGTAGGTTTAGACCTACATAATTTTACAGACCTCTAGGCAAAAGTCAAAAGCCTGTGTTTGTCACAGCTGACATCTTATCCTCAAAAAGGGTTATATCAAAATTCATCTGAGTATTATGGTATGTCTTTCCATTGCTGGAATGCTTCCAGCCATCATCAGCTTGTCTAGACATTTTGTTTACCTATACTGCTCATACATTCCATATACACAAAAAGTACTTCAGAGATGTTATTAAAACATGAAATTCTTACAAGTCTTAAGAAAATTATAGGCAGAAATGCTTTAAAAATCAATAAAAACTAAATTTAAGTTGCAGTCAAATACTTAGGTAAAAATGAAGCAAAATTGTAAGCTTTTAGCTATAAAAGTCACAGTCGAGAACTTTATTTGAATCCAAAAATAAACAATAATGCTATTGTTCTCTCTCTCTCTCTCTCTCTCTCTCTCTCTCTCTCTCTCTCTCTCTCTCTCTGCAAAAGGATATACTTGGGGTAAGAATGAGTATTGCACCGTCCATTTTGGCAAAACAGTTTTCAGTTTCTTCTGTGGAGGCTTGGAACTGATCCCCCATGGATACAGAAGGTCCTATTGCATATTCAGGATATCTGAACACCCCCACCCCCCACCACCACCACTGCAGCAAGAGAGCTTACTGCATATTACACAAGCCTTCATGTTCACTCGGCTGGACATTTTGGTAGCTGAAAGACCAAGGGAAAGACCTGCATCATCATCATCATCATCATCATCATCATCATCATCATCATCATCATCATCATCATCATCATCATCATCATCAATAGCTGGAATTGTGTTTTATTGTTGTATTTTCTTTTCCTTCCAGTCTTAGCTTAGTTTATTTACTGTACATCTCTAGGGTGCCTAGATACACTAAGCACATCAGATCTTGTCTGATTTCAGAAGCTAAGCAGGGTCGGCCCTGGTGGCTAGTACTTGGATGGGTGACCCCCAGGGAATACCAGGTGTTGTAGAAACCTGGAGTAGGAACTGGCAAACCACTCCAGTATTCCTGCCAAGAAAATTCCATGGGCATGGGGTCACAAAGAGTCAGTAATGACTGTAACAATGCAACACACACACACAGGATGGGCCAGGCTTGCAGCTGTGGGTGAAGGCCTGCATTCTTGCTGCTTAGGCTTTAAGTGGCTAGGTCATGACTAATAACCTGGAGTCTGTCTTCCTGCTCTTCCTGTTACTCCCTTGCCTCCTTTTTGCTTATTGTTTTGGTGTTGCAAATACTTCTACCTGCTGACTTTTCCACCAGAAGGGTACCTGTGTTCAGAAATAAAACCCACTTATAAGTCCATTTCTGAAAATGGATGATGATGCTACATTATATGGAGTGGACTCATCCTCACCCCAAGTCATAGCCTTTTTGCATTTCTCCACTTGAAAGAAGGTTTGTGTTTCATGGAGATCTGAAAATAATCTGTGCACACTCAGGGCCTTTTTACACAACCCCTAAGATACGCTGGTCCCTTAAATTCGGACCAGAGATCTTGAGGGTTTGTCGCTCTCCCTGCGTTCCCACCCCCTCTGCACTTCCTTGTTCTGTCTGTGTGAGGGGAGGGAGAAAAAAAAGGGAGAAAAGAATGCACTCTTACCTCATGAGTGCTGGTGGAAGTTGCTCCGACCCCCGGTCACTTCCTGGTTCCTCTTAAAGGGGCGGGAGGCAAAAAAGAAGAAGAAGAAGAAGAAGAAGAAGAAGAAGAAGAAGAAGAAGAAGAAGAAGAAGAAGAAGAAGAAGAAGAAGAAGAAGAAGAAGAAGAAGAAGAAGAAGAAGAAGAAGAAGAAGAAGAAGAAGAAGAAGAAGAAGAAGAAGAAAGGAAAGCCCGGCACTCTCCACATCAAAATTTTTCACTCTCCCAGAGCAGGTACTTGAAAGGTGCGCTGGGTCGCGCTTAGGTGGGCGGGGTCACACTTAATTTTCTGTTAGCTCTGGAGCTGGTGGGGAAACATTTTTAAGCTCCTTTGCTGGGAGCCATTTGCAGCGGAGCTTAGGGGTCATGTATAAACGCTCTTAATTTGGACATGGGCTCAGTCAGCCTGGGAAATGTAGGTGTACACATCCCATAATAAGAATTTACAAGTATTATGGAAGTGAGTAAATTGCATCTGTGAAAGGCATGCCACCAATTGCACCAGTACGAAGATGGATGCAGAGTGATCTACATCAAATCTGAATCAGAATTAATTCATTCTATTTTGGAGATGCCCTAAGCACATCCAGTCTCACCTGATTTTGGAAGCTAAGCAGGGTCAGCCCTGGTTAGTACTTGGATGGGAGACCACCAGGGAATACCAGGTACTGTGGGCACCTGGAGTAGGAACTGGCAAATCCACTCCAGTATTCCTGCCAAGAAAGCTCTATGGACATGGAGTCACGAAGAGTCGGTTGTGACTGTAACGACACAACACCATTTTGAAGAATATGCAGAGTGGTCAGCATAGCATTGGACCAATTCAAGCAGCTGGACACTGGATGAAAATCAGGTTGTTTGCTTCCAATGAAGAAGAAAAACATGAGGATTTTTTTTTCAATATTAGGTTTCATTTTGATTTTAACCGGATGGAAAAATTAAATATGTAGTGAATGTGCTATTAAAATGTACATGAAAGCCAATATTGAAGGATAGCATAAATACTACTGGGCCTTTTTATTTCCACCTTGGCAGTATTAATCCCTAGGCTACCAGGTCCCCAAATTTTGCTCCTATTTGAAAACAATAACAGTAGCAGCAACAGTTATAGGGTCCCCCCCCAGTCAAATTTTAAAATTTGTTGGCACTAAAAGTGCTAGATGTCCCAGCTTGCGCTTTGGAAGGGTTAAGCTGCTCTGAATGTGTCTGTAACATTTCCAAATGTTGTATATGAATGTAAAAAAAAAAAAAAGACTAAGTAAAAGCTGGAGTGGAACTGCAGGAAATGGCTGACATTAGATAACTTGTTGGGAGGCAGAGCAGAAAAGGTATTAATCCTGATGTGGTCCGACAGTGTAGATGGGCTTCAGAAGATGTCTCAATCATGCCCACTGCTGGTGTGGGTGTATAATACTCATAAAACAACCCTGATAGTTTGGACCTGTAACAGGAGGGAAGCATCCTTACCCACAGCTAACCCATCGTATGCAGCTGCAGAAGATTTGGTACATTCTGGTTCACAGCCAAAACTAAGAGAGAAGAGCCTATTTCCCTACACATATCTGCCCCAAAGGACATGAGAAATAATTTTCTTTCATGCACTGGGGAAGCTGTGCATGATTTTTTGGAGGGAAAAATGGTGTTGGAATGGCTTTTTCAGGTAGAGATGTGGAGATCCGCTCTCGGAGTGATGTTCCCAAAGCACAAGTGCTTGGAGTTTAGCTTCGCAGACGCAGAACATTTTTAGATTGTTAAATGGCAGAGTGAATAGCTCCCATTTCAGATAATAGCAAAGCCTGTCAGGGAAAGGGACATGGAATTTATTTTAAGTATCAGGACAACAACTATCAAATCATATATCTTCCCTACAGCACTGTCTTGAATGCAATGCTTCAAAGGAGGTTAATATTAAATTATACACAGGTCAATAATTCACAAGGAGAGAAAACAGAGAGGGCACAAAAACACAGCGAGTTCTAAACAGCTATTCAGAGATGTTTTTGCACTTGCCTATCAATTGTATCCTCCCTTGAAATAGTTCCTATATTTTGCTGCAATATAATGTATGTGTGACTGTTTTTTGCATTTATAATTGTATAAATGTATAAATGTATATATGACTGGTCATTGGTCTTCTCCACTGTGTCTGCTGAACAAGAACAATGTCTATCCCTGTCTTTTTGCTGCCAGTGTTTGAAAAAATCTCTATTTCTTGAATAATAATAATAAAATTTTATTATGGTCATTGACCAGCAAAGCAAAAGTACATAAAACATCACAGCATACAATGTATGTAACAACATGCACGCCGTCTTGTCATAAATCCTTTACCTCTGCAACTTATCTATGAAAATAGTCTATGAGCATCTGTATAAGATAATACAGTAGAAGACAATATAGCATAATCGGTACTGTGCTTTCTTAAAAACCGATTAAAACTATCAGTCCCCGGGATTCCTTGTTATAAAACAACTTACTACTGCTGTAACTGATCTCTAGCTGAAACCTTTCCTTCACTAATTTTAATAGCAGTTGCACAATATTTAGCTACTTTGGTCAGAATGACTAAGTTAGGAGTGGACCCAGTGAGCCTCCTACCAGGATAAGGTCCTATCAGCAGAAGCAGTGTATTTCTTGCAAACAACATTAATTAGCAGTAGAAGTGTGTTATCATTTCTGACTAGCTTCTGACCTGCAGGAAGGGAAAACCCAAGTGCTGTGCCCTTTGCAGGAACAATCTGTAGAACTTTCTTGCCACAAAATTTTTCCACACCTTTTTCTCACGTTCCTTCTGATGGCAGCCCTTGCCCAACAGTGAGTCATGCCCTTTCATTAGATTACACCTGAGCAAAAATGTATCTCCATCTTAGCATGCATTAACCTCTGTTTCTGTCTGCTTGTCATCCATTAATGACTCTTGAAGACTTTTTAATGATCCATTTTAAGCTTTCTGTTGCCCCCAAAGGACTGCTTGTAATCTTTAACTATCAGCGACTGACCATGAGGCAACTTTCGCCTTTCCATTACATTCCATACTCCCCTTGGAATTTGTGCAAATGTCTGTCTACTGAGGCTACACTCTGCATCACTGTCTGCAAACCTTATTCCAAACATAACTGGTCAACTTTTAAGGGACTTAGCTATCCGTCAAAATATGCACTATTTTAAAAAAATTGTCACATATTTCTCTAATTATTTAGAGACAACTTCCTTTCCTTGATGGGCTGAAGTTTATATCCCCCCCCAAAAAAAGTCTTTTCTCTCCCTCTTCTTTCTCTCTTCTTTTCCTTTTACCCCCTGCCTTGTTGGCAAAGCTCCATCAGTGAGAGGAAAGCCAGTTCCTGACTATTTACTAGAGACTATCCCTCACCTCATAGCCAATGCAGCCACATCATCTTCTATGACAGCACACCGACATGCCCTGTCATTCTCACAGCACAGAAGGAGAACAAGCAAAGGCTCTGTTCAATGTCTGATATACATTATATATGTTATATCAGAGGAGGCCATTGATCTGGTCGTAGTCTGACAATGGCATCCAGTGACTTTGCTTTGACACAAGGGTGAGCACCTGTGATGCTCCAGAATCTGGACTGCAGCTCCAAGTACACTAGTACACAATGAACAGTGCTATTTAGGGCTGATAGGAGTTGACACATTTGCCTGAATCTGGCATAAGTGTTTCCCACTTCTGTTCACATCAGAAGTCTTTTTCTCTTCCTTCACTGAAACATGCAGGGGTTGGGAATCTTCAAGGGAGAAACAAAATCAGACAAGCAGCTATGCTAGTATTTTGGGAGTTTTAAAAATATACATAAAGAGCTTCATAATGCATCTTCCTATGGTATGTCACTTGGTTGGAGAGGAAGAACCCAACACACCCCAAGTCCTCTTGTTCCCCTCTTGTTTCAAAAAAGGTACCAAATAGCATTGGTCCTTCATGATGCTAGTGGAGATGTGAATTTGTGCTGGGTCCATAGGAAAACTCACCTTTCCCTTTTTGCTTCAGCTGTCATGCCTGGCTTAGGCAATGATGACTTTTCTTATCATAGCTTCTCCCCACTCTCACTCCACCTCCTTCAACCACTCTATTACTTGGCATTTAGGAGGCAAGAGACTAAGATGAATGCTACGGGTTCTTAGATAGCTCACTATCTTCTGTAATGCCGAACTGATGCTTTAGCAAGCCAAACATGGAACTGGGGAGATCGTTTTAAAACAGTAGTAATCTTTGTGCAGATGTATGAGCCACAAGAGAACAGCAAATCACGGAATGCATTAGTTAATACTGTACCTTCATTAAAGAAATGCAGTTTTTTAGTACTAATTAGGAGAAATATGGAAATATGGCATTGTTAATGGCCTATAACAAGTAATGTATAATTCAACTTTATATATTTTTTTTCTCACCCAGCTACATAATGAGTGAGCTCACTGTAAAAGGGAGTTTATAATATGATGAAAAGCCTAAAAACAGCTTTCTTAGACAATGTGAAGGATCACACTACCTGATCCAATAGAGGTTTCCTCAGATCACCTCTGTAAACCAGTAGAACACTGAAACAGGCTGTATACTTTTAAAATACACCAGCCAAACTTCCACCTTTGTGGGAATTACAACTTATAATTATCAAGGCCTGGACTTAGGCTCTCCCATTCCTTGGGCAATAATCAAACCAGTTGTAAAAATTATTATTTTTATTAAAAATAGAAAATTAAAGAGTTACAAAAATAAGCCAATTCAAAAAGACAGTTATTGATTCAATCTTTGGCAATCAAGAAAATAAAGAAATCTATCTAACTACATTTCTCTAAGTTACGCTAGGCATTCTGACTCTTTCTTGTGCAAGCATATTCTAAAGCAAAACCTTATGCAGGCATATTGAAGAAAAAGCTTTCTATTGATTATAATGTCTCTAATTTAAAGCATTAACTTCCTTTTGCAGATTACTCCCCTTCTTCCCTCCTTTCCATCCCATTGTCCAATCATATGGCTGGATTTAATTAAAATATATATAAATATATATTATATATATATAAATAAATAAAACAATTATATAAATAAATATATATAAATAAATATAAATATATAAATAAATATAAATATATATATATATAAATATATAAATAAATAAATATATATAAATAAATAAAACAATTATTGTCCATGTAGTTGGCTTTCTGTCTTCTCTCAGTTATTCTCTGGATTGTTGTGTCTTCGTAGTCTCTGGATGGTACAACAAAAGCTCCCATCTTGCTGGTTCCCAGTACTGATAAGCTCCCACCTGTGAACACTAGATCAAAAGTACAAGGCACAGCCTATCTAGATGTTCTCACACAGAAACAGAGTTTGCTTTTGCTGACTGCTTTCTTTGCTAGCTGAATGAAGAGACATTTGACTGAACCATACAGACTCCATCTTTAAACCTTTCTCCTTCCTTCACAGACAACAATTTGGTAAATGTTGGTTTGTGATGCCACTGTTTTATCACGCCAGTCCTCTCCAATGGCTTTACCAAAATGGTAAAGCCATCACACATGCTGTAATGTGTGACATGGGTAAGCTGTCCATGAGCTGTACATAGATAGAGAATTTGAGAAATCCATCACATTGAAAGGTGATACACACATGTTGACATCTATGGGTGAAGAATCTGGACCACATGTTCTTTAACAGGAAGTATTCATGTGGGACAGTATATATTCATTCAGTTGAAAAAAATAAAATGCTGCATTTTAATTCACTCAGCTGTCCGTAAAGGTCAACACTTTCAAATCCCAGCTGGCATAGTTTTCATAGCCCTATGGAGGGTTCCACCTACATGACATTGATTATGTGAGGGGGGATACCTGGAATAACTAGTATTCCACATAGTGAGGCAGCAAACAAACAAATAAAATATCCTTTTTTAATACAAACATGCCTTTCAATGTGTGAACAGCATGCAGTGCAACAGTGGGAATTGAATCTTTGGGCTGGGGTGGTAGCGGACAAAGGGATACTTAATTACATTATATGACATTACATTGATTTACATTATATACCACCCCTTTAGTGAAACGTTACTGCAGATGGTTTACAGATTGAAACACAGAACTGCACACAACCCTACATAACAGTACCATCCATAATCCAGTTCACTGATATAAATCTAAAATTCAAACAAAACTAAAAAAAGTTCAAGAAAAGAATAGTAAATACCCTCCAATTCTAAATTTATTTGTTATTTACACACACAGGTAGATGCTAATAGAGATGGGCACGACCAGGAAAAATGATGTTTCGAGTTGTCGTGTGTCAGAGCCGGCCCGTTTCGGCTCGTTTCCGTTTGTCGCAAAATTTCCCAAAATTTTGTCGTTTCTCTTGTCTTTTTTTGCCTGTCGTTAGTACTGGTTTGGGGGGGTAGTGGGCTCCTGGAGGCACCTCTCTGGGGTGGGTGCCTCCTCTGGCCCACTATGAAGGGAAAGTAGGCTCCTGTGGGTGCCTCCTCTGGCCCGCTATAAAAGGGTACACATAGCCAGTTGGATATGCATACCAAGTTGCAGTGGCAGCCAGAGGCACCTCTCTTTCTTTTGGGTGCCTCTACTGTGACTCACTAAGAAGGACAGCATACTGGCATACTGGTGTACGGTGCACTTGGGCTGGGGATTGGGGAACAAAGTGAGAGAGGACCCCTATGGGCGCCCTCTGGCTCACTAAGAAGGGAAGTGTACTTGCGTGTAGTGCAATGCGAGTACACAGATCTGGCTTAGGGTTAGGGTTAGTGCAAGGGCTAGGCTTAGGGTTATGGGTAAAGTTAGGGTGAGTTAGTGGGGTGCACCTCTGGGTGCCTCTCTGACCCACTAAGAAGGACAGTGTACTGGCGTATGGGTTAGGGTTAGGGTTAGGGTTCGGGTTCGGGCTAGGGTTAGTGGGCTTTTTATGCCCGACTGGCACATCCCAGAAGTCTCGGTCAAAACCTGGCCAAGTGGCCATGCAATTGGTGGAATGGCTCCAAAAATTTGCATGGTCCACTCCCATGGCCACTGGCCAGCCCATCATTGCGCAGGTGTAAAAAAATAAAAATAAAAATAAAATAAAATAAAATCAATGGAGACGTTTTGTTGCAAGAAAAACCCACTGCTGCTACTGTAAAAATTGAGGCAGTTTTAAAATAGCTATTTTCGCATCTTTCTGTGGTGCTTTGGTGTGTTTTTGGACCACGATTTCAAAATAAATATTGCGGTCGCCCCATTTTGGATCCTCCGCCTGCACCGCATGGCATGGCGAGTTGGCGAGACAACGAGGATGCCCCCCACCAGAGCAGCCCAGGACAGGAGGGGGGAGGCCGGGGACCCCCCCCCCAGAAACCACTCCTCTGGTAGGTGCCCTCACTCAGGCAGGCATATTTTCACCTGCTTTTTTGGCCAGGAATCGGGGTTTTTTATTTTTAAAACTTTTTTTTCTGTGCCACTTGGCATCGCGCGATCGCTGCGATGCCAGGAACGACAACGACAAATCAGACCCAATTTTTCTTTTATCGGTCCGAGTTCGAGTTCTGGCAGAGTAATTATCGTTACCGTTTCCTTTACATAACGGAAACGAGGAACGGAAACGGAAATGAGAATTTCGCCAAGTCGTGCCCATGTCTAGATGCTAATGCACTGCTATGCAACTTTTCTTTTACCCCAGAAATTCTTATAGATATTTTCGGCTGTGTGTGAAGCCCATTGTTTTCCTCACATGGTTGTTCAACATGTCCTGAAAATATCTAGATAGGTTTCATCATTTGTCATCCCTCAAGATTCATCCACCCCATGTGGAATGACTCCTGAATATATCAATTCAAAACTCACAAGATATTCTCCCCACTAGATACTTTAATTAATGTTTTGAATGCTTCAGAATACACAGTTTTCCTGTGTTGCCATTGTTGGACCTCTGCAAGATAGCAAGTGAGATGAAATAAAAATATTTTGATTGATTTATTTTGCATTGTTTCCAGAATACACACCCCTAGAGCTCAGTCCCCTGGGAGACTTGATGATCCTTTCATAACTGACTTTATTTATGAAAACATGCAGAGGGAGATACTTCATGTTGTACTGGTAGGTGTTCAGCCTAAAACTCATGCTAAAGTGCTATTATATAGTTTCCTATCTATTACATAAACTGCTGATGGCAGCTTTTACTGCTAAAAGACATGTTGCTAGATAATTCAAAGGCTTTTCTAGTTCCACATCTTTTTTCCAGCAGTGGCCAAATGAATATCTGTGGGAAGCCCATTGGGAAGATAGGTAAGCAGTAATACTCTTACACTGATTTTTCTTGGCAATTGGCACCACATTTCTCCATCAGTGATATTTTGATACCAGCTGATCAACTTTTGTGATTGAAATGATTCCAGCAGGTCTTTGACCTTAGAGATGCTTGATTATCAATTACCTCTTGGTTTACTCACTTATTTATATGGCATTACTTGGTAGGCATTTTTTAGCTATATTTTAAAGTGTATGATTGCTTTACGTTACTTCAACAGTAAACTCTACTGGGCAGCTTCTACATGCTAAAGACATGTGAGATGAATTTTTCACAAGAGAAAGAGAGAGAGAGAGAGAGAGAGAGAGAGAGAGAGAGAGAGAGATAATAGATCAATAAAAATTGGAAGAGACTTCAAGTATATATTTGAAGCTAACTGCCACGGACCTCCGCCAGCAACTCTAAGACATGCCAATAATGATTATGGAAAGTGAATATAGAAATAGCAGCAGAGTACCTGTCAATTTGGGAGTCCTTTAGCTCTGACAACTGTCTGCCAAAAGAACAAAGCCAACATCTTAGCCGTATAGTTTATGAAGGTGTTGAGAATTCTCTGAAATTAAGAGAGCGAATGAGAGGAGAACAAGTGTCCTGTTATCAGAAATCATGGTGCCATCTTCGTCCTACAAAATACTGCTTCTTACACCTCAGATGGTGTTGGTGGGGGGAGATGGTATTTCACAATATCACAATGCATCCATGTGTATATAACAGTATAGGAGGGGCTATGATGTGAAATGCTTGACCTTCACAGATGGCTGGGATGAGGGGGGGAAATACCACAGGCAGTGAGGGAAGAAAGAAAAGGTTATTTCCAAGGGCAGGAAGACTCGAGTCTTCACTGATCTACATCCCATTCCTTTCAAGAAAAAGATAAGGGCTGAATGAAGGTGTAGAGTATTCCATGAAAGAGAGGATTATAGTCATAGCCCTCTCTCTATTAACAGAGGGCAACTGTTAATAATCACCCATGGTCTGAGTAAAATGGCAGCAAACAAGGCTTCATACAAAGGAGAAGCAAAGTGCCTTGGAGGAGTGAACTCAGTTTTGGTTCCATATGCTTGGAGGCCTAGCTTTCCACTGACTTAAGACTCAACTCTCTGTAGTTGTCAGAACAAAGGTTATCCTGCTACGTTTCAGATCAATGCTGTTTAAAACACCAGGGTAAAGGGCAGTGTGAAACCATATGGTATCTACTGTGGATAGCTGTGCGACCTGAAAGAAAGATTAAACATTGTAATGTTGCTTCCTGTTAGAGCTTTGATATGCATGGAACTTGGACAGAGCCAAAAATACCTCTTCTTCCATAGCAGCATTTGTCTAGAAAGAAAGAAAGAAAGAAAGAAAGAAAGAAAGAAAGAAAGAAAGAAAGAAAGAAAGAAAGAAAGAAAGAAAGAAATAGGGTTTTTGAAATTTGGAATATTTTCATAGAGGTTTGAAACTTTCATGGTAATTTTTGTTACATCTCTTTTGAAAGAACCCGTCAATATACAGATGCTAGAAGGCAAAAAAATATTGAAATAAAAAGATGCTACTAGGAGTTCCCAAAAGGTCTGATCTTTCCAAAGATATGTTCGGCTCTCTATGAGAATTAGACATGGGCATGACTCGGCGAAATTGTTGTTTCTGTTTTTGGTTATCGTTTCCGTTACGTAACGGAAACGGTAACGATAATTAAGCCGTCGGAACTCGAACTCGAACTCGAACTGAAAAAAGAAAAATTTGGTCGGGTTTTTCGTTTCCGTTTGTAGCATCGCGGCGATCGCACAATGTGAAGCACAGAAAAAGTTTTAAAAAGTTTTTTTAAAAACCCCGACTCCCGGCCAAAAAAGCAGGCAAAAATATGCCTGCCTGAGGCTTTGCCACCTACCAGAGGAGTGGTTTCTGGGGGGTCCCCAGCCTTTCCCCCCTCTTCTCCTGTCCTGGGCTGCTTGTACCAGGCTGGGGGGGGTCATCCTCGTCATCTCACCATGCCATGTGGTGGGGGGGGAATCCAAAATGGCGACCACAAGTTTTCTTTTGAAATCATGGTCAAAAAAACACACCAAATCACCACAGAAACATGTGAAATTTATTTATTTTAAATGCCTGAATTTTAATAGTAGCAGCAGTGGTTTTTTTTTATAGCAATAAAATGTCGTATTGATTTTATTTTATTTTATTTTTTTTTTTTATAGACCTGCCCATTTGGGCTGGGCATGGGATGGGACCATGCAAATTGTTTGAACCATTCCAGCAATGGCATCGCCAGGTTTTTGACTGACACTTCTGGATGTCTCGGAGGGCATAAAAAGCCGAGGCACCTTCCAGAAATCGCAGTCGGGTGTATGGATGTGGTTGAGGGAGGAGGGCTGGCTGCTGGTGCTGGTGTGATCCGATCGAGATTGAGGAGGGAGGCTGGAGGCTTTAGGATTTAAGTTAGGTAGGCAGGGAGGGAATTGAATTTAGAAAATAATTTCTTTGATTCCCTGCAGCTTTGTCTGCTGAAGGGAATAGCAGTTTATTCTTTATTTCTTCTCTGGCAGTTTGTGAGTATTTTTTTCTGATATTCGATAAAGGGGGAGGTTCGACTGGGAGTGGGAGGTGTGGATTTATTTTAAAAATATATTATATACTACCATTTATTTTCTATTTTCCCAACTTCAATTTGCTTTAACACACACACATTTGGGGTGCAAGCCAAGAACAGAACCTCTATCTTAAGTGATATCCTAAGTGCCCACTCACCTGTCCACCCACGCCGCCATCCGCCTGTGGCCCGCGCCGCCATCCGCCCACTCACCCGCCTGCGGCCACTGCCCACCCATGGCCCCCCGCCATCGCTGCCCACCCGCACCTCCCCTCCGCCACCCCCCACCCTGCCCGCCGCCTAAGGCGCAAAAACACCTAGTGCCGGCCCTGATTGCGGGATGCCCCTATGCTCTGGGAAGTTAAATCACGCTAAATCGTGGTGGAAATGACAAACGACAAATGACAAACGAAACAACACATTTTTGAAAAATTTCACGCCAAATGGAAATGACCCAAAACGGACCCGTTCCGACAAACGAAAACTCAAAACGTCATTTTTTCTGTTCGTGCCCATGTCTAATGAGAATATATGACAGTGGGTATTCATTCATCTTGTAAGTGTCCCAGCTTCTGTTAAAGAAGCCTTCTGGACTATGCCATTCAATGTTATGAATAGTTTTATTTCAGTGGGAACTGCCAACCCCCCCAAGGACACTATGTTCTTGGGTTTTGACATGATTTCTTTGAGCTGGTGGACAACCTGTGAAGATGTACCTTGGAACCCATGGATAGGGTGGTCCCCTTTCCCCAGCGAAGAACAAGAATTGTGTCCTTTCCTTCAGCAAAAGGAAGATAGATGGGAGTGGGCAATTGTTTATATATGGTCATATCAGGAAAAGGATTTAGTTCTTTAGTAAATGTGTACTTTTTACTAAAAATAATGTTCAAGCTAGATGATGTCTGTACATTGCATACAACTCTTTTCAGAGCCTTGATTCACATTTTCTATTAGTCTTATATAACCATTGAATGACAGGTTGGCCCAAACAGGATCCTATAGGAAACCAAAGGCCATGGAGTAATATAATAATTCCCAGTATCATCTTCTTGGTATAACTAGAAAGAAACAGAACCACAACAAGGCGGTACCCACTGCTGATACTGCTGGCCAATCAACAACCAAGTCCAGGCGATGTCCCAGAGAACCAATAGGTCAACACTCTGTTTTCCAGGCACTCATTACAAGTCATCTACCAGGACAATCAATGTAGCCTCAATCAACATCCTAGCTGAAAAGCCCAGCTCAGATGGGTCCAGATGATTTGTGTCATCCAGAGAGTAAAGAATTAGTTCCATTTTCTTTTCTATCACTTTAATCAGGAATGGTAACATTGAGGCTGATCTATATTTCATGAACATTCCTTATTAAAAGTGTTATTACTGCCCCTTTTAAGTGGAAGCAAATAATCCCTTCCCATAAAGAGGCAGGATCTCTTCCCTCAGTCTCAGGATCAGCCCCACCTTGAATCTGACAGGCATGCCAGTTAAGTAACGATCCATAAGGCGAAAAGAATCTTGCATAACAGAACAAGTGGTTGCCAAAGAGCCATCAACCTGAATTGCCCTAATATTAGGATTCAATGTCAAGATGAATCATCAAACTGTAAGTGTAAAGAATATCTGCTAGATTTCTCATTTTCATTAATTTAGGCTGGCTTGATGTGAAGAGACACCTCAACAAGGAACTGTTCATGCCAGCAAGATTCCTCACCCCAGGGCAAAAGCAAGAAATGATATGCTATTTTTTTCCCTCACAAAGGTATCTTTTGTTTATACAAATGGTCCCTGTGTAAAATTAGATCATTTTTCCCTTTTAAAAGCTAGACACATGGAAAGAGAGAGACAGAGAACAGAATAAACTGTCTGATTATTAAAACCAGACAGAAGCAAAATCTCTAAGGCATCTTAACCATGATATTAATGAAGCAACGCAGGATCCATTGTTGTTTTATACAACTTCTTTCATTTGTATTAACACATTACTCTAGTAGCACCTGACTGCAGAGGTAGGAGTAAGGAGTTCAAGTGTCCACTACACCTATTGGGGGAAAAAACATCCTTTTGTCCTTGGACAAATGGCATGATGCCAGGGTTCCAATAAATGGAAGGACTGATAGACTACCACTTCAGACCATTTTATACCTGGGAAGGGTTGCCATAGCTTGCAAATGGTATAAAGACACATAAATAATGTATAATTCTTCTAGATCTCCATATTTAAAAAACTTACCCCTTTACAAGGGTGGATAGTTTTGTTATTCTCTGTGACACAAGGGGGAAAAACATGCAAATTTTGCTTCCTAAATTCAACATTTTTTTGTTCAAAGATTATTAGTATTTTGCTGAAAAAAGCTGAACAAAGTTTGTGAAACAATCATGGTGGGTTCTCCCTCCACATCCTGTTCTAGGAGATAAAAGGGGGGATTGCATGACACCCAGATGAGTAGCAGCATAATGATCTCATTTAAAAATCTTAGAAGCTTTGCAGCACATAAATCTCTTGTCTTTTATATACAGCTCCTTGATACTTGTCCTGGCAGCCTTATCTTGTAGAGTGAAACTATGTGGTTATACTGGGGCAGATTCTCAAAGCGTTCTGGAGAAGATGTACAAATCGATCCCATTTGATGGCAGACTTTACCTCAGAAACATTATGAAAACCAATCATCATGAGGGCAGTTTGTTCCAAGTTTTTGTGCCTCATTAAAAAGAAACAGATCTGCACAGAAGCAAGGCATTTTAAATGTGCCGAGGGATGCGTTCTGCGCAGAATAGCCACATCAAATGGGAGACAAAATGTTTTGGGCATTTCCCCTCTGTAGTGCCTTCACTTTTAATGAGAAGCTGTCTAAAAGAAGAAATGTCAACAAGAATAATTTGACCAATGATATGTACTAATAAGTCAGAATCCTGGGAAGGTCTCTGGGGAAATTATCACATGACAAAGAGCTTTAAATGTGGCGATTATACTAGATATTTCAAGCTAGCTTGTATGTTATTGCTGTTTGTGGACCAATTATTCAGTTTCAGAGCTGATGTTTCAGCCATATGGTCTTTCAGCTGCTTCTAATGAAATAAATGTGTCTGTATAAGAGCTCTTTATCAAGTGAAGAAATTTATTTAAAATGTTGAGGTTAAATACAGCATTTGAGACTCTGCAGAATTAATCCACTATTGTTTCCTCCAGGTAACCATTGGTGACGTCTTAAAATGAAAAGACCAAAAAAAAAAATCTAATTTAAGTGTGAACTGCAAGAGTTGCTTCCATGATATTTTCTGTGTCCAAGGACCCAAATTTGATTTCAAATCAAACAGGCATATTTCAGTCCTGAATCCAGATTTATTTCATTTCATTTTGTTTGGAGGAAAAGACTAATTACCTTGCACATCCCAAAGTGTGCATGTGTGTTGCATCATTTACAGTTGTGACCGACTCTTCATGATCCTATGGTCCATGGATTTTTTTTTTTTTTGGCAGGAATATTGGAGTGGTTTGCCAGTCCCTACTCCAGGTGCCTACAGCACCTGGTAATCCCTGGTGGTCTCCCATCCAAGTACTAACCAAGTCCGAGCCTGCTTAGTTTCTGAAATCAGGTGAGATCAGATGTGCTTAGGGCATCGAGGCAGCTGCTATATCCCAAAGTAAGTACAGCTAAATTTTCTGAACAGGTAAACATATTTGTTGATCACCAGAAAAATGAACAGCCATATAGTCGAAGGAAACCATATGCATTCTATTATCTTTGCCAGCTTATGAATAACTTTTTATTGGAGAATAGGTATGAGTCGCAGGCACCAGTACTGCTACGATGAAATAGTAGCTCCTCACCAGTTTGCAATCAAGATTTCAGAAGGTTCAAGGACATTGAAATAACCTGAGTAGTGCATCTTCATTTTCACATCTTTTGAGCATGCTGTTGTGAACACTACATTCATATTTCAGAGAGCACTAACAAAAAGGACAAAAATCATCTCATTCATATTCATGCAAAACACAAAAATGTTTTCTCTCTGACTTTTAACATACTTTTAGCACAAGAAAGGTTTTACAAAGAAAAGAGAGTGAAATGAAGAACAGGGATAAGTGACCATAAAAGGATGGCTGACTTTGTGTTTAAAACAACTCTACACTTGAATGTATATTTTTCCCTGCCATCTGTTGTTCACTCGCTCAACTGCTAGATGCCTATGAGCGATGTACGCTATCACAAGGGTGCCTATATGGTCTATATGTTTTATCTTGATGTTTTAACTTGTTTGCCGTGTTTCTTGTTATGATATGTGCTGAATTGAACAGCTTTGTAAGCCGCCGAGAGTTCCTTCGGGAAGATGGGTGGGGTATAAATCTAATAAATAAATAAATAAATAAATAAATAAATAAATAAATAAATAAATAAATAAATATTTTCCTACACTTTCATGTTTAAATTCTATGATCAAAGCTTGGAAAATTGCTTTTTTGGAGTACAACTGGCTGAATACCCAAGATGGAGGATTCTGCGAGGTCTACTCCAAAAGTACTAAGGCATAAGAGGGATATATAGCTACACTCTGATGGGCATCCATTTTCTAAACACTTCAGTGTGTGTGTGTTGCGTCATTACAGTCATTACTGACCCTTCATGACCCCATGTCCATGGAGTTTTCTTGGCAGGAATACTGGAGTGGCTTGCCAGTTCCTACTCCAAGCGCCTACAGCACCTGGTATTTCCTGATGGTCTCCCATCCAAGTACTAACCAGGGCCGACCCTGCTTAGCTTCTGAAATCAGTTGAGATTGCCTGTTGTGACACTCCTTTGTTTTAGAGATACATTCAGACAAAACACGGAGCTAGAAAGATTAGCATTACAAAATGAGTCCAAATTAGGAATGGAAAGCTACTTTCATGGCCTGATGTCTTGAAAGGATGTTCAGGTTGGAGCACTTCCTCGTGGAGGTGATTTGGGGAATGTGTGGTTGATGAGATTACATTTCTTAATACAGTATATTTTTAGCTTTGGTCATTGTGTATGTTCCCAGAATGCCAGTAGAAGGCAGGATAGGTAAACCACTTCTGACCACTTAGTTTGAAGAAAACCCTAAGAGAGAGTAGGCACAAGCTGGAATCAACTTGATGGCATATTGCTATGCATATTATTGGCCAATATGTGATTAACTTTTTGGTCCATAGTAACCTATTGGATGAAAGTGGTTGCAGGAGAGATCCTAAGAGCTGGAATTCTTGGGCTCCCTCAGAATATCTTTATGGCTCTTCCTCCTTTCAAGGAACACTTGGACAGAGATAGCACCTCTGTGCATGTCTCTGTGCTGCACTTGGATTTGCATGAGAGAATAAAAAAGACAATGATCAACCACTGTTGAAACAGCTAACAGTGATTCCAAAGCTAATGGATATATTGCCCTTGACTGGGTGGTAGTTTCTGGACTGAGGCTGGGTATCAGTCAGCTCAGTAGCATCCACTTGTTCTCTCTCTACTCCTGAGTCTTTTTCCTGTCTTTTTTCCAGTCAGGGTTCAGTTGAATCTGTCTGTGTTAGTAATGGATTCTTTAATGTGATGTAATGGATGCCCCTATAAAATGGAGTCAATAATGAATTCATTGTAGTCAGTTAAGCTTCTTGATGTAACATTTTACACATTAGGTTTGTTTTTATCTATTAAGAACCATAAATAAAAAAACAAAGTGTTCTGCTTATATACCGCCCCATACCACTTCAAGTAGTCTCTGGGCAGTTTACAGTTTAATTACAGTATGCAGGCTACACATTGCCCCCCCAGCAAGCTGGATACTCATTTTACCGACCTCGGAAGGATGGAAGGCTGCGTCAGCCATGAGCCGGCTACCTGGGATTGAACCCCAGGTCATGAGCACAGTTTTACCTGCAGTATAGGCATTTAACCACTGCGCCATGAGGGAAACATATTATTATCAGAGTCTCTGTGTGAATGATTGCAACAGTAAGCACCAACTGAGGTAAACTAACAAGGGTGGTCTACTGAGGAAATGTTGAGGCTAGGCATGGGCATTTCATTTTGGAATGGGTCCAGTTCCGAAACAAATCACGGCAACACAGCTGCTGTTCAGAACTTGGACCCACCCTCCAAAACAAAATCACTATTTGACTTACCTTGTGTGGGGCAATATTCCAACCAGGAAGTAGCCTCAGACACATCAACTTTCCTTCTCCCTGGTTCTGGCCAATCAGACAGGGAGGTGGGATG
This sequence comes from Phrynocephalus forsythii, assembly GCA_029282475.1. Taxonomy (NCBI): domain Eukaryota; kingdom Metazoa; phylum Chordata; class Lepidosauria; order Squamata; family Agamidae; genus Phrynocephalus; species Phrynocephalus forsythii. The sequence continues at coordinate 120,717,828 of JAPFRF010000010.1, forward strand.
ATGCATGCCTTTGCCAGGTCCTGATTAGCCAGTGCCAGGGAGAAGGAATGATGATGCGACGGAGGCTACTTCCTGGTTGGAGTACTACTTCCTGGTTGGAGTAAACCAAGATAAGTCAATTGGTGATTTCATTTTGGAGGGTGGGTCCAAGTTCTGAGCAGCAGCTGTGCTGCTGTGATTCATTTTGGAACCGGACCCATTTAGAAACAAAAGGCCCATGCCTAGTTGAGGCCAATCTGTTGGTTCCTGACTGTGCCATTTTATCTGGAGTACAATCAGAGGGAGTTTTTATTTTATATAAACCCAGACTCAGTTTTGTCAGATACCCTGCCCCCCAAGATGACTCTACAATTCACATAGCCTGAATAGACCTGATATCAAGCCCCAAGGCTGAAAATGTTGCTGCTTAATGCCAGTTCACTTTAGGGGAAAACAATAAATATCCAGGGCTGGGTCTGAAATGAGCATACTGACCTGGCTAGATGAAGTTGTAGAGTTGGTTCTCTACCTAAGCTCAGCCCACCTAAGTTCTGTGAACAGCGGCAAGCAGGCAGATAAAATTACAGTGGTTTACTCTGATGCCCTCCCTTTCACCACAAGTCACCTTCCAGTTTATTGGATTTGAGTGGGCATTCCTGAAGGTCTAGAAGCAGTCTTCCTGCCTGAGCTAACGAAGCTGGTCTCAGGGGTGACACTGGAGTCCCCTTGGCTTCCTGTGGTGGGGAACGTCTGTGTTCATGCTGAGACAGCATTGTCCGGAGCAGCTCAGAATTTGGTGTTCTCCACAATGGCCACAGGTCTGTCGCACGTTACAGGCAGCCCGACTCATGCTGCAGGTCACACCCTGGACCTGGTTCTTTGTACTGCAATGTTGGCAACCGCTCAGTGTGGACAGATCATTAGCCATTGGCGTTTAAACTCACTGGTAGACATGGGCACGGCCAGAAAAAATGACGTTTTCATTTGTCGGAATGGGTCCGTTTCAGGTCGTTTCCGTTTGTCGTGAAATTTTTCAAAAAATTGTCATTTCGTTTGTCGTTTCCACTGCAATTTAGCACGATTTGACTTCCCCCAGAGCATAGGGGCGTCCCGCAATCAGGGCCGGTGCTAGGTGTTTTTGCGCCCTAGGCGGGTGAGGTGGGGGGGCGGGCCGGCGAGTGGGCGGACGGTGGCTGCGGGTGGGCGAGTGGGCGGGCGCGGCGCAGGCCGCAGGCAGGTGGCGTCACGGGGCGGATGGGTGAGTGAGCAGTTAGGATATCACTTAGGATAGAGGTTCTGTTCTTGGCTTGCACCCCAAATGTGTGTGTGTGCAAGCAAATTGAAGTTGGGAAAATAGAAAATAAATTGTAGTATATTTTTAAAATAAATCCACACCTCCCACTCCCAGTCGAACCTCCCCCTTTATCGAATATCAGAAAAAAATCCTCACAAACTGCCAGAGAAGAAATAAAGAATAAACTGCTATTCCTTTCAGCAGACAAAGCTGCAGGGAATCAAAGAAATTATTTTCTAAATTCAATTCCCTCCCTGCCTGCCTAACTTAAATCCTAAAGCCTCCAGCCTCCCTCCTCAATCTCAATCGGATCACACCAGCACCAGCAGCCAGCCCTCCTCCCTCAATCACTTCCATACACCCGACTGCGATTTCTGGAAGGCGCCTCAGCTTTTTATGCCCTCCGAGACATCCAGAAGTGTCAGTCAAAAACCTGGCGATGCCATTGGTGGAATGGTTCAAAAAAATTGCATGGTCCCATTCCATGCCCAGACCAAATGGGCAGGTCTAAAAAAATAAAAAATAAAATAAAATAAAATAAAATCAATACAATGTTTTATTGCTATAAAAACCCACTGCTGCTACTATTAAAAATCAGGCATTTAAAATAAATAAATTTCACATGTTTCTGTGGTGATTTGGTGTGTTTTTTGACCACAATTTCAAAAGAAAAATTGTGGTCGCCATCTTGGATCCCCCCCCCACTGCATGGCATGCAGTGAGACAGACGACAAGGATAATCCCCCCAGCCTGGTGCAAGCAACCCAGGACAGGAGAGGGGGGGAGGCCGGGGACCCCCCCCAGAAACCACCCCTCTGGTAGGTAGGTGTCCTCAGGCAGGCATATTTTCACCTGCTTTTTTGGCCGAGAGTCAGGTTTTTTTTTTTTTTTTTAAAACTTTTTTCTGTGCTGCTTCATTAACGACAATGAAAAACCCGACCCAATTTTTCTTTTTTCGGGTCAGGTTCGAGCTGGAGCGGCGTAATTATTGTTACCGTTTTCGTTATGAACGGAAACGATAACCGAAAATGGAAACGACAATTTCACCGCTCCATGCCCATGTCTACTCACTTGAACTGAAAAGTCTCTGCTGGGAACCAATTAATATCATTAGTTCTGGGAGGAGAATGAATCTAAATGGCTTCCTGACATTTTCCTGTCAAAGACCTGGTTATGCACAGTATCTCTACATACAATGTGTGTTCTTGTCCTGAAAAACAAAATATTTCTCTCTCTGAGGGCATAACTTTTGGCAGAAAACTGCTGCAATTATGAAGTCAGCATAGATGTTACTTGTTGCATCCTGAATCATGTGACTAGGCATGCAACAGAGAAGATGTAAGCTAATATTGTAAGATAGGACAATTCACCTGCAGAGGGTATGCCATGTGTTACATTCTCAGGTGTAACTAATAAAATGTTACCCATTATTATTTTCCAACTCAAAAGTATGATATTGAATCTTAGATCCGATGCTATTCCACACACCACCACATAGTGTATGGCAAAAACATACAAACCAACCAATATAAACCTACATATTATCCTTCCTGACCCTCCAGAGTATATCTATATATACAGTGGTTTGCAAAAGTATTCGGCACCCTTGAACTTTTCCACATTTTGTCACATTACAGCCACAAACATTAATCAATTTTATTGGAATTGCACGTGAAAGACCAATACAAAGTGGTGTACACATGAGAAGTGGAACAAAAATCATACATGATTCCAAACATTTTTTACAAATAAATAACTGCAAAGTGGGGTGTGCGTAATTATTCAGCCCCCTTTGGTTTGAATGCAGTCAGTTGCCCATAGTCATTGCCTGATGAGTGCTAATGTCTAGAGTGCACCTGTGTGTAATCTAATCTCAGTACAAATGCAGCTGCTCTGTGACAGCCTCAGAGGTTGTCTAAGAGAATACTGTATTGGGAGCAACAACACCATGAAGTGCAAAGAACACACCAGACAAGTTATTGAGAAATTTAAAGCAGGCTTAGGCTACAAAAAGATTTCCAAAGCCTTGAACATCCCACAGAGCACTGTTCAAGCAATCATTCAGAAATTGAAGGTGTATTGCACAACTGCAAACCTACCCAGACAAGGCCGTCCACCTAAACTCACAGGCCTAACAAGGAGAGCGCTGATCAGAAATGCAGCCAAGAGGCCCATGGTGACTCTGGACGAGCTGCAGAGATCTGCAGCTCAGGTGGATGTCTGTCCATAGAACAACTATTAGTCATCCTGGCCTTCATGGAAGAGTGGCAAGAAGAAAGCCTTTGTTAACAGACAAGCATAAGAAGCCCCGTTTGCAGTTTGCCACAAGTCATGAGTGGAAGAAGATGCTCTGGTCAGATGAGACCAAAATTGAACTTTTTGGCCAAAATGCAAAACACTATGTGTGGCGGAAAACTAACACTGCACATCACTCTGAACACACCATCCCTACTGTCAAATATGGTGGTGGTGGCAGCATCATGCTACTTCTCTTCAGCTGATCAGAACTGATGGGAATATGGATGGAGCCAAATGCAGGGCAATCTTGGAAGAAAACCTCTTGGAAAGACTTCTCAGGTTCACCTTCCAGCAGGACAACGACCCTAAAGATAAAGCCAGGGCAACAATGGATTTAAAACAAAACATATCCATGTTAGAATGGCCCATCCAGATCTAAATCCAATCGAGAATCTGTGGCAAGATCTGAAAACTGCTGTTCACAAATGCTGTCCATCTAATCTGACTGAGCTGGAGCTGTTTTGCAAAGAAGAATGGGCAAGGATTTCAGTCTCTAGATGTGCAAAGCTGGTAGAGACATACCCTAAAAGACTGGCAGCTGTAATTGCTGCAAAAGGTGGTTCTACAAAGTATTGATTCAAATAATTACCAACCCCACTTTGCAGTTATTTATTTGTAAAAATGTTTGGAATCATGTATGATTTTTGTTCCATTCTCTTCCCACTTTGTATTGGTCTTTCACCTCCAATAAAATTGATTCATGTTTGTGGCTGCAATGTGACAAAATGTGGAAAAGTTCAAGGGTGCTGAATACTTTTGCAAACCACTGTATGTCGATGACAATGGCTGAATCCTCAGTTTACACACAATTTCTATGTACAGGCACATAAACAGCAAAAGGGGTGTGTGGTCACCCTTCCCTTCTGCTGGTGTCCAATTATCCAGCAACTTTTCCTCCCATGCTAAACTTCAAAGGACTCTCCAGCCATTTCCCATATTTATTTTGACACAGCTAACTTTATCTGATTCAGGACTTCTGCTGGCCTCCCGAATGTTATGCTAGACAGCCTGCCAATTTCCATCAAGTTGAGAATATGGCTGTATGAGCTTAAGAGTCTCACCTCATGAACTTCAACATGAACTCTCTAACTGTGAAGAATTCTCCTGCAGAGTGTATGGGTGGGCAGAACTGAACTCAGTGAAGAGACTCTTTAAAAATAATACTTTAGTGATTTAGAACTAGCTATTTTCCAAGAAAAACTATGAACTAATGCAAACATAAGTTTTTAAAAAAAAAATTCTTGAGGACCAAGCACATACACTTATATTTCATGCAACTAGTTCTAATAATATTACACAAACTTGTTCGCCCTTCCTCATTTATCCTCTCCCTCCTCCCCCCACCAAGCAACTAATTCCAATTCTCTTTGACCTCCTATGTGAAATGACGAGACAAGACAGGGTGCTGGGCTTTAACTGGGCCACACTTAACATCAAACAGAACACAACCTTAAGAGGGGCCTGGCCTCATGCATAGTGTTGTGTTGGAACCCTGGGGTCTCCCAGGACCACTCCAACCATGCAGCTTAGGGCGAGTTATTACCCCCAGGTGGTGCAGTCAGTAGACAGCGCCCCTGGGCCAGTCTATCCTCGTACCACTCCCCGGGCCTGAGGCCTGGCTACTGCTTCCTCCATGCTTGGGGAGGCATCCCTGCACCTCCTCCCCTGACACTGTAATCTCATGATCTGAAGTGTCATGGGGTTGAATGCACTGGGACGGATGTTCTATTTCAGACTCACCGGCTGCCTTCCATTCACTTCGGCTGCCAGTGTAACCAACTAAATGAACATTCAACTAAGGCTGAGTACCAGTGTGGGATAGGAGAAAAATCCCCACTCTCGGCTGGCCAATTTGAGAGCAGGTCAAAAATTCCTATCCAGCCCCAACAGGCCTCCAGTTAGACTCACACTAGTACTCTTAAGGAGTGGGCGGGTGCGGAACACTAGTTGGGAATGACAATGGGGAGGAGGGAGGAGCCCCCTTTTATAGGGTGCTCCTCCCCCTCCCCCTCAGGACACAAATTCGCATCAGCCCTCTCGCTCCTTCATGCGAGAGTGCAAACCGGCCCTGCCTGCCGGAGGTCCCAGCGGAGAAGCCAACATTCATATAATACATTATCCAAGCATCGTAGATTAGTCTAGCCAATTCCCTTTTATCCATTCTATAAGCTTTTCCAATTCCTTCAGAATCCCGTTTTCCCCACAATCCTTTCTTCTTGCATTATTAGTATCCATTCATTTTGAATATATTCTTTCTTTTTGTCATATTTTCATTTTTTCTTCATCCTTCCATCCAATTGTGAAGGAAGCTTATTGATGCAAAGACAGCTTTTCATGAGACATATTCAAAACATGGTCTCTCTATTGTTGTGATGAGAAAAAAATTGTTCCAAATTCTTTCCCATTCAGCATTATATGTGGGAGGTGGTGGACCCAAACAATCTCTCTGTTTAAAACCTGGCAACATTTTTAGCTCAACCTTAAATCCCAAAGACAAAATATCAGTCTTGAACTATGATGTTCAGACTTCTTTTCTTCTCTTTCCAAATTAAACACCCATCATTTGATTTAAAAAGGCAAGGGCTGATTACATGCTTAGTGTTCTTCACAAGCATAATTTGATCAACACTCCCTCTCATTATAAATGTTGGAATGAATGGATGCGACACACAAGACTCAAATGGCAACAGCTGTGGACAAGCTCTACAGCTGTTTCATTTTAACTTGTTATCACTGTATAATGTGACTGACAATCACAGTTCATTTCTCTTTATTGCACCCTTCATTATAGACTGCAAATGAATATTGCCTTTGGATCAGTCCCTCGGATAAGTCTTAACATGCTTATTAGTTCTGGGTTTTGTTCAAGCAGCTACTTTTCAAAGTAAAGGATGATTCTGAACTGCAGAAATACATTACTTGCTCCTTGTATGTGATGCCTTTAATTGATCCAAGGAGTTTCTCACACACAATATCAATGACCCAGTACAAAACCTGGGGCTGGAAAGTTGGTAAAGAGGAATTTTATTTGGCCCTATTCCACAGACCTTTGATGCATCAACAGATGGGTATAACTTCTATGTATTGATTCATTCAATTGGTTCCTATACATTTTTTCATATGGATGTGGCTTAATTAAAACATTACCGCTTGATTATGATTGAACAATTAAACTCTGAATTCCCTTGTTTGCAGGCCTCATTGCAATCCACATCATTGGCTCTGGCTAACGAGGGCAGGAAAACAGCAAAGAGCTGTTTTTGTTTTTTACGTTGGAAACTGCTTTGGAATTGGTGAAAGCGAGAAGAGGTGTAGAGATTTCTTACAAACTCAACCACCGTAAGCATTATGCACTACGTCTCTCTGTAAGCCAGTTTTTTTATCTTGGTGGCACTGGTGCCAGATGGTGTGGTAAATAAATAAATAAATAAATAAATAAATAAATAAATAAATAAATAAATTGCACATTGTGTCAGTTTGGATTATGTGGCTTGAGTATTCAGTGTGTGAGAAAAATGAATGCACAGTGTTTGGACTTCTGCAGATGCTGAGGAACTCTGAGACTTACGTTTGGACTCAGCTTAATATGTAAAAAGAATATTAATTCATCCATAAGAATGGAAGGGATACTCCCCCATTTATTTGGATTAGGTAACCTGCAAACAACATCCTGCAAAACGTAGTCTTTAATTGATGACTAGCCCTGCAACGAATTCTAAACCCGATTCATTATTTCATCCAAAATTCTGAAGTCAGATCTATATTGTCCTCTTGAAGCCATCCTCTTACAATCCCATTAGTTCACATATGGCATAATTAGATACCTTAAGCTTTCCATCTGCTTTTAATATTCTTGATTTGCATGTACACAGGACGGAAAAATCACCTTCATAATGTTCTAATGTGTGACTTTATGGTCTTTTTTTTAAAAAAAAAAAAACCCTAATTAATTTTCTTAACACAGCAATGCTTTTTATATTTAATGAGCTGTTTGGTGCTGCATGACATTTATTGTTCATTTAGACCAGGTGTTTTTTTTTTTCTGTCTGGGTTTGCATGTGCTCTCTCAGAAAGGGTTCTTTTAAGCCTGATTTCTGCAGTTCTTTGAACTGAAATAGGTTCCAGTGCAGGCTTTCCTTTGAATGTAAAAAGCAGCTTAAGGAACAACAATGTTCCTCACGAGAAGGACCATGGCAGGCAAAGAAAGAGTTAAACCCTCAGACGGAAAGTCCTCACAGTTCTCTGCAATTATTTGCATAACATAAAAATGCATTTTTTTAAAAAATTAAGAACATGCACAAGGTATTTGAATATATTTAACTGGCATTATATCTAGTATGGCTCTTTCAGATCTTAGGTATTCTTCAGACTCCTCCTGGCCTTAATTCTTACCTCTGTGACTTGAAGCTTCTATCTCTTTGTTTAAAACAAAGTACATTAGTAAACGTACAGGTGCTTATTCAGCAGAAGCCTGTGAAAAATGTCAGCAAAGGTGAACAAGTTGTAATAGTCCATGTGACATTGCTGAAGGATAACCTGCACAAATAGCCATGCTTAACACCATCATGGTTAATTTGTGAGGCACCCGTTCAAATACTGAACTAAGAAATGTGGACAGTTAGGAAGTTAGGAACTCATTGACATCTGAAGACTATCAAGAGAAGTGAAACAAGACTTGCAGCCTTTCTGCAAAGGACGCAGGTGCCTGCTGGCCACCTCTTCTATGCCAGTGGAACATATTGAAAGGAATTATTAGAGCAATGTCTGCCTCCTGTTCTTTGATATATTCTCAGACATAATTATCACCCTGGTCTAGAAATCTCAGTAGCAAGACAATATGGGCCAGTGGCAGGATGCTCTGGAAAATTTATAGTAAGTAATATTCCTTCCTACCTTCTTTGAAGAAGGAAGGTTTCCCCAAGGTAAACTGTGTTGACATCTGAATTCTGCTCCAAGAATAAAGGGACATATTCCTCCATGGCGCCTGAAGGCAACAGTTTAGCCTTGGTTGCACAGAATAGATTGGTGTGTACAGATTTGTTATTCCACAGAAGGGAGTGGTTCAAGAGAAATTGCTGCTGCTCCTGTAGCCTCACAGGACTGTCTCTGCCTCTGTGCCTAATGGCAGAGCAAGCCCTATAGGAGGTGTAGGAAGGGAGTCTGGAGACTTCACTTATTAAGGGCTCTATCCCACGGCCCTTTAAATGCAGATCAAATTTGAAGATAAACCATGTCCAAAAATGTCATCACCACAGCCACTGATCTTTTTTGAAAAGAAGAAGAAGAAGAAGAAGAAGAAGAAGAAGAAGAAGAAGAAGAAGAAGAAGAAGAAGAAGAAGAAGAAGAAGAAGAAGAAGAAGAAGAAACCCCAGTAACACCCCATTAAGCGAGGTTTCCAAGACGTACCATAGAAGTAAGGAATTTTTAGCCTCTCTTAAAAATCCACCTTTTTAAGAGGAAGACGTCATAGGAGCGCGTAGATGATCCAGGTTTCTTTTCTTTTCTTTTCTTTTCTTTTTCTCATAGTGCAAACCAGCTGTTCCTGGGGCTGGTTGGCACTTTTTTAAAAAACTCTCCCCCCCCCAGCACCAGCCAGCTGGTCTTCCAGCTGGTCTGGCACTATTTTATCTTTTTTAATTCCCCCCACCCCCTAGCACCAGCCAGCAGGCTGGTCGGCGCTGGTTTTTTGTTAAACCCCCCCTCCTGCGCCAGCGAGCTGGCCCTCCGGCTGATCTGGCACTTTTTTCTTTTTCTTTTTCCTATTTATCCCCCCCCCAGCACTTCTCAGCTAGTCTTTTTTTTAACTTCCTTCTTTGTGGGAACTGTTATCCCACATCTTCTGTCACATGATCGGAGGAAGAGGAAAAGCCGGACCTTCAGAAGATCAGAATCTTCCCCAGGTGAGATAGCAGCCCAAGTGGTCATTTTAGTGAGCTAGGAAAGAAAAGATATTCCCTAGCTTCACCTAGTTTGGTGTTTAAATAAAACCAAAGGCTGTCATTTAGCAAATTTGCCCTTCAAGTACCTAAAATGCATTACCTTTGGATTATGTTCATTGTGTTCTGCCAAAACAAAAAAAAAAAAAAACCCAAACTCCAAAAAAACCAATAAAATAAAATAAAAATAAACCACCACCACCCAAAAATACTACCCTGGTATTTAACATACTGTATTTGTGAGGCTCATGCCATTTCATATCACATAATGGTAATGCATGCCTACAAATCCTTTGGATAGGTATTCTGGCACAATGGAAAAGGTCTCAATGGCACTAGCAGAAAGCTGCTCATTAAAGAGTCCCTGCTTCAGTTTCAGATGGCATGCCATTTCATCTCATGGTGCTCAAGCTGAAATCAAAGTAAGGATTCTTTAATTAGTAGCGTTATGCTCCTGCTGATCCCACCAGCGAGATTATTATTCCTGCTCTTTCTGTGCAGCTACGGAATAGGCTTCTCGCCGATACATTGCACTTGCATTTTGTTGATTATTTACATACTGAATTTGTAATCTCTTGCTGCCACGTTGCATAGCAAAAGTAGAAATACAAAGGATTAATTTAAACTCATGGATTTCCCCATCTTATACTCAACAGAAAGTTTCCTGTTAGCTAATGGATTATCAGAAGCGCTGGAGAAAAGATGGGATTGATTGCCCATATTATAAATATACCCTAAAATTTAGAAGCTCTGTGTTTCCTGCCTTTATATTCATTTGCTTTATATTAGTACTTTAAATGTTTATAAGGTGCCATTCATAAAATAGATTTATAGCCTAGGCTGAAATTGCACCTTATGGAGGATGTTTGGTTGGCATGTGTGTCTGTTACAGCTAATAAAAATTACAGCCTAGAGATATTTATAAGTGATTATTAGTCTGTGTTCAGCTTTCTTGATTTTGTTTTAGCTAAGATGGAATAAAATGGATCTCTCGCATCAGCAGAACCAAAAAAAGAAGAACAGCTCCCTGGCCAGATAGGAACTGTAGCTGTAGAGAAACACAATCTTTTTTCACCGATACTATTCTCCCTCCCAAAACTACCCTTTCCTCAATAAAGCAATTAGTTTTCCTTATGGAGGGGGAACTAAATGATCCAAGGCTTTTAACTGAAGCTAATGTATGGTTTGGGAAAGGTTTGGATTGGGCCGGGAGTGACACACAGACACAGTGTTGCAGTCCCAACCCTGTTCCCCTTGCCTTCATTTAAGTCAGGCATGTCCAAACTTTGGCCCTCCTCATGTTTTGGATCATAACTCCCAGAATTCCAAACCTGCATTTTCAATGGCAAAGGACTGTGGAAGTTCTGGTCCAAAACATCTGGAGGGCCGAAGTTTGGACATGCCTGCTTTAAGTTAAACAGAACTTAAATAATGCTACATTTTAAATGCAATGAAATGGAGGGTGCTAGATTCTCCTTCTTTGGAGGTTTTTAAGCAGAAGGTGGCCATCTGTCGGGGGTACTTTGATGGGGGTTCCTGCATGACAGGGGGTTGGACTGGATGGCCATTGAGGTCTCTTCCCACTCTATGTTTCTATGTTTCTATGTTTTTATGATTCTATGAAATTGACCGTACACTATGGGTGTATTCTGCCTTGGTTTCTTTCTCTTAAATGTTTGACACACAGGAACCCAAAAGTAGATGGGAGAAGAGAATGAACCAGAAAACTGTAAGAACTGGTTTCAGCACCCCAGATTATAGACATTACACATGCTAAGTACATCTGAACGAAAGGCAGAGCAGATGAATAAAAGGAGGGCTGAAAAAAACTGAAAGAGAAAAGGCTAGTCGAGTCAAAAACAGGGAAAATGCCCCAATGGCTAAAAAAGAAACAGGTTGGCCACATGCACTGAAAAGACGGACACCATCCTCTTCACCTACAAGTCCATATTTCTCGACATGTCAGATAAAATAATGTACTTCTGGGACTTCTGGGAATCTGAACTCTGGCTGAACACTTAAAATTTATCCAAGTGATTACCAGAGAGAGTCCAGGCTTCAGTTGGTTGTATACCACTGTATGTATTCACACTCATACTTTGATTTAAAACCTTGTTCCCCCTTTCTCCTTTTTCCAGGCATACTTAAAAAGAAGAAGTGGAAGCCAATCTGTAGCTGTCTGATGCAAAATTTCCCCCAGCTGGCCATGGAGATGTGATCTTTGTCCCTTTTCTTTTACGGGCATTGTCTGCCTTGTTTCATTTCCCGCCAGCTATGTAATTGCAAACTACAAAGGAGCTGAAGTGAGTACTTTTCCCGCCACACCTGTGACCTAATTCACCTTGCATAGGACAAATACTTCATCTTTAAAAGGGGGCCAGATCATTATTTGCTCATGTTTCATGGCAAGAGCCAGCAAGGGCCGGTTTTAGATGAGCAAATCTGAAACTGTCATCCTGGGAAAAGAGTTTCATTGCTTAGACTTGTCCTTCATATTATTTTACAGCAAATGTGTTTGCTCAGTTCTACTACACTAATCTGATCCTGTGTGTCTCAGTATCATTGATAACGGAAGCACAGCATAGAAAATTTGTTGTTGTTCTTCTAACTTACAGCAGCCAGGACACTGAGCCAGCAAGGACAATTGCCAGTCTGGGTGGTTGATTGTGAAAACTTTGTCCAAATTCTTCCATTTCTTCACAGGATACTCTACAAAGCACCCCAAAGTCTCATTAGAACACAAAGCATATTGCTTAAATACATTGTGCTCCTGAATGCTAAGGGGACAATTTCCTCAAAATGGTAGAACTGGTGAACGCTGTGATTTGTTGACATTTTTATGCTTTCTTCAAATGTGTGCATGTCCTTTCAACTGTAAGATCCCTTCGATTTCCACTTTCAGTCTAGGAACTACTACTACTACTACTACTACTACTACCACCACCACCACCACCACCACCACCACCACCACCACCAACAACAACAACAACAACAACAACAACAACAACAACAACAACAACAACAAATGTCACCGTCATTCAGCTGCAGAAAGCCACCTTACTGGGATCTGCTCGCATAATTCGCCAATACATCACGTAGTCCTAAACACTTGGGAAGTGTTCGCCTAGTGATTTGTAATACAAAATCGAGCATAGTTATCTTGTCTTCTGTGTGATAATTTGATGATGATGATGATGATCTATCCAGTCAGTTCTGACTGATAGCAATCCTTTTCAGTGTTTGTAGGTAAAGAGTACTCAGAAGTAGTTTACTATTCCCATATTCTAGCGCAGTGGTTCTCAACCTGTGGGTCCCCAGATGTTCCTGGACTGCAACTCCCAGAAATCCTGGTCAGCTCAGCTTATGATGAAGACTTCTGGGAGTTGCAGTCCAAGAACATCTGGGGACCCACAGTTTGAGAACCACTGTTCTAGTGGTTCCCTGGGGCTGTGCAGCTTGTCCAAGGCCACAAAGGTTGGCTCTTCCCCCAGAAATCATAATGGGGAATTTTTCTCCCAACCTCTGGCTCCACAGCCATATACCTAACTCACTGAGCTATCCCACCCCCCCAGCCTGCCACATCAGTTTTTGAATGTTCATGATTTCTACTGAGTATGCAGAGCTGAGGTTTGAGTATGAAAACCAACGTTTTTCTGGGTTTAAAAATCATGGCAAGCTGCCTTACCCAGGCCACAGTCTTTGCCCATTGTGCCAGTATTGACAATTGCAAGTGACCAGAAATGTCCAGGGTCTAAGATAGAGCTCTGTGTAACCCTGCTGTGGTTTAATTTTGCAGTCCTATTGACCTCTGGCAAAGGAGGTGAAAAGGGAACTTCATCCACCCGGTTCATGTAGGAGATATCACTGGAGTGTATGAGACAGCTAGATGCAACAGTCCATCTTAAATATCATTTCAGTCTTATTAACATGAACCTGCCTTGAAAAACAGGTCACTTGAATTGGTACATTGTAATGGTTATATAATCCTAATAATGATGCCAAGATTGCCATCACACAGTCTTATAAACTTTCAAAATTATTGAGTTTGATGCTTTCATATATTTCCTTTCCTTCTCTTTCTGACCTAATTAGGAGTACACTCACAGCCTGATTCTCTGTGTATTTACTTTGAAGTAGGTCCTGCAGAGTTCAATGCAAGAAAATATATATGTGCACAGTGGTGAATTCTTATGGCTAAGAGACTGAACTCTGACAGTCTGAGTTTGGATCTCACCTTTGTCATGAACTTAGTAGGTGGCCTTACACTAGCTGTTGTCACTCTGCCTTATTTTTCCCACCAGCACTCCATCAGAATAAGGTATAATGATGCTGACTTACTATAGAGGTTTAGATTTCGATGATGCTTGAGAAGTATTTTGAATACTTACTTGACAGCACAAAAACAGATTTTAGGTTTGGGTAAAGCCTGCATATTGATTGCTTCTGTTATAAAACTTTAAGTTACACAGAAGTCTACAGATAGGAATGTGGGCATGATAGATATGTACACGGTGAAACTTTTCAGGATTCAGACATTTCAGTTTCTTTTTGCGAGTACCTGATTCATTTTTGAATCATTCATTTATTGGCCTTTTCCTGCAACATGAAAGGGACAATCTTTTCTCATTCTTTAGTTCCATTTCCCTTTAACTACTCCAGACAAGCAAGGATAAGGCAACAGCTAATAATCTGCTCCAAAAGTAGACAATAGTACATGGGTGGGTGGATGGGGGAATCAATCATACAAAGACCTATGCAGGCACTAAGAGTACACTTCACATTCATCATTACTTCACTATTATCATCCTTGTAATCAATTCACCAGAAGGAAAGAGCACAGATAACAAAGAGAAACTATTTCTTTAAAATATATTTTCTCATGCCTTTCTCCTTAAAATTATCACAATGATCATTGTCCTCAGATCTGTGTAGTAGAGATGGGCACGAATAAAAAAAATGGTGTTTCGTTTGTCGTTTGTCGTGAAATTTTGAAAAAAATTCATTTCTGTTTTTTGTTTATTTGTTTCTCATTTCTACCCGCTTTTGCGTGATTTTTAAAACATTTCCCTAACTCCCACTGGAGACTGCAAGGAGGATGGGGGCTGCCAGGGCTTTTTATGCCCTCTGTGGCTTCCAGACCTGCCCAGTCTGTCACCTGGGCATGCTATTGGTTGAAGTTGTCCAAAAATTTACATGATCCCATCACATGGCATGCCTCCATGTTGTGGCTGGAGTGTGGCGACATCCATTTTGTTATTCATAAAGGGAAAAGAAAAATACATTGCAATGGGAGAAGACAAAGACAAACATTTTAAGGACCCCAACCCCTGGTAGGTAATAATATCAAATAATTATCACATTATCGCTGCATTTTTATGGATGTCCAGGGCATTTTAATACCCAATAAATCAATATTAGTCATATGGGAGCCATTTTGGGTCAATATCCCCTAACTCCCCTTAAAGGAAAAAAATACAGCGATCTGAGAAAAGACATAAATGCAGCTTTTAAGCCCCCGGTAGGTATTATCAGACAGTATTAATAATTATCGCTGGGTTTTTCCGGATATTCAGGATGCTTTTTAACATTTAATACAGCTCATTTCATTGTGTGTCACCATTAATGGAAATGAAATGTAACGAACACAATTTTTGTGGTTCTGTTCGTTTCATTTCATTTTCATCACATTTTTCGTTTGTCATTTCGTTACGTAACAGAAACAACAAACGGTAACAGAAATGAAAAAATGTTCTTTCCATGCCCATCTCTACTGTGTAGGGCAGCACTACTTCATTGTCATATTCGTGATCAGTGATCAGTATAATCTGTCACCAGTGAACAGTGCCACCTAGACCACCAACAATTCCTTCTCAAACCACATGAATAACCACTGAGTTGTGTGAGAGGATGCTGCCTAGCCTCAAAAATGGGCCAGGTGATTTTAGAAACCCAGGTCAAACAAAAGTAATCCAAATAGAATCTAAAATTTTCAGATTCCAATATTTCATTAAATTGAATGATACAGATTCTGCAGGGTTCCTTTTGGAAATGAATGTAGTAGGTGGCCTACTACAAGGCTGTCTCCCATCCTTAGTTTAGAAATGAATGTAGTAGGTGGCCTGCTATGGGCTGTCTCCCATCCTTAGTTTTCCCACCTGCATTCCATCAGTATAAAGAATTTGAAAAAAAAAAAAAAAGATCCAGGGATGGGCAATTTGTTTCAGAACCTACAGGTTCCAAAATGACCCATGTGAGCCCAAGTAGTGTTCGGAAACCTCTGATACACAAGAAGACAATCACTTACCTTGTTCTGCACCCACATGGAGCTGAGCTCCAACAAGGAAGCAGGCTCCAAAGTCATCTTCTTCCTGGCACTGGCCAGTCAGACAGGGAGGCAGGATGATGCATTTCCCTGCACTGTTCATGATTGGCCAGTGCTAGGGAGAAGGAAAGATTATGTTGGAGGCTTCTTCCCACAGGTCTTTAGCCCCGCATATCCTCAGCACAAGGTAAGGGATTGGTTGACTGGGTTCCTCCCTTCAAAGTGCCAGCTGGGCTCCCACGTTTCATTTCAGAAGCTGACCACTTTTGAATTGAAAAGCCCATCTGTAATATTGACCTCTAAGCAATGCCCAGGAGAATGAAATGAAAAGCCCATCTCTAGTCAACATCTTCAACTGTCCAGCATGGGATGTGAAAGTAGGTTAGGCCAATCCCACTGGAAGAAGGTGTTCTGCCATGTATTGGTCTACTGGTTCATGGGTAGTCCCACTTAGAGAGCATTATAGCAGTCTAACCTCAAGACCACTTGTGCATGTACTAGTGTGGTGAGTGACCGGGTGTCAATGTAGAAATATCTTAATATTTTTCAGCCACAGGGCTCAATATAAGCAGCATATTGGACTGATCTCATGAATGACCAGAATATGACATCTAGGAAATTCACACTACTATGGTGATGCTGTTTATGTCTGAAAATAAATTTCACTTCCTTAGTAGGACCTTACCACCCTGAGGATGTACACATATTAGACAAAGAAGAGAGGTGGTTTGAGAGAGGAGAAAGGGAAGCCATTCATGTGAGCATTGAAAAGCCCTCTCTCAACAGAGGTGGTGGCCTCAAGCGTAGTCTGTGGGTGTAGTAGGTGGCCTGTCTATCAGGCTGTGCTTTCCAAAGTATCCAGACAAATCAAAAAGCCTTCACCACCAAGGCCATAGCTAACAACCCATTGTTGATAGGTTTCAGCACCTTAGGCCATTGTTCACCTTAAGGCTATGGATACTATTGTCTCCCTAACGAGCCTATTCAGGCCACTGTTCATCTTATGAGCCTAATTCAGATCAGGGTGACAAGAGGTCAAAACTGACTATAAGATGGAGGACTTGCACTAGCTGTATTCAGACTGATGAAGCTGTTTGGATGAACAGCGAAAGGTTTCTATCAAAAAGAAGTCCAGTAGCCATGACTCAACTTCCAGATAGGCCATAAGATATTTGTGACATCCTTCATGTTTTAGCCAGTTGTGAAGTTTGTAAGTGAGGAAATTCATCAGAAGTCATTCTAGGAAATAACTCTGGCATGAGAGATGTGCCTCCTATAAAGATATTCCCATCACCCGCTGAAGGATTTTGTTGTGATGATAAGAAATAATTGTATATTCAGTGTATCCGGTGATGAAAGAACTTTGAATATGTCACTGATCTCTCCCAGCTCTGAGTATGTCATATGAACCAGCTTGTACTTGCCATTGGCTTCTAAATTAACTGTTAACAATTGCAGGAGAATTGGATATATTGTACATCATGTTTCAGGGAATCAGCAAAATAACCACTGCCTGGGGTTAGGAACAAACCTTCCTCTGAGATATTTTATAGCACAATTGCTCATTATAAAGGTATTGCATATTACTTTGAAGTTCCTATTACAAGCCACAGTTGGAGGAAAGAACCTGGACGTCTTCATCACAAATACATTAGAGAGTTTTATCTTATTTCCTGGCAATTTTGTGTCTCACTTTATTTCGTCTTCATCAGTATTACTCAAAGGCTGGTAGCTTATAATAAAAGAATGTTTTTGCCCTGCTAACATAATCCTCCGCTACCTCCATTTAGATACAGACTCCCCTAGGCCTCAGAAATTCCAGTGGCAAATACTTTGCCTCTGATAGAATAGGTTCTTAACTACACTGACAAGTGACCAGTTAAAAAAGAGCCAAGCTAGAAGAAGACAGAATTTAAAACACTTTCATTCAGGGAGGTGCATAAGTTCTCCATTTAGTTCAGAGGGCAGTTTGGCACTTCAAGATAGGTCCCAATGCAGGCCAAAGTGATTCAGATCCAATCTAATTTGCATTCTGTTCCAGATCCAAAATAATGTATATATCTGAATCGCCAGCCTCCCATTGACTTTTATTGGAAAATAACTATAACTTCCTTCTATCTATCTATCTATCTATCTATCTATCTATCTATCTATCTATCTATCTATCTATCTATCTATCTATCTATCTATCTATCTATCTATCTATCTATCTATCTATCTAGAATGACAAACACACATTTGGGTGACTAATCCTGCCAAATGTTAGGCAGTTAGCATTTTTAAAGATATGCTGTTTTGTTTTTAAAATGTGCACCTGAAAGCACACAGATCGAGCTGTATACTAGATCCTGCTGATCCATGCTGTTTTGTTTTATTTTTCTCTTGCTGACTCCCTGATAGACATGGGCACGACTTGGCGAAATTCTCGTTTCCATTTCCGTTCCTCGTTTCTGTTACGCAACGGAAACGGTAACGACAATTACTCCGCCAGAACTCGAACTCGAACCAAAAAAAGAAAAATTGGGTCTGATTTGTCGTTGTCGTTCCTGGCATAACGCGGCGATTGCACAATGACAAGCGCAAGCGGCACAGAGGGGTGGTTTCTGGGGGGGTCCCCGGCCTCTCCTGTCCTGGGCTGCTCTGGTGGGGGGCATCCTCATTGTCTTGCCACCTTGCTCGCCATGCCATGAGCTGCGGGTGGAAGATCCAAAATGGGGCGACCGCAATATTTATTTTGAAATCGTGGTCCAAAAACACACCAAAGCACCACAGAAACATTCGAAAATAGCTATTTTAAAACTGCCTGAATTTTTACAGAAGCAGCAGTGGGTTTTTCTTGCAAAATAAAAAAAACCCAATTCCCGGCCAAAAAAGCAGGCGAAAATATGCCTGCCTGAGTGAGGGCACCTACCAGAGGGGTGGATTCTGGGGGGGGTCCCCGGCCTCCCCCCTCTCCTGTCCTGGGCTGCTCTGGTGGGGGGCATCCTCGTTGTCTCGCCAACTCGCTTGCCATGCCATGCGGTGCGAGCGGGGGATCCAAAATGGGGCAACCGCAATATTTATTTTGAAATCATGGTCCAAAAACACACCAAAGAACCACAGAAACATGCACAAATAGCTATTTTAAAACTGCCTGAATTTTTACAGTAGCAGCAGTGGGTTTTTCTTGCAACAAAACATCTCCATTGATTTTATTTTATTTTATTTTTATTTATTTTTTTTACACCTGCGCAATGATGGGCTGGCCATGGGAGTGGACCATGCAAATTTTTGTAGCCATTCCACCAATTGCATGGACACTTGGCCAGGTTTTGACTGAGATTTCTGGGATGTGCCAGTCAGGCATAAAAAGCCCACTAAGCCTAGCCCGAACCCAAACCCTAACCCTAACCCTAACCCATACGCCAGTACACTGTCCTTCTTAGTGGGTCAGAGAGGCACCCAGAGGTGCACCCCACTAACTCACCCTAACCTTACCCATAACCCTAAGCCTAGCACTTGCGCTAACCCTAACCCTAAGCCAGATCTGTGTACTCGCACTGCACTACAGCAAGTACACTTCCCTTCTTAGTGAGCCAGAGGGTGCCCATAGGGGTCCTCTCTCACTTTGTTCCTTCCTCCTCCCCATCCCCAGCCCAAGTGCACCGTATGCCAGGCAGCGAGTCACAGAGGCACCCGAAAGAGAGGTGCCTCTGCCTGCCACTGCAACTTGGTATGCATATCCAATTGGCTATGCATTTCCTTTTGTAGCGGGCCAGAGGAGGCACCCACCCCAGAGAGGTGCCTCCAGGAGCCCGCTTTCCCTTCATGGCAGGCCAGAGGAGGCACCCACCCCAGAGAAGTGCCTCCAGGAGCCCGCTTTCCCTTCATAGCTGGCCAGAGGAGGCACCCACCCCAGAGAGGTGCCTCCAGGAGCCCGCTACCCCCCAAAAAACCAGTACTGACAGACGAAAAATGACAAACGAAATGACAAATTTTTGAAAAATTTCGCGACAAACGGAAACGGGCCGGCTCCGACACACGACAACTCGAAACGTAATTTTTCTTGGTCGTGCCCATCTCTACTCCCTGATATTGAGACTACTTTCCTAGAGTCCTTAGAAAACTCTTTGAACTTTGATTACTGTCTTTCTGGATGTTGTTTACGATCCATAAAAACTAGTATCAGGAAGAAAATGTTTCCCTATTTAAAACAAACAAACAAACAAACAAACAAACAAACAAACAAACAAACAAACAAACAAACAAACAAACAAACAAACAAACAGAGAGAGAGATAGGAGAGGGAGAGAGAGAGAGAGAGAGAGAGAGAGAGAGAGAATCTTACCGCTAAAGTTTTGAAATAATGAAAATGTAAAGGAATAGGTAAATGGCTATTGGATTCACAACAAGATGACAATAGGGTAGGGTGATGAGTTGGAATCAACATATTATAATACAAAATAAGAAGAAAATATGGAAGGATCTTGAATTACAAGAATTTTATGAAATGGGCAAAGTGCAAAAAAATTAATATATTCTCTAAGGCTTTCACGGTCAGGATCTCATAGTTATTATTAGTTTTTTGGGCTGTTTGGCCAGGTTCTGGAAGCTTTTCTTCCTGACATCTTGCCAGACTCTGTGTCTGGCATCTTCAGAGGGCAAGGAGCTCTTCAGAGGGAACAAAAATGTTAGTACAAAGAAAATCTTTCATTTTTAATTTCAGAACCCCTTTATTAAGAATGTAGTGGAGAGGTGGAATAAATGGAGACAAATACTACATCCTAGAATAGCTCCCTTAACCCCAGTAATATAATTGGAAAATCTCAAAAAATATGGATTTGACAAGTATCTAAAAATGAAAACAGATATACAAATGGGGAGACTGGAAGAAAAACACTGAAGGATAAGAACTGCTAAAGAAAAACTTAGTTATTTAAATTAAATGCCATTGGAGAGGTGGTTAATAGAGAGTGAGACATTAAAAACAGAGGATAGAAAATTGTCTTAGTTTGAAGTAATAATGAATTTGGGAAAAAAAAATAGATGGGGAAAAGAAAAGAATGGAGTACCTGGGATTTGTGTCATGGCAACTGGACTTCTTTTCTTGTGGGATTGAAATGTTTAGCTACTCATAGGTGTTGCAAAGGTATGACCTTCACACACCCCGGGACCTTGTCCACCTAACAAACCTGTTCAGACCAGGATGGGGTGAAAGCAAGGTGAACTATAATTTGGAAGCCTCCCACCAACTTTTCTCAGCCTGAAGAAACTACATTTCAATGCCACAAGAAAAGAAGTCCAGTTGCCATATTTCAGCTTCCCGATTACTTCACCTGGATACTGAGAATCTCCACAGACAAAGAACTGAGTAATTTAGAGAATTTTGATAGATCAGAGGAAACACTTGAAAGTTTAAATAACAGTATGGAAGGCTCATCTAGGGAAGACAGATGAACAAGATTGGGACAAAATCTGTAATAGAAGGGTGTTTAACGTGCTGGTGATAAGTCTTGCTTGGAAGGGTTGCTAAGCAATAAAGCAATAAAAAGCCCAGTTTCACTCACTGAAAGAGCAAGTCAAAATTTATGGCCCTGAGCCTGTGCTTCTTTCCTTCCTTTAGGGAAAGGCAAGCAAAAATACAACAGAACAGAATCATTTCAGCACTTGCCTCACCCCCCTCATTTGCATTCCACAGCACGGGGGGAGACTTGAGTTTAAAACACCAGATTTTGTTTCTTCTTCCTCTTTTCCATGGGGGACCCAATTTGGAGTTTAATAAATTCAAACCCCACACACCCGAACCTCATACCTCTCCAAATCTGGAGAGCTTGCAGGGAAGAGTCCAGTGAAGCTACCCATTAAATTTGGTGCCTCTAGGACTCAGGGGAGCTATTTTATAGCATAACAAATCAATTTTTTTGCTTCATTTTGTTTTGAAAATCCTTTAAAATTAATTAATAATGAAATGAAACAAGAGGAAAAACAAAATGAAATGAAACAAAATGCATGTCGTGTCCATCTCTAGTGAAGATATTAGAGAACTGTTGGAAGTCAGCATGAAATGGTCAATATATAAGAAGTTAAATGGGAAACTTCACTGTTCTTTATTGTTACGTCCCTTTTATTCTAATGAGCATAGCAACAATGACATGAATTATGAAGAACAAGACAGATCATGAGCAAGTAAAAGATTGATAAAAGTTACCAAAATTCACTTTTTTTGACCTCAAAATTTGGGTTATTCTGGTGGCAGAATTTCTACACAAGTGAATTTTGTGGGTTTGGGAATATTTGGTCTATTGTGTCAGTTCTTTACCTGCAAACAGAAGGGATACAGTCTGGCAAAATACTGAAGGATGTTACTCTGGTTTCTCAATGAGTGAGGCTGAAACTACAACTCTTTCATTGGTAATGATGTAAAACCAGTTAAATATTCTGATGAACACTGTGGATCATCATATAAGCAGAGTGATTTTATTTTGTGGACATCAATAAAGAAGTGCTTTAAGGACAAAACTATAGCAACTGCTCATGTACCTCAGGAGCCAACTTTCCTTCCAAACCTGGGAGTTTTTGGTCATAGCCTCTATTGTCACTTTCCCCTCCCACTTCAAAATTAAGAAGTGTAAGAAAGGAAAGAATAGGTCAGAGATCCCCTTCATGCTAGAAATGCTCACAGCATGATTGAATTAGAATTAAATTCAGTGTGGCTTTCTCATGCATCATTCTTTCAAATCTTTCTCCCTCTCTTCCTTCACAAGAGAAGTGGGGAAACTTCCTTTACCTTTTAAAATATCTGCACAACAAATCTTAATTTATACTTCAGATTTAGACTTGGGCTTTGGAAATTTGGAATCTGTTTATTAACTTGCCTGGATATAGTTATGCTGGATAGCTCAGCGGTTTAGGCTGTCAAGCTGGAGGTTGCAAGTTGGATTTCCAACTGTGCCCCCTTGAAATGAGATGGACACAATGACCCAGGGGCTCCCTTCCATCTCCCTCCTCCTCCTGAAATCTGGAAGTTGAGTCATGGCTACTGGACTTTTATTTTTTTATTTTTTATTTTATTTTTATTTTTTTTTTTGAGAGAGAGAGAGATAGAAACATTTCACTGTTCATCCAAACAGCTTCATCGGTCTGAATACAGCTAGTGCAAATCCTCCATCTTATAGGCAGCTTTGACCTCTTGTCACCCTGGCCTGAATTAGGCTCATAAGATGAACAGTGGCCTAAATAGGCTCATTAAGGAGACAATAGTATCCTTAGCCTTCAGGTGAAACCTATCAAGAATGGGTTGTTAGCTATGGCCTTGGTGGTGAAGGCTTTTTGATTTGCCTGGGGACTTTGGAAAGCACAGCCTGATAAGTAGCAGATAGACTATGCCAGAGCCCACCACCTCTGTTGAGGGAGGGGTTTTCAATGCTCACATGAATGGCCTCCCTTACTCCTCTTTCAAACCACCTCTCTTCTTTGTCTAATATGTGTACATCCTCATCTTTGAAAGAGTGCCCTTTGTCCTTCAAATGGAGGTATACTGCTGATTCTGGTCCTGACCTGTTGCCCCTCCTATGTTGGGCCATCCTTCTGTTTAATGGCTGTTTAGTTTCTCCAATGTAGAGGTCTGAACACTCCTCACTGCATTGGACCGCATATACTTTTATGATTTGGTATCGGATCCTTTGGGTGGACAAGTCTCTGTCTTAGTGTGTTAGTGGGTTTGAAATAAACAGGGATGTGGTGTTTGCCAAAAATCCTTTTAAGCTTCTCCGACACTCCAGCCATGTAAGGAATGACCAGGTTCTTCTGTCGGGTCTGGGTCTCAGACTGATCCCTTGTTCTTCTGGGATGGCCCACTGCTTTGTTGAAGGCCCACTTTGGATATCCACAGGCCTTAAGTGCTGTCTTCAGGTGCCTGTCTTCCTTCTTCTTGGCTTCTGTGGAGGTGGGGATGCTCTCTGCTCTGTGGCTTAGGGTCCTGATGACTCCTAGTTTGTGCTGTAGATGATGGTGGTGGGAGTCAAACAGTAAGTATTGATTTGTGTGGATGGGTTTCCTGTAAACTTCTACTCCCAGGCCACGGTCAGGTCTGATGATGACTGCACAATCCAGGAAAGCCAGCCTGTTGTCTTGTGTGTCTTCCCTAGTGAACCTAATATTAGTGTCCACCGCATTGATGTGGTCTGTAAAGGCCTGTACTTCATGAGTCTTGATTTTCACCCAGGTATCATCCACATACCTGAACCAGTGGGATGGTGTTGTCCCTGGGAAGGTGTTGAGTGCCTTCTCCACTTCTTATAACTTATAGCTCTGGTTCTTTGAAACCCTGTTGTGATTTGACAGAACTATTGGCCTCTGGCAAAGGAGATGGGAAGAAAACAGTGTCCACCCAGTTCAGGTAGGCTAGATCAGTGGACCATATGAACTGCTGGATAGCTCAATAGTTTAGCTATCTGGCTGTAGAGCCAGAGGTTGGGAGTTTGATTCCCTACTGTGCCTCCTTTTCAGCTCTGTAGTTCTAAGATGATGGTGACATATAGCATACTATTGTTAAAAGTGAAAAATACATTGGCTAAAAGTCATGTATAATATGTCATTTATGTGGAACTAGCATTTTCTTGATTTGCTCTTAATTTAACACTGTCAGATTTAGGCCTGAATGGAAGCCACATATAGCAACACATATATGTGCACTGTTTTTGTTTGTTTGTTTGTTTGTTTGGGAATAGTATTATTGTATATTTTGCCAAAATCAGAAAACTATTCCTAGCCCAAAGGGCTGTAGGAACAATATTGTGAATTTCTCCCCTTCTATTCTGCTGTCTTTTATAGATAATTTTATCTCTGATAATGTATTCAGATAACAGATTTTTTGTTTTCTAGCTGTTACCAGAACGTATGATGGATTGAGAAGTTAAAACTGCATCATGTGGAAGAAAGAATTTATCTGATTCCAATTAATTGACAATTCAGAGTGAACATTATTAGATAATTATTTTTACATCTAGTTTTATGGTGTAAAGTGTACTTGCCTGAAAGGGGCCAAACCAACACAAGTCCTACTAAGGCAAAGACTGAGGTATCAAGTGGGTGACTATGAACATTACGTTCCTGTGAATGTTCTTTTATTTCTTCATCTCAAAATATTAGGTCCAAGCAACTTTATTGGTTGAAGCAGCCACCATTTTAATTTCCTGCCAGTACTGTGACTGCAGTGGTTTCATTAGTTTCTGAATTTTGCAGAGATAAAAATGGTGGGTCTGCTAATAGGACTGTCAACACTGCTACCAGGCCATAATTCTGTAGCAATGCTGAAATTAACAACCAGCTTATGGGGTCACCCCCCTCCCCACAGCCCGACATGTAAAATAAACCCGTGGCTGGGTACCAGCAGCGATAATGGGAGAGCAAGCAGGCAGTGCCAATTTCAAAACCCAGCTCCACTCTCTGGTTCTTGCCCCAGTCTCCACCACCCAGCTGGTGTTTTTTGACAGGTCAAGCTATGGGGATTGGGGAGTAGGGTTGCCCCCTCCCCACAGCCCAATCTGTCAAAAATCACCACCTGGGTGGCAATGGCAACAACAGAAGGGCGAGCAGGCAATGCCAAATTCAAAACCCAGCTCCCCTCTCTGGTTCTCATCCCCCCCGCCACTCAGCTGGTGTTTTTTGACAGGTCAGACAGAAGAGCTGGCATAGAACCTTTGTGTGTTTTAATGCAACCTTAAAGGTTAAAATCGACATGTGTGATATAACATTTCAGCTGTAAAGGAATCTTGGTGGTACAACAAGGTCAAAGAGTAAAATGGGGCTACTTGGATGCAGGTTTGCTGTGACTGCGGAGAAATTAAATCAATGCAGTACCTATGTGCATGTGTGCAATTTATGCTCCACCATATGTACAGAAGATGAGTTAATACTATTGAAATGTTTCTGGCCAAAAGTAGCCAAATTCTCTCAACATTTTACACCTATATTTTATGCTTGTAGTTCATATATGTTCATTACTTTAATTTATGCATCCCTAAAAGAAAGAAAGAAAGAAAGAAAGAAAGAAAGAAAGAAAGAAAGAAAGAAAGAAAGAAAGAAAGAAAGAAAGAAAATCTTCTTTCTTATAGAATGAATCCTGTTTTGAACCATGACATTCCAGTTTCACTAGTGGTTTTAACAGAACAAGAGATTAGAATCAATGTTTCTTTATAGGCTCAACAATGTAGGTTTTCTGATGTATGGAGAACTCATAATTTTAAATACAGTCCCGAGCATCAGGGATTCACCATCTGTAAATATAGAATAAAAAACTATTTATAATCCCAGGTGGTGTGAATGACACTTTTTATCTAACGTCAATGCAGCTTCTACTGAATCCCAAGTGTCGGTTAGGATTAAAACTAGATTCAGCTCAGCATGAGAAAGGAGCATGTGATTGTGGACTTCCTTTTCTTCCAGTGTATTTCACAAGTGACTCAACTGAAAGGAAGATGCCAGCGTTCTCTTCATATTAAGTAAGAATTTTCAAAGGAGTAACCATGCTTGTATGTATTCAATATCCATAAAATGACTGTAGTGTCCTTAAGACCAACATGTTTATTTCAGTGTGAGGTTTTGTGAATTACAATCCATTGCTTCAGAAGTACCAAGGCCTGTTCAAGTCAATTTGCTGCCTGAAGGCCCTCTACTCAAACCAAGCTGCACAGTACCAAAACAGAGCCCAAGTTATTTTAACAATCATGCAGAAGCACCATACCTGGCAAATCCTTCAGCCATATATTCTGTCTATATATAGACCTGTGGCCTAAATATTTTATCCTGTATGTCTGAGAAAATGATCTGAATTCAACAAACTTCACACTGAAGAAAACTCATTAGTCTTAAAGGTGGCACAAGACATTGCTTTTTTTCTTTGATTTTTTAAATTCCTGCTGAATGAAGATACAACATAAATTAAATGTAACAGATTGGAGCTAGATACATAAGGGTCTTCCAGATGGAAAGCTCCTAGCATTACCAAATCACTGCTTTGCCAGAATAATCCAAACTTAGATTTACAGTAGGCTTCCTTCTACATGCTCGTGCTATTTTGCTATATAACCTCTCCTGTTCTGTTCACACCAATGGGATGCACAGAGTGGATTGGGGTGGGGGGAAGCAATCCTCTATATTTCCTTGGTGAATCTGCAGACTTTCCAAAGAAACTCTGCTGCGATTGTCCATAAAACAAAGATAGAGGTTTATACTGTTCATAAAGGAAAAATGGGGGCTGACCCCAAATGTGACCCATCCACTCACATTTCACCTTGCTTTCCTAAGTGCTTTCAGCTGCTCGTTTCCACCCTGCCCTCCAGGCTAGATGCATGCAGTGTCTAAACATCCCTTTCTACCCTTGTTTTGAGACAAACACAAGACTTACTTCTGACCCAGTTGCAGGGAGACATTCCCACCTCTTATCTTCCTGAGTGGCATCTTCTTGCAGCTGTTTTTTCTAACACAAAAAAAAATGGAGAAAGGCCTGAGGCAACACAAACTTTTAAAGAACAGGTAATTAGAAGAAGCTTACCACTCCCCTAAACAATGCACCTCAAGTCAGAGGAAGGGAGACATTACCTGGAATTCTTTTCAGAAAGCAGAAAGGAAGCTGCAGAAGAAACTGCAATTTTAAACTGGTAATTTCAGGAACTGGGGTTAGATATCTGTTCTGGATGTTTCAAGGGCTTGTTAAGGCTAGAATTAATGACTGCATAATGCTGACACAGGGACCATGTGGTTTGAGAAGTGCTTCCAAGGAACAGACAAATAGCATGTTAATGCTGAAACATGGGAGCATGTATGCCTGAAATCCTGTTGTTTTGGTATGCAGATGAAAGGTAAATGGGTGTAACATTCACTTACTTTTTTTGGCAACTAAGGAGTCCCCACTGGGATTTTTCAATGCACACCAAGCAAATGGGCATGTGTATACCAAAGAATTGCAGCAGTGAGTCTTTAACAGTCATCTGGAAGTGAGTGAATGGACAGCCAGAGTCATTAATGTGGCTGTAGTACAGTGCATGAATAAAAAGTTAGAAATCCTCAATACTTTAAAGAGAAGAAAATTGCAGTATTTCAGAACCATAAGGTGCAGTAAGAAATACCATCTGCTGCAAGTTATCCTTCAAGGAAAAATAGATGGGAAGTGTGGCCCCGGGGTGTAGAAGAATATTCTGGCTTAAGAACTTAAGCCAATGGTCTGCAGGGAGCACACCTGCTCTGCTCAGAATAGCTTTAGATAGAAACCAGCTCAAGCTACTGATGGCCAATGTTCTACAAGGACATGGCACTTGAAGAAGATGAACTGAGGGAATATTATGCAGTTTGTATTTTGCCTGAATAACAAAGCAACAGATCTGCAGCCTCTGCAAAATTTCCTCCATCAAATCAGATTTCCTTCCCCTCATCAATATTTTGTGACTCCTGATTTCTCTTCCATGTTTGAAAAAAGAAATACAGCAGTACCACAAGGGTGGCAGCAGGAGTGAGTGGTGGTGGATCATTTCAGATTAGTGACGTCATGTAGAATTGTTGTGAAATTGGAGAAAATCATCCATGGCAAATGCATGAGAAAAGAGATGCAAGAGTGAAAAGAATATTAAACTTGATGTAGTTAGGTCCAATCTTAAATCCTCACCAACATGTTCTGCTAATTTTAGCAGGGGAAAAGCAGAGCTAAATCTCCAGATGGAACCAAATACGTCTGTTTATTACCCATACATAACAGTGGCAAGCTGAATACTTAACAAATAAAACCTGAGCTGAGTAGCTGCGTTCTGTGAAACAATTAAGAACATGAATTAGTACTGCAGGATCATGTTAAAAGGTCTGTATAGTCCATCATTCTTTTTATAGTAGCCAGCTGTGTGCCTGATAAAGCAGGTGAAGCTTTTATTGCCTTTGTATTCTGAAAAAAACTTCACCTGCTTCTACCTGCTGCATGTCTCAGGTTGCAGTAAATGGCATGGAAAGGGGCTGCTATCAAATCCAAACCATTCTGTTTCCCCTCACTAGAGATGGGCACGAATAAAAAAAATGACGTTTCGTTTGTTGTTTGTTGTTTGGGGGGGGTCCGTTTCCATTTTTCATGAATTTTTGCAAAAAATCATTTTTGTTTTCGTTCGTTTTGTTACCGTTTCGTTACCATTAATTTCAATTTTTTTGTGATTTTTTTAGCATTTAAAGCAGTTCACTGTATTGCGGTAACAGAAACAAAACACACTACAAAATTTCTGGTGTTTCTGTTTGTTTTGTTTCATTTTGGAGACAAAATTCATTTGTCATTTCGTTGTGTAACGAAACAAAAAAAAAAAATGGAATAGAAAATTTTTTTCATTTCGTGCCCATCTCTACCCCTCACAGTTGACGTAACAGTCCCATTCTACTTGTTTCTATTAACAAGTAAGTCCTGCATGTACCTTCCTATTACAGAAGAACAAGCACAACATTGTGTTAATATTTGCTTATTTAAATAATGATGTGCCATCAAGTCAATTCCGACTTATGACAACCTTTTTCAGAGTTTTTCCTAGGTAGAGAGAAATGCTTTCATTTCCCATCATCTGGGGATACCCTAGGGCTGTGCAGCTTACCTATGGGAATGCAGGCTGTCTCTTGTCTTGAGAGGCACAGTGAGGAATCAAACTCCCTGCACCACAACCTATTTTGCTCTCATAGGCCCAGGCAAGCAATTTAGACTTCACTCAGGAAAGTTGCTTTCTCACTTAAGCAAACATTGCCAAAAACAAAACAAAAATACAAAAAAGAGGCAAGAATAGGTTCCATTGGATTTTTTAAAATGATCCATGCAAGGCAAGATGTATTTATATGGAGCTTTACTTCTACAATAAGTTACAAAAGTAATACTGGAAAAAGTTCAGAAAAATGTTTTAAAATGTATCTGTAGAACTTATTTTCCTAAAAACAAACAATAAAAGGACTAGGTTATTCTCTTTAACTGGGTGTATTTAGCTTTTCTGCTTCAGCTATATAGACTTAGCACTACAGAGTCAGGCATCATCTTCTCAAAGCAGTGCCAAGCAAATATATTAATGGCTCCTCTTCTCTCTTCTTCTTCCCATTTGAGATGGCACATGATGTGAACTGTCCAATGGTAGCTGTACCTCTCTGTGCTGAAAGGATTGTTATGGCTAACTTCATACATTGCATAGATAAAGAATTCTAATGCAGGATGAACAGTGCAGTAAACATTGCAGCTTAGGAAATCACTCTATATCCCATCATTCCTAATTACTTTGCACTCCCAATCTCTGTGCAGCCAGAGATCTAACTCAATGAGCTATCCGCCCAGTCTTTCCTGTTCTGAGGGGATAAAATTCCAAGCAACCTTATATGAAATTTTGGCAATAATGCTTGCTTAATAGCAGCCAAGATATCTGTCAGATTCTGTCATGAGGTAATAAAATGACTGTATTATAAAACATAAAATTTTCAGATAGATTCTCAGAAGCATTCCCTTCTGAAACTCTCCTCATAACAATGAACATTCAAGTATGAAGAAGGCACTTTACAATTCAAGGTCTGACATTTTCATCTAACTAGAATCTTAAGAAGGATAATCCCACACGAGCAGTTTAGAGCTATGAAGAAAACAGACCTTTTGTTAAATTAGAATTTCTAAGTTGCAAAGGAACTCCCCTTACCTTACTGCCTGGCTCTATTTCTTCATAAATATAATACTCATTAAAATGTGACACATTTGTAAAATAAAAACATCTGAAGAAACTTTAATTTCTAATTCACATATTGATTTCTATTTCCATCTTCTTTTTAAAAATGTAATTGTTTGTTCTCTGAAGGATGGACTAATAAGTTTATTTCCAGTCTATCTCACTTAGAAATATGAAAGCCATGCTTGGCCAAAAGGCCTACCCAATCTGATTTTTGCATCTGCAGAAAGTCCAATCAAATGCAGAGCTTGTGAAGTCAATTGTTAAGAAGGATAAATATAATTATGTGCCAAATTGTTCCATAACTGAGCAGTGGTGTGAAGATGCTCTAGAAGGCTGGACCCATGCTCTCCTGTGGTAGAAGGACTGCCAGAGGACTTTCTCCCTCTGCCTTTTCATTGAATATGACGGTTATTTCATGTTCTTCCTCGTTCCAAGATGAAGTTCGTTGTGTGATAACGTTGTTCGCGGTCATGTGGTCTTATACCAGTGCTGTCCCTCTTTCCTTGTACCCACAGGCATGATTGATGTTACTGGGATGACTGTTACTGAATGTCCTTGTTTCGTGATAAGATCTGAAATTCTCTGCCTCCGTTCTCCTTTTTTCCCCCAACCTTCCATTTCTCAATGTTTCAAATCTCCTCAGCCTTGCCTTCAATGCGTTATGGAGCAAAGTTCAAGGCATTTGTCTTTTAATCTCTATGCAGTGCACTGCTAACTCCATAGGAAATTTAGTGGTGAATGGCACTTTGCACTCTTGCCACTAGATGGATACTGCAAAAATCGGCACTCATTCCACAATGAACATGACCTCATGGGCTCTCGTCTTGGAATGAGAAGTGAGACAAGCAGATTCCCGAAGCCAGAGGGGGGTATGGCTCATCACGCTTTAATCTCAATTCAGGGGGTGTGGTCGGGATCAACTCCCGTCATCACGCAAATGGACGTGCAGTAAGATTTCTTCATACCGGTCCCAAGCAGGGCAGCGAACAGCGATGGGAGGGATGGGAGGTAATGGCCTATGTCCTGTATTTGAAAAGCTGACAATCCAAAACTAAATTAAAGATTACAAAAACAATAAAGAAGTAGATCAAGGATCTTGAAACTTCCAGTGCCCGGCATGTGACAAGTAGTCATAACATAATTGCTCAAGTGATGATGATGATGATGATGAGGAGGAGGAGGAGGAGGAGGAGGAGGAGGAGGTGGTGGTGGTGGTGGTGGTGATGTTCCAGTATACATTACTTCTGTTACTTCTATACTACTATTTTCATTTTTCTTCACAGCAAGTTCTGAATTGCTTATAAAAGCTCACTGGAGGACTGATCAATGAAAATTTGCCAATTGTGACCAAGAACTAATAGCATCTCCCAAGACATCGTGTTTAATACTCCAAGCAGCCAAGTTATCTTTCACATATATGTGAGAAATTCCACAAGGACCTAACTTTATTGGGAGTAAAAAAATTGATAAGAAATAAAAAAACTCCAAAAACTCTGAAACAATTTAATTACACCTCAGATCTACTAGCAGAACTGCCCACATTGTACTACATTGTGCTAAAGCTGGCCTTATCAGGGTCCGTGGAATGTTTGGAACACCCATGGCATCTTAGAGGAGGCCCTTCTAAGCCAACTTGGACACTAAAAGCAGTGCTCTTCCTGCTTTCCCCCCATTTGGCCTCAATGTTTCAGTCTTAAGGAAAGCCATCAGCCTCGGCTACCAGTCTCTCCCAAGAATGGACCATACTGCATGTTTCTGTTCACTAGAGTGCTATATCAGAGATTACTTGTTTTTTTTCCAGCTCCTCTTCTGTGTTCTGCCTCTCCCATTGTCCCATGTATAATGGCTGAAACCTAGCACTCAACAATGTCCTTGTATGTCACAGGAAAGGTTCAACATTAATCAGCCTCCAAAGAAACATCACAGGTAGGCAAACAAAAACAAACTGGGAAAATGGTGTATGACGTCTCAGAAGCAACCTTCGAATTCTCAGGGCATTGTTCCTTCCAGTTCACAAACCACAAAGAGTTCAAACATTTGAAAGAGATGCAGGCACTGAATAGTTTGCATGTATTTTAATAAAATGATCAAGTGCTCTGTTGGATACTCGCCATTGCCAGACCAGGCGGAAATAAACAGTCGCACACGTTTGCTTTGGGTTAATAAGGGCCACAATTTATTAACATTATTAACTTAAACGTAACTTTATGAGGGCCTGGAGCGTAGCGCAAATTTTTGGTGGTTCTTCATTTGTCTAGGCCCCTTTTAACAGGTAAATTCCTGCGGCCTGTTTTACTGCCGCAGGGCTGATGCCTAACTGTGTTGGCATCCTCCAATGTAAACGAAGCCTTGGCAACTGTTTTAATATGGTTGGTTTTAAGCTTTGATTTATGCCAGTCTAATGCTGGTCCTCTCAACTTGTTTATGGGCTGCCAAGCACTCTGAAGATGTCAATTCAGGTAGGGACCTAGGTAACCAATGTTTAATTTTGTGCTACCCGCCACCGAAGAGGCGCACTGATGCCTCTTACCCCAAACGGCCGAACAACGCGACTCGCAGACCCTCATATAAATCTGAAACAAACAGATCCAGGCCCTTATCGGACAGGTGGACCCTGTCAGGGCGAAACAGGTCAGGATTCCGTGCAGTGATTTCAGGATGCCAAATAACTGAGCCAAGCTCCGCCTGGACTACGCGGGCCACTTCTCGATTGACTCCCTTGCGAGCCTTATGCATCTTTTGTGGGTGATGAAGAGGACCCCACGCCAACCTCGGGATCATGGCCGACCACAAGACAATCGTAGTTGGGCGATGCTGCTTAAATGTCCTCAGGTCATCGATGACCTGGAGGATAAGGGACTTGCCCGACATACAGGTCAAGTCGTTTCCACCAAGGTGAACCACAACAATGGCCGGGGGAGGGTCAGGGGGATCATTGAGAGCTGTTGGTAAAAATGCCTTCCATAGCATCCCCCGTCTTCCCCTCCACACCAGTTCGGCCCACTGGCCCAGGCCGAGATCGCGGCCACGTCCTGACTGCACTGCGAACTTGGCGGCCCAAAACACAAAACTGTGGCCATAAATGATGACTCGCGCCCGTCCATCTGGAGTGGAACCTGCAACGACAAACAGAAAGAGCTGGCCCGGTCTCACCGGTCCATTAAGGGGCGCACGTAGGTCTTGAATCGCCTAGACCGCCATCGGCCGATCCGCTGAATTCCAGCCGGATCGACCCCAATGGCGGCGGCGGTAGAAGCGGCTCCAATCCTGAAGGAGTGAGTGCCAAAACGCCAGCCTGAGATACCTGCAACCTGGAGGGCCCTGGATGACACCTGCCAGAATTGATACCGGGTCAATGGTGATCCCGTTTGGTGCTGGAACAGGTACCCCTGCCCCACGCCAATCTGGTGGGCGTACCGCTGTAATGCTCTGATCGGGCAAATTTGGGGCAGAGAACACCTACCTAGGCGTATATCCACACCCCTGCCCTTCTGATCCGTCTTGGATCTACGGACGTGAAATACAACATGGTCTTCAGAAAGGGCCATGTCCGTCCACTGTAAAGCAGTTTTTGACGCGTCATTTTTGGAATTGGCAACCAGTTCGCCGACTCGGAATGCCCCAAAGAAAGCCACCGAGGTAGCAGCCTGGAATAAACCCGCTTCAAACGGATCTGAACACACCCTGGGCCAAACTGAGGCCAATTTACATAGCATCCCTGGGGAGATAGGGGTCCTATCATCCTGGGGCTTGCCCCGCTCCCTAGCCCAACCTTCTATCATCTTGCCTATTCTAAACTGGCAGTCAGGGGGGTTGAAGCCCTGAGACCTGGCATAATAGTATAGGGCAGACAGCTTACCCTGTATCGTCCGAGGGGCTAAGCCTTTGAAGTGTAAATGCACTGCGAATTGGACCAGCTGGTCCGCCGAAGCCGGCCACAGATGAGGAAATCCTTCACCAGCACAAAAGTGTGCATACTCGGAGCAGGCCGTCGCATACGCCCGGCGGGTGCTAGGCGCCAAGGCCAGCCCCATGGCGCGATTTGCTTCTACCCTCCAAGTCTCCATACCTCGGTTGGGAGAATGTCTGGGTCCATAAGCGCCTGAGGTGCTAACGATCTGAACCGTTCCATCTGTTGGCGGGACAGCGCGTCAGCAAGCTCATTCCTGACCCCCGGCACATGGTGTGCTCGGAATAATATGTTAAACTGGAGGCATCGGAGGGTCAAAGCACGGACCAAACCCATTACCCGCCCTGATTTGGAAGTCAATTTATTGAGTATATGTACCACAGCCTGGTTATCACAGTTGAATTGCACTACCGAATTAGCCAGACGCTCGGCCCACAAAAATACAGCCCCCACTATCGGGAACAATTCCAAAAACGTGAGATCATGGGTGATGCCACTGTCCTGCCACTCCGGAGGCCACGTGCCGGCACACCAGCGGCCCTGAAAGTAGAGACCAAAGCCAAGGGCCCCAGATGCATCGGTCTCGACCTGCAGGTCCGAGGCAGCAATCGTTTCCGATCGCCAAAAGCAAATGCCATTAAAGTTGTCAAGAAATTGGAGCCAAATCCTGAGATCAGCCCTTATATCCGCAGAGATACGGCGCCGGTGATGAGGACTACGGAGCCCTGCAATGGCGTCGCAAAGTCTACGAACAAAAGCCCGACCGGGGGCCACCACCCTGCAAGCAAAATTTAAGTGTCCGATAATCTGTTGTAGTTCCCGAAGCGTGGCCTTCCGCCGCGCCAAGAGCGCCAACAAGCGGGCGCGGAGGTCGACCAGCTTCTCCCTAGGGAGTCTGCAAGTTTGGGACACGGTGTCCAGCTCGACGCCCAAAAATGTAAGGACAGTGGTAGGGCCCTCTGTCTTATCCTCCGCTAAGGGGAGACCCAGTTCAGCTGCCATGGTACGGAAGGTAGCCATGAGAGATGCGCATTGCTGGGTGCCTGCTGCCCCCGCAAACAAGTAGTCATCCAGGTAATGGATAATGCGGGGACTGCCCGTGCGCTGGCGCACTGCCCATTCCACAAAAGAACTAAAGCGTTCAAAGGCAGCACAGGAGATGGAGCAGCCAAAGGGCATAGCTCTATCCAGGTAATAACGTCCTTCGAATACAAACCCTAACAACTCACAATCGTCAGGGTGGACTGGGAGGAGCCGAAATGCTGATTTAATATCGCACTTCCCAATCTCAGCCCCCACGCCGCAACCCCGTACCATTCTGATGGCTGCATCGAATGAGGTATAACGTACACTACATAGTTCTTGCGGTATCATATCATTCACCGACTCCCCCGCCGGGTACGACAGATGGTGGATAAGGCGATATTCGCCTGGTGCTTTCTTGGGAACAATGCCCAAGGGGGATACCCGTGAGCGAGGAGTCGGTGGATGATCAAATGGTCCGAGGATCCTGCCTGCTGCCAATTCGGAAGCTATCTTCTCCCGCACGATTGCCTCTTTTCCAACTACCGATTTTAGGTTGTGAGCCAGAAATGGCCGTCGTTCCCCAATAGCTGGTATGCGGAACCCGTGGACGAAACCGCTTAAAATGTAGGCGGCTTCCTCCCTCGAGGGGTAGCTACGAAGCCACGCCCTCAAAACCGACACACGTATGGGACTAGGTCCCTTTAGGAGGAGGGGGTGACCCAGGGTGGGTACGCCTGCCTCCTGTGTCCCTGCCTCCGCTGTTTCCCAGCTTGCCCCTACGGCAAGTAGAGGCCGGGTGGTTGGCTCCACAGGTAGAGCACAGGTGCCTAAACTTACACTGGCGGCGCCCGCAAGACCCTTTACTGTTATATTCAAAGCAGACCAGCCGGGGTTGAACCGGCTGGCCCGCGCTTGCGCGGGAATTTCCAGGCTGGCCAGGACGGAATATCGCATGGCCGCTGACAAATCTCTCATTCAGGGCCTGACGAGGGGCGCTCATCACCCTAAGCCATAAATAGCTATGGGGCCTGTCCCAGCGGAGTGTGGGGTCCTTAGCGATGCGGCGACGAAAGGCTTCGTCGTACGCCAGCCAAGCGGATGCCGGAAAGTCCGACCTGGCCCTGATGATATTGTCTAAATAGTGCCACAACACCACACCCTTTTGGGGGTGGGCCTGGGCGTAGATGCCGGCATACATGACAAAGGCTGTCAGCCAGTTATTCCACGTTTTTTCCGGCTTCCTCCTCCTAATTCTCTCTTTCTCTTTATCATCTAGCTTTTCTAGGTCCTTGGTATCAATTTCCCTATTGAGTAGCTCAAATATATCGACGTACCTTCCTGACACAATCTTTTCGATCATAGCGTCAGAAAGGTGGTCGCCCAATGGCAATGACTCATCCCCCTCCGGCAAGTCCAAAGGGTTGGTTGACGCCGCTTCAGATTCCTCTGTCGGCTTGTCGCCAAGCTGCCCTGAAGGGGCCGGGAGTGTATCACCTGGTCTTCCCTGAGCCCCGGGCGGGCTTGCCCAGAGGTCCGTCTGGGCGGCCGTCTCCGCCAACACCGGGCCCGATGGGGCCAAGTGCCGTTGAGGAAGAATAGGGGGCCCGTTCCCCGGGAGGTCTGCCTCAAGCTGTTCCTGTGTCATTGTCTCAGAGACCGGCCAGGGCCAGAGTACTCGCCTAGGAGTGTGGATGCACGTGGTCAACTCACCCGGGGGAGGATTGTAGATAGGTGCCCGCCGGTGCAGCCCTTGAGAAGCGATAGTCGTTGACAGATCGATCGCCTGGTCTTGGGGCTGGTCCATGATGGTCGATATGTCAGGTGCTGCCGCGATTTCCCTGGAAGCAGCAGCCGAAGGGGTGGATCCCGCCTCAGTCGCTTGCGCAGCCTGGGTGACCGGTTGCAGACCTGCAGAATCCCGGCCGGAAGATCTTGCCATATCATTCTCCAAAACAGCAATGCGAGACATCATCAGATCACCTAGTGCTTTAAGGCCCGCTTTGCGATATGCTTTGGGGTCCTTAGAAGGCCGCCCCCCATAAGAAGCCTCCATCCCCTTTTGTTTGGCGCGTTCCTTCTCCAAATGGGATAGTTTGCTCCAGGCGGCCGCAAATGGCTGCCAGTCCTCATCTGATGAGGATGAAACATCTGAGGTTGGTTGGGGCGCTTGCCGCTTAGGTGGATGGGCCTTGCCCTTGCCCTTGCCCGTGCCTGGTTTGGGTGGCATGGCGTGCAAGAGAGGGGAGAGTACACAATGCTCTAATAATGGGACTCGCAGACAGGCTGGGTGGCGTAGAACAGGGGGCCCTCAAGATCGTCCCCAGACAGAAGCCCTGTGGACAGGATGGGTGCGGATCAGTTCGGGAGGCCTAAGGGTGTTAACAAGGGTGCATAGAAAATGGCCACCCGCTAACCAAAATGGCCGCCCGCCACCCACGTGGTACTTCTCCCTTATCCCAGGTATTCAGCAACGAGATGCAGAGTGGGGAAAATATCCCCCCCTTTGGCAAGTGTCTCCTAAATAATTATATAATCGCCCCCCAGTACCCCCCTGCCTATCCACAAGAAGGATGGAAGAAGATGGGCTGGCCACGTGTGGGACGGAAAGGCGACCAAAATGGCCGCCCCTCCTAGGCCCAATGGCCTGAGTACACTTCTCAGCTCCCAGCCCAGATGAGGGCCAGGTGTATGCGAAAGCAGAATGGGGCCGCAACACCAATCCTCGCCCCCGTCCCCGCTGAATCCCCGCTGAATCAACCGCCTTCTGCCTCCTTCAGGTATCCCCTAGGTGCCAAATAGGCCCCTTGCCTGGGTGCTACTGCTCCCCCACCGCCAAAGGATATCCCTGCCACCGCCGTCCAACCCCCTTGGCTTCCCTCCGTTTCCCTGCCCCCTGGCCGAGCAGGCTCTCGGGAGCCTGGCTCAACCACCCACCCCCCTCCCGGTTCCCTCCCTCCCCTTAACCACCACCAGAGAAAAAAGAAAAGGCAACTCAGCCGCTTCAGCCTTATCTCCGATCTCCAGCTGATGAGCGGAGACCGGGGAGTGCTTCGCTGCTTCTCAGCGGCGCCGGGAGCTCACGTTATCGCTCCAATCTCCGCAAGCCTGCTGGCCAGCGGAGCGGAGCTGTCAAGAGCCTCACAGCAGCACAGGGAAGGCTGCGGAGGGCAGACTCAGCTGTAACAGCTGAGCGGATTTATCTCTGCCTCCGATCTCCAGCTGACGAGCGGAGAACGGAGGCTTCCTGGAGCGCTTGAAGGCAAGGAAAGGCAAGATTGCGCAGGGAGGCCGTGGGGGAGCGCTCCCTGCCTTAAATAGGCACGCTCCCCCGGCGCGCCCTGCGCAACTTGCGCAGCCAACCGGCGACTGCATCCGCCGGCTGGCAAAGACGCCCCGCCCCCGCATGCTGCGGGGCGAAGCAGCCATTGGCATGATGCTAGGGAATTGCTACTTTGATGATAGTACAATGGAAAATGTTTGCATCTAGCATATTTCATGCTGTCTTTGTTCCAGGTTCTTTAGTTAAAATTAAATGTCATGCTAGCCCAAGACAGATACCAAATTCTGATGTGAAATTGTATAAAGAAAGAAAAAGCCATGTTTCATATCACAGAAATGCCATCGTATAGACAGAATGAAGAGGAACTGCTGCTCATAGCTGTAAGTTATGAGCAATCAGTAGTAAAATTCAGTAGTAAGTTGCAATTAGAAAAGTCAGTTGAATCATTGAAATGTACAGAGGAGTTGACATAGCAAGTCTCCATTGATTCAATAAGCCTACTCTGGTTGCAACTTCCTACTGGATTTCAGCCTTAGTTTAAATTATGGGATACGGTTCATCAGGACCCATCCAAGGCAATTTGCTACCCAGAGTGTAGTAGCCAATGTTCTGCTCCTACATTCAAAATTCTGATGCATAGTACCCAAGACCAAGAGAGTATTTTGTTGTCTGGTGCTTTGAGGTCTAGTAGAAGGACACTACACATGCTCTTTCTTTTGTATTTTTGAGAGTGTCTTATCCATGTATGTCTCTTGTAGTGTTGCAGCTGACTGCAACAATGATAATAATAAAGGGATAACTTGCAGAAGGCATGGAGACATTGGCAAGAGTTGCATGGTGCAATGCAGATCAGGACAACAATGTCAAGATGTTAAGTAGAAGAAAGGGTGAATTACAAGTTGAGCAGTGCTAGTTATTGGATAGGAAGTAATAGCAACACATTTCCTGTCAGTTTGTAAAGTAATACATGGAATATTTTACAGTTCAAAGCATATGTGGAAAAATCACTTCTGTATAGAGACCATATGCAAAACCAAAATGATTAAGGAGTTTGGTCATCTATGGTATTTCAAGATGCCCCCAGAGCATGCAAATCTTCTCTTGCCCCCACCTATCTCCATAGCAGTAATAGAAAACACCCGACTTGCTCGTAGGAGGGAAAATAGTGATGGAAGACAGAAAGGGAAGGTATGAAAAGATGGTGTGGACAATTCAAGAATGTGTGTGGCAGTTACAAGATGTCTTATAGACTGAACTACATTGTGGAGGAAAAGGAAGGAAGGAAGGAAGGAAGGAAGGAAGGAAGGAAGGAAGGAAGAAAGAAATGTTTTGGAAGGATCAGATCAAGAGGCAACTTTAAGCAAAATAAGAACTTTACAAGAAACAAGAACAAACATCAGCTTCTGGGAGAGTACTCAGATAGTAAAATTCTCTGCAGCATTACTAGTTCCAGTATGTTAAACCGAACTGGGGTAGCTTGAGTGGGACAATTTGAGGAAAACAAAGCAAAAATCTTGACCTTTATAATTATTTCTTAATTACACATATCATTTTTTCCCTGACACTTGAATGTTAATCTGATATACAGCTCCACCAGTTGCCAAAACCAAAGCCTTCATTTCACTGGGCTACTGGTTAGGTAGGAATCAGCATATTTTCTTTGACTTGCAAGAGAGTGTGTCCTGTTTGTTGGAATTTTTCCAAAATTCTTCACAAAAAAGAATTTGGTGGAACTTTTCAGAATACTTTTTTCTGGACTTTCAACAAGCCATCTTAAAAACATCCAAAATACCCCTCCCCCAGTAATCTCACCCAAAAAGAAACATTAGGAAAACCTAACTTTGAACAGAGAAGCCCAGAATGATAATGAGTTCCTTGAACTGTGGAGTTCAGGGCTCTGTTAGCAAACTTGACTCTTTATTTATTTATTTATTTATTTATTTATTTATTTATTTATTTATTTATTTATTTATTTATTTATTTATATACCGTCCCAATGTCCGCAGCAGAACTCTGGGTGGTGTACTCTTTAAAAACAGATAACAACAACAAGCATGAAAATCAGAGGCAGACTACCAGTAAAAAATAGGGGGGTACAATACCTTCCACAGAGGATGGCGTAGACGACAAATAAAGAAAAAAAAACCCCAAAGAAAATTAAATAGAAAATTAAATAGAAAGTTTGCCAAATGCCTCCTTGAAGAGATGAGTTTTCAAGGCTTTTTTAAAGGCAGGCAGGGATGCTGCTAGGCACAACTCACTAGGGAGCTGATTCCACAGCGTAGGTCCCACCACAGAGAAGGCGCGGTTGCACATGAGTGATTTCCGTGCCTCCCTGGGTGTGGCCACCCTAAGTGAGCGCGCCTGTGCCATTCTCATGGGCCTGGTCCCAGTT
This sequence comes from Phrynocephalus forsythii, assembly GCA_029282475.1. Lineage (NCBI taxonomy): Eukaryota > Metazoa > Chordata > Lepidosauria > Squamata > Agamidae > Phrynocephalus > Phrynocephalus forsythii. The sequence continues at coordinate 120,758,964 of JAPFRF010000010.1, forward strand.
GACCTCTGAGAGATATGCTCCGACAGGTACTCTGGTCCCAAGCTGTGGAGGGCGAAGATCAAAACCAAGACCTTGAACCTTATACGGAGGACAACAGGTAGTCAATGCAGGCAAGCCAGAACTGGGGTGATGTGCTCGAATCTACGAGCACCCACCACCAGTCTGGCCGCCGCATTTTGCACCCGTTGGAGCCTCTGGACAAGGGACAAGGGCAACCCCACCTAATCTTTTCCTCCCTGTTGCTTGTCACTTTCTCTGGCTCAGGAAGGCAAGGCTGTTTGAGCCTGGCTTGCAAAAGGGTGGAGCCTTTTACACTGGGGAAATGTAGAAATGTAGAAATGCAGACCCTGCAATGTATCCCCTACTACAATCAATAGAAACACATCGTGGCACATGATTGTCAGCTCTCCACAACTTCAGCTAGATTTGAAATTTCCATTCATGGGTCGTGTATTGATTTTGTTTTGCCATTGTTGTTTTTTCTTTTCCTCTTCTGGAATATCCACCAGAAAACCTGCAACGTTCCTTCTAATAAGCAGATGCCTTTCCCTGTTTTGCCACACAAGGTCTCTTTGGCTCAGTTGTGAAACAAGGCTTTGGTGTGGTTGTGTGTTTTCCACTGGATTCATCCTTTAACTACACAATATTCTATCAGGATGCTTTGCAAATAGATAGTATAGGCAATAGGTTTAAAGGCTTTCAGGCAGAAAGTGCTAACTCTTCTAAAACGCCATGCCACAGCCCTTTCGAAAGGTTTTCTGTCATCCAATTAGTACCACAGCAGAACAACAGCTCCATTTTTTAAAAAAAGGGGGGGGGATCTTTTTGACAAATCCTGCTTAATGCATTTAAACGTTATGGTGTTCTTCCAGAACAGATTATTTCCTAATGCAATTAAGGCAAGTAATACTCTGACAACCACTTCCTTGAAAAATAAAAGACAATAGGCTTAATTAATTGGTTCCATTGGAATAAATAATGGAGGAAAAAGTTCTTCAGCTTATTTAATTTGTCAGTGAATTTTCTCTAACGGAGATGGGGGTGGGGAAGGAATACAATTAATACTTTATAACAGCTCCGTGGGCTTTTGTTTTCATATTGGAGAGGATGGTAGCAGCCCATTAGAGGGATCAATCAAAGCAATTTAAAGCATGTTTCCCAGCCAATGCAGAATAAACTGGCATTGACCTCTAAGCAGTTTGTTTGTTCTTTTGAACTTGGGATGGCTTCCATCCTTCCGAGGTCGGTAAAATGAGTACCCAGCTCGCTGGGGGGGCAATGTGTAGCCTGCACACTTTAATCAAAATTGTAAACCACCCAGAGACTACTTGTAGTGGTATGGGGCGGTATATAAGCAGAACACTATCTCTCATTTAATTGTAAGCTGTCCAGAGATAGTGGGTGGCATATAAGCTACATAATAAATACATTAATAAATAAAATTAAATCACTCTCTGACTTCTCTCACATACAGATACTCTTATTATGATTTATAATTTGGTTACAGTTTCTGCCATGTAGGATGTCATAGCAGGGTAGAACTGCTTCATCTGTGTTATCAAGTGAGAAGAGAAGGATATGAAATTTAACATTTCAACAAGAATTCATGGGGGAAAATGCAGTGCAGGTAATAAACAACTGGTATAATGGGGTTCCATGTCTTGGGTAGGGTGGAGTGAACAGGTTTGCGTAAGTCAGTGAAATTACAGAGCTGTCAGTAGGCCAGATTCTCTTACAAACCTTTTTGTTATGAGCTTGGGGGTCTAACAGGGTCACCCATGGCAGAACGCTCATAGCGGAGACACCAGACTAGAGGTTCGGTTAACTTAAACAACACAGGCTTTTAAAATCTTTACAGTTTGAAGGTTTATCCTGTGCCTGCCCACCCTCATGCTCTCAGAACTGCTTGTCTCTGCTGCTATGTCATTATTATTATTATTATTATTATTATTATTATTATTATTATTATTATTATTATTATTATTATTATTATTATTATTATTATTTAAAAAGTCTTTCAGAGTGGGATAGTGCTAGATCAGACAGAAAACAACAACTGGACAGAAAGGTTTCTCTGCAGCACACGCACTGGGGGTTGAAAAGGAAAGGGAGCATTGGAAGGGAGAAGCTGAGGTTAGGGAGAAGGAAAGCATATAAGTGAGTGGTAAAGAAAAATTGACAAGATTGGCAGTTTTTTAGGTTGTGGTGGAGTGAATACTTCTCCTCCATCCTTTATTCATATCAGAGTGCTGCACAATTTAAAGTTATGGCTAATGTTTCTGTTTGGTATTTGGGCACTGTTTTGTCAGTGAGAGTTCAATCCAGAGTGACACTGAAATAATTTAGGGTAGGGCAATGTTCCAAAATCTTGCTGTCCGAGCTAACCTGGAGGTATGATTCCACTTTTCTATCCCTTAGGATATCCCACAGGGACCGGCCTGTGTTTTTAAAGGGTTTGATTTCATGTGGTTGTTTTCATAAAATTAGGAAAGATCTTCTAATGCATAGGTTAGCGGGTGTTGAGTGGTCTCAAAGGTTTTTCCCCTGGGTCGTCAAAGCAGGTTCATCAGGACAGATGGAACTCCTGGAATATGAGAATGTTGGCTGAACCCATATATGGTGTCAGAATACTACCACTTGGGAGTCTCTTCTTTTGATTTCTCCTTTGATTGCATTGTGTAGTCCTAATTTAATAACATTCTGACCTTCTTTTGGCCCACCTGCCATTGCCACCAGAGTTTAGAATGTTGCTTTTCAGAGGAATGAGCATAACACATACCAAAGGCAGTCATGGTTTACTCACAGCAGTTTGAAACCCAGAATATTATCTTAAACTAGTCTCTGCATGCCCTAAGAATTAAACAACAAGGAGAGAAGACTGGTGGAGAAGGAAGACAAATGCATGGAACTAGATATATCATGCCCTTTGGAACAAGCACCTTGTACCTGTTTCCACAGTCAGCTGGCATGGCACAGTTAACAGAGTATAAATAATGTTATACAGGTTTCCTCTTTCCCACAACTTAAAATACCCCCGTCTCACTCACTCTATACTAGAGAACTCCTAGTTCCCTGTGCTCCTTGCCCTCTGAAGATACCAGCCACAGAGTATGGTGAAACATCAGGAAGAAAAACTTGCAGAACACGGCCAAATAGCCCAAAAAGCTCACAACAACTATCAGATCCTGTCCGTGAAAGCCTTTGTGAATACAATGTTAGGAATCATTTGACAAACACAGGGTGATGAGGGCAGGTGATTGAGATGTTGTCTCTGCATGAGGAGGCCTTATTGTCTCTGATTTTGTAGGCTATAATTAAATTTAAGAATTAGGTACCTATGACCCTCAACTTGTTGGTGTCCAAGCCTACCACTCTTAGTCCATCTGTCAAATGAGGAGGTATGATGGGGGGAAATAGTTTATTGACATCTGGATGTCTGAAGGTTCCTCATCTCTGACTAAAATAAGTATGCTTTCAGATCTAATAGAGGAAGGGGGGAAAACCTTCCCATGTTCCAGATTTAATCTTAGAGCACCATCAACTTTAAAAAGCCAGATAGGTCAGTCCAATGAGCAAGTCAAGATGAAAACAGCCAAGGAATGTTGGTGAGGTTAGTTGCCCATTTATGTGCTGGATTCATCACCTTCAAAATAATATGTAGTGTTTTCCTGATCTTACTCATGACAGGATCCCATAAGGAGCACCACCAAATCAGAATGAATTCAGAATGGGAAATGACCCTCTTGTAACTGCTGAAGGAAAATCAGGTTCAATGCTGGTTTAGAAGATAGCACATCACAGATAGACTATTCAGCAGAGTTGAACCATCAGACTTCCTTCAGATATAAACTTTGTTTAAACCCTGGTGAAACACAAAAGCAAGCTACTTTGCAAGACAGGGAAGTTTGTACTATTATAGTGCCCTTGTTCTGTGTTTACAAATATGATTATATATAATATATGTGATCAAGCAATGGCAAGAATGATATAAGACTGGTATGTTAAAAATTGCACACTCCTGAATTCTTTTCATCAACACTGTTGAATGCAGGAGTTGCTTGCAGGGAAAAAAGGAAGCATGGGAATGTCTTTTTGAAGCCAAATAAAATCAACAACATTTATATTTATTGAGTGAGATAGGATACCCACAACCTAAAAGAATCTTCTCCTAGTCTCCAAGATCTAAAATACAAATACAAATGCAAATACAAATGAAAACAATCACTGGGTGGATTCACCCTCCAAGTGCCCTTAAAATTCTACTACCCAAATCAAGGAGGCAAGGGCTTTATCATTCTCCAGGGGAACAGCAGTTCCTTCCTTTCCAGCTCTCCTGCTCTTTCTAACAAAAATCTTGAATCACATCCCCTTCTTGTGATTTCCCTGCCCATTTGGCTGAAGAAAATAGTCTGTAGGAGTTATACAATGATAGATGTTATTAAGCACATAAAGAATGCCTTGTTTTTCTAATGATGTGCAATCCATAATCATATAGCTTGGACCTTAGTTAAATGGACTTTTAGTTTTCGGTCATGAAACGGTGTAACATGGAAGCTTTCAAGGAAGGCTTAGGCCAGGGCCACTGGATGTTTAATTACTTCTTCAGCAATAAAAAAAAATTGAAGAAATATTCATGCGACTATTCATGAAGTTGGCTGAGTTGAAAAGATGGAAGGATGGGAAAAGAGGAGGAGGGAAATGGAAAAAAGGAAATGCACGCATGTACATGCACGCACATGTGCGCATGCGCGTGCACACACACACACACACACACACACACATCCTGGGGTGGTGAGGAATGACGTGAAGTCTTATGAAGATGGATGAAATGGCTTTTTATGAAGAAACATTGACTTAAAGGGAAATAATAAAAGGGTGTGTGTCGTTCTAGTAGCCCTTGTGAGCATTGAGATCAGCAATGGTATGCTCACAAGCATGTCTAGTGAGGACTTCAGAGAGCCCCCGTGGCTGGTCCCAGATTATGGAACTCACTTACTCTGGATGCCTCTTTCTCTCATTTCTTCCCATCAGCAATTGAAGACCTCTTTCCTTAGAGAGGCTTCTGGGGAGTCAGCTAGCCAATAAGATGGGGAGGTTCAGTAGTTTATGAAAATCTGTTTTATACTTCTTATATCATGCTTCTGAATATCACTATGCCATAGCTTTAATTTTTGAATTAAAAATGATTTGAATTATTTGTGGATTTTAACACATTTTCTTGTAGTTCCAGCAAATAACACTAATGGTGAGAACTCTCTTAAACAGATATCTAATTATCCTGATAAGAATGAGAAATGCTTTCCACTCTGGTCACAAATGCATGATCATGCACACATACACCATCTGTGTATAATGATATCCAATGTATTATAATCTGTATGATTCCCAGTCCTATTCGACTTGGATCACATGGACTAACAGGCTCAAAAAATTCCTGCTTTTGATGTTTCAGTGACAGTATTATTTCACATTTCTGTGGCTTGTAATGAGTCTCCTGTCATCGTGCATCATTATTTTCTTGCTTTGTTTTCAACTTTGATTTGTTCCAACAACGAACAAAAGTGTTATTGAAAATTGGACAGCTCATTTGTTCGGCATCCACTTTTGTTCTTTGGGACTCGTGCACAGATGCTGATGAAATAATTGGGATTGAGTGATGGGGATTTGTTCTAATTGATTTTTTAAAAAGAACATCCTTGATGGGAGTCATGCATTGAATTAGGGCAGCCTTTGCTGCTAGTTTGGTCTCTGGATGTAAAGAGTAAATGCAAAGCAAAATTGAACGGCTGTTGGCCTATGGGAAGTAGAGGAGATCCATGATTCTCTGTATTTTGCTTAGTATTGTAGTTCTGTTCATGCACAATAGAAGCTGTCTGCTTTTTCCTGCGCGATCTCTGATCGTTCTCACTTATGAAAACATGCTGAAGAACAGCATATGCATCCATCTATTATGTACAGATATGAGCAGCACAGTATTTCCATAGGTACCATCGCAGCCGGATTTATTCCCCTAGCAATGCAGTCATAGGATCTGATGTGTGCTGTTGCTTACTTTATGAAGACACGGATGGGTGATACCTTTTATTAGGCTGCCAAAACATCAAAAGCAGGTATTAGTGATCGACTCCTACAGAAGTCTAAAAACAGCTGCCTTCTGCTTGTGTTATTTTTTGTAGTTTAATAAAAGTTTTACCGCTCTTGTCTCTGGATTGTGCATGCAACTCTCTGTCTCTCCCTCCTCCCCATCATATTTTATTTACATAGAGTGACATTTTCCCACATGATCCTATACTCAGGGACAAGGGATTATATAGAAATTAAAAGATAAGAAGATTGTATATTTTTGAGTTTGCCCCATGTGCTGAGAAGAGTGAGAATGGCTGCTCCACCCTGCATCATGCGGAGGCGGGGCGTCTTTGCCAGCCAGCAGAATCAGGTGCCAGTTGGCTACACAAGCTGTGCAGGCTAAACAAGGGGAGCACCTATTTAAGGTCCTTGTGCGCTCCTCCCCGACCTGCCTGCGCAGTCTTGGCTTTCCCCGCCCACCCGCTGCTTATTTGGTGTGGATGGTGATGCTTTGCTGGTCGCTTCAGGGCTGGATGGGAATTTTGACTGTCACTCTGATTGGCCGTGAGTGACAGTGAGATTTCGCCCATCCCATCATCCACACGCTGGCACTGGGCTTTTGTTAAATTCCTTGGTCACACTTTGGCGGGTAGCCAAAGTGATTACCTAGGTCCTGACCTTAACTGACATCTTCAGTGTGCTTGGCAGCCCATAAACAAGCAGCTAGTGTCAGTATTAGACAGGCATAAAATAAGTCATAAACCCAGCCACATTTAAAGGGCTGCCAAGGCTTGATTAACTTGGTAGGATGCCAATATAGTCATGGCATCCGGCCTGCGGCAGTAAAACAGGCCGCAGGAGATTTACCTGTTTGAAGGGACCTAGAGAAATTAATAACCACCATAAAATCTGTGCTACGTTACAGGCCCTCATAAAAAGTTGTGTTTAAAGTTTAATACTGTTAATAAATTGTGGCCCTTGTTAACCCAAAGAAAACGTGTGACACCTGTTTATTTCTCTCAGGTCTGGCAAAAGCTCTCTTCTATGCAATCTGTTAAGGTGGCTTATTAGACCATTCCAGACCTTGAAGAAGGAAGACTTAGGCTATGGCCAATGGCCATTCAGCCTACTGTTTGGTCCTTTCCTATTGCATAATAACTAGAATGAAACAAATTGAAGGCTTCTAACTTTTTTTTTGGGGGGGGAGGGTAGAACTGCTCTGATTTGGTTTATTTCCAGTGCATGTGATCATTGAGAATAGACCAAAACCGAACCAAATGAGGGATCCATTCTGTCTCTTTATCAGCCCCTCAACTGTGAATGAAGAGGCTTCATGCATCCTCTATCATGTTTGATGCTCCATGTTCTTTATCTTCAAATATAACTCTCACTGAAATATGGTCAAGTATTCCTAATTTGCCGATCTATCTATCATGCAATATACCCCTTATGTCTACAAGGACAAATTTCTTTATATTTCTCTCCTACTAGATAACCATCATCATGGTTATTAAAACTTTGGGTGCAGCAAATCTTAACAATGATGTTGTGTTGAATCCAAACCAGTCTCTAAAGATCTTTCAGATATCAAGTCTGTGAAGATTCTCAGTTATCCAGGTTATTTTATCTGAAAGTTGAGTCATGGCAACTGGACTTCTTTTCTTGAGAGACTGAAACATTTCACTGCTCATCAAAACAGCTTTGCCAGTCTGAGGAAAGCTAGCTGCAAGTCCTCCATTTTAAAGCTCACTTTGACCTCATACCACCCTGGTCTGAAATAGAATAAGATGAAAAATGGACTTACTAGGCTCATTAGGTGGATAATGGCCTAAAGTGTGTGAAAGTCCCACCTGTACCCTTCCCAACACCCATTAAGTATGGGTTGTTAGCTATGGCCTTAGTGGTAGAGGTGTGAAGTATTTTTATTTGTCTGGGGATTGTTGAAAACACAGCCTGACAAGTAGCAGATAGACAGTGTCTGAGCCCCCCAGCTCTGTAGAGGGAGGGGCTTTCAATACTCACATGAATGGCTTCCCTGACCCCTCTCTCAAACCACCTATCTTCTCTCTCTGATATGTGCACATCCTTATCTTTGAAATAGTGTACTTTGTCCTTCAAGTGGAGGTGTATTGCTGATTCTGATGCTGAGCTGTTGCCTTCCCTATGTTGGGCCATCCTCCTGAGAGTAGTGAGAATGAGAGTAAGGTAAAGGTAAAGGTTCCTCCCACAAATGCATGCCAGTCCTTTCCAACTCTAGGGGTGGCACTCATCTCCATTTCTATGTCGAAGAGTGAGTCAGTGTTGTGGCCAGGTGGCCAGCATGGCCAAATGCATTTCTGTGCACTGAACACTGTTTACCTTCCTGCTTTTTACAGCGGTACCTATTTATTTATGTGCATTTGCATGCTTTCAAACTGTTAGGTTGGCAGGAGCTGGGGTTAACAACGGGAGCTCACTCTGCTGTGTGGCACCCGAGATTTGAACCACCAAGCTACCGACTTTGCAGTCGACAGTTTCAGTACTCTAGCCAGCTGAGCCATTAGGCCAGATGGAAATTTTTCACTGGTACCCAAATTGACCTCAGGTGCCAGTGAGTATTTGCCCATCCCATTCTCCTCACAGGATTAGACAGGCTTGTCATCCAGTCACAACAGGGTAGTCCAAGATGTAGTAGAATTCAAACAAGTTCCATGGTAAAGCATTCAACTTGTGCATGGCTGCACTCATAGCAGCATTTAGAAAGGAATGAGAGGACAGTAGGATACAGGTCAAACATGGTTAATGATGATGGATTGGAGGGCTGCCCAGGAGTAATCAAATGTACAGAGTTTGGAAGACTGGGCAGCACTTTTCTGAAGTAGGAACTTGCTGAAATCAGGCATGGGTTGCAGATCAGGCAAGACTCCAGGCCCAGACCTGCTTCCACTACTTTCACACCCCACCCAAGTAGGAAAGTCTTTAAAAGGTTAAAAGTTAAATATGTTGAAATAAAGTTGGGGCCCAAATTTAACCCAACCTATGTATTCTGCCACATTATTTCGGGCATTATCACATATGTGTAAATTATACATATGGAGGCATTGTGTGCCTGATTAAGAACTTTTTTGAAATATATCCAGTTACACAGATGCACCCTACATTTTTTACAGTTACAGTTACAGCTGATCTGCAAAAGGCATTTGGAGCTCAATCTGAATGTTTGCATGGGGACAGCACCATCTCCCTCTAGAATCCAATTGGTCTACCAGACAGATGAACACCATCAGCCCATGTCCACTCAGATTAAGAGGTCACTATAGGACTTTTCTTTTGCTTGCTGTGCTGTATGATTGATTGCAATAAATTAAGACCTATGCAGCAATTGACTGCTGGATGTTATGCTGATGGCATTACACTGGTGAGTGTACTGTAATGAAAAAGATTTTGGACTCTGAGTGTGTTCAGACAACTATCTAAAGGCTGCTTCTATTATCCTCTGATTCTGCCCATACATTTTGGACCACAACATTGCTAGTGTGGTCTGGAGTACATTCAGATGACTCAGATTTTCTGGAGTTTGCTGTCTGAGATACACTCTCTGAGTCACAGAAGTCCTCAACCACATACAGTACACAGCCCATCCAAATGCCATTGCAACACAGAGAGGAATAGCATCTTACCCATGCTGAGGAGGTAAAGTAATCCCCTCATCCACTACTGCAGCTTCTGACACTGATACACCTTCCATACATTCATGACCACTCCCTATGACTAGAGCAATAGGAGACAGTCTTTCTCAGGCCGCTTCCAAGTGCCTTCCAGAAGTGGGCACCTCCTTCAGCCATTTCCAGGTCATCCTTTGCTCACTCCACTGGTGCCTCCACCTATGCAGAGTACGGTGGCTATGGTGGTGGCAGAGGACAGAGCATTATGCTCTCTAGTTTGTTTTTGGAGATTGGAAGCAGAAAAGAGGCTGCAGAGGTCAGGATCAAATGAAACTGAGGACAAATATAAGGAAAAAACCATATAAATTATTTCTCCCAAATATATTCTACTCCAACATGAGGTTATTGGCAAACAAACTTGATGAGTGGAGGCTACATGTTGGAGCTGAAGGAGATAGCCGGGATTGCTGTGTATTGTTACTCACAGAGACTTGGATTAATTCATCCATCCCGGTTACAGCTACTCAGTTACAAGGCTATACAACATACTGGTGGGACAGAACAGAGGACTCTGACAAGAAACAAGGTGGGGTGTGTGTGTATTTTTATAAATCAAAACTGGTGCATGAACTCTGTTAAGTTGGATAGCCACTGTTCCCCAGATGTGGAGTTCTTGATGATTAAATGTAGACCTTTTTATCTCCCCTGGAAATTTACAGAAGTAGTGTTAATGGTGGTGTATGTGGTACCAACTGCAAATGCATGCTTGGCCATGGGTATTTTGTATGAAAACATCAATAGTAAACTGAGCAAATACCCAGAGGCAGTGCAGATTATTGCAGGGGACTTCAACCACACAGATTTGAAGGCTGTATTCCCAAATTGTCATCAGCATATTAATGTGCAACAAGGGGGGGGGGACTCTTGACAAGGTGTATATATGCATATGAGACTAAGCCTTTGGCACATCTGGGCGGGTCAGACCATGTGTCCCTGCTTTTGACACTAGCATATACACCCCTTCGGAAACAAGTCCCAATACCAATACCACTACCAACATGGACTGTTACAGTGTGGCCTGAGGGAGCCTCTGAACAGTTGCAGAACTGTTTCCAGGAGACCGAATGGAAAGTGTTTAGCCATCACGATCTGGAGATCTACACACGAACGGTCCTGGACTATATCAGATTTTGCACAGCCAATGTCACCAGGGAAATTCATGTAAAGATGTATCCAAATAGGAAGCCCTGGATGACGGGGCAAGTTAGGGGACTGTTGAAGGCAAGAAATTCTGCTTTTAAAACTGGAGACTGGGCATTGTATGGTATAGCAAGAGCAAACCTGAAGAAGGGTATTAGGAAGGTAAAGGCTGCATATAGAGGAAAAATTGAAGACCATCTGAGCAGTCATTATACCAGACAAGTGTGGCAGGGGGTTCAGCACCTTACTGGCTACAAATCTAGAAACCCATCAGCTGTAGAGAGCAGTGCCTCCCTGATAGGGGAGCTGAATACCTTCTTTGCCCAATTTGAGGTGACACCAGCAGTGGTTCAAGCAGTGCTGCCAGAGTCACCATCATTATTCAACAATGGAAATGTTGCCAGGGTTGAAGAGGAAGAAGTGAGGCAGATATTAAAGAATATCAATATAAGAAAGACTATGGGTCCTGATGGAGTGGCTGGTAGAGTGCTGAGAGACTGCTCAGAACAACTAGCAGAAAATTTTATGAAGGTTTTTAATCTGCCTGTGACCCAAGCCACTGTTCCATCGTGTCTGAAATCCTCTATTATCACACTTTTGCAAAAAAAAAAAAAAAAAAGGGAATGACTTCCACCCTGTGGCACTTACACCCATCATAATGAAATGCTTTGAATAACTGGTGCAAAATTGCATTGTGGCTTGTTTGCCAGTTGTTTGCCACCTGTCATACTGTCCTGACCCATCTGGAGAAACAAGGGAACTATGCAAGATTTCTTTTTGTAGACTTTAGTTCTGCATTTAATACTATTCTTCCACATAGACTTGTGCCCAAACTATTGGATCTGGGGCTTCTGTTGTGCTTATGCAGGGGGATATTAGATTTTCTATCAGAGTGTTCTCAACGGGTCAGGATGGGTTCTCACATCTCTTTGAATTTCAGTATAAATACAGAAACGCCGCAGGGGTGTGTGTTGAGCCCACTTTTCTACACGCTCTACACATACAACTGTGTTCCCAACTACCCCAGCAATAATGCTTGCAGATGACACAACTGTGGTAGGACTGATCAATGCTGGGGAGGGGGAGTTGTCTTATAGGAGGGAGGTGGAAATGCTGACAGAGTGGTGTAGGGAAAATAACTTATTCCTCAATTTAGAAAAAAACAAAAGAGATTATTTTGGATTTCAAAAAATACAAATTAAATATTCGGCCACTTACTATTGAAGGAAAGTGTGTGGAACAGGTTTCGGTATTTCGATTTCTGGGAATGGAGGTAGGAGATGATCTGAAATGGGGAGCAAGCACTAAAGATTTAATGAAGAAAGCACAACAGAGATTATACTTCTTGAGAATCCTCAGGAAGAATTATCTTTCAAAAAATCTGCTGCTGGCTTTTTACCACTGTGCCATAGAGAGTGTGCTGACCTATGGTTTTTGTGTGTTTTGGGAGTTGTACAGCCAGAGAAAGATCAATGCTGTCCAAGATTGTTAAGACTGCGGAGAGAATAATTGGGTGTACTCTCCCTACTTTAGACCAAATCTATGATTCCAGGTGTTATCAGAAAGCTGTAGAGATTGTGCAGGATCTCACACACCCTGGAAATGCTCTCTTTCAGCTTCTGCCCTCTAGGAGGAGATACAGGGTCAATAAGACCAGGACTAGCCACTTGAGGAATAGTTTCTATCTAAGAGCGGTTTTGGCTTTGAATGCAGCAAAATGCAGATTCTGAGGGTGCTTCTGTAATTAGTTATTAGAGTTTTTAGAGTTTTTAGAATTTTTAGAGTTTTTAGAGTTTTTAGAGTTTTTAAGTGTGTTAGTGGATTAAATGTGTGTATGTGGGGTGGAGGAAAGATATTTTTGCATGGTGGTATTGTTAGGTCCTTTAATAGCTGATGTAGATTCTTTCAATCTCATTGTTCTGCAAAAGACAATGACAATAAAAATAAATCTATCTATCTATCTATCTATCTATCTATCTATCTATCTATCTATCTATCTATCTATCTATCTATCTATCTATCTATCTATCTATCTATCTATCCCAACTAGGAATGGGCAATTATGAAACAACCCATGCGAGCCCAGGTGGTGCTCAGAACCCCCCCTCTCTCTCTCTCTCTCTCTCTCTCTCTCTCACACACACACACACACACACACACACACACACACACACACACACACACACACACACACACACACACACACACACACACACAATGTATTACCTTTCTGTGTGCCAGCACAGATCTGAGCTTCAATGAGGAATCAGGCTGCAATGTCATCTTTGCTTGCTCCATGGTGCTGGCCAATCAGAGAGGGAAGCGGGATGATGCCTGTTTCTGCACAGCTCCTGATTGGCCAGCACCATGCAGCAAGCAAAGATGACATTGCAGCCTGCTTTATCATTGGAGCTCAGCTCCAAGCCAGCACAGAAAATGGCAATACATTGGCTGTGTGTGTCAGAGGGTTCCAAGCACCACCTGAACTTGCGTGTGTCATTTTGGAATTGCCCATGCCTAATCCCAACCAGATTTCCAGCTGGTTCCAAACTCCCATGTGATGCGACAGCCGGACAAGCATTGTGTCCCCAAGTGAATAGTAGTGCAAAAAAGTAATGATTCCTATCCTGCCCTTTGACCTTAAAATGGTTCCTACAAGAACATCAAATCTCTAAAGATTGCTGCATTGAAATGTCATCATCTCTAGCAGGCATAAAGCATTATTTGGTGATAATGGGAGTTGTGGTCTGAAAACAGTGACACCGAGCCTCTCAATAGAATGGCTTCTTCCTGAATAATGGAATGATTCTCTTCCTATCTGCTCTGTATAGGTATTGGAGATGGCTTGGTTAGAGGGTGGGGGACACATCCTATTGTGCCAATGGCAATTTAATCACACAATGCTTGATTTCCATCTGCACTACCACACTGCATCCCAATATTATCTAACATAACTTTTCACTGCATTGTTCTGTTTTAGAATGGCAATACATCTGCTTTTGATTTGGATCAGTTTTGCATACCTATATATTCTAACCTAGGCTTTATCAGACATAAAACTTTTCTGGACCATTGACTGCTAAAATTGGATACAAAATTTCACTAAGCTACAAAGATAGGATTTGCATTATAATATTCACCCAGCTATGGTGGAACCGTTTTATTGAAATGAATAATGCATGGCATTACATGAATGTAACCTTTTTATTATTTGTTTAAAGCACAGCTGATAAAAACATGAACCTACTCTTGGTAACCTGTTTGTGCTGTGCAACATCTTTGCTCTTCAGTTTTTGGTGATTATTTTCCACCTTTTAGTATATCTTTATGTGAGACTACAGATATTGAATTTCACGGCCAGGATCTGATAGTTGTTGTGAGTTTTTTGGGCTGTTTGGCTGTGTTCTGGAAATTTTTCTTCCTGATGCTTCATTAGGGCAAAATGTCAGCCACAGAGTCTGGCGAAACTCACAACAACTACAAATATTGTTTCTTCCTGTCACAACAACTACAAATATTGTTTCTTCCTGTCATAAAGTCACAACAACTACAAATATTATTTCTTCCTGTCAAAAAGTAAGCAGTAAATCCTAATAACACTAATAATAAAAAATCATAACGTTACTAACAATTTAATTATAAAACTTGCAGTTATTGTAAAGTGGATATAGTGCTGCCACCTTTTGGCTACCTACCAGATCAGCAATTAGAGATGGGTACAAAATGAATTTTAATTTGTTTTGTTATTTGTTATTTGAAATGAATAATGAACCAACCCATCCAAGGAAAACAAAACAAAATTACTGTATATACTCGAATATAAGCCCAGTTTTTCAGCCCTAATTTTGGGCTGAAAAAAGGGGCCCTCAACTTATATGCGGGTCAATACTTTTAGCCACTGAGGCAAGTGCTTGGGTTGGTGGCTAAAAGTCATTTTAAACATTGCGTGCCGCTTCTCATGTCCCCCCTCTGCATCACAAGGGAGTCTAGGGTGGAAAATGCAGCAGGGCCTGGCAAGTGCTTGGGTCAGTGACTAAAAGTCATTTTAAACATCACACACCACTCCCCCAGCTCACAAAGGAGGAGCTGCCAGGCCCTGCTGCATTTCCCACCCTAGACTTATACTCGAGTCAATACGTTTCCCCAATTTTGGAGGGTTAAATTAGGGGCCTCGACTTATACTCGGGTCAACCCTCAGTGTCTCCTACCTTGTCCAGTCGCCACCAGCCTCCTCGTCTGGATCTCTGGCAGCCACAAAACAACAACAACAACCACAAGCTGCCCTATAGTTGAGAGGCGGGGAGGAAAGCACAGGCATCTGGGGACTTTAAAAATAAATAAATAATGAATAAATAAACTTTAAAAAGCACTGACCTAGTCGAGGAGCCACATTTTATTTTTAAAAAATGGTGCCAGCCCCGATGGACTTTTTTTTTTTTTTAAATAAAAAGTATCTCCACCCCACCGGCCAGCCAGTCTGGCCCGCAAGCCAGCAGGCCAGGAGGAAAGAAAATAATAGAAAAATAAAACTGGGGCATGGGGAAGCTACCATCTCTCAGCTGTGTGTGTGTGGGGGGGGGGGGAGCCCCTGACATCAGGGTCTTTTTTTATAAATAATAATAAATAAATAGAAATTTATTTATTTTTAAAAATGCTGACCCAGCCAGGAGCCACATGGTTGGACTTCTAAAATTAAAAAAAAATTAATAAGTGCTGACCTGGCCCCAGGGGGCATGTGGTTGGCACTGGAAAATTAACTTTTTTTTAAAAAAAATTTTTTAAAAAAGTTTAATTATTTTTTTAAAAAAATTAAAAATACAGGGCACAGGGAAGCAAGTGCTTCTCAGCTGTGTGTGTGTGTGGGGGGGGGAAGGCCCCCAGCATCGGGAACTTTCTAAAAATATATATAAAAAAAAGAATTTCAAAAGTGCCAACCTGTCCAGGAGTGACACAGAAACAAAAATTTATAAAATGTAAATAAATGAAATGAAACAAAATACAAAACAATTTTTTAAATTGTTTCATTTGAAACAAAATGAAATGGGGGAAGAATAGATTGCCCATCTCTATCAGCAATACTACAAAACCCAATACATTGCAGCTTTACCCAAAAGTAGGTCTTTCTGCACTTAAGATATTCAACTCAAAAGCAAGTATGACTAGGATTGAATCACTATACTTTATCTTGTAGGATGAAAGTGGAAGTAAATACAATTGGAATAACATCTGACATTTACATATAAAAGGAGAGCAAGACTAGAGAACCTTATTGGTTTTTGAAGTGCTGTTTTGCTGGCTTTCCATCATGTACAAGTTCTTTCTTTGGTTTCACTGCTGATCATGAAGAGCTTCTGTAAACATTTTTTTCATGCACAGCAATCTTCAATTGGATTTTAGTTGCACATGTAAGATATATCTCATGGCTCACTCTACCTGCTCTGTCTTCTTATGGTTCCCACTGAAACCACCCCATTGTTACTTCTGTTGTAAGTAGAGATGGGCACGACCAGAAAAAATTACGTTTTGAGTTGTCATTTGTTGGGACGGGCCCATTTCGGGTCGTTTCTGTTTGTCGTGAAATTTTTCAAAAATTTGTCGTTTCCGTTTGTTGTCTGTCGTTTGTACAGTGGTTTAGGGAGCGTAACGTGTAGCCGCCGTTATACATTATGTTGGGGTTGTTAGTGTGACAGGAAACCTCTTCGGCACTTCTCTGTCTCACTAAGACCATTATGTTAGGGTGGGGTTTAGTGTGTCAGAGGAACCTCGTCGGTGCTTCTCTGACTCACTAAGAAGGAAAGCATACTGCCGTACTGCCGTACAGGTTACGCTTAGGGAGGGAGGGAGGGAGTGGGTCTCTGGAGTTGAAGGCACCTCTCTGGGTGCATCACTCTGACCCACTAAGAAGGGAAGTGTACTTGCGTATGAATCTGGGTTAGGGTTGGGGTTAGGGTAAGGGCTAGGCTTAGGGTAATGGTTCAGGTTAGGGTTAGGGTTAGGGTTAGGGTTAGGGTTAGGGTTAGGGTTAGGGTTAGGGTTAGGGTTAGGGTTAGGGTTAGGGTTGGGTTAGGGTTAGGGTTGGTGGGCTTTTTATGCCCTCTCTGGCACATCCAGAAGTCTCAGCAAAACCTGGCCATGCGATTGGTGGAATGGCTCCAAAAATTTGCATGGTCCCATCCCATGGCCAGCCCATCATTGCGCGTGCGCAGGTGTAAAAAAATAAAAATAAAAATAAAATAAAATAAAATAAAATCAATATGACGTTTTATTGCTATAAAAAACCCACTGCTGCTACTATAAAAAATCAGGCATTTAAAATACCTAATTTTCACATGTTTCTGTGGTGCTTTGGTGGGTTTTTGGACCACGATTTCAAAAGAAAAATTGCAGTCACCATTTTGGATCCCCCCCAACGCATGGCAAATGGAGACGACGAGGATCACCCCCCCCCAGCCTGGTGCAAGCAGCCCAGGACAGGAGAGCGGGGGAAGGCTGGGGACCCCCCCCCAGAAACCACCCCTCGGTAGGTGCCCTCACTGAGGCAGGCATATTTTTGCCTGCTTTTATGGCCGGGAATCGGGTTTTTTATTTTTAAAACTTTTTTTCTGTGCTGCTTGGCATCGCGCGATCGCTGCGATGCCATGAACGACAACGAAAAATCAGACCCAATTTTTCTTTTTCGGTTCGGGTTCGAGATGGAGCGGAGTAATTCTCGTTACCGTTACCCATTACGTAACGATAAGGAGAACCAAAACCGGAAATGACAATTTCGCCTAGTCGTGCCCATGTCTAGTTGTAAGGGCTACTTATTTGTGGCACCATTCCAAGTCATACAGACAATGGTTAGAATCCTATTGGAGTTCCCATAAGTGTGTGAAACTTGCAGGAGCTAATTGACAATGTGTTGTGTTGCTTTTCAGTTAAATGTAAGGTCATCATGAGCTTGATCACACAACTGTGATACCATCGTGTGCCTCATCCATTAGTGACAATTACTTGCAGCTGTTTACACAAACCCAATGTCAACATCAATAGGATTCCAACATACGTGCTTCCTGGTTGAGAAAAAGGTTTCAGATAGGTCTATAAATTCTATTCCAATTCCCCTCTAACTATCTGGCCACAAATGGTGACCATCACTATTCCTGAAGTTGAGATACACAGTATCCTAAGGCCAGCCAAGTTGGCAGCTGGTACAGAAAATCTGACAGGGGCCTCTCTCCATTGCTGGTAGTGAATATACAATGATAAGAATTGACAGAATAAAGAATATACTGTCCTTTCATACGAACCTGCCCGGCAATTAAGATCGAGCCAGGGGGCCCTTTTGAAAGAGCCATCCTTCAAGGAGGTGAGAGGGATGGCTTGTAGACATAGGGACTTCTCGGCAGGTGCTCCCAAGCTATGGAATGCCCTCCTGATCGAGATCTGCCTGGCGCCAACACTGATTACATCCCGGCGCCAGGTAAAAACCTTCCTGTTCCAGAAGGTTTTTAATTGATACAATTTAGACTGTGGGTCCGCTGATGACAATTTTAGGATAATGATTTTAGTGTAAGGCTTTTATTATTGCTTGATGATTTATTGATATTTTACTTCTATTTTAAATTGTTTTATTCTTTGGATTGTAAGCCGCCCAGAGATCTTTGGGTAGTGGGCAGCATATAAGTTAAATAAATAAATAAATAAATAAATAAATAAATAAATAAATAAATAAATAACACATCCATTCCAAATTATTTTTGCCTAAGGTAGCAACTAACTAGCTCTAAGTAATGCCAGCATCAAGAATAGCTGTTACTGAAGCATTACATCCATCTCTTCTATTCCATGTGCCTTCTGGCAGACAGATTTTATCCAAATAGCTTAGGATCCCGCCAGACAGAAACAGTTTTCAGGCTTTACTTTTAGTAAAAAGGTAAACTTAGAAGCAAACGAGCTCTGCTTGGGTGAATCGCAGCTTGTATTGTTGTAACAAACAGCTATGGATCATACTGAAGGAAAATAATTCCTTTTGTTTATCTGACATATTTAATGTGCTTGTCTGATCCCATAAGATTCAAGGTAAGATAAACAAAGGGCAAGCAGTGTGATCTGATATTTCATACACTCCTCTGCACATTAGAGCTGCCTCACTGTCCATGTTGCACATTGCGGCAGGGGTGATGCCTCCAGGTTTAAACAGCTAGTGCCGGAGGGATGAGCATTTCCAGTGAAGAATTTTAGGATTTGGAATTAGCTTCTATCTGTATTCTTGCCTGGGCTTGACCTGAACTCTTCACAGTTCACTGTCTCTGTGTTTTTGCCTGGGGATAAATAGGATGGCATTTCTTCTTTTCAGCCTATGCTCGAGCAGACTGTTTCTTAAGTGGCTGTTTTAAAGAAGGATTTATTCTGCTCCCCTTATTGCTTGGATCAATGCATGGCACCGGTATCCTCAGGATATTCAAGGACCAGGCTATGGCCACTTTATCACCAAGGGGGCAGCTGTTCCTCTGATGTCCTGGTTCACTGCAGTATATTTCTGCAACAAAACTGGTCCAAAATAACACAACAAAACAGCCCTACTGACATGAAAAGTGTCAACAGTTTCCTTGCTTCCTTGCTTTCTAGCTGGGTTGGGGGAAGGGAGAGGACTCATCATGAATATAAATCTTTAGCAGTGGACTGTGTGACTCAGAGCTCTTTCACTTTTTTACCGCCTAAATGCTGCTTGTGTTTCCTCTCTGCAAGCCCTTGAAGTAAAATCTCCAGGTTCATGTGCTACATCAGTCAGTTTCAAATAGTTTGCTAAGGTTCTCTAGGATGACTTGAGAGAAACTCTGACATTCTGCAAGGGACCAATTAATTAAATCATTACAGGCTCCTATGAGGGTTTGCTTCCTTTCATAGCCTCTGGGGGGCTGGAAATTCAGATGTACTTCTGTCTGTTGTGATTGAATGAGGCCCTCAGGAGTGAAAGCTATGCAAGGAAGGAGAGCAAACTTGAGCTTTCATCTCCTGGAAAGGAGATGAGAGTTACTAGTCCTGCCTTATTGCCTTGCTGGGCATCAGCATGCCACATATACAATATGTTTTAACAGAGCCTGTACTCTGTGGGGAATTTTAATCTAGCACTCCAGATCACATTGGCAATATGAGTTCAACAACAGACTTTCT
Organism: Phrynocephalus forsythii; assembly: GCA_029282475.1. Lineage (NCBI taxonomy): Eukaryota > Metazoa > Chordata > Lepidosauria > Squamata > Agamidae > Phrynocephalus > Phrynocephalus forsythii. Next base: position 120,779,030 of record JAPFRF010000010.1, read on the forward strand.
GCAAATATTATATAAGAACCATACCATATGGTTGCCAGGTCTTAGGGTGCCACCTGAAGTCTTGGTGAATTGCTAGTGACCACACTCCTTGCGATGTTTGATTGCAATTTAGGGCTAAAGCTCAGGCATTGAATTCTAACCATTTCTATTTGGTGCCAGGGCTGAGCTCTGTAGAAAGGTGTTGGGCTTGGACAATAACAATGCATCAAAACTCAAGAAGCAAGAGGAGGAGACTGGTTAAAAGATCTGGAAGGTTGCACATGTGGTCCCAATATGCTGTTGGCTATAAAGTAGAAAGCAAGTAAGAAATGTCACAAATAATGAGCCATAATGGTGCTAGGGCTTGGGAAACTGGGACTCACCCTGTGGGAATCTTCTGCAAACCCCCAAAAAGCAAAGCAAAAGCAAAGTGTTCTGCTTATATACTGCCCCATACCACTACAAGTAGTCTCTGGGTGGTTTACAATTTTTAATTACAGTGTGCAGGCTACACATTGCCCCCCCCCCAGCAAGCTGGGTACTCATTTTACCAACCTCGGAAGGATGGAAGGCTGAGTGAACCTTGAGCCTGCTACCTGGGATTGAACCCCGGTTGTGAACACAGTTTTACCTGCAGTACAGGCATTTAACCACTGCGCCACGAGGCGCAGTAGTTCCTGCAAAAACTTTGCATATATCTTGTGTGTCATAAATAAGGCTCTGAACTTGGACAGGAATGACAGCAGCTGTGGAGTACATTTTGCTGCATACTTTGTATCAAAAGTTTTGTTCCCTCACCTCTGGTCACTTCTGATCACCCGCTTAACTGTAGTTTACCTGAATTCTGGACCTACTTGTTTTCCCAAACAACTGGACCCAGTGCAGTTTCTCCTCCCAGTCCTTTTCACTGTGATATCTGAAGGATATACTCCTGTAAAATCACAGGATGAGACCTCCCTTGGTCTCTCAATTTGAATTGGAATTTTGGGGGGATGGTACTATGCTCAGCCAGAAATTCCACCAGCCTGAAAAAACCTAGCAAGCTAGATGCAGAAGAGTAATACTATGTTATTAATTGTTAATTTTAATGATGCCTTCTAATGCTGTAAGATACCCTCAACCCCCTGTGGTGCCTCATGGTGCAGTGGTTAAATGCCTGTACTGCAGGTAAAACTGTGCTCACGACCTGGGGTTCAATCCCAGGTGGCAGGCTCAAGGTTCACTCAGCCTTCCATCCTTCCGAGGTCAGTAAAATGAGTACCCAGCTTGCTGGGGGAATGTGTAGCCTGCACACTGTAATTAAAAATTCTAAACCGCCCAGAGACTACTTGTAGTGGTATGGGGCGGTATATAAGCAGAACACTTTGCTTTTTGCTTTTGTTTCTCAAACTGCATATGTCTTAATTGTAATGGACTGTATATTGTCTCTCATTACTATAAGCCACCTTGGGTTTTTTTCCAAGGAGAAAGATGGGGTAAAAATACTAATAAATAAATAAATACAGTGACCCCCGGTCATTTTGCGATTCCAGTATTGCGGTCCCACTACATTGCGGGACCGCAGTACCGGAACAGTGTGGGGGGTTGCTCTGCGCTGCCCCCCACCTATGAGAAGCCTCCGGGGTGCATGGGAGGGTGACAGCGGGTGATCCAGTCACTCCGTGCGGCCCTCCCACGCACCCCAGAGAAGCCTTGGGGCCGATCACTCTCTGCTGCCCCCCAGGCCCCTCTGGGAGGCCTCAAAGCCATGTGGGGGGTGGCAAAGAGGGATCGGATTGCTCTCCGTGGCCCCCACCTCTTCTGGGAGGCCTCCGAGCTGGGCGTGGGGCGGCCGGGAGTGATCTGATCGCTCTCTGCAGCCCCCCGACCCTTCTGGGAGGCCTCCAAGCCGGGCGGGGGGAGCGCTGGGAGTGATCTGATTGCTCTCCATGGCTTCTCTGCCCCTTCTGGGAGGCCACGGAGCCGCATGGAGGGTGGCAGGGAGCGATCCGGTTGCTCCACGCAGCCCTCGCACGCACCCTGGAGAAGCCTCGGGCAGCACAGTTGGGCAGTGGTGGCGGGAGGTAAGATCACCTGCCGCCATGGTACACCATGCAATCGCCCCACCCCCCCACCCCACCCGCTTCCACATATTGCGGATTTTCGTCCATCGCGGGTGGGGTGGGTCCCTAACCCCCATGATCGGCAGGGGTTACTGTAAAATAAATAAATTATCCCTCACCATTGGCTACTTTAACTGATGAAAGATACAGTCCCACAATATCTGGAGCAATGCATATTCCCCACCCCTCATTTCAATGCTTAGAGTTTTGCTGTAGTCTGCTAGAAGCAAAGCCCAGCTATACAATCTCCATTCTTCTTAAACAAGATTATCCTGAACCAGATTCCAGTACAGAATTGATGTTTCTAAAAGCATTTTGATTTGGGTGGTTTTAAATTTTTGAATATAAATAAATGGATCCAAAATCTGGTCTAAGATTTCCTATACTCTCTCTCTCTCTCTCTCTCTCTCTCTCTCTCTCTCTCTGTATATGTGAAATTATCAACTTGGACTGCTACGATTATGCATTAGTGCCCTTAGAAGGATTTCAAGTACTTTACAGTTTCCTGCATAATGTGGATTTCTAACCTTTTCATTGAAATAAAGGAAGGGGTAGCCAAATGCCAAAAATTGCATGAGCATTGCAAAGCATTTTAATGCGTTAATAATGACAAATACATCACTTTGGTCAGGAGGTTTTTGATCCTTCCCTTTCTCAAGAGATAGTATTGCTTTAGCAAGGTCCAATCACTGGCCAAGGAGAGAGTGCATGAAAGGAAGAAAATAATGCCTTCAGGAGATATTTTTCCCTATCTTGGGGATTAAATCTGCATGAGGACAACCTGTGAAGTGAGATTTGTTGTGTGAAGCTAATCTCTTCCAAATATCTACCCTCTTAATAAATTCTCCACACCGTGCTGTGCGATTAGCAGTGCTGGGTCAGATAAGGTCTAGGATTTCAGCAGGAGGACTCTGGCAGGCTGAGATTAAAAAGTCTCTAGCAGAATGGAATAAGACACCTTCATGGAACCTTACCATAACATCATCAGCCATTTTCTAAGTGTTCCACCTAGTTAGATGCATGAACATTGACTGCTGCCTTGATCCCTGCTTCATACCACTACCTCCTTTATCCTTATTCTAGCATGGTGAGAAATTGGTTGGTCTGCTGTGATTTGCTTTTACATCATAGGAAAACGGGTTTCTCCACATGAATTTCCTGCTGACATCCAGATTTATAAGAATCAAAAGGGGCAGAAGTGAAGTGCTTGGCCTACACTGAACTCCAAGAGCAGGAGCTGTCTTTGCAAGGTGCTAACAAGTGCTCTTGGCCATTTTCACCACCACCACTGCTCTCTCTTTTTCACTTTTCCTCCATTAATCTACAGAGAGATTTAGCAAAAGCCTGCTCCAGCACTGAGGTGAAACTTTCAACGAAGAAGAGGCAGATGAAGAAGAAGTTGATGAAGAAGAAGACACCTTCAGGTGATCACACTGAGCAGAAAACTGGCAAATGCAATGTCAAACTGATTGCACATTTTAACCCATCCCCACCAATTGAACAAGAACAACAAGGATGACAATTCCACACTTTGGTTCCCCACATTCAGCTTTATGGTGTGGAGTCACCTGGCTTTATTTCAAATTCACCAGTGTTCAGTCTGATGAACATTATGGGTTACGTTGCCCATGTGGTCACCCCTTAGTTTGCTGGTGATCTGTTATGAAAGGTCTCCTAGGGCTGCTGGGTGCTGCATCCCATGGCATAATCCAACACAATATTAAGCACACACTTCTCAAGAACCTCTGAAACAAGGGTCAGTCCTGCACCCCCTCTTGTGAGGACTGAGCTGTTTGTAGCCCTCCAGATGTTGTTAGACTGCTGTTTCCACCAGCCTTAGCCCGCCAACAGGAGTAATGGGAGTTGCAGTGAAAATCAGGACATTTTACATTATACATGCATATATGCATTTTTGGACTACAACTCCCTGAATTCCCCAGAAAGCATGACAGAAATGTGTACCAAGAATCATATTTTATTGAATACGCCTTACAAAACACTATAAGGTAAATGTTCTCACCTCAAGAGTTGCATATAATGTTCATAATCTTTCAATGTTCTCCTGGTACAGAATAGAGATTTGGAGGTTTGATTCTTTTTTTGGGGGGTGAATTGTGGTTTCTTGGGAAAGGGTCTCCTGAGGGGAAAAACTGAGACAAATTTTCCCTTAACAATTTTTTTTGCCATTGGGGTATGGAACTAATGGACAGCAAGGGTTTCCAACAAGGAGATCCTAGACAGAGTGAAATAAAACACATCTCTGGAAAGGAAACCAAGGTCACCCAAAAACCCTGTCATATTTCCATTATAACATGCAAGCCAACTCACTCAAAAAGACAAATATGCTGGGATTGGAGGAGGGTGGTAAACAAAGATTGGGTTGCCCAAAGACTCACTGCCTGACACCATCAGAAGGGATACTGGAATGACTTTGATGAGACTAAAAAGAAACTGTTATAGATGGAAAGACATTGAGCATTGATCCAGAAATTGACTGAAAGTCGAACATGACTAAATGGATAGAAGAAGAAGCCATTCAGGTCTTTTTTTGTTGTAGCCAATATCAATTTCTTGGGGGGGGGGGTGAAACCACAATGCCAAGAAGCAGACATTACACAATCTGTCTGCCAATAGAGAGGACCCAGCTGGCAGCACCATTGGCTTTCTCAGTAAATTCAGGAAATACAATATATATCCAAATGCAAGACTAGGCTATAGGTGATACCTTTATGGGCCACTAATAAAATAACAACAACAAAACAACAACAAAACATTGCAAGCTTTTGAGGGCAATATCCTCTTTTTCAAAGCATGTACCATCATTCCAAACATGGCAAAAGATGTGGTATGTCATGAGATCATTCTTAGATGTAAATGCTTGGCAAGGTGATATTCACTAGTAGGACTGTTGTTAGTCACAGATGATATTCACTGTAGGGTTTTTGTTAAATCTGCATCTGAAGACAGATTGGTTTTCAGACCACAGCCCTTCAAACAGAGGGCGTAGGTCATGCACACCCACCCACACTTGCTCTCCATTTAGAGATCTTTGAGACATACAAGTCCCTGTTTGGCCACAGGGGGGAATATATGCAATTAGTATAAATTCTAACCCTAATCACAATACTAACCTTGACCCCCCCTTGTCCTCCCCTTTCACTTGATCCTATTGCTAAACCTCAATTCATTGACATTCCAAAGTGTTCTCACCATTCCTCAATTTTTGCTACTTACAATGTTGTTGTTTTTCATTGCGTTCAGCTGACCATACCTATTGCATTTCTCATCTGCTGCTGCTTCAGGGTTATTTTTCCTTCTAATCACATCTTGCTCGAGGGACCAGTATCAGACAGATAAGAGTTGCATAGTGAACACAACCGGATACTGTTTGATTGGCCAGTTTACTAACGGTAAATAGTATTGATTTAGAACAAAGACCTTGATCTTTCTGGTGATTGCCCAAGCTGAGCAATTGCATTGCATTGGGAAGATGACACAATTTATTCACATCACTGTGTCCTAAACAGACCAGCACTGTCATTTGTTTTTTGCTAGAGGTCTATAAAAAAGGAGATGATGGAGTAAACCTTGGACACAAGCAGATTTTCTGGGGAGGAAAGGTTGTGAAAATCATTGTCTCCCGTTCCATTGTGTCCCAGTTGTTGCTGTTATTCCTTGAGTGTTTGTGTCTCATGAAAGCCACTCATGGGTAAGTTCTCTAGCTTGCCTGAAATGATGGTAAAATATCTACCAGCCCAGCTGTCAAAGAAGGTTTGGTGGTGAGGAAATGAAGGAAATATCATTTGGGTGCCATCAGCCCCGGCAAGCAGGAACAAAGTTTGTGCTGATCCTTGTTGCTAGCCAAATTCCTTTGCCTGCCTTTGAATTTACAAGTGAAGATTAATGTCTTGGAACAGCCATCAAGAGAAACCCCAAATATGGTACATTTGAAGATATGTAACCAACTGTATCTTTGCAAGCCCAGGGGACCTTTTTGGGGTAGAATTCTCAGTGAACCATTTTATGTAGTGTAGAAATATGAGTCATGTCTTCAACTTTCCTGATAGAGTTTCAAAGCTATTCTTTCCCAAATCAAAGCTAAGTCTTTGAAACAATATGGAGGCAGAAGGTTGTAAGTTCACAGTAGATGAAGGTTTCCTGCCTGAGGTACATAAAAGATTTCTCTCTTGCTCTCCTTCCCTCTCCTTCCTCCACCCCCTGCCTGCAGATCCTTATATCACTGCATCTATGAACAATTTTCAGAGAAGCAACCATGGTACTCTTTTAGCAGAAAAAAAGGGGAATCTTGTTATACTTTAAAATTAAGCAATTTATTTGAGAATATGCTGCCACCAATTACAATCCCATTTGGACAGCTTGTGGCAAGGAGTTCCATAGTTCCAACATTTCAAGCAGGGCAACAAAAATGAGAAAGCATACGTTGCTTTTGAAAACAAACAGGACCCACCAACCAAGTCTAATTGATGCTTGAAATCCCCTCCCTCTTTCCAAAAGATAGTGTGGAACTAGGAAATCCCTCAGGTTTATGTTGAGATATCCTACATATTGTTTAAATTGGTCGGTGTGCCTCAGGCTGTGCTGGCCTGGATTGAACACAACGAATGACATAGAAAGCAGGCATGATAGGCATTTTTAGACTGAATTAGTAGCACTAATGGATGCTCCGCTCTGCACGAAGTTGTGGGCGGGGGTATTTTGCCTCCCCAACTGGAGATCTGATGTGAAAAAGTTGCACAGATCCAGGTCCTGGCTGCATGGGAGGGAGAGCTGATAGAAGGCTGCTCCCTCTGTTCAGCCTTCTCTTTCTCTTTTGCACGTTGTCCCCACCCTCCCACCCTTGAGTTGGAGAGAATGAGGTTATCTGGTTGCATCTGGGCTGGATGGAAATTTTGGACCATTGTTCAGATTGGCCTAGAGTGGCGGTGCATTTTTGCCTATCCCATTCTCTCTGATGCATGGGAAAGGGTGTTAATATGACCCCAGTCATAATTCAGCAGGTAGTGCTAGAGGTATCAGAATTCACCCCTTGATTTGGCGCCCACATAGTGCTAGGCAGCCCTCAAGTAAATTAAAATGCATAAGTTAGAAGTGTAGGGTTAGAATAAAGTTAAATAAAATTAGGTCAAGGTAAATTGAGGGATGCACTCAGCTCAGCAGATGCCTAGGACGGTGAGGGATGCTGAACAGTCTAGCAGTGTCCACCTAAAGCACATATCTTACTGAATTCATGCAGGAGTAGACATTCATTATTACCATCCTTAGATACCTCCTCACACTACTTATCAGGTCCTTTTGCCAGTTAATAATTCACAGAGTTAAATATGATTACAGTGCTACCTCTACTTGTGAGCAGCTCTACTTACAATTTTTTCTACTTAGGAGCAGAAAACCGGTGGCAAATTTTAGATGTGGCAAATTTTAGATGTGGTTTGCTTTACTTACAATTTTTTTAATATATTTTTTTCAAAAAAGTTTGTTACAGGGCACTTTGCATCTGGAAGGTTTTGAAATGCCATGCTTCCAGACCTCTGTGGGTTGTACAATGTGTGGAATGAGGAGGTCCTTTTTTTTTTTGCATGTGTGGTGGTTGGGGGGGTGTCTTTCCATGGCATGCTTTAAAATTATTTTTTAAATTATAGTCTTTGGAATTCTTGTTTTTTTGCAATTTTTATCTGCTTTTTTGTATGAATGGTGGTTGGGGGGAGGTTTCCATGGCATGCTTTAAGATTTTTTTAATTGTGGTCTTTGGAATTCTTGGGTCTTTGCAATTTTTATCTGCTTTTTTTGGATGTGAAGCTTGTTCATTTACAGAGTGCCTGTCTTTAAACTGCACTAAAAAATGACCTGTACCAGGTCCAAATCCTGTGTTTTATGAGGGTGAGTAAGGCATGGTCAGTGTGCCTTGCTATCTTTAAAATACACTGCTATTAAGCTGCAATAAAAAGTGACCTGCATCAAGCCCAAAACCTGTGTTGTGTGGAGTTTGAAAATGTGGGCTGAGGGTGAGGCATGGTCAGTGTGCCTGCCTGGCATTAAACTACACTGAACTATATTGTGTTCTGTATCATGTTAAAAAAAAGATATGTGATGTTGGAAATGTTTATTCTTGAAAAGTAATGTTGCTGTGCAGTGTGCATGTGTTTAAAGTGCACTTATAAAGAGTTTTGCACAAAAAAATCTAATGTCTGTGTCTATTTCCAAGCCTCCAGAATGAATTAATCCATTTCCAATGCATTCCTATTGGAAACTGCTGCTCTACTTACAAATTGTTCTACTTACAAGCATGCATTCGCAATGGGTTAAATTTGTAAGTAGAGGCACCACTGTATTAATAAATTGTGGCCCAATTTTAACCCATATACAATTCCCTTCTTCTGGAGGTGCCATAGGACCATGAAGCTTCCCCATTTCTGTACAGGCCGGCACTTCTAGAAAACACAGTGGGGGAACTGAACCACTTACCTCTGGTACCAATTTGGGGGTGGGGATGGAAATGGTTTAGCTTCAGGGCTGCATACCTGCTTGTCTGTCTGTCAGCGTCACTAGTGCACATCTTCCTGTTTCTATATTCAGACACACAAGATGGGAGACAAAACTAAAACAGGGCACTAGAGTATGGAAAGAAATGGAGAGGCACGGCATACAATATATGTTGGCAGCTATCTATCTATAATCCCATCCATTCATCATCCATTTTATTTTCTTGAGCTGCTTTCTATCCAGAGATCAAGATGGCAAGCATAGGGTTTTTTTTTCTCTTTTCCGTTTTTGCCCCACACAGAAGGAGGTAGTTCAAGCTGAGAGAGTGTATCTGGTCTGAGGTGAGGTAGGCTGGTGACCCAAAAGCTCTCCATAGCTGAGAGGGCTCTCAAACGTGTATATCTCAAGACTCAAAAGTCAGCAGCCATTTCCACGGATGAAAGGGAGAAGGACATTTGGATTGCAACATAAAACCCTTGGCATATTTGCACAGTAACTGTAGTATTATTATTAGGGTTTTTTCTTCTTCTTCAAATAGCTGCCTTGCAAGCAGATTTTGAAAGGTTAATCCTTAAGGCAATGTTGATGTGGATGTCTGAGCAAAGTAATGTTTGTTGTAAGAAAAAATGGGGGTAGGGAGAGTCTTTGGGGGAAAGCCCACGTGTTTAGATATTCTGGCCAACTGATATGCTTCCATGTACAGCGGATTCATGTATTTTACTCAGTGGCAATTGATGCTCAGCTGGATGGATAGCTTAGTGTATTAGGTATTTGGCTGTGGTGCCAGAGGTAACTAGTTCAGTTCCCCCACTGTGTTTCCTAGAAGTGTCAGCCTGTACAGCCATGGGGAAGATCCATGGTCCTATGGCACCCAGAAGAAGGGAATGGTAAACCACTTCTGAGAACCTTCTACTTAGAAAACCCCGAAAAGGTTTGCCATTATTGGCATCCAGAATTGTCCGGATGGTGCACAGTTAAGTTATGCTCATCCTACTCTTTCCAGGAATGATACTTCTACGGTTGCAGAAAACAACATTGTTTAAACACAGATAAATGCACAGAAAGCAAAAGCAAAGTCTGCCCCTTATATATTGCCCCACAGCACTTAAGGCATTTGCACAATGTTTTACAAGTTAATTATGCAGGCTACACATTCCCCTCTCCAGCAAGTTGGGTACTCACTTTACTGGCAACAGAAGGATGGAAGGCAGAGTCGACCTTGAGCCAGATACCTGGGAATGAAGCCCAGGTCATGAGCAGAGTTTGGCTGCAGTACAGTCATTCAGCCACAGCCGCACGAGGCACATAATCAAACATGTACTGTAGGTGGATATCTGCAGACAATTGTAAAATTATCTCTAGCACATAAAAACTGTCCTTGGTTAACCTGACCAACCCCGAGTAATGTGAAAAGCATTTCTGATTGGGGAAGAGTTCTAAAAAAAAAAAAAATCCTGCTTGCAAAGAAAGAGAGAAAGAGATGAAGAGGAGAAAGAGTTTGGAAATTAACTGAGCTGGAGTTCCACCATTAAAAGTGAGTGTCACATAGGAAATGTTATTGCTCTGGTAATCCAGCATATGCTAGAAGGAAAGTATTTTAAAGTTAACTATCAAAAACAATATGGCTTTAGAAGAGTTTATTTCTGCAGCTTGGAATAAACATACAGTCCCATGAAATCAGTGTTCCGTGGCCCTGGTGGTGGGGAATGATTACGAAAAAGTATTGTCATTGTCAAATAGGGCTAGAGGGGAACACTGAGCAGAGCATGTGCGTAAAGCCATTGGGTTGTGAAATAGAATAGTTTGTCATACTTCATTTCAGCATCAAATAACCCCTTGAAATGAATGCCAGAAAGGAGAACCAAAAATATGTGGCTGTGGGAATAAAGATGAGATTTCTGATGGGGTAAAAAAAAAAAAAAAGACGGGAATTTCTTTGGAGTGCAAAAAAAGCCTTGCTGGGGCATTGTCTGGATATATGTGAGTATGGTTTTATATATATATATAAAAACCACAATATGTTTTAATGTGTGAAATTAGGCCTTGAACAGGATATAAACTAGTCCTGTGATGAAATGTCACCCTTATTTGTTTATCATTCTTATCCACGTTGTGAGGAAGCAATTCATTTTTACAAAAGAATTCCAAAAGAGGAGAAATAAAAGAGAGATTCTCATGTGAGACGTGCAGGATTCATGTCCTTAACTAATATATGAGGTGAGGAATGAGTATAGGTGAGAGTCTTGTCTTAAATTGCCCAGTAGTTCCTGCAGCCTTACTGCCAGCCTCCTTATTATCCCATCCTGTAGTTTTATCCCAAGGGAGTATGTCATGAGGTGAATGCTCTCCCGTGGCCACGAATGCAGTTCAGGAGTCCTTTTGCCTGCACGTCCGGGGGGATGGAAGTGCAAGGAGGCAGGTATGGTAGCCCATTGGGGCCCTGTAGAGCTTACCTATTTAAGGGAGCTCAACCATTAAGCTGCCTCTTCTTCAGATCATTGGCCCACTCATCCAGCCTGCATTAAGAATGAGTCTAACTGGTTGCTTCAGGGCCAGATGGGAATTTTTGACCTGCCCTTAATTGGCTGTTTGGACAGGTATGCTTTCGCCCATCCCATTCTTAATTTTTGTTTTTCTGGATTTGGTGTGGTTTTATGTACTGGTCACACTGACGGGTAGTGATGGAAGGCAGGCATTTTTAAAAGGTGAGTTGATGGGCACCTGTCAAGGATGTAAGCCACCCCACCTTGCAGGGTTGAAGGCCCAGAGGACTCTGTTCTGTGAGGGGGGGAGGCGGGTTCCCATGGACTACAATCACCTAGACCCAGGAGCCTCAGGTGTTTTGGGTCTGGAGGGAATACCAGGATGTCATTCCATCTCATCTGGTGTCTATTTGGGGCTAGGTCGGCCCCAGATGGATTTGCCTTCTGTCCTACTTTTGGCCCCCCCTTTTTATGTTGTTGAAGTTAATGTTTAATAAAGTGTGGCCCATTTTGTTAACCACATATGAGAGTCTCGTGTTTTGCTTCCTTGCTCCGGGCTGGGGAGGCAATGTTTTCACCGGATTTTTTCTAATCAAGAAGTGTGGGTAGACAGGGATGCTGCAAAGGGGGCTGGGGGATTACATCATCCTGAGGAACATTTCAGAAAGCCCAAAATATTTTAGGAGAAAATATAAAGTAGTCATTCTCAGCCTTTTTTCCTGCCCATGGCCATAAACAGAATAAGGAAAGAATGTAGGCTGAATCAACATTGTGTAACTAGCATAACAAACCTTATATAAGATGGCAAGTGAAGAATTGTTTCCAGACTATGGCCCACTTCAAATATTTCAGAGGACCCCCAATCAAGAATGAGTGATCTGAAAAAGGTTAAGGATGGAGCAGAAAAATGGGGATTTGTCTCATGGGGAAAAAAAACTTTCAAAATATTGGAAAACAAATTGGAAGACAGATTTTCAGAGGACACTAACCCTACCTCCTTTCTCCAGACCAACATATTGTCCCTCATGCCTCCTATGTGGCTTAAAGGGAAAGAATGATGTTAATTAGTACCTGTGGAAGAGATAAACAGCATAAACAATGGACCCTTATGAGGTAACATTTAGAAGACTCAAAAATTTAAATGAGTGCTGAGCCGAAATAGATCAGAATTCATCTGAAGGAGAAACCTTGTGAGATTTTAATATTTCTTACTTCTGAAGGAAAGGGGGACTCTGCCATCTCTTTTGTCCCAGATTTCCCTGCCATCGGAGGGGTGCAGCTGCTTCTTGCCAGCACTGTAATGCTTTTGTTGATGAGGCAGGAGAGTGGTCAGATAGCCAACACTCCTGCCATGGTTTCTACTTGCAGTGGTAGCACAAAAAGGTAAAACTCCTTAGAAATGGGAGGGTGATGCTGTGCTGTCACCAATAGTTAGTTAGTTAGTTAGTTAGTTAGTTAGTTAGTTAGTGTTCATTTAACAAGTTGCTACTCTGGATAGTGTACAAATTACAAATAGTAATTTAAAATACTTAAATATTTAAAATAATTTGAAATAGTAACTGTAATTGTAACTGTGTACAACTAATTAAACATCCACTATATAATGTACATAAATCATAACCTGAGGCAAGTGGTGAAACAGTTTTCAGACCACACTGCAGTATGATGTTACGCTATTCCCCCTTCCTCCAGTGTCCCAGCAATTTGGGGAGATTGTTCCCAAAGGTCTCCTGAATAGAGCTGTATTTAGGAGCTTTTTAAATATGCAAAGGGAGGACAAATGTCATGCTTCAGGCAGGCACACAATTAGGGTCTGTGTCATGGATTCTATACAAACCCAGCAGGGATGCACAAAATTTCGTGTTTGTGTGTTGTTGCATCTTTACAGTCATGACTGACTCTTCGTGACCTCATGTCCATGGAGTTTTCTTGGCAGGAATACTGGAATGGTTTGCCAGTTCCTACTCCAGGCACCCACAGCACCTAGTATTCCCTGGTGGTCTCCCATCCAAGTGCTAGCCAGGGCGAACCCTGCTTAGCTTCCAAAATCCGGCAACATCAGATGTGCTTAGGGCATCTAAGCAGCTCACACAGAGTAGTACAAAGTACAAATACTATTTTGTCATGTTGGTGCCCCCTCCAATACAGTGTCTGGGACACATGTCCTGCTTGCCCCTCCTCCAGTTACAACTCTGCCTGCTGGAGGGTATTCCTATAGACAGTGCCTCGTCAGAAAAAGTTTGTTCCTTTTTACCATTTTTCAGTCTTCTCTGGAAGTTAGCACACATAACTGTGCAGTCAATGAAGACTGGATCAGTCAGGCAGTCAAATTCGGCAGAAGAGGTTCAAACAAGTAGCAAGTTCCCAATGCTCAGTGTGAGCCCCACCTCTGAACCCCCCCCTTGTACTTTGCTATGTGCTGGACCGTATGACAGCACATAACAACAAAGAGCAAAAATAGCATATGTAAATGAAGTAAAGCAATCCAGCCAACAGTACACAATATTAGTGGAGGGACTATCAATGAAATCACAGATATCCATATGTAAGATTTAGTCATGATGGTGGGCAGCTTAAATAAAGATTCATATGAGTGTAATATGGCAAGGGTAGATAAGGGTGAACATCTCCAGATGTTATTGGACAGCCACTCTTAGGGCCTTTTTACACGACCCCTAAGATCTGCTGGTCCCTTAAATTCGGACCAGAGATCTTGAGGGTTTGTCGCTCACCCTGCGTTCCCACCCCCTCCGCACTTCCTTGTTCTGTCTGCGTGAGGGGAGGGAGAAAAAAAGGGAGAAAAGAATGCACTCTTACCTCCGGAGTGCCGGTGGAAGTTGCTCCGACCCCCCGTTCACTTCCTGGTTCCTCTTAAAGGGGCGGGAGGCAAAAACAACAACAACAAAAAGAAGCGAGGAGAGCCTGGCACTCTCCGCATCAAAATTTTTCACTCTCCCAGAGCAGGTACTTGAAAGGTGCGCTGGGTCGCGCTTAGGTGGGCGGGGTTGCACTTAATTTTCTGTTAGCTCCGGAGCTGGTGGGGAAACATTTTTAAGCTCCGGAGTTGGGAGCCATTTGCAGCGGAGCTTAGGGGTCATGTGTATAAACGCCCTTAGTATTCGTAAGCCCTGGCTATTCTTGCTACAGAAGATGGATGTTTCAGTCAAAAACATCTAAAAAGCAATATTTTTCATATATACACCTTTCCATATATAGTGGCAGTTTATATGCATCCATATTTGTAACAAAAGATCTGTCCAGTTAGGTCACTAGGACTGAGATGTACAGCATGTTGTCAAGAGGGGAATAAATCTGGTTTTGCACATGCCTGGGCTTCTGTGGATGAGGATGAAAACGTCCAACTATGATTTGGGGTTATAAGTAAGGTGAGGCAACTGGGGATTTGCCTCAGGGCACCAAAATATAGAGGGCATTGAAAACAAGAAGGTAGTCTACTGGTGAGTGATAAGAAAATTAACAGTGATAACTCTCTGCTATATTTGCTTGTGGTGTTTTATTTTATTTTATTTTATATTTTTTTATTTTTATTTTTATTTTATTTATTTTTTGCATAGGACTAGGAATGGGCACAAAATGAAAAATGAAATGCTGTTTCTTGTGTCATTATGTTTGGCTCTGGGCTTTGAAAAAAAAATCTCTTTCTCCATTCCCCAAACCCTGTCTGCCAGCTAATCGGTGCCAATCAGCTGGCAGGCGGGGCTTGGGGGATGTAAAAGTTTTTTTCTTTTCAAAAAAGCCCAGGGCTGTTTAAAAAAATTCCCCTCCACCACTTTCTAGCACCCCATGCAAACCATTTTGTTAGTGGTTTGTTTCATACATTTTTTTTTGAAAAAAAGTGTATGAAATAAAATGAAAAAAGGGGGGAATGAAAGGAAATGAAACAAAACATATTTTTTTCCATTTCGTGCCCATCCCTACATAGGGCATATATTTCCTTTTTTGAAAGAGATCTTACACCCCCTCTTTTTCAATGATGTGCATGACACTCGTATTTCATAGCAGAGTCAGTGGAAAATTGTGTCCCTTGCCCCCGGATGCCTTAATGGTTAGTTATGGCTCTAATTCACATCCAGCCTTGAACATGAACAAGAACTCTGCTTTTTCCAAATTTGTGCTTGTGTGTAGATCCTACACAGGAACCTTCTCCAGGAGCAATGGAGGGGGACCGGATAGATGCTTCCCTCCAAATATGTCCATTGTGTGAAGAGTGCTAAACCCCAATTTTTTCTTATTTTTCCAGGGAAGGAACGGAATCTGTTTTAATTAAGGAGAATGCCTTGACATTAACTTAACTTATGATTTCCACTCAGCTTTACTAACTGTTACCAAAGAAAAGTACTGATACCTTCCATTAGCTCTATGGATTAGTACTTAATGGGATCAGCTAATGCATTTCAAACTTAGCAAAGTACCAATCATCTTTATAGACGATGCCGTGCTCCTTAATTATTACAGTACCTCCATAAAGTGTGAAATAAACCTTCTTCTCAGATTCATACTATTCCCTACATCTAGCTGTTCCTTTAAAAGAGAGAGAGTGAAAGAGGGATCATAGCTATAAATTAGTTACTAATGCTTTGGCTTCATTGGTTTTTATGCTTCGGCTTTCTACATTCTATAATGGCATTTGAACATCACTTCATGCTTTCCTGGCAGCAGTGTATGTTTTTATTTATTTATTTATTTATTTATTTATTTATTTATTTATTTTTCCTGTTCATTTGTATCTGCTTCTATGCTGCCGTCATTCCCTATAGATACCTGAAGGATTTCCATATGAACACCACTTCTTGAAAGAGCCATCCCTCAAGGAGGTGAGCATGGCTTGTAAAGGGCCTGTTTTTATTTATTTATTTATTTTTTATTTATTTATTTATTTATTTATTTTATTTTTTGCTGTTGTTTTATTTTTATTTATTTTATCCTGTTTTATTTGTATCTGCTTTTGGGTAGTGGGCGGCATATAAGCTGTAAAAATAAATAAAAAATAAAATAAATAAATAAAAGCAAGAGAAGGTGCTTATTTTTCCCCAGGGTCATCTTTGCGTGTTTTGATATGTAATTCTGCATATTCCTGTTATTTTGTGCTTTCTAAAAAATGTTCTGGGGAAATATTGTAAAGGCTTTAATCACAATTGATTATAGCTATTATAGATACAGTTATAGAAGATAGTTACCAGATAGTTAAATTTTGACCTAAACATTCTTTAGAACATTTGTATATCTCATTTCTTAGGTTCAATGAAAATATTAGAGGTTTACATCCAATGAGCATTTGTATTTATTGTATTATTGTACAGTATTAATATTAGAAGACTACATTGCTCAACCATTTTGAGTGAGAATAGTAAAAGGATAGAACAAATCAAGGAGCAATTGTCAGTAGTATACAAAGAACACATCCAAATTAGATGTGTGGTTCGGACTGATGTGGATGGGAACTCTTAATCCGTTTTACTCACAGATCCAGAATGGCACACTCAATATTTGCTTGAACCTAATCCATATTAGGATAAACTCTGCATTTTGCATGATAAGATACCTCTCTCTGTTTCCACAGTATAGCATGTTCCCTCCCTTCTACCTCCAACTTTACATTTACTTCTCCTGCAGGCCTTCCCCATTTTCAGCCTTGCCTCCACCCCTTGAAAGAAATATGAGTAAGTTCAGCCCTTTGATGAACATTGAGGGAGGATATTGATTAGACAAATTAGAAGCACTTCACACTCCACTAGGAAGCTAACAGCTAAAGACTTGTTCTTAATGGGTGTTGGGAGGGGTTGCATAAGTTGGACATTCACACACCCCAGGCCATTGTACATCTAATGAGCCTATTTAGGCCATTGTCCACCTAAGGAGCCTATGCAGGCCACTCTCTACGTAATAAGTCTATCCAGACCAGGCCAAGGTGAAACCAAGGTGAACTAAAATTGGAGGCTTACCTCTACCTCATACTGATGAAGGTGCTTAGATAGTAGTGAAACATTTTGACTGCATAAAAAATGAATTCCAGTTATCATGACTCAATTTCCAAATAACCTCACCTGGATGACTGAGAATCTCCACAGACATGGGTGTGTGTGTGTGTGTGTGTGTGTGTGTGTGTGTGTGTGTGTGTGTGTGTGTGTGTGTGTGTGTGTGTGTGTGTGTGTGTGTGTGTGTGTGTGTGTGAGGTGCTGTCAAGGTGGAACTGACTTGCATAGGTCCTAATAGGGCCATCAAGTGATATGTTTAGGAGTAATTTTATCAGTTCCATTCCCTGCTACAATAAATTTCTACGGTCAAAAAAGGATTTGAAGCCATCTGTCTTGAATCTTAGTTTATCCCTTAGTTTATCCCTTCATCCAGTACATTGCTCTGACCCAATGCTGTCTGTTTCTCACTACATAACAAATTTCCCATAGGAATGCATTAAAAATGGATTAGTCCCTAATAGTGACTGTTTTTCTGTTATACAGATTTGCCCCATAGGCAATTCTGTTAAGAGATTCCCCCTCCCTCTGGAAATTTTTTCCTTTAAGCAGATTTCTGTTAAACAAACTGCTTGTTATATGAGGGTCCACTGAATCAAACTATCTATCTGTCTATCTATCTATCTATCTATCTATCTATCTATCTATCTATCTATCTATCTATCTATCTATCTATCTATCTATCTATCTATATCTATCTATCTATCTATCTATCTATCTGTCTAATGTGAATTGCCTCTTGAATCAAGAGAGAAAAATAAACTGGTGTCATGGTGTCACCAGCCATAACAATTTAAAAGGGGGAAATTATTGCTAAAAGTTTCTGGTATGTTCAGTTCGGTATATATACCACATGATTACAAATCAGTATAACAAAATACAAAAAAAGTATTGGAAGAACTTGAAAACATTTACCTTTATGATTATGTCTGTGAAGATTCTCAGTCATCCAGGTGAGTAGACATGGGCACGACTCGGCGAAATTGTCGTTTCCATTTTCGGTTATCATTTCCGTTATGTAACAGAAATGGTAATGATAATTAAGCCGTCAGAACTCGAACTCAAACCGAAAAAAGAAAAATCTGTTTGGGTTTTTCGTTTCCGTTTGTGGCATCATGGCGATCGCGCGATGCAAAGCTCAGAAAAAGGTTTAAAAACCCGACTCCCGGCCAAAAAAGCAGGCGAAAATATGCCTACCTGAGGCTTTGCCACCTACCAGAGGGGTGGTTTCTGGGGGTCCTGGCCTTCCCCCCTTCTCCTGTCCTGGGCTGCTTGCACCAGGCTGGGAGAGGGTCATCCCCATCGTCTGTCTCTTGCTGCATGCCATGCGGTGGGGGGGGGATCCAAAATGGCGACCACAATTTTTCTTTTGAAATCGTGGTCAAAAAACACACCGAATCACCACAGAAACATGTAAAATTTATTTATTTTAAATGCCTGAATTTTTATAGTAGCAGCAGTGGGTTTTTTATAGCAATAAAATGTTGTATTGATTTTATTTTATTTTATTTTATTTTTTATTTTTTTAGATCTGCCCATTTGGGATGGGCATGGGATGGGAACATGCAAATTTTTGAACCATTCCACCAATGACATCACCAGGTTTTTGAGTGACACTTCTGGATGTCTCGGAGGGCATAAAAAGCCGAGGCACCTTCCAGAAATCACAGTCGGGTCGGTGTATGGATGTGGTTGAGGGAGGAGGGCTGGCTGCTGGTGCTGGTGTGATCCGATCAAGATTGAGGAGGGAGGCTGGAGGCTTTAGGATTTAAGTTAGGCAGGCAGGGAGGGAATTGAATTTAGAAAATAATTTCTTTGATTCCTTGCAGCTTGGTCTGCTGAAGGGAATAGCAGTTTATTCTTTATTTCTTCTCTGGCAGTTTGAGGACTTTTTTGTGATATTGGATAAAGGGGGAGGTTCGACTGGGAGTGGGTTGTGTGGATTTATTTTAAAAATATATTATATACTACCATTTATTTTCTATTTTCCCAACTTCAATTTGCTTGCACACACACACATTTGGGGTGCAAGCCAAGAACAGAACCTCTACCCTAAGTGATAGCCTAACTGCCCACTCGCCTGTCCGCCTGCGCTGCCACCCGCCTGTGGCCCATGCCGCCGCCCGCCCACTCGCCCACCCGTGGCCGCCGCCCGCCCACACCTCCCATGGAAACGGAAACGACCCGAAATGGACCCGTTCCGACAAACGAAAACTCAAAACGTCATTTTTTCTGGTCATGCCCATTTCTACAGGTGAGTTTATCTGGAAGTTGAGTCATGACAATTGGACTTCTTTTTCTGGAGAGATTGAAACGTTTCGCTGTTCGTCCAAACAGCTTCATCAGTCTGAGGAAAGCTTGTTGCAAGTCCTCCATTTTAGAGTTCACTTTGAACTCATGTCACCCTGAAATAGGCTCATAAGATGAACAATTGCCTGAATAGACTCGTTAGGTGGACAATAGACTCAAAAGGGCATTAAGTGGACAATTGCCTCAGGTGCTGAAACCCATAAAGTAAGAGTTGTTAGCTGTGACCTTGGTGGTGGAGGTGTGAAGTATTTTTGATTTATCTGGGGATTGTTGAAACCACTGCCTGATAAGTAGCAGTGACTAGTTCCCAGATATTGAGGGGGGAAATAGAAAGCTTCTTACATGCTTGTTGTAAAAGTACTTTATTTGCAGGTTTAACCCGTCAATTAGTTCTTACACTGCCTACATTCCTGAATACACTGAATAACTGATAAGATGGATTTGCTGATCTCTCCTGTGGGGAGATTTCCATACTTCCTAAGTACAGCAAACACCTAACTCTCCTCACTGGGCAGTGTTCCATGAACTGTATACATAAGTACATAAGTACAGTACTACAATTTGTTTACCTTTCCTTGCCAAAAAGATGACAGTTTGAAGGCACTCTGAAGGCCTGCTTCTCACAAACTATAAAGAAAGGCTTTTAGTAAGAGTAAATAAAATGGGGACTAGGGATGAAAGGACATTGCATTTCCACTGTAACATGAACATTCTGTGCTAGAGCTAGGATTAATTCAATATGTAAACTATCTTCATTTTTCTCTCATTGGTTGTCCTGAAAATTAAGAATGATCTTGAATGTCTTATGATATTTCCTATCAGCCCATGAGCCATAGTCACTGTTTTGTGTTTGCCTTGCATTTTGTTGCCAGGTTACTTGTGATTTAAAGAATAACAATGTCAAGGTATTCATAAAAAAATAAGGCCAATGTAGTTATCTTATTGAACCTGAGCTAGATATGTCTGGTGCTGTATTAGTAACTCAAATTGCACTTGAAGGAGCTAGACAGGAAGACATCTTTAGACACAGTATGCTTTGTGCAGGCGTCCTGTCCTGTATTGGAGCCACTCTTACCATTAGGTAGAATGAGATAGTAGAGATGGGCACAAAATGAAAAATGACATACTGTTTCGTTGCAAATCCTTTCATGACAAAACAAAACAGCAGTGTTTTTTTAATGAAACAAAATAAAATACTATTTTTGTCCTGAAGAAAGAAATGATTTGTTCTAGAGGAAATGGTAAGGGAGCTTCTTTAGGCTCTTCCCTCAAAATTTGGAGAGGTTTGGGGTTCAGATGGCTGAGTTATGAAGCTCCAAAGGGGGTGCACCTAAGAAAAAATCTTTCCATTGGAATTGGAAGCCAGGCCATGCTGTAGATTGAGAGAGTGTGCAGTGTGTATGCCAGCAATTTAGGAGTTAATTTAACCACCAGCTTAACACCTATTAACTTCTAAAATGCTGGCAGACATGCCACACACTTAACATGCCACAATTAACTACCCAGACCCCCTTTGGAGCTTCATAACTCAGGCCCCTGAACCCCAAACCTTTCCCAAATTTCAGGGATTTACCAAGAATCGCTTGAGGAAGCTCTTATGCCAGTTTCGTCCTTTAGGAACCAGGGGAGCCTAGTGTTTCGTTTCATTTCAGTTTGTTTTGTAACAAAACTACATTAAAAACTTGTTACAAATGAAATGGAATGAAACAAAATGCTATTTTCCCATTTTGTGCCTACCTCTATGAGATAGCCAGTTCAGAAAGGTGGTGTTGAGTTTCGTGAAGTGGACCAACGTTCTTACTTATTTCATTTATCATTGTAGTATATTTATCAGAGATATGAGAAGGACAAAGAAGAACTTGGATAATATGCACCTGGATTTAGATGAGTGTCAGGCACTGGTTGCCCCTCTTTGGGGCAAAATAGCACAATCCATTGGGCTATTCCTGTGCTGTATCCCTTTCTAAAATGTGCTAAAACAGTAGATTATTGAGGATTTATTTTACTGGCCATAGTCCATTAAGCAGCAAGTTTTAAACAAGGTGCTAACTAAATTATTTTATAAAGTTAGAAATAACAAAAAAAGCACTCAGTTTAGGATGCTGGTGATTAAATGTTCTGTTTGAACTTCCCAGGAACAGCATTTTTTACTTCTATTTCCTGTTAATCTGTTTTGTTTAAGAGATTACACATATAATCACTCTAATTATTAAGCACATAATCACCTTAATGTGGTTTCAACAGTGTGTAGTGGATTGGGGGTTGGAGCTGGGGGTCCTTTAACAAGCAAGCCACAGTGAGGCCTCAAAGACGTTTACAGAACCCAGAGAAGCAGGTGAGCTGGTATTATGGCTCAGAGCATGAAAGTTGTTTTGCTGGGATCTAGAGATTCAAACAAAAGTTTAGAAGCACTAAGGAAGGACGGAACAGATTCTGGCTGTCACTAAATAGTAATTCTGACTCCAAACTGTGTATCCAGCAAATTATACCACACTGCCTTGATATTATTTTCAGTTGCAAAACATAAGTGGACATGAAAGTCTTCACAGATCAGGTGACACCAGTTGCCAAAACAGTTAGGAACCATTTCCTACCAGGAATTATACTACTGCTTTTGTACATACATCATTTGGGGCTTATTCTTGTGTCAAAACCCTGTCCAACTTGGTCATTCCATCTTGCTTCTACTTCTACAACCTTTCCCAACATGACATCCTCTTACATGTTTTGGACTACAACTCCTATCATTCCCCACTAGGGCAGGAACTGCTTGTTTGCCCCACCTTAAAGGTTTCTACCTGTAAACTGGCACCAATCTGGCTTGCAACTAGAGATGGGCATGAAATGAACTTTTTTGTTTCCGTTATTTGTTATTCGTTCCATTACATAATGAAACGACTAATGAAAATTGTGATGAAAATGGAACAAAACGAACAGAACCACAAAAATTGGGTTTGTTATATTTCGTTTTCGTTAATGGCAACGCACAATGAAATGAGCTGTTTTAAATGTTAAAAAATGCCCTGGACATCCATAAAAACGCAGCAATAATTATTTATACTGTCTGATAATACCTACAGGGGGTTGGGGTGCTTAAAATGTGCATTTATGTCTTTTCTCAGATTGCTGTTTTTTTTTTTTAAGGGGAGTTAGGGGACATTGACCCAAAATGGCTCCCAGATGCCTAATATTGATTTCTTGGGTATTAAAATGCCCTGGAAATCCGTAAAAATGCAGCGATAATGCAATAATTATTTGAAATTATTACCTACCAGGGGGTTGGGGTCCTTAAAACATTTGTCTTTTTCTCCCATTGCAATGTATTTTTCTTTTCCCTTTAAGGATGACAAAATGGATGTCACCAGCCACAAAATGGAGGCAAGCCATGTGATGGGATCATGTTCAACCAATAGCATGCCCAGGTTGCAGACTGGGCAGGTCTGGCAGCCACAGAGGGCATAAAAAGCTCTGGCAGCCCCCATCCTCCTTGCAGTCAATGGTGGGAGTTAGGGTGGGATTGCTGTCTCTGCAACTCTAGCTTCAGTCCTGCAGCCTCCCTGTGTGCTTGTGTGCATACCTCTCGGTGAGTACCCTCCCCTGACCCACAGTGCAGTCACTTTGTGGCTGCCTTGCACCCTGGGCAATGCCCACCACTGCCTTTGCAGCCTCCCTGCATACCTAGTCTATACTGTGTCTCTGCCAGCATCAATTTTTTTTAGTGTTTTCCCTCTGGTCTGGGGCATTGGGGGATGACCGCACACAGAAATACTTTAAAAATCACGCAAAAAGCAGGTAGAAACGAAAAAAGAAAAAAGAAAAATGAAAACGAACTTTTTCCAAAAATTCACAGAAAACAGAAATGAACTGAAACGGACCTCTCAACAAAAACAAAAAACCAAAACACATTTTTTTTGATTCGTGCCCATCTCTACTTGCAACCCATCCCCTGTATGAATGCAGTTCCTCTTATTAAAGCCAGATACATAGTCCCAGCAACTTAGCCATTGGGGAGGAGGTTTCCTGGCCATGGACAGCATTACAGTTTGGACAGTGCTACAAGTGCCTGACACAACTGTGATGTGGAAAAATAGAGCCATTTGAGCTGTTCCCTGGACAAGAATGTAATAGCTGTCCAGTTTGTGCTGAGCTAGCTGGGAAGATTTTCATAGCTGGCCAACTGGCAACACTATTCTTGCCTAAGTGGGTGAGTGCAGATCTGGTAGCTCCATTTTCACTGCATGTCAAGTGGACAAAGACTTTGCTGCCCCCTCACCACTGCTGTTAGTAGCCAAAAGGCCTCCCAGCATTGGTTAACTAAGCAACAACACCCTAATGCAATGTAAACTGGAACCACCTTTTAAACCACGGTAGGGCTTCTGTCATGCTCAGTGGCAGGTGACACTGAAAATATCACTTGATTGTTGCCTTCTGTGTAGCTGCAGCCCAGAATAAGCATTTTATGGATTCTCAAGAAAATCCAACCATTACTTTGAACAAGGTTTTCCCTCCTCATATATTTATGGTGGAAAGCTAGAGAATACCCTTGGAAGGAAGCATGCTAATGGCACAAAGGTTAAACTGCTGTACTGCACACAAAACTATGCTAATGACCCAGAGTTCACCCTGAGATAGCCGGCTCATGGTCGACTCATCCTTCTATCTTTCCTAGATTGGTAAAATGAGTACCCAGCTTGTGGGGGAGGTGGAGGGTAATGTGTAGCCTGCCTAATTAAATTGTAAATTGCCCAGACTAGAGAGTGCTTTAAGCACTATGGATTGGTATATACACATAACACTTTGCTTTGCTGTTGCTTGAAGTCAACAATCCACAAGTACAACTCTGACTTTCAGTTTGGGTATCTGTCTGTATGTGCTGTAGAACTGCTGTGAGGATCTGCCACACTGAAAGAGGGAGGGTACACATTGAAAGCAAATGGGGGTGGGGGTGGGGGGCATTGTGTAGCCTGCACAATTAAATTGTAAACTGCACCAAGAGTTCTTTAAGCCCTATGGGTTGGTATATAAGCAGAACACTTTGCTTTTGCTTTAAAAGAGGATTTTTGGTTTGAGGTAGAACATCAACAGAATTGTGTGTTGAGTATGCAGACGATATGGGCCAGCTGCGTGTCATCCTTGCAGTAAATATGGCTGAAGTTGAAATACATCCTCCTTGTTTCATGCGGGGGGAGCAAACTTCAAAACTCTAGGACTGGGCACACAGCTATCCCTAGACTAACCCCACAACTGCAATCACCATTAATATTTTTCTCCCATGCAATATTGTTTTGAAAACCTGAAACAAACAAACAAACCTTTATATAGATAATTTAAAATAAAAAAAATAGTGGGTCCTAGGGTTGTTGAGGACCCATATGACAAGGCAAAATTAACTTAATATCTTCTAGAGGACACACAGAAACTCTTTGAAAAGGAGAAAAGAAAGAGTAAGAGTGATTCTGTGATCTTTGGGCAACTGTGTGTTCTGCGTGTCCAGGGAAGAAAAAGAGATTTGAGTAAGTCCTTGTCCCCACAGAGCCATGTGATTCTGTTCACCACATAATCTATCTTTAAGAGGTTGCCGATATGTAGTCTCCAGCTGTGTTTCTTTCATTTTGGTATCAGTTGCAGGGGCAACATTTTGGTCAGAATGGTCAGAAACTTTCTGTTTCTTTCCCAAGATGTCCAAGTGCAGAAGCCTCTCTAACTTCAAATTGCTGAGAAGAATCTAACTGATCAGGGGGAGAGGGAGAGAGAGAGAGAGAGAGATTTCAGTGATGATGATGTTTAATCCAAGCACAGCCCCAAATCAAATTCAGAACACCTGGCTGTAATTGTAGAAAGAAACACAGATGAATAATACCTAGAAGCCCATCTAAAAATGATGAATGGCTATAATGAATGTGCACAATCTGCGGGGCATCAGCTCATAACAAAATGCAAACAACAGGGAGAATTTTTTGCTGCACTGTTTTGCTCTTGTATCAGTGAATTTTCTGGCACCTATTGAGCAGGTGCAATGAGTGAGAACTGGGAAATGCAGCAGTTTGTGGATCAGCATTTATGAGAAAAAGGAAAGGATTATTGGCTATTACTGGATTGATGTAGTTGGCTGATGTAAACAGGTATTCTTGCTTTTCTTGGCTTGAAACCAACATGACACCAGGGCTTTCCTCCCGATCAAAAACTCTACACCGATCAAGAACTTTGTGCTACCAGGAAATGAGCCCAGAAAGGGGAGTGCCAGCCTTCTAGAATGTGTCTAGGAACACACAAGGTGCAGAAAAGGGATGGGGAATAGTCCCATTTTGTGTCCCACTTA
The DNA here is from genome assembly GCA_029282475.1 of Phrynocephalus forsythii. NCBI lineage: Eukaryota > Metazoa > Chordata > Lepidosauria > Squamata > Agamidae > Phrynocephalus > Phrynocephalus forsythii. The sequence goes on from JAPFRF010000010.1 coordinate 120,804,717, forward strand.
TAAGGGATAGATCCACTAAACCACATGAATGGGTTGTGTGGCCAGAAATTTGTTTTGGGTTACATTTCACTTTTTTTTTTAATAAAATGACTTTTACCCCTTTATTCATATAGTGGTACCTCCATTTAAGTAATTAATTCATTCTCCGAGCCATTTCGTATTGTGAAAAATCCATAAACCAAAATTCAGTTTCCCATAGGAATGCATTGAAAATCAATTAATCCCTCCCAGAGGTCAGAAAAAAAGGCAAACATTCCATGTAAACTTTTCTTAAGCCTAGGCATCTGCATTCTTTTTGTCATGTGAATATCATACATCAAGTTTTAATATTTTATGAAAAAAATGTAAACAGGCATTCCGTTGGAAAAAATTCTCAAACCAAGGCATCACCATTTCTAATAATCTCTTTTCTTAAATCATTTTTTAACTGAGGCTTTCTTAAACCAAGATACCACTGCATATCATCCTGAGGAATATTTTCTAATAGTATCAGCCAAAAAGTTTTTTCTGCAAATTGTGTGCTTTATTGTAACTAGAGATGGGCACGACCAGAAAAAATGACATTTTGATTTTTCGTTTGTCAGAAAGGGGTCCATTTCGTTCTGTTTCCGTTTGTCGTGAAGTTTTTCGAAAATTTGTCATTTCAATGTTTCGTTCGTCGTTTGTCATTTCTACCACGATTTAGCACGATTTGACTTCCCAGAGCATGGGGGCATCCCGCAATGACCCAGAGCAGGCGAAAAACACTTTAAACTGGGTGATGAATAAGATATTTAATAAATATATCATAGCATAAGACTGCATCCTATGCAATAAAGTAAACAAAGTGGGCAGAATGCAATATTCTTGTTTTCTCTTGGTCAACGCTGACTGAATCGGCGGCCACCCTACTTGGTCTGGCTGCCTGTTATCCTTTTTGTTTTGTTTTGTTTTGAATTGAAGCCTTTAATCCATCCCAATTCCCCTCCACCTCTCAGAGGCAGCAGGAGACACAGTATTCCGTTCCTCCCCCAAATCTGGATGAGGGTCTACTCTACTCCTCTCAATGTCCCCTCCCCATGACACTCCTTGTAAAGCCAAGCAAATGCCACCCTGGTCAACTAGCGGTCAGAGATTCAGTCTGGTACTGGCATGAGATGTCCCCCCCCATCTTGTTGAGTGCCCCTCAACCTCTTGCGGTATCATCGCCAGCTCGAGTATCCAAAGGAGCTGACTGGCAGAATCCCCAAGGATCAAATTCAGGACAGAGCAGAGGGAGCGCCCGGATGGGAACTCCCTGGAAACACCATACCAGCGCAGCCCAGCTGAGCTGCCTGCCCAGCCTTTGCCTGGGAAGGTTTGGCCTTTGCCTCAGATTCTTGGCCCCAGCGTGACAAACGAGGAGCCTGGTTCGCTCATGGAGCAGAACTTCTCCCTCCTTGACCAGGTGGCACAGTTCCATGCCCATTTCCAGGGCAGAGACCCTCCGCTGCCCTCCACCCCATCCGGCTTCCCTGCCGTGTTGCCGGAAGTGGCCACGGTGTTGTCTCAGGCAGCCACGGGCGGAGGCTTCCCTCCCGCTCAGCATGATCCGGAGGACATGTGGGCCCACCGTCAGCTGCTCTTGTCTTCAAAATGGTGGGGAACAACGGGGAGGGATTCTTTCAGCCCCTACTTCGGAGGCCACTTTTCACTACCCAGGAGACCACTTCCACCAACCCAGTGGAGACACAGAGTCCACACATACAGCAAAGAAGCCAGAATGACGGGGAACAACGGGGAAGGATTGTTTCAGCCCCTACTTTGGAGGCCAGTTTTCAATACCCAGGAGACCACTTCCACCAACCCAGTGGAGACACAGAGTCCACGCATGCACGCGGCAAAGAAGCCACGAAGCCAGAACGGCAGGGAACAAGGGGGAGGGATTCTTTCAGTCTCTACTTTGGAGGCCAGTTTTCACTACCCAGGAGACCACTTCCACCAACCCAGTGGAGACACAGAGTCCACGCATGCACGCGGAAAAGAAGCCACGGAGCCAGAACAGCGGGGAACAACGGGGAAGGATTCCTTCAGCCCCTACTTTGGAGGCCAGTTTTCACTACCCAGGAGACCATTTCCACTAACCCAGTGGAGACACAGAGTCCACGCATGCACGCGGAAAAGAAGCCACGAAGCCAGAACGGCGGGGAACAACGGGGAGGGATTCCTTCAGCCCCTACTTTGGAGGCCAGTTTTCACTACCCAGGAGACCACTTCCACCAACCCAGTGGAGACACAGAGTCCACGCATGCACGCGGAAAAGCCACAAAGCCAGAACAGCGGGGAATAACGGGGAAGGATTCTTTCAGCCCCTACTTTGGAGGCAAGTTTGGACTACCCAGGAGAACAGTTGGCTTCATGGCTTTCCTGGGTGGACTGTGTCTCCACTGGATAGGCAAAACTCTGGCTTCATGGCCGCCAAAACTCTGTCTTTGTGGCCTCCAAAACTCTGGCTTCGTGGCTTTCCTGGGTGGACTGTGTCTCCACTGGGTAGGCAAAACTCTGGCTTTGTGGCCGCCAAAACTCTGGCCTTGTGGCTTCCCAAACTCTGGCTTTGTGACCTCCCAAACTCTGGCTTCGTGGCCTACAAAACTCTGGCTTCATGGCCTCCCAAACTCTGGCTTCGTGGCTTTCCTGGGTGGACTGTCACGAATTGGGCACAGCTGCCTGCACCCCAACCGTCCAAGGCAGTATGTCCAACCCCGCCACCACCCGTCCTTCCTGCTCTCTGAATGGCTGCCTTTGCCAATCAGTTCTTGAAAAACCAGTGGTTCCCTTTTGCCGGCTGGGAAGAAAAGGACCCCCCGCTGCGGGACTAGCTGCCTGGGGAAGTCGAGGAGAGTGGGCGACAGGGCACATGTCGGCTCGTGGGCTGAACCTGAAGCACTGTACCGCTGACAGGCTGAAGGAGAAGTACCTGGAAGGCCTCCTCCAAGCCGGGAGTCCCAGGAGCCTGACAGGCAGGCAGGTAGGCAGAGGGGTGGGCCGGCAGCCAGGCAGGCAGGGAAGCAGGCAGTCTGGCTTACAGGTAGGAAGGCAGGCTTGCAGGGTACCCACCCAGGCTAGGGAAGGCACAAAGCCAAAGTGCCAGAAGGGAGGATTGTTTCTGCCTTTGGAGGCAGAGTTTCTCCACCCAAGGAGACTGAGTTTTTTCAACCCAGGAGACAGAGTGGATGCAGGAGAACAGGGCTATTTCTTTAAGGCTTTAAGGAGAGCTAGGCCCCTGCTAATCAGTCTTTGAGGTAGGTAGTTGTAAAGTGCATCCTGACCACATAGTATGCAGAGTGGCTCCAAAACTCCAGGGAAGGGAGGAACGCATCAAGGAAGGCAAGTATTGGGATGTACTACACTCAGACCAGCCATGGCCAACGGGAAAATATTGGGTCAACACTGACCCTAGAAAAAAATAGTCCTGGGCTGCTACAAAGACCAGGGAAGCCCTAAATAACTGGGCTAATTATGTAGCCCTTATTACATCCATACATGTCGCGGAATTACGTGCATTCAGGCAGACAAAGGAGGAAGGCAGGCAGGCAGGCAAAGCATACAGGCAGGGCAGGCAGTCATATAGACACAGAGCAGACAGCCAGGCATAACTGTGTTGTGCTGGTAGAATGTTAGGATGGGAGGCATACAGGCATTGTTTAGATTGGGTTAGGGTTAGGGGGTTAGGGGAGGTTGCACAGCTGCAACCCCAACAGTCTTGTGCGGTTCAAAATTATAAACACTGAGTGGTCCTCCCTGGTTCGGAGCCAGGCAAGGACTAGAAAAATTGGGCCTACACAGACCCTTCCAAATGACATATTGAGTGGTCCTCCCTGGTTTGGAGCCAGGCAAGGGCTAGAAAAATTGGGCCTACAGAGAGAGTATGATTCCCTTCAAATGACACATTGAGTGGTCCTCCCTGGTTTGGAGCCAGGCAAGGGCTAGAAAAATTGGGCAGTAATAGAACCCTTCAAATTGAGTGGGAATGCAGGAAGGGAGGCAGGCGGGCAGTCAGTCAGGCAAGCAGGCAGGTAGGCAGGTAGGCACATGGCCGGGCAGGCTGGCAGGAAGTTGGGCTTGCAGGGAGAAAGCCAAGCTGGGAGGCAGGCATAATTGCAGGCAGGCAGGCAGAAGTGTTGCTCTGGTAGTGCATGTTAGAGCAAGGGAGGCCTGTTTGGAAGGAACCGGTGGAAGAACGACTGTGGGCCTAGGTCTTGGAGTGTTGGGGTAATCCCAACGTGGAAAGGTTGAAGCGGATGAAAGTCAACCTTTCCATGGTTTCCGGGTCCAGACGAGAGTGGCGTGGCCTCAGGACATCTCCCATGTGGGAGAAGACACGCTCACTCTGGACACTGGTTGGTGGGATGGACAAGAGGTCCAACGCCAGAGTTGAAAGAGCGGGCCAGATGTCTGCCTTTCTGGCCCAGTGGTGGAGTGGGTCCAAGGTGAGGGGTTGGAGGGGCTCAGCCATGTACTCCTTCACCATGGTCAGAGCAGGGTCCAGTTCTTCTTCCTCCCTTGCCTCCACTGAGGAGGAGACTGCCATGGCTAGGGCAGAGGCCAGGTAGTTGGAGGCTGGTATGGAACCTGGTCTCTGGGTGTACGTTCCTGCAGTAGAGGAGGAAGAGGACCCTTGCGAGGATTCCTCTTCTGCATTGCTCTGGCTTTCGTGCGCCTTCGGGAATGCCTGGGCCTGATTTGAGGCAGCCCTGCGGACTTGATGGCATAGCTCAGTCTTCCAGGAGTTTAGATTGGCAGCACTGCCCGCCAGGGAACCCTTGACGCGAGGGTCGCACAGGCATGCCATCTGGTACACCTTTTCCCTCCTCAGTGGGCTAAGGCGGGTATCCATGCCGGTCAACAGCCAGTCTGTCAAGGTCCTGCACTTTGGGAGAAGATCGGCTTCTTCCTGGATACTGGCCTCTAGGCATTGGCGAAGGGCATTTACCAGGGGGAGTACGTGGCCCAGGCTGGCATTGTAGTTGCTGAGGATGTGGGTGGTCTCCTCAAAGGGCTGCAGGATACCCATTATCTGGGAGAGGGCGAGCCACTCGGTAGCACCAAAGTCCAACACCCTTCCCTCAGGCAGGACGGGGGTGGTTGACATGACGTATTCCACCACTTGCCTCTGCTCCACCAGGCGCTTGACCATTTCATAGGTGGAGTTCCACCGGGTGGTCATGTCCTGGATCAGGACATGCTCTGGTCGGCCCATCTCCGCCTGCCTCTCACGCACCATCCTGGATGCCTTGACGCTGCGTGAGAAGTGCCTGACTAGTTACCTGCACTTATCCAGCAAGGCCTTGGTCTCCAGGGTCCCCTCATCCCAGGAATCCTTTGGTGCTCCCAGCCCAATGGCATTGCCCACCACTAGGTACAGTTTGTGTGCTGCGCACACGATGCCATGTAGCCCTGTCCTATCAACCACATTCATCATGTTACGGCCTGTGTCTGTAACCATGAATCCGCGATTGACCTCCCCCCTCAGGTGCCCACTCCCGCAGTGCTGTCTTGAGGACCTCAGCAATGTGGATGCCTTTGGCACTGTCCTCCTTGCTTTGTGCCTGGAGAAGCACCACCCTGTACCCTCTTGGGGTGCTCCCTTGTGGCTCCCCCTGCAGCTATTCTTGGGATGCCCTGGTGTCAAGGACCTCCTTGGGTTGCCTGCAATGAGCTGTCAGAGAGAGGTATCTGTGGTGCCCACCGGTCCAGAGGTCGGAAGTGAAGTGGATCTTCCTTCCTCTGGCCGCCTTCCTCTGGCCTCCCTGACGGACTCAAAAAGGGAGGGAATCACCCGCCTGCTGAAGGTACGTTGGGATGGAGGCTTGTACCATGGAGCCACGTGCTTCATCAGGTGCCTGAAGCCTGATGACTCTACAAAGGAGAGGGGCAACCCGTTCATGGCCACCATTTCACCAACCACGCGAGTGGTGGTCTCCTGTGCCTTGGCCCTATTTCGTTGGCTGACAAATCTCCCACACAGCGACACCACTTCCTGCAGAGTGGCCTGCCTCTTCCCACTATCAGCAGAGCTGTCTCTGGAGTCCGTCCCCATGCCTGCTTCCCCTTTCTTCCTCCCTGAGGAACCAGGCCCTGACACTGTCCCCGGCAGAGTCCCAGGGTGCCTTCGCATGAGGTGGCTATGCAAGGCACTTGAGGAGACGTGTTTGGGGTCATTCCCCCTGTGCACAACCACCCTGCATTTCTTGTACACCGCAAACCTCGAGTCTTCTGGGCTGTTATCAAAATGCTGCCAGAGAGAGCCGCAAGGCTTATGGAAAGTACTGCCCCCTCTGTTACTGCCTGCCGCTGCTGTGCTAGTGGTGGTGTGGCTTGTACCCTGCTGGGACAATTGACTGCTGCTGTCACTGGTGGTACTCTGGGTGGAAAGAGGGCTGCTCCTTCCATCACTGCCTGAAGCCTGCCTTTCGTCTGTTCCTCCCAACAGGTCCTCAGAATCCGGGATATGTAGATGCAAAGAGACCATTTCTGATTCCAAGTCCTCGTCTTTCTCCTGATAAACGGGGTGTGTGTCCATGTCAAAGCCTGGCGGCATTGGGGCTTGCATGCAGTCATCCATGCTTCCCTCAGTGACAGAAGATGGTACAGTCATGCTGGTTCTGCAGCTGCTGCTTGGAGAGGGAGTGGCAGCAATATCACTATCTGCACTACTACTTCCTGCGCCTTCCTTCAGAAATGTGCCCGTATTTATTTTTGTGCCCCTCCCTCTGGCTCTGCCACCCCTCCTCATTGTTTTTATTTCTCAAAAAGTATTAGAAATATGTTTTTTTATATATTTTTGTTAAGTATAAGTAACAAACTATTCTAAAAAACTTATCCTTTTGACCCACAAGCTTACTCTCACACTGTGTTCTTTTGTACAAGCATTCAATGTTGCCCTGCTGGCCCTTGGTATACGTTTCTAATTTCTGAATTCAACTTTATGCACTGAAGTGCAATGTGCCTGCCTGTGTGTTCAGGTGCACACCCAGCACAACAGGTGTATGTATGTAAACAACAAACAAACACTGGAGTAATGAATCAATAATATAATATTGTAAGGCTGATATCAAGCAGCGGCCTCCCAAAAGAGATATTTGGTTGTAAATAAGAACAATGAATATAGTTTAGTAGTTGTAGTCAGGTAAACTGAAAATAATTCAATTCTTCTGTCCCACTTAAATGGAATGTGTCTCTGTGTTCAAGGGCACACACACAGCTCAACAAGTTTAAAAACAAACAATTAAGTAAGTAAGTAGTAAACTAAATAATATTGTGAAATATTCGCCACTTAGGAGGATAGAGGTTCAACTTCTGTTCTTGCCTTGCACCCCAAATATGTGTGTGCAAGCAAATGGAAGTTGGGAAAAATAGAAAATAAATGGTATGGTAGTATATATATTTTAAAATGAATCCACACCTCCCACTCCCAGTCGACCCTCCCCCTTTATCCAAGAAATATCCTCCTCTCCCCACAATCAGCCAGAGAAGAGGAAAAATAGAAAACCCTAACTGCTTCCCTTCGCCAAAGCTGCAGGGAATCAAAGAAATTTTTCTAATAAAAAATCAATTCCCTCCCTGCCTGCCTGCCTAAAGGCTAAAGCCTCCAGGCCTCCCCCCTTGAATCCAGTCTCCTCAACCACATCCAAGAGCTGACTGTGACTTCTGGAAGGTGCCTCGGCTTTTTATGCCCTCTGGCACATCCAGAAGTGTCAGTCAAAACCTGGCCATGCCATTGGTGGAATGGTTCAAAAAAATTGCATTGTCCCATCCCATGCCCAGCCCACATGGGCAGGTCTAAAAAAATAAAAAATAAAATAAAATAAAATCAATGCAACGTTTTATTGCTATAAAAACCCACTGCTGCTACTATTAAAAATCAGGCATTAAAGATAAATGAATTCCACATGTTTCTGTGGTCATTTGGTGTGTTTTTAGACCACAATTTACAAAGAAAAATTGTGGTCGCCATTTTGGATTCCCCCCACCGCATGGCATGGCGACGAGGATGATGCCCTCCCCCAGCCTGGTGCCAGCAGCCCAGGACAGGAGAGGAGGGGGGAGGCCGTGGACCCCCCCCATAAACCACCCCTCTGGTAGGTGGCAATTGGCAAAGCCTCAGGCAGGAATATTTTCGCCTTCTTTTTTGGCCGGGAGGGAGTCTTTTTTTTTTTTTTTTGTTTTACTTTTAAAAACTTTTTCTGTGCTTGTTGTGGCATCATGCGATCGCTGCAATGCCACAAACGGAAACAAAGAACCTGACCAGTTTTTTCTTTTTTTGGTTCGAGTTCGAATTGTAACGGCTTAATCTCCATTACCGTTTCTGTTACCTACGGTACCGAAAAAAATGGTAACGGAAACGAAAATTTCGCCGCTCCGTTCCCATGTCTAATTGTAACCACTAGGAAACCAGGTGGTCACTATTTTCTTTCTCTCTTTCTTTCTTTCTCTTTCTCTTTCTTTCTTGCTTTCTTTCTTCCTTTCTTTGACTTGAAGAAACAGATGTGCCATTTGCATTTTTTTCAAAAACCACCAGCTATTCCTTCTGAAGTTGTTCTCTGTGTCTGTGTGTGTGTTTGCTTTCCTTTCTGGAAAGAAAAATATGCTGCAGTTACACAGACCTCCACAAATTACAGCAACCTGAAGACTGTAATTTCTGTCTCCCCACCCCTCTCTCTCTCTCTCTGGCAGTTACTTCACGTCCATTTTGTCTCAGTTAGTGTTGCGCTTTGGACCAGTACAAAAAAATCTTACTTCAGGTCTGTCATGCAACAGATGAAATTTGTCTCGACCACGCCCCCGGAATGGGATCAGACTGTGACAATACTGTACCTGGTGCTGGGTTGGGGTATTCTCTTGTCATGGTTTGTTCCTGGTTCCTGTTCCAAGACAAGGGACCATGTGGTAACAACTGTCACACAACAACCAGTGTCCACCTAGTGGTCAGTGGCTAAAGCGGCATTCAACATTAATTTCCCTATAGGAAACACCTTGCAGTGCAAATGTTTATTAAAGAAAGTACTGAACATTCTGTAGCATTGACGTGTAAATCCCAGACCAGTAAATTGAAATATCAAAAAAGTTTTATTTACGATATTTAAAAAAGGGTTAAGAAAGCAAGACAAATTCAGAATTTGTCACAGAATAAGATTGTGGAGCAACAGTTGTCATGAAACAAATTATCATGACTATGAGAAAATGGAAACAGGGACTAAACAGGGACAAAACCACGTGATCTTGACCAACGCTGTCATGGCACAAAACTAGTCGTGGAACAAGGAAGGACATGAAGTAACCGTCTCTCTCTCGCTCTCATTCTAGAGATGAAGAATCTCTGTGTCTCACAGAGCTGTGACAGCCTTTTTTGAAACTTAGCAGGTATTCCTAGCATCCCTATAATGGTCACAAAAACACCTAACCCTCACAGGCCTACCCCTAGAAAGCCAAGTTCCACAGATTAAGGCTGGTGCTACTTCTCAGCTGACTTAATTTACTACAGGTGGTTACTAACTGCAAATGCAGGGATATCTTCCATTCATGAGTTTCTAGCATGATAGGATATTGCTACACTACTTGTATGTGTGAGCAATACAACAGGAAATCACCATTGATAGATCTGTGTCTGACTTTTTCAAGATTTCATCCTAGCTTTAAGCATTTAAAGATTCTCTGTCTGTCAATTTCCCAATCCAAGACTGGCTGTGTCTCACTGGAAGAAACAGTGTTCAGCTGCCTAGGTTAATTCTGAAAGATCTCTTCACACATGTAAATCTTTCCCCAGTAAAATGGCTGAACTACAGTATCCTTAAGATTAATACAAGCATTTACAACAAGTGTTATTGAAGACCAGGGAAGACATTGTGTTAGTAATAGGGCTGTAGTTGGATGTGGTACTATTGGATGGTCTAGAAACATACTGATAGGTTTTCAGGTGAAGTATTCCATGTGGTGCTTCAGTTTTAATTAAAAACCAAGAGAGAGAGAGAGAGAGAGAGAGAGAGAGAGAGAGAGAGAGAGAGAGAGAGAGAGAGAGAGAGAGAGAGAGATAATCTGTTTTTTCTTTTTCTTTTTTCATCTATCCTCAAATACCTCTCTGATTTTGATACTCCATTGAACCTAACTTTATATCAAGTACATTTGGAAGCTCTTATCTTCTCTGGAGTAATTAAAGTAAAGTAGAAAATTGGCAAATGCTCTTCTAGTAAAGTCATTTCAAATATTCTTATAGGCACAGGAAAAGAAGGAGGTAATTAATAAACTGCCATAAGTCATTCCAAAAGCTCTTTCATTGTTTAGTTGTGTGCAAAGGATTTTCCAGCTCTAAATCCCAAGAAAAATACAGCAAATGATTTTCAAAGGCCTCTTGATTGGGTGTGAGGGAAAGAAAAAGCTTTTTGGATTTGATGATGCCTGAACCTACTCCCATCCTGTTTAGAAATAATTGGAGCAAAATGCCGTTTCTTAGAATCAACAGGGTGTGAACAAACAACATTTTGGAAACTACTATTGTGCTTTTTAACCTCTTTGTGGAAAGCCGTATTTTATCCCAGGGACTTCACTTCACATAGCATTGCAATCTGTAAGAAAGCTGAAATAAACGGGGAAATAAGTGTGTCCGGTGGAACTAAGTGTCCTTCCACCTATTTCTGTTCATGCTTTTCATATAAGATGCAGGATCCAAAGTGAAGCCAAAAACTGCATTGTAGCATTAAGAAAAGTGTAAAATCTGAAGCACAGCTCTGTTGTAACATGAAGGGACAAATGAGATCGGGTAGAAGTTACAAAAACCAGACTCCACAAGCTCTCTACCTAGATAATGCTTGAATACGGCTAAATTATGCTCTCTGATATGGGTACTTAGGTAAATATATCTCCAGAACACCATGGATACAGGCATGCTCATTCCTGCCTCATGTTTTTTCCCTACTGTCTCTAACGATACTACTGTTTTCTTCTAAACATGCTGGCTATAACAAAAGTAGGAACTGCCCATTATTTTCAGTGGTCACTATCTTACCAAGTGTTTCTTAAATGGAAAGCAGCAGTGTAATAAGATGACATTACCTTTGCCAAGCAGTTATGATACTTATGATCAAGACCAGGTGCAAACACCTCCAATAAGGCAACAGGAGGAAATTTGGGCCCTTCAGATGCTCTGGACTACAACTCTCATTGCCCTTTATCATTAGCTACATACGCCCTGAAGCGTGCTCCAAGCGGGCGAGAGATCCCCTGCCGGAGGCCGGAATCTCCTCGCTCGCATCCCGGTGTATGTTTGATGGAAATATTCATCTCAGACATCTTAGCTACCTATTCCTTGCAAATTAATCAATTACTAACATACCTTTTAGGTGACCAAAGAACTGATATTTGGAATATCCAGCACAAATATTCCCTCTCCATTCCATCTTGGAGAAATATTTTGCAATATCTTGGTACAAAAGAAAACCTCTGCCTGATTTACTACTGCAGGAGCTTCCTCCTCTATATCTGAAACTGTTTGCAGCTGAGTGGGTGCTTTGCCCCCCCCCAATGCAGAATAAAGAGGTGAGACACGGGTGATGGGGTAAACTAGGGCCACATCTTATTTAAACGTAAATTCAATTAAATCAATGCATAAATAAAGAAGGCTGCAGTAGCACAGAGCAATGGTTGGGCCAGTGAGGTCCCCCAGGACCTCCCCAACCACAATGCTAGCTTATTTGGGCGAGTCCAATACCCCTCATTAGTGCAGTCTAATAGACAGCATGCAGGGGCTGGTAAAATATTCCTAACCACCACCAGCACCACCACCCTGGGCTGCCAAGCCCCACTACTTGCCCTTCACCCAAGGAGGATTCCCAGTGCATCCTTCCCATGATACTGAATCTCATGATCTATCTGCAGTACCATGACGTTGAATGGGCTAGCTTAACATATAATCATGGACTCACCAACGTCTTGTACCCCACACTACCCGCCAGTGTGACCAGTTGCCTGAGTCTCTCTTGTACCACATCCTGCATCTATTACATGCCAGATTGCCCTTAACCTGTGTGAGATAGGCAAGAAATTCCCTACTCCTATCAGCCAATTCCAGAGATGAGGGCAAAAATTACTGCCTGGTCCCCCAAGGTGACCAGTAGAACTCACACTGGTTGCTGGGGCGGCAGGTGGAATGAAAGCCTCAAAAGAGGCTGATGCTGGGGAAGGAGCAGGCAATATAGCCCCACTTCTCCCCCTTTCCCTGGAGCAAGCTTGAGGTTTTAGTCTCATGCTGTTCCACGAGGGGAGGCGAATGCACCCCACCCCCTGCAGCAAGTGCAGCAACAGAGCAGCACCTTTGACTCAATAGACAGAAAGCTCCTATGGGCCAAACTGGAAAATCTGGCCATAAACAAAATACTTCTTTTTGTTGTGTTTTTCAGGCTGTTTGGCCATGTTCTGGAAGTTTTTCTTCCTGACATTTAACCAGACTCTGTTGCTGGCATCTTCAGATGGCAAGAAGCTCAGGGAACTGGGAGTTCTCTCTGTACTCTCAGGTAAAGAGGGATACTTCTTTTTCCTATAGAAATTTTAAACCCTGGGAAAGCATGCCAAGTTCACTCTTCATGGAAAGGTGAGTTTTTCTTCCTGATGTTTAACCAGACTCTGTTGCTGGCATCTTCAGATGGCAAGAAGCTCAGGGAACTGGGAGTTCTCTCTGTGCTCTCAGGTATAGAGGGATATTCCTTTTTCTAATAGAAATTTTATGTTCTAGCAATGCATTCCAAGTTCGCTCTTCGTGGAAAAGTGAATTTTTCTTCCTGACGTTTCACCAGGCTCTGTTGCTGGCATCTTCAGAGGGCAAGATGTTCAGGGAATTGGATATTCTCTTTGTGCTCTCAGGTATAGATGGATACTTCTTTTTCTTACAGAAATTTTATACTCTGGCAATGCATCCCAAGTTCACTCTTCGTGGAAAAGCGAGTTAACTAACCAATTTCCAACTAATAAGTGAATGAAGCAAGGTTGCATCCTAGATCCCTACTTGTTCGGTCTTGCTGTGCATGATTCAGCCCATTTTCTGGCAAATATAGATGGTCATCCTCTAAAATTGGGTGTGTCCTCTGTTCCCTTATTGATTTATGTGGAGTGGACAATGCCATTCTCATCTCACACACTTGTCCAGGTTTGGAGTATTTGGACAAAAACAAAATGCGATTGAATTACAGCAAATCAAAAATAGCCTTTGCTAAGGCATTGAAACAATTTCAGTGTAACCTAAATGGAAACAATATTGAACAGGTAAGACAGTACAAATATTTGGGTATCCTTTTTCATTATAAACATTCCTGGGTCCCTCATCACAAAGCAATTTTAAACACAGCCAGGTTTACTGCTCAGTCTATACTTTGATTTCACTACAACTCAGGCAATAGCTATGTTCTGATGGCTCGACAGGTTTTTAAGTCCAAAATTACTCCACAAATTTGGTGTGGGATCCCTATCTGGTTAAACGATATAGACAGGTCAATTGAACAATTACAATCCCAGTTCCTATGAAAAGTGTTAGGGTTGCCCATATGTGTTCCCAAGTGGTGCTCTGTCTTGAGCTGAATTATCCAGATTGGAGAAAATGGCATGGATAAGACATTTTCAATTCTGGAAAACAAACAAGCAAGCAAACAAACAAACAAGCAAACTACAGACAATACAATACAATTCAGACTCAGTCAGATTGTTTTACCAACTTTTGCTGGATTCTGACTCTCCTTTTGGGTCAACTACCTTTCTTAAAAATTTAATTGGCTTAGTGAGTGACTACTTGCTATCATTGAATCAAAAGCTAGTCTTTCAAACAATCAAAATAAGAATCCTGGACATAGAATTCCAGGAATCATGGAATGCTGCTAACAAGACCTACTCTCCATTGGCTTCCCATATTCACCTTAAAATAGGACAATTGGATGATTTTCTTTCCCTGCTTAAATGTCCACAAAATCACAAGGCATTTGCTCTCCCTAGATGCAATGTCATGCCCAGAGCATTATTGGAGGGTAGGTTTAATGGACTCCCATACTAGAAAAGATGTTGCCCATGTGAGCAGGGTGCCCTGGAAACTCTGGCCCATTAGCTGCTGCATTGTCTACTCCACCGGGACTACTGGGCAAAGTATATTGCCTTGATTTGGAAATCTAATACAGATAAGGTTCATTATGTTGGTAGATATTATGGAAAGAGTGGCAGACTTTCTTTACTCGGTTCCCTGCTTTTATGCCAATAAAGGTTAAACAGAGCTGTAGAGTTCATTATGTTAGTTCAGAAGTTTTTATCACCAATGTACAGCCATTTTAGTACTGTGGGGAAAATGTTCTCTATCCCCATTGTTTCACACACCTGAACCATTTCGTTTTCTTGAGGCTCTTGTGTCAAAGCACAATAGTACTGGGCTTTGACTTGTTACAGAAGAAATGGTTCATTAGACTGCAAAGTCTCATGTTCAGGTTAATTATCCACCAACCACCATAGTGTTCCTCCTCAATGGATGTATTAGTTAAAGAGCTAAGGGCCTTTTTACACGACCCCTAAGATCCGCTGGCCCCTTAAATTCGGACCAGAGATCTTAGGGGTTTGTCCCTCTTCATGCAACTCCACCCCTCTGTACTTCCTGGCTGCCAGCTGCGTGAGGGGAGGGAGGAAAAAAAGGGACAGAAGAATAAAGCCTTACCTCCTGGTGTTGGTGGACGCTGCCCGGGGGAGCCCTGGTCACTTCCTGGTTCCTCTTAAAGGGGCGGGAGGCAAAAAACAAAAACAAAAAGAAGTGAGGAGAGCCCAGCACATCTGCATCAAATATTTTTCACCTCCCAAGAGCAGGTACAGGAAAAGTGTGCTGGGTCGTGCTTAGGTGGGCAGGGTCGCACTTAATTGTCTGCAAACTCCGGAGCTGGTGGGGAAACATTTTTAAGCTCCGGAGCTTGCAGCCATTTGCAGCGGAGCTTAGGGGTCGTGTATAAACGCCCTAAGAGGATGAGGAATTCCTATAGGAATCTGTTTAACCATGGTCCTTCTCTTTTTTTATGAATGTTGAACAACTCCAGCCCTATGTTGTGACTCAGGGATCTCTTTAAAGACAGAGGAGCAACAGTCATGCCAACGACTGACTTTCAAATGCCATATAAATCATACCTGGAAAAGGTCAAATCTTGGATTGTTCAAAGTGTATGTTTACGTGATGTATTTATCATGTAGTCTTCTATAAGTTAGACAATTAATAAAGTGACCTGAGCAGGTAAGGTGGATGTGCTCGGGAATAAATGGCAATATTACCATATAGTTAGTTGCATATTTTTATAGAAACAAAAACATTTCCTTTCCAGATTTCTCTTCTATTTTCAATAAGCAGGTTTTTTTCCTCTTAATCTGAGGGTATCTTTGTAACAGTTACCATAATGCCATCATTGGCTAAATCATTTGCAAATTAACTTTACATTCAAAGATAAATGCACAATTAGGCACCAATTCAAGTGTTTGACAATGTAAGCTTTTCACAAATATTACTTGAATGTAGAAAATGATCAGTGGCCCAACAGTAACATACAGTGTCGCATATCTAATCAGCATATTGGGAAACAGATATTGTGCAATGTACAATGAGTTAAATGTTACCTCTCATTTTGTTATGTATAAATGCTACACATGCAGTATATATTTTAAATATGAATGTCTCGGTTCTTGGAGTGCACACTTTTTGTCAAGAAACACTGGAGCTGGCAGCTGGAAAGTTAAAACATGATTACATTTGCATACTGACATAGCCTTTTACATCAACCCCTGACCTTAATTTTGTCAAGATAGATATCTGCTGAATCATATGAATCATATCTGTGAAGAGAGAAAATGTAGGTGAAGATGAACATTGTGTGATTATTTTGCTTCTTCTCTGATCAAAGGGCTTTGGCTGTATTATCTCATATTTCAATTCCACTGGCAACATCACAGTGCTTAAATGTATCAGATGAAGAATTAAAAGGCATGCTAAATAAAAGATCAAATCAAAGTTACATTAATGACTCAACTTGTAACCCTCAAGGGACCAGCTCTTGTATGTGGGTGTTTGTATGTGGATAGGTAGATATAAGAATTCCTCTTGTGCCTTGTCCTTGTACAAAAACATCCCCCACTGTTTAGAAAGGTGACACATTTTCTTTTATTTCTTTCAGTTCCAGCTCTGATAATAATATTTTGTGTATAACTGCCTTTTTTGGTGCAAAATTTTTTCATTATATTTACTAAATCACATTGCTTCCGAAACCAGGATGACTACTGCATTAAAAAAATGAAGCTGTAAATCAGTGGTGTGGAACATTTGGCACTCCAGATGTTTTAGACCACAACTCCCACAG
Organism: Phrynocephalus forsythii; assembly: GCA_029282475.1. NCBI lineage: Eukaryota > Metazoa > Chordata > Lepidosauria > Squamata > Agamidae > Phrynocephalus > Phrynocephalus forsythii. The sequence goes on from JAPFRF010000010.1 coordinate 120,821,084, forward strand.
TCCTTTGGCGTTGGCAATACAGGCTTGGAATTCTGGGAGTTGTGGTCCAAAACATCTCGAGTGCCAAAAGTTCACCACCACTGCTCAAGGTGAATTATTTGTGTCTTTTATACAATCTTCTTCTGCTTGCAGTGGGTGTCCATAAGTGCACTTTGCTTCTCAAAGGAAAGAATAGAAACACTTTGTGAAATTTACATAGACCTCAAGTAGGAAAAAGAACAGTTAGCTCTCACTCTGGACTGGAGTAACAGAGTCTCATGGGTCTTTGAAATTCCTCATTGAAATTCCTTGCCCTGTTGTGATAGCTAAAATGGATGAGAATGATGAACTGAAGTTAAATTTGTTCCACCTCTAGCTGTTATGTGCTAAGCAACTAGACTGTAAGTACAAGCCATGCCAAATGTTGTCAGTTACAGTGTGAAGTGGGTGGGTGGGGGAGCTAAATCCAGCCATAAATCAAGGACAACACAGAGAATAAATGGACTGAGGGAGCAATGCATGCCTTCCTTCAAGTCAGTTTTATCTATATCTATCTATCTATCTATCTATCTATCTATCTATCTATCTATCTATCTATCTATCTATCTATCTTCTCAAAAGGACCATGGGTGGTATGAGTATTCTGTTCAGAGAGATGCTTACAAATGGGCCAAACTGGGATACTTCTTTGATTTCAGACCCAAATGGACCCTTCATATTCCACTTGGCATTTGTAGGATTAAAATTGGTAGGTCAGTAATTTGTTGCTAGGGTGTGGGGGACAAAGTCTAGCCTGCATACTGTAATTAAACTGTAAACTGCCCAGAAACTACTTGAAGTGGTATGGAGTGGTATATATGCAGAACATTTTGCTTTCCTTTGCTTTATTAAGACAAGGGATTCTTGATGTCTCTTCATAGCCAAGAAGGTAAGTGACAATTGAACAAACTTACACACAATGAAGTCCAACATCTCTCTTCAATCACTGTGGCACTGAGGAGGGCTCACCTGATCATATTCTCCTTGTGCAAGCATGGAAGCCATCCAACCACTTGCACAATCGATGATGAGCAGTAGAAATGAATAGCATTCTGGAATGTATTTTCAAGAGATGTCTGAGGAGGTAGAAGGGCTTATTGACAGGAAATGCCAAGGCTCACATTGGGAACCTTTAATTCTGGTGCAGAGCATACTCTAAATTGGCACACAGCATCCAGTAACATCTCCCTAAGGAGTTTAGTAATCTCAGGTCATGAAATTGTCCATAACTGCCAGCTTGTTGGTTGGATTCTCTTGCACAATTGTAATTTCAGTCAATCCCTTCTTGAGTAGTCCTGAACATATATTTGTGACATTATTATACATTTATCCTCTAAACTTGGTGCCATGTACGTTCATGTTAAACTGTACAAACTGATAATAATTACAGAAGAAATCACACAAATGTCCAAATGTAATTCAAATTACACTTTTGTGTCCAACAAATTAAAATTACAATGAAGAAACAACTTTATGGCTTAAAAAATAATGAGGAAAAAAATAATGAGAAAAAAAATGAGGAAACACCTTTTTGATTCCCCCAGAAGATGAGAGTGTTACTTATTCTATGAGAGGAATGATTTTATGGAAAGAGTATTATTTGCACAAATTGCATACTTTGCACAAGTTGTGCAGCTTGCATATGTTGTGCAAAACTGCAATGTATTGCGGCATTACAGTCGTGAACGACCCTTTGTGTCCTCATGTCCATGGAGTTTTCTTGGCAGGAATACTGGAGTGGCTTGCTAGTTCCTACTCCAGGCGCCTACAGCTAATAAAACCAGTACTATTCTATCCCTGCATCAGAGGTATACTTATACTCTCAAAATATATATCCAATGTTACTTTTCTCCAGCCTACATTTTTTTTCTTTTTGAGTTTTTAAAGTTCTTTTAAATTAAAACTGCCCAACTCTGTGCAGAAACAAGTGACCTTTAAATACCACCAGATTCAAAACAGATCAAATAAATTTAAAAGATTAATCTTGCTAATGCTGAAAGAGAACGATTGGCTATCTACTTTATTTTTAAATTTGGAAGGAATCCAGGCTGCAGGGACTAAAATACTGATCATCCAACAAGGCCTCTCAAAAGAAAAAAGCTACTACTTTTTAATAAACTGGGTATGTACCAGGTGAATTGTTGGCACCTTTCTTAACAATTAGCCAGTCTTTCTATACTTAGCTGCGTATGTGTGTGTGCACAGCTTCTGAAAAGATAGGATGTTGTCCATAAAAGATATGTTCTATAGATTCTAGAAAATGTGACAAGTGAAAAAAAGAACCCCTTGTCTCATTATCATGCTGCAAACAATCAATCATATAAGGTGTGAAAACTATCTTGCCAGGTATCTTGTCAAGTATCTTGCCTGGCAAGACAAGAAATTGATCTTTAAAAAACAAAACTCATTTCTCAAAATTTATGGATGCTTGTTTTAGATTATTTCAGTGTATCATCTTCCCTCTTTTTGTTCATGAATCAATTATCTTTATTTCCCATAGGATGAAGGCTTGGCTTGATAAAAGATTGGAGAGCACAACTGTTGTGATACTTATACACAGCCTAGTTGTGAGATTTCACAAAATGTATTTTAGACTCAAGAAGCCAATGGTTAATGATAGGGACTTGAAAGAAAGAGGGAATAGCCTAGGAAGGAGGTGTAATTAAATGACCTTATATCTTCTTTTACCTTCTACCACTTATATTTTTTCTCCTCCTATTCAATTTAATTGGAAGGAGCAAATCAGTGCTGTTCAAGGTCAAAGTCGCTTTTCTTTGGAACGAGGTGCAATAAACTATGTGCTCTCCAGTATTTTGTATCTTGTGAAATGTCACAGACCCAGCAAGCAAATTTGATTTTAATGTAAAAGAAGGTGGGAACAGAACTGCATGAGAAGAGCATTTAGAAGGAAGGAGATGAGGTTCAAGGGTGGAAGTGGTGGGTAATGAATTCACTAAGAATTCTGCTACTGCTGGATAGCTTGGTAGCTTAGGTCTCTGGCTGTGGACTCAGAGGTTAGGGGTTCTATTCCCCACTGACCTTCCTTGACAGGGGCTGGACTATCACTTGATGATCCATAGAGTCCCATTGAGTGCTGCAGATCAAAGTTTTAAATGACAATTCCTATCAATCAAGACAACCTAGATCAATGAGAGAAGGATATTTGGCAAGAACTGGTCACATGCCTAGTTGAGTTCCTTCCAGAAAACCACTCACGGTCAGCACTTCAGCCATCTCTTCTTCTTGTGATGCATTGTCTGCAACATATGATTCGGCCTACAGGAAGCAAATGGTTCAGGCTTCCAGTTGTTGCCAAATTAATTCTGGGAGAAAGTAAGAGTAGGGACACATGGAAAGAACTGCAATTTCAGAACAATACGGGTCCTACCATCTTCATGTACTGGTTTCCTTGCCAGTTCATGAGAGTCTCAATTTGGCTTGTTCTTCAATTCTCCTCCATCAACATTTTTAAAAGCCAATTTCAACCCCACCAGGTTCACGGCAGGATGGACAGAGCTGCCTCACTGATGGTGATCAGATAACAAGAAAATTTAAAAATGCACAATAATTCCTTTTCACATCCCTTTGCTTGGAGTGGCATTTATAATAAATACATGCTCTGGATTATAGATGTCTTGACACATGAAAACTGTTTAAAATAAATAACTTGATCAAATACACTTTTTTAATATGCCATGTGACACTGCATAAAGAAAACTAGTGTGGATTCCTCCCTTCAAAATGGAGGTTTTGAGTTTGAAACTCTCTGCTTCTTTTATGATGAGCTGAAAACTGCTATAAACTTTCTAATGAATGCAGCAGAAGGGTATATCAAAGTAGGAAAATGACACATATCTGGGACGTATGTTAAAATAAATCATTTCTGCTACTTTGACAAGACCTGCCATGAATGTGTCTGACTTTTAACATCTGCATGGTAGCAATTAATATGGACATGAGAGGTGAAGGATCTACAAAGGTGCCCAACCAGGGTTTAAAAGTCCTCAGATAAATTGACCTGTTATTTTTCTCTTCTATGGCCATCCATTATGGTTTCTTCCCTACTGTCTTCAGATTTCATTGTTGCTGTTCTTCATTGTCCCTTCATTTGTGTTAGCCAGATGGACTGCCATTAAACTTAGAAGATTGATGTGAGACAAACTAATTCTATTTCTGAGGTAATCCCTCCCGGCTCCTTTTTACAACATAATTATTAGAGACAGGAACAAATTTAAAAATGAGGCACAAAATTTGTTCAAAAATTGCTAATCCATCTATTTGTATTCATACGATACCCAATAATGAATACAATTTGACTGATTTTCAGCTATTTGTGATCTGCTGATTTGTTGTGCTATAAAATGGGCCCCAGGATACCCAGAGACACCAAAATTGCAAGGAAGCTTCCCCAATGTTCCCTTACAACCCTTCAAGTTTGCTGAAGATTTGATTTTCATATGCTAAAGGGCAATTACCAGCAAGGCCCAGTTTGTGGGTGTATAACTCAGATGTCTGAAACCCAGCCTTCAACAAACTCAGTTGGATTCTAGAGGACAACTATGAGAAGATTCTCTGTAATGTCAGTGTCTCTGGGGACATTTTCATAAAAGGTATCTTTGAGTGTCCATAAGTCAGATATCAGTAACCCAAACTTCACCAAACTTGCAGGGTTTATAGAGGTGAGTTGAGGAAGCTTTACATTGAATTTTGGTATCTCTAGGTGCCTTGGGTACAATTTATATGGTTTTAAAGTAAAAAAACAACAACAAATCAATTAATTGATGAATTGATGAATCAATGAATCAATGAATCAATTTATACCAAAAATATACATTTGTTATTTGCAATTCTTCAACCTTGATGAATCATGAGTTAGAACAAATCACAATGGTTCTGCTTCATGCCCATCTCTAACCATGATTGTGCCAGTTTTGGGAAACTGATTAGATCTATTCACACTCATATAAAATCATCTAAGAGCACCTTTAGTAAGCCTAATGTGGACATTTGTACTGAATATTCTTTCCCTACTATTATTCAGTATTATTGTACTGAATATTCTTTCCCTATCTACTACTGCTTTTGTTGTCAATGATGTTTTGATTTACTGAGTAAAAAGTGTGCTGCTTTTATATCAGCCCATAGTATTAAAGGAATCTCAGGGTGTTTTGTGACATAATTATACAAACAACACTTTGCATTTTGAGTAAGAATGGAAGGTTAGGTCATTCTTGAGTTGGCTTCCAGAACATTTTGAGATCATGAGCAGAAGGTTAACTGAAATGTTGCAGTGTAATCACTGAGCTATGGGGCTATGTACTGTTGTCTGTTTTGTTCATTCCTTTCCACTGTGTTGACACTTAGGGCAGAATCCTGTCCAAGAAATATGGGATATCCACAAAACCTCTCCTTTCCTCCAATGGACTGAAATTCATGCAATTGGTCCCATACTAGTGGTGGCCTAGGGTAGGCTACTTTTGCCCATGTGGGCTCACAGTTCTCTTTCCTCCAACAGGACTTCATCCTGCTATATTAGACTTTGGATCAGCATCCAAATTATTTACCTGTTGCTGCATCAGAAACTCTGCTTTGGAAAGGGCTTTGTTTATGATGCTCTATGAGATGGAAGGGGAAAACGTTTCCCTCCAGATGTTTTTAGACAATGATCTCTATCATCTGTCACCATTACCTATGCTGGAAGATTTAGTAACATCTGGTGAGCCAGAGCCCAATTGACTATATGCAAATAAAGTGAAAGGTGTGATCAAACTTTGCATGCAATTTCACAGCTGGCCTTCCTATTACTAAACAGATTGGCCAAAAGGTTTCAGAGTTTTGGGGCAATTTTATTGGATTTTAACTGTAACCTATTCCTCTGTTGGTCAACACCACAGAAGGGAATGGAGCAAAACAGACAATCAAAGTTGCATGGAACGAATACTAACTGCATATGGCCACAGTAAGCAGCTAGACATTATTGGTGCTACTTGACAAATGCAGCTCCCCATGGATCTAATTGATTTCTCAAAACTTACATAGTCAAGATGGTGAAAAAGGAGGAATTGCACCTGGATTATCAAATTATACAGTAATTTTATACACATTGATAGCCATGCAGAACATATAACAGAAGATTTTCATTCAGCTCTTGTATATTCTGGAGTTGTTGAAATAAAATGAAAGTGGGCATTTCTTTGTTAAAGCTGTGAAATTCCATGCTTACCCTCTGAAACAGGGTAGTTTTGCAGCAGATGTTATCTGCAGGTTCTCCTGAGCACCAAATGTAGATGCTGGAAAAGCTATAGGACATCTTTAATTGGTCCAACTACAGTGGAAGGCAAGCAGCCATATTGACCCCACATTGGCACCTTCAAGCAGACTTTTGAGGCCAGTTGCAGACAGTGCAAAAGGAGACTGGGAAATAAATTACTGGCATAAGAAAGCAGATGTTTACTGTGGGAGCAGTCAAGTAGTTTATTTTTTCCCTTTCCCATTTTAAAAGGTGTTTTCTTCAGCACCTAAGACCAAACATTCGCTAGTGAGTACAACAAAAGTTAACTATCTCAACTATTAAGGATGCAGTAACACTAGCCTTTTTTAAAAATGTTGCTTTGTGAATCAAGATGGAAGCAGATTGACATAAACAGTTTAAATAAAAATTGAATTCTCACGCTTCGTCTTGATTATTGAAGGTTTAACCACAACACATTCCATATCCTTGTTTTTGAACACATGCTCCTTACTAGCATTGTCTCTATAAAGGTACAATTAATTCACCTGAGACACAATAAATTTAATTCTGTTAAAAATATCAGAATCACTCTTGAATATTTATTTCTTGTTTGTTTTAAGAACTCACACCCCACTTTTATTTTTGTAAGTGTTTCTGCACAACATGTTGCACTAAAGGAAAATAGTTGTGTCTCTTTTAATCTGCAGAAGAATTAGACAACATTTATTATGACAATGGAAAAATTGAAAGAGATTTTATATGCCTTGGCTCAGTCAATGCAATTGGAGACTGCAGCCAAGAAATTATAAGACTGAGACTAGGAAGGGAGGCAATAAAGGCATTAGAAAAGATCATCAAATGTTAGGATGCGACACTGGAGACCAAGAACACCCACACTCTTGTGTTTCCAAACATCATGAATGGATGTGAAAGCAGGTCAGCAAAGAAAGCTGACAGGGAAAAAACTTCTTGTTTGAAATTGAGTTCTGGAGGAAAGCTTTGTAGATTCCCTGGACTTCCAAAAAGACAAATAATTGGGTGTTTGATCAAATGAAGCTTGAACTATCTTTGGAGGCCAAAATTATGAAACTGAAAGAAAGATCATGAGATGGCAACATCTGGAAAAGACAATAGCACTGGGAGAGGCAGTCAGAAAAGGCAAAGAGCAAATAAAAGATTTCCAAAAAGAACCCACAGTCTTGAATTTGCCAGAGTTGAGCAGAGTGGCTGAGGACAGGGCATTTTGGAGATTAGAGATGAGCACAATTTAGTGGTATTCCCGTTTCCGTTTCCGTTACAGTTCCGTTACTCTATGGAAACGGTAACGGGAATTAATCCGCCAGACTTCGAGCTCGAACCGATGAACGAACAATTTTGGTCTGATTTGTCATGCTCGTTCCTTGCATCGCGCGATCGCGCGATGCCACGCGGCACAGAAATAAAGTTTTTAAAAGTTAAAAAAAACCTGTTCCCGGCCAAAAAGCAGGCGGAAAAATGCCTGCCGTGCCTCAGGGCACCTACCAGAGGGGTTGTTTCTGGAGGTCCCCGGCCTCCCCCCATCCCCCGTCCTGGACTGCTCTGGTGGGACTCGCCGCAGGCTCGCAGCCAGCAAAAAGCCCAGTCTTGCCGCCGGTCACCGCAATTAAAGCTCAAGCAAGCGGCACGGACGGCACAGGAAAAAACTTTTAAACTCTCCCCCCACCCATTCCCTGGCCAAAAAAGCAGGCGGAAAAATGCCTGCTTGTCTAAGGGCGCAGGGCACCTACCGGAGGGGTGGTTTCTGGAGGAGGGTCCCGCCTCCCCCCTGTCCTGGGCAGCCGGACTCGCCATGCCATGCGGTGCGTGTGGGGGATCGAAAATGGGGCGGTGAACGCAATATTGTTTTTGAAATCGTGGTCCAAAAACACACAAGCACAACAGAAACACACAAAAATTTATAAACTGCCAGATTTTTCACAGTAGCAGTGGGTTTTTTCTTGCAACAAAATGTCTCTCCTCTCCTCCTCTGTCCTCCATTGATTTTATTTTATTTTATTTTATTTACACCTGCGCAATGATGGGCTGGCCGAGTGGCCAGCCATGTGGGAGTGGACGACCATGCAAATTTTTGGAGCCATCCCACCAATCACATGGCCACTTGGCCATGGAGACTTCTGGGATGTGCCAAAAAGCCCCCTAAAACCTGCCCTAGCCCCCTAACCCTAACCCTAATCCTTGACTCCTTACCCATACGTCACAGACTGTCTTCTTAGTGGGTCAGAGAGGCACCCAGAGGTGCAACCCACTAGCCCACCATATCCTTACCCGTCACTAGCCTAACCCTAGCCCTTGCACTAACCCACCTTAACCCTAAGCCAGATCTACTTGCATTGCACTACACGCAAGTACGATTCCCTTCTTTGTGAGACATGGTGGTGCGAGAGCCTTAGGCATCACCCTATGCCTCTGGCGGGTTCACTGGTCTCACTGTCTGCAACTGGTATGCATATCCATATGGCTATTGCATGCCATTTTGCAGCAGCAGGTGAGGAGGGTAGACCCCCATGTTGAGGGGTCTCTTGGAGCCTGCTTCCCCTTCCTAGTGGGTGAGGATAGGAGGCACCCAAGGGTGCCTCCAGGAGCCCGCTTTCCCTTTATAGCGGGCCAGAAGAGGCACCCACCCCAAAGAGGTGCCTCCAGGAGCCCGCTACCCCCCCAAAACCAGTACTAATGAAAACAAAAACACGAAAAAACGAACCAACTAATTTTTGCGAATTTTTGCGAAAAACGGAAACGACCCAAAACGGAACCGGCCCGACTAACGACAACTCGAAAAAAAATTTTTTCAAGTCGTGCCCATCTCTATTGGAGATCATTCATTCCGTGAGCTACCTAGATATTTAGATCTTCAAGAGATGCCTTTCTCTCATTCCTGTCACCCACACAAGCATGTTTGATTGGAACATGGCAAAGGGTACATTTGTTGCTGCTCCCAGGTTCTGGAACTCTCTCCCATGGGAGGCCAGGCTGTCCCTCTGCAAGCAGAGGGAGACCTGTCTTTTCAGACAGTCTTTACTTTAACTGACTGGTTGACCAAGGGGTTCTTTAAAAGGGCTATTTTATTCTGTTGTTTTGTTTGAACTTTTAATATTGCTCTTATTTATGTGTTTTAATGTATCTGTTTAGTGCTATTTAATATTGTAATTATTTATTATTTAGATTTTCACTTATTTCTTTTAATACTGTAAGCCAGCTAGAATGTGTTAGGAAAAAGGTGGCATATATATGTATTTTAAATAAATCCAATAAATAAATTATAATTCCAGAGTACGCAGAAATGGTTTATCATGTCCTTCTTCCAGGAGTACTGTGGGACTATGTATCTTGCCCCAGGCAACACAAACTGGCTCTTCTCCTGGAATGCACAGTGGGTTATCAAACTCCCAACCTTAAACTCTGCAGCAGTATTGGCAAACTTTTGGCACAGGTGCCAAAGGTGGCACTTGGAGCCCTTTCTGTGGGCACCTGACAATGCCCCTTCACAGCCACCTCTGTATTCAGGTTAAATTGCTGTATTGGCATTTTGCGAAAAATTATTGGGTTTTGAATCACAGTTTGGGCACGCCCTCTCTAAAAGGTTTGCCATCACTGCTCTACAGCCAGCTACTTGACTCACTGAGTTATCCATCCAGCCTAGGCTGTACTGTTTTTCCTGAAACTGTGTGTGATTCACATCTGGTCTATAATAATAATAATAATAATAATAATAATAATAATAATAATAATAATAATAATAATAATAATAATAATTAGACATGGGCACGACCAGAAAAATTGACGTTTCGAGTTTTCATTTGTTGGAACGGGTCCGTTTCGTGTTGTTTCCGTTTGTCGCAAAATTTTTCAAAAATTTGTCATTTTGTCATTTCGTTTGTCATTTGTCATTTCCAGTGCGATTTAGCGCAATTTGACTTTCCCCAGAGCATAGGGGCATCCCGCAATAAGGGCCGGCGCGAGGTGTTTTTGCACCCTAGGTGGTGGGCGGGGCGGGGGGCGGGCGGCAGGGGGGAGGTGTGGGCGGGTGGAGGTGGTGGGGGGCCATGGGCGGGCAGTGACAGCGGCAAGGGGGAGGCGCGGGTGAGCGGGTGGGCAGCGGCTGCGGGCGGGTGACTGGGCAGGCGGCAGCGCGGGCGGATGGGTGAGTGGGCAGTTAGGATATCACTTAGGATAGAGGTTCTGTTCTTGGCTTGCACGCCAAATGTGTGTGTGTGCAAGCAAATCGAAGTTGGGAAAATAGAAAATAAATGGTAGTATATAATATATTTTTAAAATAAATCCACACCTCCCACTCCCAGTCGAACCTCCCCCTTTATCCAATATCAGAAAAAAATCCTCACAAACTGCCAGAGAAGAAATAAAGAATAAACTGTTATTCCCTTCAGCAGACAAAGCTGCAGGGAATCAAAGAAATTATTTTCTAAATTCAATTCCCTCCCTGCCTGCCTAACTTAAATCCTAAAGCCTCCAGCCTCCCTCCTCAGTCTCGATCAGATCACACCAGCACCAGCAGCCAGCCCTCCTCCCTCAACCACATCCATACACCCGACTGTGATTTCTGGAAGGTGCCTCGGCTTTTTATGCCCTCCGAGACATCCAGAAGTGTCAGTCAAAAACCTGGTGATGCCATTGGTGGAATGGTTCAAAAAATTGCATGGTCCCATCCCATGCCCAGCCCAAATGGGCAGGTCTAAAAAAATAAAAATAAAATAAAATAAAATAAAATCAATATGACGTTTTATTGCTATAAAAAAACCCACTGCTGCTACTATTAAAATTCAGGCATTTAAAATAAATAAATTTCACATATTTCTGTGGTGATTTGGTGTGTTTTTTTACCACAATTTCAAAAGAAAAATTGTGGTCGCCATTTTGGATCCCCCCCCCACTGCATGGCATGCAGCGAGACAGATGACTAGGATACCCCCTCCCAGCCTGGTGCAAGCATCCCAGGACAGGAGAGGGGGGGAAGGCCAGGGACCCACCCCCAGAAACCACCCCTCTGGTAGGTGTCCTCAGGCAGGCATGTTTTCGCCTGCTTTTTTGGCCGGGAGTCAGGGTTGGTTTTTTTTTTTTTTTTTTTGCAATTGCCGCGATGCCATTAACGACAACGAAAAACCCGACCCAATTTTTCTTTTTTCGGGTTGGGTTCGAGCTGGAGTGGCGTAATTATTGTTACCGTTGCCATTACGTAATGGAAATGATAACCGAAAATGGAAACAACAATTTTGCTGCTCCATGCCCATGTCTAATAATAATAATTTATTGTCATTGTGTGTATATACACAGTATACACATACAATGACACCCAGAGACCAGATTCAACACACACACACACACACACACACACACACACACACACACACACACACACACACACACACACACACACACAAATCCCCAAACACTCTCACACACATTGAAAAAACCCTTCAACACACACACATAAAAAAACCCTGAACACTCCCCCTACCCACCCACCCCCTACATCTGTAGCAGGAGCAAGTATTCACACTATGGCACACAAATATCCATGGGCAGTTTACCACGTTCTAGGAAGGCTGAGGAGTTTGGGGAAAGAAAGATATTGTGTATCCCAGAGAACAGGATAAACAAGGTATCCCCTCCCCTGCCTAACACAGTGATTTCATCTACCTTTCCAGATACCAAGGCAGAATCACTAAGGAAGCAGAAGTAATATGGAACTGCCTCCATGCTTGGTTTGTTTTGCACCAATACAGTGCTTTCTTTGGAATAAATATAATGTAAACTCAGTTATAAACTGTTATTATATATCCTCACCTGTGCTCATACAAGACACACTCTTCTAACGGGGCAGCCACACAATAAAACAGACCTACCAGCGGAATGTTTTCCTCAGGTGGTCAATAGAGCCCAGGAGTTACATGGGAAAGTATCAGCCACATGCACAATGACTGTCCTGCCTTACACAAGAGTCTTCTGATTCCTTTTAAGGTGTTCTGTGTCAGCTGAAGAGCCCCTTTGGGACAACAGACAAATCCCAGGTTCAGAAGCAATCATCTCTTTGGTCTTCATTGAACCTGGCTGGCATTGAACCATGCTGAAAGCATGGAATCACTGCTGCCATGATGTCACTTGGCCAGCTCTTCCCGTTTTCCTGAGCCTGTAGGTAAAGCAGAAATATGCCAACAGTAAACAGCATTTGTAGCTGATGAGACAGGGCCTGCTTTGTATAAAACACCTTATTCAGGATGTGCCAATCTGCCTTGCCTTTTAGTACACACCGATATTACCTGCTTTGTAACAGAAGAAACACACAGCATAGCAAATGCACTAACAGCTGCCAAAACCCTGAATTCTTACTTTACCGCCCCCACCTACCCAGGCCAATGTTAATCTCTTCCAAAAGAAGAAGAGGCTGATACCATTATAGCAACTAGTTCCTGGCATAATGCTTCAGTCCCCACCTCCCCATACAAATACCCTTGCTAACTAGTTTGTATGTGGTCTCTTTGTTTTTAACTTGAACAAGGTGTTCATATGGTTAAAAAAAACTCAAGTGAAGATGAATTAGCATGTTTTGGGAACGTGTAGGTAAACTGTCCTGTTTAGATGCAGAACAAGTGATTCGACACTTTGCCCAGTGTTCTCAAGAGAGTATACCATGAATTAATGTCAGCTGTGAAATATATTTCAAACCCTTTGCCCCAAGTTCTTTTGTTTCTCTGTAATACTTTGCAAAATATGAAACTATCCTGTTTCCCCCAAAAAAAGACATCCCCCAAAATAAGACCTACTTACAGTTTTGCCTCTCGCTGAAAAATAAGGCATCCCCTGAAAATAAGGCCTCTCTGATAATAACAATAAATGTGTACTGTATTCTTCTTCATGGAAAAATAAGACATCCCCTGAAAATAAGACCTAGCACATATTTGGGAGCAATAATTAATATAAGACACTGTCTTATTTTCGGGGAAACACGGTATAGAGGGCCAACATTTTATAGCAGCAGGGTCAGGCCAATACATTTTACTGCCTGAGTTGGAATACCATCATTCACCTCAATGAAGGAGGACAGGACCCCAAATTGACCAAGCTATTTTAACACAACACACAGACACACACACACACACACACACACACACACACACACACAAATCCACTCTTTCCATCTGTGAATGAGAAACAGAGCAATAGCAAACTATGTACTTAATAATTTGTCGCCCTTTCCTCACACCTAGATCCTACGACCTGAGGCAGCTGCCTAATGATATGGTCAGCTCTGCTGTCTTCATTAGCCAGGGCTAGGGAAGGACACATTTTCTGATATACGAGTGATTTTGGTTTTTAACACATAATTTTCCATATCCATTTCTAAACATTTACTATAGCCAGAGCATAGAGTAAACTAGTTTTCTTGCTTTAAAATTAAGATTAGGACTAATTGTTTAAACTTTTATTCACAACTTTAATAACTCTAACAGCTGGTTGGTTTTACCTGGGCTGTTAAGGCTGTAAACAGGTACTGCCCCAATTAAATTCCATTTGATCATTCCTCCATCTGCTCTCCAACCTTCCCCTTTCTTGCTTCATCGCCCAAACTCCGCATACTATTCAAATTAAAGGCAATAACTGCTACATTGCTTTTTCATTCATATGTTTCAGATTTGCCATCCTTTGCATAGTAGCTAGCCATTGATGTGGGAGATCCAATATAATATGGCTTTGGAATGGGGAGCTATGCAGTGTGGTTTTAGAACAGGGACACTAAGGGCCTTTTCACACGACCCCTAAGATCCACTGGTCCCTTAAATTCGGACCAGAGATCTTGGGGGTTCGTTTCTGTTCCTGCGTCCCCACCCCTCAGCACTTCCTGCTCCTGTCGGCGTGAGGGGAGGAAGGGAAAAAAAGGACAAAAGAAGCCTTTACTAACCTGCCGGTGCTGGTCGAAGTTGCCACGAGCCCCATTACTTCCTGGTTCCTTCTTAAGGGGCGGGAGGCAAAAAACAACAACAGACAAGTGAGGAGAGCCCGGCACTCTTATCCGCATCAAATATTTTTCACCTCCAGAGAGAAGGTACAAGAAAAGTGCACTGGGTTGCGCTAAAGTGGGTGGGGTCGCACTTAATTGTCTGCAAACTCCGGAGCTGGTGGGGAAACATTTCTAAGCTCCGGAGCTGGGAGCCATTTGCAGTGCAGCTTAGGGGTCGTGTATAAACACCCTAAGTTCAAACTCCTGCTTAGCCAATCAGTAACAACCTAGCCAACCCAAACTTACTGGGGGGATGGGGTCTGATGGGAAGGTTCAAGCCATGCAGAGCCACCATGTACATTGCTAGTGCCTGTAAAGCAGTGTGTCTGTGATTATTTGCCACACACACAGGGGGTGTTTGGGAATGTTTTCATGAGATGGCCAGAACCATAAGAATGCCACAAGGATTTCCACAGCGCCTGCCAGCAAATGTGTAGATTGCATAATTAAATTGTAAACCACCCAGAGAGTGCTCAAAGCGCTATGGGGCTGTATATAAGCAGCACACTTTGCTTTGTTTTGCTTCCTGTGCATGGTACATTATTGAGGGCTTCTGGAGCGGGAGATGTGTGCAGGAGAAATCAGTGGAAAAAATGGAAGTATGTAATCCTTCAGAACATGTACTGAATATTGTATTGTAACTAGAAAAGTATCTGGCTTAACTTTCTTGGCCAGGGTTGACTTTCTGTCACTGCTCCCTCTCCAAAGTAATTGTACACCTTCTGTGCTTCTCCTCAGTACAAATTGTTCCTAAAACCTTTCTCCCCTAGCAGAGGTAATTCTTTTACTCCTATGACCTAGATTTAAGTAGGGAATGTGATTCACAGTGGAGTGAGGACAATTTGCTTTTTATACCACACAGTCTATTAATTCCTCAACTGGAATAGCCATTGGCCATGTTAATCTGGTGGATTCCAGAATAAATTTGCCCTTAGCAGCTTCCACATATGAAAGGATATATCCTCCTATATGTATTTACTGAGGTGGAATACCTGTTTAACATTGTGGAACAAATATCTAATTAAGCACTTGGAATAGCTATGATAATTTCCTTATTGTTGTCTAGAGTATCCCAACCAAATCCAAGATTCATAGCAAATATAGCAAGAATAGAAATAATAACAAAAAGCGCATTTTCCTCTTCCTTTTCCTTGTTCTTCCCTTTCATCCCCACTTGCCCTAATTTTCTTTTCCTCCAGAGAAACAGGCATCTAAACACCTAGGAAAAATCCCAGAAAATTACATGGAGCTTGATGTTTCTGGAAATAAAATAATATGATTATGTTATAGCATCACAAATCACAGAGCTGGCAGGGATCTTGGCGTTATCAAATTCAGGACCAATCCACTGCCAAAATAGGAAACATGCATATTAGAGATGGGCATGAAACAATTTTTTGTTCTGTTATTCGTTATTCATTTTGTTATGTAATGAAACGAATAACGAACCTGGCGATGAAATTGGAACATTAGGTTTGTTATGTTTCGTTTTCGTTAATGGCGATGCGTGATAAAATGAGCTGTTTTAAATGTTAAAAAACATCCTGAATATCTGTAAAAACCCAGCAATAATTATTTATTCTGCCTGATAATACCTACCGGGGGGTTGGGGTCCTTAAAAAGTGCATTTATGTCTTTTCTCAGATCGCTGTATTTTTTTCCTTTAAGGGGAGTTGGGGACATTGACCCAAAATGGCTGCCAGATGCCTAATATTGATTTCTTGTGTATTAAAATGCTCTGGACATCTGTAAAAATGCTGCAATAATTATTTATTCTGCCTGATAATACCTACCGGGGGGGGGTCCTTAAAATGTTTCTTTTTGTCTTTCTTCCATTGCAATGCATTTTTATTTTCCCTTTAAGGATGACACAAAATGGATGCCAGCCACAAAATGGATGCAAGCTATGTGATGGAAATCATGTAAATCTTGGACAACTTCAACCAATAGCATGCCCAGGTTGCAGACTGGGCAGTTCTGGCAGCCACAGAGGGCATAAAAAGCTCTGGCAGCCCCCGTCTTCCTTGCAGTCTCCGGTGGGAGTTAGGGTGGGATTGCTGTCTCTGTGACTCGTTATTTTCACTTTAGACCAGCCAGGCAGGTGTGTGTCTCTGTGTTCCTGCTGGCTGCGGCCTGGCTCTTAGGGGAGAGAAAGAAGAGATTTCTCTCCAACTTCAGTCCTGCAGCCTCCCTGTGTGCATGCATGTGTACCTCTCAGTGAGTACCCTACCCTGCCCCGCAGTGCAGTCACTCTGTGGCTGCCTTGCACCTGGGGAACGCCCGCAGCTGCCTTTGCAGCCTCCCTGCGTACCTAGTCTATACTGTGTCTCTGCCAGCATCATTTTTTTGGGGTGTGTTTTCCGTCTGCTCTGGGGCGTTGGTGGATGCCCATGCGCGGAGGGAATTTAAGTCCTGCAAAAGCGGGGTTAAAACGAAAGATGAATGAACCAACGACGAAATGAATTTTTTCAAAAAAATTCATGAAAAACAAAAATGAACCAAAACAGGACCCGCAACAAAAAATGAAAAACCAAAATGTCATTTTTCCCCGATCCGTGCCCATCTTTAATGCATATTATCACAGCTTGGACACTGTCTTCCTTCCTTCCTTCCTTTCCTGACTACAGCTTCCATAATTCCTTAGCTACCATTTATCCATACAGTTTTAGATACTAGTAAACTGTCTAGTTAGGTGCATGCCCACAACAGCAACATTGTCTAGTTAAAGGGGGAAGATTTTTATTTGTACAGCTTTAGGAAATCCTACCAAACTGGATAGTTTCAAACACTGGCTAATTGCACATAATGGGTTGTTCCTCCCAACAAGCAGTTAGCCCCCTTAAAACTTGCATACAGTGGAACCTTGTATAAAGGAATTAATTCGTTCCAAATGAAATGATGTTAAGCAAATTTTCCTTTATACAAATTCCCATAGGAATAATTCAAAATGGAGTTATCCCATTTTATGTTGTACAGATTTTCCCCATAGGCGATTATGTTAAGCAAATTTCCCCTATCTCCGGAATTTTTTATGTTGTACAGATTTTATGTTATACAAACTGTTTGTTATACAAGGGTCCACTGTATTTGTCTTATTTTTCTGATTCTGCACAGGCTATAGTTGCCTATTTAAAAAATAAAAGAAAGGAAAATGGTGAATTCTCTGACATATGGTGTAGGGCTTTTCCATTCTCCCATCTCATCCAATTGTGCATTGGCTGCTGTAGTTACAATAGCAAGAGGAGTCTCTCTTGATCTTTCCTCCATTTTCCCCTTTCCCACCCTTCTAGGGAATTTTTGAAACCAATTTCAAAACTGAATGATAATGTTTAATAAGGAGGAAGACATTTGCTTACACAACCCAGTGGTTAAATGCCTGTACTGCAGCTAAAACTGTGCTCACAACCTGGGGTTCAATCCCAGGTACCTGGTTCATGGTTGACTCAGCCTTCCATCCTTCTGAGGTCAGTAAAATCAGACATGTATGGGGGGGGGGCTCCTCCTCCCTGGCACAGAGATCTAAGGGTGCCATAAAACACCCTCCCCACATGAGTCTGGAGGAGCTGGCAGGGTTGAGAGCACCCTGAGCTCCACACACACCCCTCCCTTGCCAAACACCATCAGGATCTGGGAATGGCTGGCAAGGACTCACTTTTTCCTCCTGTGCGCTCCATCTCTCTCTCTCTCTCTTTTCTCTCTTGGGCTGCTTGGGTCCACCAGGCATCCCGGCACCAATTTTCCCAATCCAGGTGCCGCCCACGTGCCTCACGCTTCTTTCACCACTCCCTCTCCTGCACCCGTGTAGCTCCCTTGGTCCTGGCTTCAGCAGCCACCCTTTCCCAGACGGCTCCACATGCCAAACTTAACAATCAGGGTGCCCTCCAAGTTTCCTGCAGCCAAGGTCATGGAGGGGGCCCCTGGGGCAGGGGAGAGAGGGAGGAGGAGGGTTCTTTTCTGGGTGTCCTTGAAACACCCAACCCCTCCCCTTTCTACAGTGGGTGTGGGGGAGAACATGCAAGAGGGAAGGAGGGATCCCTTCTTCTTATGCTTCTCCCCCATTCTGGCGAAGCGGCACCAGGCAGAGTCCCGAGGGATCGTGGAATTAAGCTAGGAACTCCATGCATTGCAATCCTTAGGACTGGCTCAGATTGACTTGGTGAGGCTTCTTCCCCTCCCCCACCATCCCCCCAGGATCTGTCCCCCCTTGCTGGGTGGGTGAGACATGGTTGGGGGAGAAGAGGGTGCCAAAACTGACTTTGTCCCTGGGTGCTCCAAACTCTAGCTACGCCACTGGGTGAAATGAGTGCCCAGCTTGCTGGGGGAGGGACAATGTGTAGCCTGCATAATTAAATTGTAATCTGCCCAGAGCATGCTTGAAGTACTATGGGGTGGTATATAAGCAGAACACTTTGCTTCACATTGAAATACGGTGTGACAAAGTTGTTAGCATGTTGCACTAGAGATATCTGATTCCTACCCAACCATGAAACTGGGTGACCCTGGGCCAGCTATCCTTTCCATCCTGGCCTGCATCACAGGTTGTTTACCAAGGGAGTAAGAGAACTATGAATGTGACCTTGGAGAAAAGGCAAGATACAAATGTCACTAACTAACTAATATACACCTCTACCCCATACCATCTAGCTTATGACCGGGATGTATAAATAAGCAGCAATTTTTCTACAAGCAACCCTATATGCAGTCTTGTGCAGAAGGAAGATGAAACAGGACTTGGTTGTATTTAAACATTAGAAGGGCAACATTCTTGAGATCTAGCCATTTCTTCAGCTGTGACTAAAATAAGAAGGCGCACCACACCTGACTTACAAGCTCCAGAGACTTGAACACAATATATATTGCAATCTTAACTTTTTGTTGTTGTTGCAATGATATTTCTTTCTTTCTTATGGCACTCAGAGAGGTAGTGGCACAGGAAAATAAATGTAGAGCCTCATTTTGACAGACGGAAGAGTCATCATTATTTCTCGATTTTGTTCACTTCACCACCAAATATTCTTGCCTCTGGCAAGTGTGGATGGTGAATGCAGAGGCCATCAAATTAAAGTCTAAACTTTCTCCTGCAACACATAGAGGCCATGTTTGACTTTGTAACTAAGAAAGGGGAGACCCATGAGAGGGGTATCGCTTGGAGGAATGGAAACATTTGCCTACCTGTTCTTCTCTGCTTCCTAAAATAATTTAAACCAATGCTGCACACATTGGCACCTTGTCTGTATTAAGTTACATTTAGATAGTGTCACTGGGAGGCATTGGCTATGTCAGGGATTATATTATTTGTACAAGCTGTGTAATGCCCAGAAGCTATAAGCATGGGTGATGAAGCCTCTGTAGTGTTGTGCTATGAAACTAGTGGGATAGATCAGTGGTTTAGGTATTTGGCTGTAAAACAAGAGGCTGGTAGCTCAGTTCCCTACTGTGCCTTCTGGGAGAAGAGCTAACCAGTGTAACCGTGAGTGAACAGCATAGGAGAAGGGAATGGTAAACCACTTCTGACTATTCTGTCTAAAAAACCCTGAGAAGGGTTGTCATTGGTCGGCAACACAACATTATGGCACACAATTGTTGTTTATATTATGTTATGTAACCCTAAAATCAACCATTTTTAGAATGCTTAATATGGGAAAAAAATTATGGGCCATATAGCTGGCAGCCATGGCCAGGGTGGCCCATGCCTTTGTGGAATCCTATTTGTATTATTGCAACATGAGTTAATTGTGGCAGCCTTTGAAGGGCATTCAGAAACTTCTGCTGGCCCAATATGCTGCAGCCAGACTGCTGACTGGCACTGGTTATAGGGAGCATGTACCTCCCTTATTACAACAACTCCGCTGGCTACCAGTCCATTTTTCTGACCAAATTAAAGGTGTTGATTATTACCTAAACAAAAGGGTTGGTTATTATGCCACTAACTTTCCTCAGACTGACAAAGCTGCTTGGATGAGTAGCAAAATGTTTCAATCTCTCAAGAAAAGAAGTCCAGTTGCCATCACTCAGCCTCCAGATAAACTCACCTGGATGGCTGAGAATCTTCACAGACATGTTATTACCTACATGGCTTAGGTCCAAGGCTATTAGAAGGCTCACCCAATTTATATGGCCCTTCTTGGCTTTGAAGATGCAGAGGCTCTTAGCTCAGTTCCATCACCTTTCCAAGTTCCTTTGGCAAGGACACAAGAGGCAGGGCCTTCTCAGTGATTGCTCCCAGGCTTTGGAGTGTGCTGCCCTGAGAAATCAGGTTGGGCTCCTCCCTCTTGGTCTTTTGTTCTCAGATAAGAACCTTCCTCTCCAGGAAAGATTTTAAGCTGTATGCTAGCTCAGGAATGCTGGTCTTTAATTTAAACACTTCTATATGTTTCAGAAATGTTTTAATCTTAATACATGTTGAATTGTTTTAATACGATATTTATATAGTTTGTTTAACACTTGTTTTTGTTTTATAATATTAGTTGCTTTGAGTCACCTTTTTATTTATTTTATTTATTTATTTTTACATATAGTTTGAATTTAAACAGTTAAAACATCAAATTTTAAATAATTTTAAAAACCTAAAAATATTACACTTTGCTTTCAGAGGACCCACCTTATTATTTATTTAAAAATTTCTTTTTTACCTGGCACCGAAATGTCATCAATGTTAGCGCCAGGCGGATCTCACTTGGGAGGGAATTCCAAGCTTGGTCTCTGAGAAGGCCCTGTGTCTGCAAGCCATCCCTCTTAGCTCCTTGAGGGATGGCTTAAAACTGGGTAGGTTAAAAGGATCAAAGGTATTAATAAATAATTTAAAAACAAGGACATTGAATTGGGCTTACAACTGGTAAAATATTATACAGAATCGGCGTGATGTGATTGCCATCAGAACACCCAGCTGCGCCGCAGTCTGAACCAGTTGCATCAGCCCCATTAAAAAGTAATTGTTACTGGAACAGGAAGGTCATCCAGGTATGTTTTCCGCGCTGGAGAAAGGCACCCTGGCCACCGGACCTCTCAGAGTTTGGGAGGAGCACCCCCAAGCCATGGACCCTGTCTCTTAGGGGGAGCAGCTGCTGAACAGGGAAGTGGCCTGTGTCCAGCGCACCCACTAACAGCACTTCCGTCTTGTCTGGATTGAATTTCAATTTATTAACCTTCATCCAGTCCATTATCTGGTCCAGGCACGAGTTCAGAACAGAAACCACCTCACCTGGATTGGTGGAGAATGAGAGGTAGAGCTGAGTATCGTCAGCATATTGCTGACTCCTCAGCCCAAACATCTTGATGACCTCTCCCAGCGGTTCCATGTAGATGTTAAACAGCATGGGAGATAGTATTGAGCCCTGTGGAACCCCATGACGTAAACACCATGGGGCAGAGCAACTGTCCCCCAGCACCACCTTCTGGACACGGTCAGCCAGGAAGGAGCAGAACCACAGCAAAGCAGTGCCTCCAACCCCCAACCTGGCCAGTCTATCCAGAAGGGCACCATTGTCAATGGTGTTGAAAGCTGCTGAGAGGTCCAGGGGAATTAACAGGGTCGCACTCCCCTGACTCTCTCCCGGCAAAGGTCATCATACAGGGTGACCAAGGCAGTCTCTGTGCCAAAACCTGGCCTGATCCCAGATTGAAATGGATCCAGAAAATCCGTTTCATCCAGCAGCGCCTGGAGTTGCCTGGCCACCACCCACTCCAACACCTTGCCCAAATAAGGGAGGTTCACTACTGGCTGGTAGTTCACCTGCAGCCCTGGGTCCAGGTTAGATTTTTTTAAGGAGTGGTCTGATTACTGCCTCTTTTAAGGCAGCAGGGACCACTCCCTTTCTTAATGAGCTGTTTACAGCTTCCTGGACCCAGGTGTGAACCCCCCTGGCAGATCTTTCAATTAGCCAAGAAGAGCAAGGGTTGAGCAATGTGGTGGTAGAACGGAAAGATCCAAGCACCCTGTCCACATCCTTGGGTCTCAATAATTGAAACTCATCCAATAATGCTGGACCTAAGCACGGAACACTGGACACATCCCTTGGTTCTGCACCAATAGTGGAGTTCAATTCCCTGCAAATCTGAGCAATTTCCCCCTCAAAGTGAACGGCAAACTCGTCACAATGGGCTGCTGAGTGGTCCAGAACCTCCACCATATTTCTCAGATGAAGAAGGTCCTGGACCACCTGAAACAGCTCTGCTGGACGGCACTCTGAGGAAGCAATACGGTTTGTGAAATATTGCCTTTTCGCCAACCGTATCACCACAGAATAGGCCTGATAATGGGCTCTAAGCTGTGTTTGATCGGACTCACAGCAATATTTTCTCCACTTGCGCTCTAGCCATCTCCCCTCCTGCTTCATTGTCCGCAGCTCAGATGTATACCAAGGAGCCATCTGGGCTCTGCCTAAGGGGAGAAGGTGCTTATGTGCGATCGTGTCAACTGCCCAGTGCCAGGACCCTGCCTGTCACAGAACCTGATTTTGAGGGGTTAAATGGTGAAGAGCTGCTGGAGGAGCCTTGCAGCTCAAGTCAACAGGCAGCTGGGTCTGATGACTCAGCTGAAAACATATCTTCTCCCCCTAGAAGTGCTATGAGCAGGATTCTGCAAAGACGTGCTACCAGGAGAGCTAGGGAAAGGGTCTTTGATGCTAGACGGGGAATCAGGTCGGGAAGTCTTGAGTACTAGCAGGAGCCTTTCCAGAAGTAAGGGTGTGTTCCCTGTTTTGGGATAAAGCTGGTAATCTCACCTTGAGCTCTCTGTGGGAGCAACACGTCATTTGAACTTGCAACCACATTCCTGTCTGTGACCTTGGCTCTGTTTCCTGATTTTGGACTGGCTTCCTGGACCACAGCTTAATCTGTTCCCTTGGGTTTGGCATCTGGTTTCCGTGAGATATTCTGGTTTTGACTTGGACTCTTAATTTCTGGGAGTTGGATTCTGTTATTTATCTGGCACCTGATTGTTAGCAACGGACTTGAACTTGCCTGGCTTTCCACTAAAGATCTTGGCAAAGAACTGAACCCTGTTTGTGTGTGTGCTCTGTGTGCGGGGCTTGACACCCGGGACATTTCCCTATTCCATAGGGTGACCTGAGCTTCGACAGGAGCGCCGACCATATCAGATGGATAATCCCCCAGAGCTTTCCCGAAACTATCTGGATCCATTAGTCTCTGAGGGCAGATCATCTTAATAGATTCCCCACCCTTGCAGAGGGTAGGAGAAGCTAATAGCCTAAACTTGACCAGAAAGTGGTCTGACGAAGACAGTGGAGTCAGGACCAACCCCTCCACATCCAAACCACCATTCTCCAATCCCTTTGAGAAGACCAGGTCTAGAGTATGGCCTTTCTCATGCGTTGGGCTGATGACATGTTGAGACAGCCCCATGGTTGTCATGGTGGCCATGAAGTCCTGAGCCACCCTGGCCAAGGCAGCCTTCAGCATGGATTTTGAGGTCCCCCAGCACCAACAGTCTGGGGGTCCTCAACACCAGGTCCAAGACCACCTCCACCAGCTCAGGTAGGGAGACTGTTAGAATGCAGCAGGGTGGGCGGTACCCCAATAGAATCCCCAATCTGTCTCTTGAGCCCAACACAAAATACAAGCCCTCCAGACTTCCTCCCAAAGAGACAGGAAGCCTGGTCAAGGAGATAGAACTCCTATAGACTATAGCAACTCCCCCTCCCCGACCTCCCAGGCGACACTGGTGCTGGACTGAGTACCCAGGTGGGCATAGTTGGGAGAGGGGAACTCCATCTTCCTCTCCCACCCAGGTCTCAGTAATGCATGCCAGGCCGGCACCCTCATCCAGGATAACATCATGAATGAGGGTGGTCTTATGTTTTACTGAACTGGCATTCAACAACAGCACTGTGTGGCTCGTAGGTTTGCTGATATGGTCACCTGATACCTTTGGTTGGGGTGGAACCAGAAGAGGGAATAGATGTAAGATATCTAACCTCTCTTCTCCTACTTGGGCACATTCCACCCCCACCCCCATACCTTCCTCTACCCAGCACAGGCTCAATGGCTGCACCCTCCATTGCCCTCCCTCCTTCCTGTTCCATCAGTTCCATTGTGGATCCTTATCTCTATCTCAGATGGCAAGAAAAGGACAAAAAACAAAACAAAACAAAACAAAACAAAACAAAACAAAGTAGATGAAAACAAACCACCCACCCATTCAGCTTCATGATCCCTCCACCCCCTCCCCTTCACAGACACGCTATGTCTTAGCATCAACTGGATATCAGTTGGGTGCCAAGGGGGTGCCACAATAGCAAAGGTTGGTATCAGCCTGATTCCCCTCCCCCAGCCACACCCCTCTGGTGGCAAACCAACTAGATTGCCTCTCGTGCCTCTCACTCACAAGGAGACCTAGCAGCAAGCAGGTGGAGATGAAGGGGTAGTGGTTGAAGCAGGGTCCATCGGAGCAGCACTTGCAGGATGGTGGAACTGCAGCACAGGCTTGCAGACAGCTAAAAAAGCTGTAGGGCGGAGTCCCTCCTCTCCAGTCACACCCCTCAATTGGCAAGCTGGCTAGGTTACCTCTCGTGCCTCTCACTCATGAGGAGACCTAGCAGCAAGCAGATGGAAACAAAGGGGTGGTGGTTGAAGCAGAAGAACCTTGGGATCTCTTTGGAGAGAGAAGTGGAATATAAATCATATATTATAAATATATTTCTTCATTATAAATTTAAACTTTTTTACTTCAGTTTAGTTCTTTTCACCCCATTATGGGGATATAAATATGGTTCATTATGACTGCAACTTGTCTAGAGATAACTGTATTATGTTTCCTGTGTAAATCATATTTTAATGCAACATTCCTAATTATGGGGTGCTGACTTACTAAATGATAGAAGAGAAATATTCCATGATTTGTGCTGGTACCTCATGACTTTGGGGAGTGTTGAGGTAATTATGATGTGAATTTTGCAAAAGTAGAGAATTTCTATACCTAAGAAAATAGATGCAGATTCATCTATTTCTCTTTCTTTTTTTAAAATAAAATAAAAATTAGTCTGCATTTTCCAACAAATCTCATTTCTATGCCACAGCAATACAACTCCTGTCAAGTCAGAACTTACAGTGACTAATAGGGCTTTCAAGATATGAGATATATATCCACTTCCATGCTCTCAATGAGTTTCATAATTGAGGAGGGATTAGAACCTAGGCCTAAATTCTAGTCTATCACTCTATCCATTATATCACACTGGATATACTTGGTGAAACACAGCTTTTTGCTTTATTTTTTATTTTGGGGACTTCCATAGATTTTGTCTGTGTTTTCTTCATTTTGCTCAGCCAGTGGAGCATATATTTGTATCTTGATGTCTGTGGGATTTCCTTTTAAATGAGCATTTCAATGTCCCAACCTGGCTGTGAGACCATAGAAGCTTAATATCTTCTGTCCATCTAAAGCCTGCTGGGGACTGAGGATGTTTTTCATTTCAGTCTAGTAATGACAGTCCTTCTCAAGAAATATACAGTAGTTTGGTGGTTTCACTAAGATATAAATACACGTACTTGCTTTAAAACAAGAGAGGTCTTAGTGGTGATGATTAACAATAGCATGGTAGAAGCATAAATGAAGAAAGAAGAAAGAAGAAAACTCCTAGAGCAAATGACAAGGAGATTGAACTAGAAATACAGAAATCTGAAATGAAATACAAATAAATAAACATACAATAAACATAAAAATTCAAAGATACTGAACACAATGACTTGAGAAAGGAGGAAATCAAAACCCATATAGTGGACCATGTTAGGCAGAAGAGAGTGATAGTTGAATTTTGCAAGATTTCCTTGGGGAACTTCAATCACTGAAGCACTATATAGGGCTCAGACTGCCATCATCATATGCTCTAAAACCAATTTCACAGACCTATAGAAACAATTTCTGTTGAGATAGAGTCTTTTTGTCTATTGGAATGTTCTTCTCTTCCTCTATTTTCTCACTCACAATAGTTTACTGAACGTCATCAAAATATTATTGGCAATGAATGTGTGCATGGGATTCTGTGATTGTTGTAAACTCTCCACATGGATAGGCCACAGATTTAAGCTCTGTGTAGCCCCCACTCCACTCTCAAGGGTTCTAGCCATTTCTGTTTACCATATGCTTTCAGGCACATTTCTTTTTAATGGAAATCCAGATAACATCACAGATGTGTGGACAGAATGGGTTAGAATGCCCCCTAATGAGAACAGATGGTACCCAATATGCATGCCTATTTTTCAGATGCAAATAATGTCTGGGGACCTCTGCACATTGGAAAATACAACTGAATGAGTAGGTTCCTAGCCACACAACAGACTTCAGAACAGACAGCATAAAGCAGCTTCTTTAAGATGAAAAATGTAATAGCCAACACAAAATGTACAACTGGCTTTGGAAATGTTGTGTGCATTTGATGTTACTGGATTGCATGGAACCATGGGTTTTAATTCAGGCAAGTATTTATAAAAGCAGAACAATTGAAATGTTGATTCACCACAGGATGCTAAGAATTGACTGGATAAAGGTTACCAACAATAAGTCCTAAAACAAATGATGAAGGCACCATAAAACACAAATGCAAAATGCTAGAATAGGCCACATAGTCAGATCATACAGCCAAAGAGAGTTGGTTGGCAGTTCAATTCCCCACTATGTGTTCTTGGAGAAGAGATAGACTTTTTGGCCTTGGGCAAACTACACAGCAATCTATATGGCCTCAGAGCATCCCAGGAAGAAAGGAATGGCAAATATCTATGAGATAGATCCCATTTTTCAGTATTTTTAAAGCCAATGTATAGATATTGTCCCCACCTTCAAACCACCAATGACCTTAAAGACCAGAATGATGGCAGACTTTCAGAGTAAGTTAGCAAAATTACAAACAAGCCTACCAGGATGTCCCACTGCCACATTCTTCTTCTTTGTAGGGTCAGGAAAAAAGCCACATGCTTGGCCATACATTGGATCATGAAGTTGATGCAAGCCAAGAGGGAAGCAAACTTGTGGGATCATCCTTAGGTGTGTGGTTTTTCCCAGTAAGATTTTGGTCCAAACCTTGAGATGGCTTCCCTAACTGACAAACTCCTGCCACGCTGTTATGACTAATAGATACCAGTCAGAGCGTTGACAGTATAACATTTCCTATGTTACAACTCATTGCCAAATGCACTTGGAACACAGTGAACTTTCAGAATGTTGTAAGCAACCTGATAAGAGGAAAAGTCATGCACTAATGCTCAACATCATATTGCTACACAACAGAATTTGAACAAGGATTACAGCTGCAGTCTGTGTTGATGATCACAAGGGTTTAAATGTGGAAAAAAGTTCTGAATTGAACAATAATGTGTCTCAAAAAAGGTAGGCATGGGAAGAGTTCTGGAGATCTGGAGATTCCTCAGACGTCCCTGTTCAACATTACATCTGGATTTCATAGGGAAACACTGGTCTTTGGGGCTGGTAAAAAATACTGGTTTTGTAAGAGTTTAACCTGTATCTTTTATCTTCCATAATGAGACACAGCAGTCTGGTTCATGAATTTCACAGCCCACAAGCAACCACCTGCAGGAATGTTCTTGGGAGTATGTGCAGAGGCTTATAAACTACTATAGATTATAGGGAAGGTCTGAATTCATGAACCAATGCTTCTAAATAAGAATGTTGTGGTTAGAGATGAGCATGACATGGAAAAACAGTGTTTTGTTTCATTCTGCTTTGTCGCTGCCTGTGTTTCATTTTGTTCCATTTCATACAAATTTGGGAGGGGGAATTGTCTGTGTTTGAAATTTAAATAAATATGCATTTGTGTCAAATGCATATTGACATGCTCCCCCCTCCCATGTGGCCAGTTTGACTAGTGGTAGTGATGGTGGTGGCCTAACAAGATTAGCTCCTTCCATTTCTTTACTTTTTTGCCATTTAGGTAGATGTTTTAAACTTGACACATAGCTTAGGTGCAATCCATCATATGAATTAAAGCATATTTAAACAATGTTTTGCACAAACTTGAAATGTACATGTTTCAGGGGAAGGGTGTGCCCAGAGAGTCTGGACATGTACATTGAGTCTACATATTGGACCTTGCAATGAGCCCATGAAACCTCAAATACCTCCCATTCCCTAAATTCAATCCTGGACACTAAAACATAAGTTGCTTGTTTTGTCACCTGTTCAATCAGATTTAGAACTCATCTTAGTGCCAGCATATATTTGCATCAGTTACTGCTCAGCATTTTAAGCTGTTCCTTGTTCCACATATGTTAATGAGACTGCTCCGTGTTTCCGTCTACATGAGAAAGAGGGACAGAGGCAAGCTCTTAGTTTGGTCTTTTCCTTCATTCGATAAATGGAAGTTTTTAAAATATTAATACTTAAAAGAGGGAGGCAAGTCTTTGAAGGGAAGACTTGAGAAATGCTTCCACCAAAACAAAACAAGAGGGGAAACATGCAGGAATGGAAAAAAGAAACATAAAACAGAACCCTTAATTGAATTCTTATCCGAGGATCCACTCAGCCATTTTCAGCAATATGCATCTCCATTTAGATACACCATTTTAAATCTTTTGGATGTTCTTATTGCATCACACCTGCAGAATGTGTCAAAAGATGTGTCCTTGTTTTTCCATTAATTCTTAAAGCTGGAAAATAGGTAGCTGTGTCCTTTCTTTCAAACCTTTGAAAATATGTCTTTTGGTTTAACACTCCATTTACTTCTGAGGAGTGGGAGGAAAGTTTGGTGTGAAGTAAAATTTCCACCTTTCACTTAAGTCAGGGCTCATTTTTGTGTGAAATACAAACCAATGCTGTTTTATTTATCTGGCTGGAATCCCCCCCTTTCCAAATTTCAAGTTACTACACTACTGTGAGGCAACTATTAGAAATGTTTCATTTCTGCTTGCTTCCTGTGGTGCGTCAGAGTCCTAAACAGGCAACAGGCTTGAGAACAGTCTCTGATAAGCCAGAGGTTTGGAGTTACAGTTCTATCAAGATGGGGTGTTTTAATGCTGTGAGCATCAGGTTCTGAGCTGCTTGAGAAGAATGAATAATTGAGTCCTAATCCTTTCACCCTGATGTTGTTCACTGGAGGGGTTATGCGTACCTACCAGACACTGACCGACAAAGAGGAATGCTGTCATTAAAGGTGATGGGGAACTCAGTCTGCTTGTATTAACCAGATGGAAACCCCCAGTGAGGTGGGTGGAAAAGGAGAATTGATGTGGAGCTGGTTTGGAATTTGCTAAGCACCCAGAATTTAAGAAATTTAGGGTAGTACAAACCAGCCTAAGGAGACAAGGGTTCTATTAAAGGAGATCTGGGGATGGAACGTTGAAGCCTAGTCCCTATTTACATCAGTAGTTGCAAGGACTTCATTGACATAGCTGTGGTGCAGTTATTTAACTGAAAAAAAAATAGATGTAGCAAAACTTATAGCAGAGGTTGGGTTCCAGACATCAGCTAATGATAGGGTCATGAGTCCTTAGGAACCAAGCTGATTGATAAAGGACCTTTTAATTGTTACTGGCCATGGACCCCTTTAGAGGAAAACTGAATTTTGCCAACTGATTGGCTAGCATACAGTGGGTAAGAAATTTTATTCAGATTGTGGCTCCCATATCCAAACAAATAAAAAAAAGGAGAGCCAGAACTTTTTGTCCTGTATGTAAAACCTCAAGTAGTCTCAAAGAATCTCAAGTAGTGTATCAAAGAAAGACAGCTGCTTGAGGTCTTAGAGAGCTTCTGCCAGTCAAAAGAGTTTCCACAGGTGCAGAGTTATTAGCCTGTTTGTTTTGAGAAGCTTTAAATATGCTCCCCCCCCCCAATCCACCCTGGGTATTTAGTCAGGCTGACGAATTGCACCCAGTAGCTGCTTGCATAGATAATATTCCACCAAGCAAAACATGCGTATGTAAAGAGCCTATTTATAAATGTACAAGAGCCAATGGCTGGCTTGAGATGTTTATGTATTGTAGTTTAAAAACATCACAGAAAATGGTAGTTCTCACTGATTATTTAATAAGGCTTGTCAATGTGTTTGATGCTCTTTCGATTAAATAAACAAGCTCCTGTGAAGACCTGTTGAAGAAAACAAAATCAATGTCATGAAATATGTATATAACACAGGACTGATGTGTTTCTGCCACTTTCTTCAGTGCTCAGTAAATACGGTATGTAAGGAATGGATTGTTGTTATCCATTTTTCTTCTTTATGTATTTTTTAAAAGGCTCACTGAAGACTGTTAATACTTGTATGATACAAGTGTCTCTTTTTGTGAGTTGTATGGCAATGTCATAGAATCTAATGTATTAACCACCTACAGCTCTTCCTTTTCAGAACTGCATTTTCGGAAGCTATGAAGAGAGATTTCTGAAAAAAGGCATACTGTTCCAAATCTATTAATTTCCCTTCAGCAAAAGCACCTACATCAGGAGTGTCCAAACTTTTGGCAAGGAGGGCCAGATTTGATGAGGTGAAAATGTGTGGGGGCCGACCATTCAGCCGCATTTGGCCCCTGAGCTGGAATTTGGAAAAGCTTCTAGGACATGCAAGGAGGCGGGGAGGACGCTGCAGCAACAGAGCTGGGGTGGGTAGGCTGGGGGGATGGACTGAGGCAGGGAGGGCAGGCAAACTGTAAAATTGCAAGCTGACATCTCCATCCAGTATGGAGAGGGGCCAGCTGGCAGGAATGCATGATAGGCTGAGCCGGCATGGAGAAGAGGCTGCGGGCTGCTCAAAATTGGAAAACGGTCCGCATTTGGCCCTGGGGCCTGACTTTGGACATGCCTGGTCTACATGATCTGAAGGTAAGCAGAAGACTGGATGTCAAAACAGCAACATCTGTTCATTAAGGAGGCATAGGAAAATGGACGTCTTCTCACCTTGTGTTTGCAGTAGCATGCACCCATAGTGCACTACATGGAGTATCCTGCATGGAGGAAGGGCTGACTGCCATTTGCATTTGATACCTCTCCCATTTGCACAATTAGACTACAATTTATTTGTTATCCCCAGCTCGAAAAAGATGTAGTATTTGAGGAGTAAAGGAAATTGCAACACATGTGAGAGAAAGGCAAAGCATATCTGCTTACTCTTAAGTTTGTTGCGTTGTCCATTAATACTCACTGGCCTGGCTATATGATAAGGCTGGCTGGATCGCTCCGTGAACTAGGTACCTGACTGAAGAGCTAGAAATTTGGAGTTTGATTCCCATCTGTGCCTTCATGGAGAACAGCCATTCTGGATAGGCTTGGGCAAGCTGCAAAACCCTAAAATACCCCCATAAGAAAATGTGAAGCCATTTCTGAATATTCAGAAGCTGAGTCATGGCAACTGGGCTTCATTTCTTGTGAGATAAAAATGTTTTGCAGCTTGTCCGAGTAGCTTTGTCAGTCTGAGGAAAGTTGGTGTGAGGCTTCCAGTTTATAGTTCATGTCAAGGAATTGAGTGAATTGTTTGTGTAGTACTTTCCCAAGTTCTCTCCTAAGTTTCCACAGGTGCAGTGTTATCACCTGAGACCAGGGAGAAGCAGCTAAAGGAAGACATAACATTTACATTCCTAAGAGCTTAAACAAAGGACATTCTCCCATGAGAACTCTGGGTGGAGAATGGAGAAAGAAGTTTGATGAATATAGATATTTGCTACATTGTGATAGGTTGTCACCTGAGAGATGGGATGAGGAAGGGGGAAGTTGTTACTAATGAAATACGCTTCTTCGTGTGTTAGAAGTGGGAGTTGCAAGGGTTGCAACATGGCTTCGTTTTAGAGAATGTAGACATTGCAGCATTTCAGCAAAGATGTGTTTTGTAGTTCATAGTAATACAGTAGAGCCTCGTATAACGGAGGGTTTGTACAACGAAAAATTTGTACAATGAAAAAAATCTGCCCCCTCCCCCCCCGTGTCCGGCAGGGGCGGCAAGGCGGGGGCGGCGGCTTCCGGGGCGGCCCCACGAGGCCAGTGATGGTGGCCGCATCCGGCAGGGGCGGCAAGGCGGCTGCGGCGGCTCCCGGGGCGGCCCCGCGAGGCCGGTAGAAAAGGCAGCATCGGGCGGGGGGCCGCCAAGCGGCGGCGGTGGCAGCGGCTCCCAGGGCAGGATCCCCATGCCGGTGAAGATGGCTGCATCCGGCGGGGGCCACAAGGCAGCGGCGGCGGCGACCCGCGGAGCCGCAACAACCTGAGATCCCCGCGCCGGCGGAGAAGGATGATGAGGGGCCGGAGGGCCGCGACATCCAAAGGAGCAGGCCACACCGCGGCCACGCCGGGACCAGTAAAAAAGATGGCAGGGAAGTCTGAGTTTGAGGGAAAGGGGGAGTGGTGGGGGACAGATTAAATCTGTTTTCAATGTATTCCTATGGGAAATTTCAATTTGTACAACGTAAAATTTGTATAACGTAATTTAATTTGGAATGAATTAATTATGTTATACAAGGTACTACTGTATGTTACTTATTTTTTATTATTTTAATTGATTGATTTTCCGGAAATTGCTTAGACATCAAGCTGTATCTATTTTGCCTTTCCTTTGCCTTATTTTTTACTGTACTGTGATATTTTTGACTTTTTATCATTTTCTTTTAATTTTTAATAAAAATAATCTTGCCCTCAGATGGGAGAGCATTTTGATAGTGTCCACAGGATACGTCGTTCCAGCCTACCCCCTCTGCCTGCTGGGAATCAACCCTGCCTGGCCTGCTGGAATATAATGGATTTTGTATGTGCATGACCTATAAGTACCACCACACCTGCCCAAACTGCAACAGACCTCACTTTGCCACAGCCTGCCCCAGAAACAATCATAATGGTACAGGGGGCAAAGACATTAAGCACAGAAGGAATTCCCAGGGCAGTACCCCCTTTCACAAAAGGACCCAGCCCAATTAAGATAGGGGCATTGGCCCCATGGCTGTGTGAATATGCCAACCAGGAGGCAGCTCAATATTTGTGGAATGGATTTAGGTTTGGATTTAGGATACCAGCTTTCAGTTTATGAATAGCTAGGTGAGCTAGAAACTTGACTTCCCTAAGGGGCCACAAGGCCATTGTTAAAGACAAGATCATGAATGAAGTGGGCCTAGGCAGGTTACTAGGACCATTTGACATGCCATCTACTGCACTCTTCCGGGTTTACCCACTAAGGTTAGTGCCTAAGAAAGAGCCAGGGGAGTTTAGGTTGATTCATCATTTGTCATACCTGGAGGGTCACTCTGTAAATGAGTGAGTGTGGGTCTTTTTACACAACCCCTAAGATCCGCTGGCCACTTAAATTTGGACCAGAGATCTTAGGGGTTCGTCGCTCTTCCTCTGTCCCCACCCCCCTCCGCACTTCCTGGTTGCTGGCTGCGTGAGGGAGGGAGAAAAAGAGAAAGAAAAGCATGCCGGCTTACTTCCATTCTGTTCCCAGCAGCATTCAGATCCCTGAAGGGGCGGGGGGCAGAAAAACAACAAACAGAAGCCAGGAGAGCCCCGCACTCACTATCCTTACACCGGATCAAATATTTTCACATCCAAAAAGCAGGTACCTGAAAGCTGTGCTGGGACGCGCTAAAGTGGGTGGGGTCGCACTTAATTTCCTGTTAACTCCGGAGCTGGTGGGTAAACATTTTTAATCTCCGGAGCTGGAAGCCATTTGCCCCGGAGTTTAGGGGTCGTGTATAAACACCCTGTATTATCAAGCACTGTGTACCATCCACTATACTCCTGCCTCTGCAGCCTATGGATTTTGAATTACTGGGATTCGCCATTGAGGGCAAATACTATGTGGACAGGGCCTTGCCCTTTGGCTGCTCAGTCTCCTATGCTGCCTTTGAGACATTTAGCATGTTCTTCGAATGGGGTGTGAAGAAAAGTTCAGGCCTACATCATGTTGTCCATTACTTGGATGATTTTTTTGCTGTTCAGGGAGACAGGATTGAATCAATGCCAGAAACTCCTTGAAACCTTTTCAAATGTGGTGCAGGACTTGGGAGTTTCTCTTGCAAAAGAAAAATCAGAGGTGACAACCACCATCCTGACATTTTTGAGTATTGAACTCGATATCTGCCGACAAGCTAGCCACCTGCACCGTGACATATTGACTAATTTGAGACACTGCCTCATGTGCCTGTTGTCCATGCACAAGGCATCTTTGAGAGACTTTCAGGAAATTATTGGCCACCTTAATTTTGCTTGCAGAGTAGTAGTACCAGGTTGGCCATTCCTGAGGTGGCTCTGTGATGCCACAAGAGGCCTCAGAAAGCCCCACCATAGGAAGTGACTGTCCGCTGACTTAAAGAAGGACCTAAGGGTTTGGCTAATTTTCCTAGAAAACCTAAATGGGGTTTCCTTTTGGAAAATGGACCTCCATTTGAAAGCAGACATCCAGGTCCACATGGATGCTGCAGGGGCCCATGGTTTTGGAATCTTGCAAGGGAAGGTCGTGTGTAGGCCAGTGATCAGCCCAGTGGATAAACAATGGTCTGACCAAGGATTTAACATTCCTGTGGCCCCAGGGCCATGTAGAAGTCCTGTGTGAGGTGGCCTGTGGGTGTGTGATCTCACCTTGTGGATTCAAGTGGACTTCCTGCTGGTTAGTCATGGGCTTGGTGGGTGGGTAGCCCCGTGAAGTGGTAGGGCTGTCCATGCTTGGAGTAGGCTGAGATAGTGGTGGTAAAGCTGCAAGCTGCAGGGGCTCCTCTGTATCGCACACACTGCTAGCAGTCTCCTGTTGCAACATTATAATCTTATAATACTCATGTAACCATCAAAAAGGAAATTCATTACAGATAACTGTGTTGTTAGTAACTTGTTATTTCCAACCTCTTTCTGGGATGGGGCTGTAGAAATAATCCCATTCATTCAGGCAGTGAAAAAAAAGTATGATAGGAATCTTGTTTTCTTTGTTCTCTAAAGCCGTTTACTAATTATTACATATAATTATTACAGCCTGCTGAATGCATGATTTAGCTTCATGGAAAAACCAGTAAGGAGAGAAGTAGCCAGGATTTTGCTAAAAGCTTTGAGGAAATTTAAATATGAGCCCTACATTTAATAGTCCATCCCAGGCACTGTGAAGGAAAGAAGCTGCCACATAGGAGCTCTGGATCTCTGTGTAATTTTATCTCAGAAATATTGTACTCAATAGCTGCCTTCCACTTTTTCTCTCCCTTGTTAAATCAAAGGGGCTATTAAATTAATCCCTTTGATCAGAGAAGTGCCTTTCCACTAGCTGTTAACATGTTAATTCTGGGAAAAGGCTTATTTTTCAATCCATGAAGCTTGAGATGACCTTTTCCAATACTGGCTTGAATTAAACATATTAACAGCAGCAGTCCCCAGACTAATGACAGAGTCATTTTCCCAGTGTAATCATAATATTGTCATCAAGCATATTCCTAAGAGCTCTACTAAAGTTCTACCCCAGAGAACGTGGGATTTTAAATAATGCTTGACAAGCTTCTGTGAAATGATTAGGGAGAAAAATCTGCACATCTTCCAGGATGAGATAAGCAGAGAGCACAGAGCAGAGATGGAAAACAGGTGGCCCCTAGGTTGTCAGGCTTCACTCCCACAAAGTCATGGTGGGTAACGATGGGTAGAAGGTATCCATCATCATCATCATCATCATCATCATCATCATCATCATCATCATCATCATCATCATCATGGGGAAGGAGACAGGTTTTCTGTTTTCACCACAGAGCTTCTTTGAGCAGCTGCTTCAACACAAGGTCCTTATTCGCAAGTAGAACCACTCTGAGGAACACGGCTTCATGCCATGATAAATCCATGATTTTCAAAGCAGGTTATTAACAGGTTCTAGGACACTAGGGAATGTCCCTCAGCAAGTTTCCTTCCCCCTTGAAAATACATACACTTTTCAACTCCTTTTTGATATTTTTGCTCCTTGGACCTATTCCTTATGGGCTGGAATAGCTCATTTAGGAAGCAATATTTCTCTCTATTCTAAGTCACCTTTCTGGCAACCACTTGGATGAGGTAGTAAAGGCAATTGCCAGACCAGAAATGAATTATCCCCTTCATTATTATTATTTTTAATTCATTGAGTAACTGTTAGTTATTGTTATCAATATATTGTTTGGGTTTAATTTCATTTGAATTCACCAAGTTATTGTCCGCTTTGAGTGTTTACTAGCACTATTTCCCAGAGTGGACCTTTAGCCAGATGATCAGCAAACAAACAAATAAATTTACCACTCTATATATACATTGATACAGTGACAACATAGTCCTTACCCTTATATGTCTCAACACAATCATTATGCTATTTAGGAACACTCTCTTTGAAGGTCAATAGCAATAGGATTTATTTCTTAAATGAAAAGCTAGGGTGAGGGGTTGCAGGGCTCAGTAGCATGGGGGACAGTGGCAAGTATTCCTTCCCGACTCCCCACTTTGTTTCCTGCCCATGGAAAATATTGATGATTCTATGCCATCAGGAGACAGCTACAAGTATAAGCAACCATCTCCTCATATACCTGATGCCTTGAGCTGCTGATTAACACAATTGTTAGAAGTTTGATTCCCCACTATACCTCCTTGACAGAACTTGATGATCTACAGGTCCCTTCCAGTTCTGAAGTTCTAAGATTATTCTTGTTACTGTTTGGATGGAGATGCCCATGTTTACCGTTGAAGGCAAATAGAGACGTGTGCAGAGAGAGCACATTCAAATGTTCTCTTCATATGTTGATGGGTAAATAGAGAAAGGCAAGGGGTGAAACTTCCCACATTTGACTTTAGCCATGCACTACCAACATTTGATTCTGCCTCAGACATTATTGTCATATGACTGGAGATTACCACAAGGACATGTGGCCCTCAGGAACATTCTGCATACTTTAACAGTCTCTTTATAATTATGTGTGAAGGACTCCACTGAGTGTGCTAATAGGTTTTAACAGGATACAGCATTAAGTGGCTTTATTGGGATCTATACTTTATTTTGCTGGGATTTTTTAATTCACTTGGTATCGTAAGAACAGATAAATAACTAATTGCCACAACAAATAAAAATAGAACAAATCACACATTGTAGCATCATTTCTTCTTCTTTCCTAAATAAACTCAACCATTTGGCTGAACCCATTTTAATTAACAGCATGAATCATTTTGTTTTGAATAGGAAATACACTGGCATGCAAGTTGCTGAATTTACTGTGAAGATTCTCAGTCCTCTAGGTGAATTTATCTGGAAGTTGAACCATGGCAACTGGACATCTTTTCTTGAGAGATTCAAACATTTTGCTGCTTATCCAAACAGCTTTGGCAGCTTTTTTCTTTTTGAGTTTGTGGTTCTGTCAAATGTTCTTACAATGGGTTATCTTGTTTTTAGAGTCATGAAAGAGATCAAATAAAACTGATTTTTAGGTTGGAAGGGGGATTAGACTTTTTTCTTGTTCCCCTTCAAATTCCTACTGAAGTTTTAAATTGCCAGGTCATTCACGGTGACTTCAAATTCTACAGATTTCCTCAAGTTCTTTTATAAATGGAGAAAGGCTAAAACATTGTAGTATAAAATAAAACAGTGGGAGGAAGGATGAATAGATAGCATAATGTCAATGAGATGTGTACTAATTTTTTGTGTTTTCTTTCTTTCTTTTTTCCTTTTTTATTTTTTCTCTTATGTATATCCTTTCTATGGTTTTTCAACTGAAAAATAAATCTTTAAAAAAACCCACAAATTTTCTTACAATGGCTTATGAAGCTCATGTTTTTAGAGTCATGAAAGAGATTGAATAAAACTGATTTTTAGGTTGGAAGGGGGGATTAGACTCCCCCCCTTTAAAGTCCTACTGAAGTTTTCAATTTGCCAGGTCATTCATGTTGACCTCAAATTCTACAGATTTCTTCAAGCCAGCCTATTAAAGTGTTTTAGTGATTATTTCTACAAAATAAATTACTTGTGTTGCTATGGGTTTGATGGCATTGTCACGAGATGCATTTCAGTTTTTTTAAAAAAAATTCTAAAAACTCATTTTTAGCCTAAGTATGTTTGTTCTCCAATTTATGTGCTGTATCTTTGTGTGAGAATGGGATATAAGTATACTAAACAAACCAGTAAATAATACTGTTTTAAATGAAATTCACTGTCAACAAAGGGTGGAAAAGAAATTATCTGAAGAATTTATTTTACATTTCTCTGTGGAAATAAAATCCATTTTCCTCCTCCTGAGATTAATAATGTTATAAACAACCACTGCTGCCGCCTCTACCTCCCTTGCATTAGTCATCACCATGATTGAACTCACTTTGAATGTGACAAACTGAAAAAAAATAATGATGTACTGCATCTAAGTCATTGAGGGTCTTCAGCCAGGATGTTCTAACTTCTGCATTATTATGCTTCTTTATTCATATTCTCATTCCTTCTTCATTGAACATATCTTCCAACCCACTCACTTAATTCGTATCATCCACTCACCTAATCCTGATAATCCCATCATGTTTTTATGAAAAGGCAACTTGTCACAGTAGGCTGCATTGAAGGCTTTGGTATTACATTACGCCTCCATACCAAATCATATAGATACAGTAATCTGCATCTACACGCAGTTCTCCTTCCTTCCTTACCATTTGTTTCAAAGCAGCTTGAATTACTTGTGCAGTTACATGAAATCAATAGAACATTCCTTTTCCAGTTGCTCTGCAAGCTAAAATTGCATTATATAGGTGTCTGTACCAGGAAACCTGGAACGATCAACACCAAGAAGCTTAGGGCCTAGATTATATCATTTGTGTCATGATATTACTAAAACAGAGAACTAGAAACAGACATACTTGCTAATTTAATAAATCTAATAACTAAAACCAATTCCAGCATTTTCCGAATGTTATGCAGTAGCTCCAAATGCTTTTTGAAGTACCGTATATACTTGAGTATAAGTCGATCCAAGTATAAGCTTGGGCCCCTAATTTAAACCCCCAAAACTGGGAAAATTTATTGACTCAAGTATAAGCCTAGGATGAGAAAGGCAGCAGGGCCTGGTAACTCCTCCTTTGTGAGCTGGGTGTGTGGGTGATGTTTAAAATGACTTTTAGCCACCAAGGCAAGTGCTTGAGTTGGTGGCTAAAAGTCATTTTAAACATTGTTTTAAAATGACCTTTTAAAAAGTCATTTTAAACATGGGGGGCAGGAGAAGTGGAGTACAATGTTTAAAATGACTTTTAGCCACTGACCCAAACTTGCCTCAGTGGCTAAAAGTATTGACCCGCATATAAACCGAGGACCCCTTTTTTTCAGCCCAAAATTAGGGCTGAAAAACTAGGCTTATACTCGAGTATATACAGTGTGTGTGTGTGGCGGGGAGGGGGTACACTTTGTTGTTTGATAGCAACTGGCATCTGAACACATGCACTCATCCATGCACACACAAAAAGATACATTTAGCCATATGAATAATTAACCATATGAATAAGGAACACAGAACTTGACTTCACTTGCAATGTTTCAGCTTCTGAGAGCAAAGCTATTGAGAAAATATTGCAGCTGTCTGAAAATAAACCAAATAAATTAATCACTGCAACAGATGTTTGAACAGAGGAACTTAAACCAAAACTCAGCTCCCCCAAACCACAAAATGTACTGTCTACTAGGTACTGCAGTCTGTAAATCTTGTAAGCTAACTGGTGATATTCAGAGGTCCATGGGAAGAACAGATGATTAACATACGTTATGACAAGGGTATTAAAAAGTCTGTGATTTGGGGCATTGATGTCCTGTGTCTAGATTGGATTTGAAGGCACTGGACCATTTAGGCACATCTTAAAAAAGCAAGCCTGCTCTGGAGAACAGTTCCTGCAGTTGATTGATTATTCTACTATTATTTAAAATTATTTCGTTTCTGACAAAGGTGCCCCCTGCATCAGAAAAAAGGCAAAGGAACATCAAGGAATGATCTTCTCTTACTGAAGTCACTGTTTTCTTTGTTGCTATTCCATTATTAGTCATTTCAATTTTTTTACAGCCACTTTACAGTCATGCAAAAAATTGTAGCATGTGCAGAACTGAAATGATGAGGAGATATTGAAAATGATTTTTTTTTTGGTTCCATTATCTGTTATTCGTTCCATTATGTAACAAAATGAACAACGATCCTAGGGGCAAATTTAACATGAACCGAACCGAGAAAAATTGGTTTTTTGTTTGTTTGCTGCAACCCGAACTTCCGGGTTTGGCCCCGTGCTACAGCTGTAGTGCGGGACTTTTTTTTGTTTGTTTTTCATACTTTCAGGGTAATTCTTCCTCTAGCCAGCAGTGTATTTGAGCAGACAGCCCAAGCACAGGTCGCCACAATATAGCAAGTCTGCAGCTGAGCCGATGCCAAGCGTGCCCCATGGAGGACACAAACAGCGCCTCATCATCCTTCTCCCAGGCCACCTTGCCAGCACCCAGCCTCCAAGTTCCCCCACCCCACTGGATGCTTGCCTGACCAGACTGCACCAGAGTACTCACACCCAGCTGCCGGCAAGCCCCTGCTGTGCCCTGACAAGCTCCGCCCGCCCACCATCCTGCTGGCCACCACCAGGCACCCACCTGCCCAGCCAGCCCTGCTTCCAAGCCCTCTTCTTGCTGGGCAGCAGAAGCTCAAAAAGAAAAAAGAAAAAAAGAGGTGCTGGCCCCATGCCAGCGCCTCAAAAAGTCCCTGCTGCAGGGGCCAGGGGCCTCTGCCGAGGAGCCTCCTCCTCCGCCGCAGGTAAGAATCACCCTAACCCCAAGCCAGTTCAGGTTTGTACAATTTTTTAAAAAAATTCCTACAAACCCGAACCCGAACCAAACCAAGGGTGGGCCCAAACCAGGTGAACCTGAACTATGGGTTTTCTGGTTCGGGCCCACCTCTATTCTCCATCTAATATGTGTGCATCCTCATCATTGAATGAGTGCCCCTTTTCCTTCAAACGGAGGAGGCTGCTGATTCTGGTCCTGAGCTGGTGCCCCTCCTATGTTGGGCCATCTTTCTGTTTAATGGCTGTTTATATACTGCTATATTGTTCCTCTTGTGTTTTGGTGTCAGGTCCTTTGCGTGGACAAGCCTCTGCCTTAGTGTGTTTGTGGGTTTGAAGTAAACAGGGATGTGGTGTTTGCTAAAAATCCTTTTAAGCTTTTCAGAAACTCCAGCCATGTATGGAATGACCAGGTTCTTCCATCGACTCTGGGTCTCAGGATGCTCTCTCAAAAAGGGAAATCTAGTTGCCATGACTGAACTTTCAGAATGCCTATTAATGTTTATTTTTCAGACTCAAACAGAAAATACAGGAAAGAGCTACACAAAATTTAGTGACTAGATGTCTTCAAGAACCATCATGGACATTCTGCCCCTGTGCAGTTTTGACTGTAGGCCATCCATTAATTCGACCAAAAGAGTGAAATATCTGAGGCCTTGGAAGTGGGCTGTCATGCACTGGTATATGGACTTTGTTTTAAATTTGGGTTTTTCTCCTAAATATTTACTGATTATCTGTGAGTGTCTATGTATCTTTGCTCAGTAGAAAATATATATTCTTTCTCTTGCTCTCCACCCTTTAATAACTACATATTATTTAATCAATTTTATACATGTTATCTAATGATTTTTCTTTTGTATATATTGGTACATTGGTTTTATAATAAAGTTTTAATACAAATTTGATGATCTCTTGCATTTCTTCTAGACCACTACTATTATTGTTCCTGCCTAACTAGATAATGAGGTTCTGTATATAATTAAAATTATGACAGATCTTGCCTGAAGATATACTAAGTAAAAATTATGAGAACCAAAATGAAGTGAGTGAAAGAGGGAGAGAATGCAGTAAATATGGAAATGTGCCTTCCCTTGGAGCATGATTAGGTGAGAGTACAATTAGATCATGATAGTGAACTGTGGTGATGGATCACATGATGTTTACTTGAGCTTCCAGAACTCCTTAATCAAAGCTTTAGGGAATATCTCTTGCTAAGGACTCCTGACCAAACTTAGCAGTCATGAGATAAAAGCAGACTTCCTTGCACAGATCAGAAACTGACTGAAGAACAGAAAGTAGCAGGTGAAATAAAGTGTTCTTTCATTGGATGTTCCTTTCCTGATACAGTCACTCTATGTTTTTCAAGAAAGACTCATCCTGCTTGTGGATTTAACAGAGCCTTCTAGTTGGCTGCTGTGTGAATGCTAGATATGAAAGTCGTTTGAACTGATCCAGCAAAGTTCTTCCTATGTTCTTATTTTCATGGAATGCCACTGTCTGCTTTGACCAATTGCTTCCTGAACTGTGATGGACATTAACCTCAGTTTTGAAGTTTGTGCTGCATGTTCCATTCCACCCACTCCCTGGCTGGATTCCTCACTCACCAGCTGACATACACTTCTTTTCTCCTCTTCTTTGGCTGTTCAACTAATCTTCAGCAGGAGCCTGAGCTTCATCTCCTTGGCTGATTGATTGCAACTCAGGCCAAATGGCAGGACCTTCAAAACCGTGGTGCTGCTGGGGACTGGTGGATCAGCCAAAGACGAAGTGGAGAGGAACATATACTTCACTGGCCAGGGAGACAGGGAAGGGAATGTGTGGCACCTATGCTGCCTTCCATATGAATCAGCATGAACCCCCAAGCCAAAGTTCATGCCCATTTCTATGGCTGAATATCGACGAAATCTCCATAATATTTGTTTGTTTGATCAATTGATTGTTTTGGCAATGGTTATCTGATAGATGTGATTGTGGTGATAAAAATTAACCAAAGCTTCTTTTGCAGACCAAAAAGGAGTGACAAAGCAGAAACATGTAGGTAAAAATGTTAAGGTGCACTGTCTTGAAACTACTGAATCATGCAGAGCTTTTAAGACTGCTTTTGCTAATATAGTATTTAGCCTAAGTATATGCCCCTATATGGAGAAATGGACAACTTCAGAAGCAAATTTAGCACCTAAGTTAGGGCAGAAGGAGAGGAATAATAATGTTTATGTATGTATTCTTTTATTTTCCGCAACAGAATATTTCCATGCTATGGGAAGCAATGGGAGGAAAAACATCAGCACCAATTTGCAGGGAAATCATAGGTTCCTTGGGTTTAATTAGAGCATGAAAACAGTGCAAAGCTATTCTGGGGTATCTAATTTCAACTACATGAATGGGATTTCCAAGCAAATATCACAAAAGATTGCAAATGAAACAACAACAACAATAATAACAACAATTTTTTATTAATTAATTGATGAAAATGTGAAATACACAGGACTATTGACCTTTACTCCTTATATAAAGAGAAACCATGTAAAGCACTGGTATCTATCATTCAATTAACCAAAAGAGTTCCTCTTTTCCCAACCCCTAATAAATTTCCCTGTAAGGATGTAAGTGTCAACATATGTAAAAGTTGACAAAACATATGTTATGTATATTTAACAGAATGTGTAAAGTGAATTGTAAAATGGAGGCAGTTAGATTCTGCAGTGTCATGATGTTAATCCACAAGTGTTAGAGACTAGTAATCACAGGCATGTTAAGTGGTGAAGTGCAGGTGGAACTGATTGTAACATCATGGTTTGTAATGGATAGATCAGATTGCATCAGATTGTTAATTAGTGATTGCATCAGATCTTATGAGTGCTGAATAGTATAAAAGACACTAGCTTGTCATTTGTAACTGGGGACTGTTATGGTGAGAACAGTTCACCCCACACTCTGTTTGTCTGTTTGCTATATTGTATATAATGCTTGGTTGTTATGCTGTGTATATTTTGATGTATATATGAATATATGAGTTTTTACTCTATTCATTGTCATTGTCTTTCTGATAGACTAACTCTGCAAACCCTTTATATCAATACTAACATTTTATCTACGTTACTGCTGCACTGTTTTGTGTCAGGCACAAGTAAATATTATTATTATTATATTTGTCTGCTGCCCCTTAAATCTTCCACAGCAAGAGGAGAGTTGGCCTTACTTGCACACTTGTTGCCACTGCCTCATCTTTCTTTGTATACAATAGGTAGATATGACATGTCTGTTGGAGGAATATGTTTCCCTCCCTGTGACCAAAAGACTCAATAAATAGATAAATAAACTAATTTTTAATTGAGGAAGTTTCTGATGTATCCACAAAACAGAAAAGCACCAGGCAAACTGGGTTTTGTTGAAGATGTTAAATTGCAGTTCAAACCAAATTAAAAGGAGATGACTAGATATCAGGTAAAGCTTTGTATAGTTAATCACATGAAAGTAGGGCCATTGAATCTGTGGGGATTTGCTGAGTCAACTCATCCATTAGTTTCACAGATTCCAATGAACTTGCTCTAGTTGCCACCTACTCCGCTAAAGTGATTATATACCATCATCATAATGAAGGCTTTGCTTATTGGTATGATAGTCATCATTTTAGCACTTACTGTAAAAGGCTTCTCTAGAAAAAGTATGATTTATAATATTGTACCATTTAGCCTTTCCATTCTGTTCCATTCCATTCTGCCCCTTTTATGTTGTTATTATTATTATTACTGGTCTTATCTTCACATTGATACAGTCTGCAGGACAGGTAATTGATGCTTTTAACCCAGCTCAAATGGTAAACTCTACAACCTGAGGCTACCAGAATTTGAATAATGTCTGTGTCATCCAGAATAACCATCTAAATGCATCAAAATGAAAACTTGGTTCTGAGAAATTTTAAAACAGAATTCTAAGAC
Organism: Phrynocephalus forsythii; assembly: GCA_029282475.1. NCBI lineage: Eukaryota > Metazoa > Chordata > Lepidosauria > Squamata > Agamidae > Phrynocephalus > Phrynocephalus forsythii. Next base: position 120,866,020 of record JAPFRF010000010.1, read on the forward strand.
AATCAAATAGAACTTTGATCAGAACTTACCTTTTTGGATAATAATGACGAAGGTAAAGACTAAGGTTATCCTTTTCATGAAAACAAAACCACTAATTTCATAGCTGACTATTTTACAAAAGATCACCGGTTATCCACAAAATAATGAATCAATCTCAACACTGGAACTGAGAGGATGGTGCAGTCAACTGTTTGCATGTTTATGAAATTTAATTTCACTCTGGAGAAAATAAACAGTGTGATACTCCAAAATGTACACATGCATAATATGGTTTGACCATTTAAAATGTATTTGGTCAAAACCTCTGCCCCTCCCAACAATCACACCCCACAGACTGGCCTAGAAATATGGAAGACAAGCAAGGAACTGCTGGGTAACTGGGCAGAAGCACATGACTCTCCTCCACCTGGCTAAAAGCAACCATGGCCCATATGGAAAGCATTGAACAGACTCTCTGCCAGGGTGGGAAACAACCAGAGACAAATGGGGCTTCCCACTAGAAGGCACTTGGTGTGAATGAGAAGGAGAACTACAATTTCACACATGTATTACAATGCATATGATGTCCTTCAACATTCATGGAAAAAGACCTTACGTTCACAAGAAGGAATGCTGTTGATGTTGCCCAGTATTGAGCAAATGTCATTTAGCTTTCTTTTTAAAACATATTAATTTTATATACCTTTTTATATGTAATAAGAAGTTATTCATAATCTGTTTAGCAGTGTATGATTATCTGCCAATATAACTTGGTGCTTCTGACAAGAATAAAGAATCAAGCAATTCTTGCTTTGTCTTCCAGCTTCTTGTTAGTATGACTGTCCAGTAGTTCAAACCTGCTCCTCACACTGACCAAGAGTTATCTTTCCCTGTTCCTCCCCAGTGCAAAGATTCACTGAGAGCACCAGAGACGCTTGATGGTTCCCTGACTGGCTTCTTTCTTTTTGGACTAAAGTAATGGAACAACCTACCAAAGCTCTTCCTGATTATGGGATCAAGGGTGGAGTTCATAAGCTTACTCAATTGTTCCTACTGTTGAATGGGATACTCCTTTAGTACTGAAACCCAGTCCATTCCACATGAATTTTGAGAAATTTTTGTGAGGCCTCTTATAAGAACCTCTCGAAACCTAGCTTGCCAAACAAAGGATTTAACATTCAAGACATATGACAAAATCATTCTCCACCTATGCCAGCATCCTTCAGTTGGTGGCTTAAGATCTTAGCTAGGAACTGATGGACCAGTTTCCGGAACGGTTAGTGGAAGACATCCTAGATCAGTGTTGACGAATCTATGGCATGAGTTCCAAAGGGGACATGAAGAACCCTTTCTGAGGGCATGCATCATCACCCCCTCACAGCCATGGCACTTCCCTCTCTGCTTAGAGCACACCACTGTGCTCTGTGCAGAGAGCAGGGTGAAGGGGTGGCAGTGGCTTGTGGGCTTGTTTGTAGCCCCAGTTTACTCTCCAGCCATTCCAAAAGTGGTGCAGCTGGAGAGTAAACTATACTATGAACAAGCCCTCGAACCACTGCCTTCCCTTCACCCAGCTGTCTGCATGGAGCCATTTGGGTGGTCTTGAAACAGCTTCGTACAGACAACCAGGTGAAAGGGAGGCAGCAGTTTGGGGGCTTCTTTGTAGCCCCAGTTTACTTTCCAGCCACACCACTTTTGGGATGCCCAGAGCGACATGGCTGGAGAGTTAACTAAGGCTTCAAATGAACCCACAAGCTGCTGCCACTTCCCCCTAGCATTACCAATGTTGTAGCACTCCATCTGCCTCTCTGCCCAGGTTAGAGAGAAAGTATTCTTCAGGAAAGTGAGGATTAAGGAACCGGTTTTTGAATTTCCCACGGCCACATTGAGGGTGCTGTGACCACATAAAATTCAAATACCTGCTGTTAGATCCTTGTTTCCCAAAGGGTAGCAGCTGAAGCATTTGTAACCCAGGATACCACTGTATTCGGGTTAAATGGTCATATTGGCACTTTGCAAAAAAATAAATAAATTGGGTTTTGATTCGCAGTTTGGGCACTTGGGAAACAAAAGGTCCTTTATTGTTCCTCTTCAATCTGTAAGTAGTCTTTAATAACATTGACCACGGTATCTTCCTGCTGAGGCTCTCTGAGTTGGGTGTCAGTGGTTCTGATCCTTCCTGGGGGCTCAACTCCAAAGAATAGAGACTGGTGAGATGCAATCCACCCCTTTGTCCCTCAAGTGTGAGGTTTCACAGAGGTCAATCATCGCAGCAATATTAATTTAACTTCTGCATGCAGCTACTCAGATGTGTCATCAGACATTTTGGGGCTTTGTGTCACCAGTTTGAGGATGACACACAGCTCTACCTCTCCTTTCCACCTTCTGCATTGGATGCTGTCCTATACGTTGAATGCTGCATGGACACCGTATGGAAATGGATGAGGATAAATAAGCTAGGAATGAACCCAGACAATACAGAAGTTCTTAATGTGGGGCTTCTGCTGTCTGTATGTTGGGAAGCTCCCTCTCTTTGTGGGGCACCACTCTCCCCCTCTCAGAATGAGGTTCATACCCTGGGTGTTCTTCTGGACCCAATGATATCCATGGAGTCTCAGATAGCATTCCACTCACTTCCATCTAAGGCAGATCACCCAGCTGCATCCCTTTTGGGATATCGGGGCCCTCACTACACTGGTCCATGCATTGGTAGTTAAAGGACTGGACAATTGCACTGGTCTCTACACAGGGCTGTCCTTTGGACTGATATGGAGACTTCAGCTGGACCAGAACATGGACCAGACTGTTGACAGGGACTATAAAATTTCAGCACCTAACTCCCATTCTGTTCTCCCATTGATTTCAAGGTGATAACAATGACAAATAAAGCCCTATACAGTTTAGGACTTTGTTGCTTGACAGAGCACCTTCTCCCAATGAGGACTGGCCACAATACTCAGTCATCCCAGGCCAGACGCTTGAGGGAACTAACACCAAGCGAGGCTCACAAGGAAAAAAAAGGAAATGGGCCTTCTTCGCAATTGCTTTGCACCTTTGGAATAACCTCTCTTCTAGTATCTGCCTGGTTCCCTTTCTGAGCTCTTTTAAATGAGCATTAAAAAGCTGGATGTAAACCCAGGCATTCCTGCAGGCCAACACATGACCATAGGTTTATCCACAGTAATTCTATGTTGCCAGCCGAAACCATTTTTAATAATTATAATGTTTTTAAATTATATTTGTGGTGTGACATAATATATACCTTTTTGCTTTGTTGCTGCTGCTGCTGCTGCTGCTGCTGCTGTTGCTGTTAGACACATTAATACATTTATGGAAAATGTCAATGATGATGATGATGATGTGTATATGCAAATGTCATCAAATCAGTTCTGACTTATGACAATCATTTACAGGGTTTTCCAAAAATGGTTTATCAGAACCAAGTAAGGTAGGAATAAGTGAGGATAAATAATCTAGAACGTGGGCTAAATGAGGGTGCAACCCCTCCGAGCAAATATTTCCTGGTGCAGGGAGTGGGGTTTTTGTGTGTGTGTGTGTGTATGTGTGAGTTGTATCTAGATAGCCCAAAGGCTGGCTTGTGGGGTACCACAAGCAGTTAATGGGATGCAGACAGAAAGAGTGGGAGGCTGGATTGGGGATTTCTTGGATATGAGAACACGCCCAGGATCTTTCTCTCAGGAGACATTTAGGGAGAAACTGCTAGATAGCTATGTGATTTCGGGTTTCTGGCTGTGGAGCCAGAGGTTGGGGTTTTGAATCCCTCCTTGGCAGGGGCTAGACTTGATGCCCCATGGGATCCCTTCCAGTTTGGCACTTCTAAGATTATAGGATGCCAAGATTCTTCTGGGAGTGCCCTGGGACTATGCAGCTTTCCCAAGGCCACACAGGCTGCCTCTGTTCACAGAAGGCACTGTGAGGAATCAAACTTGCAGCCTGTGGCTCTGCAGCCATATACCTAACCAGGAAGCTATTCCAGCCAACCTTCTATGCAGCTGCATTTTATTTTATTTGTCCAATGCAAATTAAGGGTGAGGGGCATTTTCAAATCACTTTTGATGAAAATATATATGAAAATTTACAAACATCTTTATATTCTTCTAGAAATAGATTGGGTTGAATATGGGAGAAGGAAAAAATGGTATATTCTGCCTCCGCCTTTCACCAAAGCCCTCATTTCCCCAGATACTGGGTGTGTTGTTCCCCGTAACAACATGCCACTCTTTAGAATGATACAAAACAGCTACATCGTGTTATCCGTAGTAGACATGGGCACGACTTGACAAAATTCTCATTTCCGTTTCCGTTACTCATTTCCGTTATTATGCAACGGAAACGGTAACGACAATTACTCCCCCAGAACTCGAACTCGAACCGACTAAAGAAAAATTGGGTCTGATTTGTCGTTGTCGTTCCTGGCATCGCGGTGATTGCGCGACGCCAAGCGGCACAGGAAAAAAGTTTTAGAAATTAAAAAAAACCCAATTCCCGGCCAAAAAAGCAGGCAAAAATATGCCTGCCTGAGGGCACTTACCAGAGGGGTGGTTTCTGGGGGGGGGGTCCCCACTCCAGCCTTCCCCCCCTCCTGTCCTGGGCTGCTGGTACCAGGCTGGGAGGGGACATCCTCGGCGTCTCCATTTGCCATGCGGTGCGGGGGGATCCAAAATGGCGACCACAATATTTTTTTTTAAATCGTGGTCCAAAAACCCACCAAAGCACCACAGAAAGATGTGAAAATTAGCTATTTTAAATGCTTGAATTTTTACAGTAGCAGCAGTGGGTTTTTCTTGCAACAAAACGTCTCCATTGATTTGATTTTATTTTATGTTAATTTTTATTTTTTACACCTGCGCATGCGCACTGATGGGCTGGCCATGGGATGGGACCATGCAATTTTTTTGAGCCATTCCACCAATCGCATGGCCAGGTTTTGCTGAGACTTGCTGGTACCAGGCTGGGAGGGGGCATCCTCAGCGTCTCCATTTGCCATGCGGTGTGGGGGGATCCAAAATGGCGACTGCAATATTTTTTTTTTAAATCGTCGTCCAAAAACCCACCAAAGCACCACAGAAACATGCGGAAATTAGCTATTTTAAATGCTTGAATTTTTACAGTAGCAGCAGTGGGTTTTTCTTGCAACAAAACGTCTCCATTGATTTTATTTTATGTTATTTTATTTTTATTTTTTTACACCTGGACACGCGCAATGATGGGCTGGCCATGGGATGGGACCATGCAAATTTTTGGAGCCATTCCACCAATCGCATGGCCAGGTTTTGCTGAGACTTGCTGGTACCAGGCTGGGAGGGGGCATCCTTGGCGTCTCCATTTTCCATGTGGTGCAGGGGGGATCCAAAATGGCGACAGAATTTTTTTTTTTTGAAATCGTGGTCCAAAAACCCACCAAAGCACCACAGAAACATGCGAAAATTAGCTATTTTAAATGCTTGAATTTTTACAGTAGCAGCAGTGGGTTTTTCTTGCAACAAAACGTCTCCATTGATTTTATTTTATTTTATTTTATTTTTATTTTTATTTTTTACACCTGCACATGCGCACTGATGGGCTGGCCATGGGATGGGACCATGCAAATTTTTTGAGCCATTCCACCAATCGCATGGCCAGGTTTTGCTGAGACTTGCAGGTACCAGGCTGGGAGGGGGCATCCTCGGCATCTCCATTTTCCATGTGGTGCAGGGGGGATCCAAAATGGCGACAGCAATTTTTTTTTTTTTTGAAATCGTGGTCCAAAAACCCACCAAAGCACCACAGAAACATGCGAAAATTAGCTATTTTAAAGGCTTGAATTTTTACAGTAGCAGCAGTGGGTTTTTCTTGCAATAAAACGTCCCCATTGATTTTATTTTATTTTATTTTATTTTTATTTTTATTTTTTTACACCTGCGCATGCGCACTGATGGGCTGGCCATGGGATGGGACCATGCAAATTTTTGGAGCCATTCCACCAATCAAATGGCCAGGTTTTGCTCAGACTTCTGGATGTGCCAGAGAGGGCATAAAAAGCCCACCAACCCTAATCCTAATCCTAACCCTAACCCTAACCCGTACGCCAGTACACTGTGTTCTTAGTGGGCCAGAGGCACCCAGAGGTACAGCCCACTAATCCACCCTAACCTTAACCATTACCCTAAGCCTAGCCCTTACCCCCTAACCCCATGCTCTGGGAAGTCAAGTCGCGCTAAATCGCGGTGGTAACGACAAACGACACGACGAAATGACAAATTTTTGAAAAATTTCACGAAAAACGGAAATGACCCGAAACGGACCCGTCCTGAAAAACGACAACTCAAAAAAAATTTCTGGTCGTGCCCATCTCTAATCCGTAGTATTGTCTGTAGTGTCACATTGGATTTGACTCAGGTTCAGGTCTCTGACTGGCTCTTTAGGGTGATGGTTCCCGGTCTCAATGGCAGAACTTTGTAGCAAAGACAAGAGGTAGCAACGAGGGTGCATGAAGCTTTCCCCCACTCCCCTCTTCTTTTGACAGCCAGAATCCCTTTGGAGATGAAAAGCCTAGCCCAGGCTTCTGTTACGAATGCATTTCTTTTGAGACAGACTCATTTTGTCCTAGATTATTTTAATTGCATTTTTCCTCACAAAAGAAGTGGCTAAGAGGGGTGGGGGGAATACACTCCCACATTGTCCAACACATTTGGCTGCGGGTTGTCTATTTGCTTATCACACTTATATGTGAAAGACATCCATGAAATTCTACCTTTGCCTGCAGAGTGTGGCAAATACAGAGTCTTCTTAGGGTGTCAAGTAAACTCAGCTGAGACATTGTATTGGAGCTGGCACTGTGAAATCCCATTTTTCTGGCATTCTTCTGTGTCCGTTCAATGCAGCATATGAAAATCCCTTCATTTGTTATAATAAAACTAATATATTCTTTTTATGACTTTCCTTTTCCAACAAAATAACATGTAATGACATGTTTTATTGAAAGGTCTAGGCTGGGAAACTGTGCATCCTAGACAGATTTGAATGAAGCCATCTGAATGTGACATTCTATTTGTTAATCATAGATGGCTTGGGGGTTGCCCTACGGCCCTAAAACATGACAATTACCTGGATTCAAGACACAATATCAGGTTCCTGAATGAAATAATGCACCTGCTATCGCAGATTAAGCAGCAATAATGTATTACACAACATACAGCCACACACAGAGAGCTACAGATGCTAATCTGCTAATCAGATGTACCATCCACATACTTAATGCTGTATATTGCCGGGCCAGGTTGAAAGAAAGAGGCGACACACGTTCCGCTTGGATTAAATAAGGGCCACAACTTTATTAACTACAGTAACGGATTTTAAATTACTTATCAATGAGCAATAACTTTAGGAGGGCCTGAGCCGTAGCACATCATCAAAATGGTAACAACAAATTGATTAGGTCCCGCTACTCCACAAATTTCCTGCGGCCCGTTGAACTGCCGCAGTGAGGATGCCGATGAGATCTTTTGGCATCAACGCTTGATTAAAGGTTGGCAGCCCTCCTAGGGTTTGGGGTTATTATTATTATTTGCTCCCTAACTAAATCCTATTGGGTAATTAATGGAAGGCTGCCGAAGATGTGAAGATGTAATTAGATTCGGGACCTAAATGGTTAACTTTTTATGTGCTACCCACCAGTCGTGACCAGGGTTGTTGCCTACAACACCCACCGCCAATATGTGAATGGTGGGATGGGCGAAAAAACACCACCGCTCAAGGCCAATCGGAGAAATGGTCAAAAATTCCCATCCGGCCCCGGCGACCAGCAAAGCATCACCAGCACATAATAAACCGTGGCGGGAGGGCGGGGAAACCGGCAATTGAGGAGGCAGGCTGAGGGGAGCGCGCCGAGGACTTATAAAGGGGCGCGCTCCCCTGGCGTAGGCTACGCCAATAGCGGAGCCAATAGCCGCCTCCCCCAACCGGCCGGCAAAGGTGCCCCTGCTCGGCACGAGGCCGGGCGGAGCATCCATTGCCGGGCCAGGTTGAAAGAAAGAGGCGACACACGTTCCGCTTGGATTAAATAAGGGCCACAACTTTATTAACTACAGTAACGGATTTTAAATTACTTATCAATGAGCAATAACTTTAGGAGGGCCTGAGCCGTAGCGCATCATCAAAATGGTAACAACAAATTGATTAGGTCCCGCTACTCCACCAATTTCCTGCGGCCCGTTGAACTGCCGCAGTGAGGATGCCGATGAGATCTTTTGGCATCAACGCTTGATTAAAGGTTGGCAGCCCTCCTAGGGTTTGGGGTTATTATTATTATTTGCTCCTAACTAAATCCTATTGGGTAATTAATGGAAGGCTGCCGAAGATGTGAAGATGTAATTAGATTCGGGACCTAAATGGTTAACTTTTTATGCGCTACCCGCCACCAAAGAGGCGCACTGCGGCTCTTTACCCCACAGCCGAACAATTCGGCCCTCAGGCCCTCCTTAAGGTTCCAACTAAGGATCCAGGCCCTTGTCCAATAAATGACCACCATCCGGACGAATTAAGGTGGTTTCCCAAGCAGGGATGTTGGAGTGCCAAAGAAAAGCTCCCACTTCGGCCTGCACAACGCGGGCAACTAACGCAATGGGTAAGGTTAATCAGGTCCACTCTCTGAAGTAATTTATTGCAGCCAGTTATGCATGCAGTGAGGATGCCAGAGTGTTTTGGGCATCCCCCTATTCCCAATTTCTAGGCGGTCCATAAGGTTCATCAGGTCCACTCTTAAAGTAATTCATTGCAGCCAGTTATGCGTGCAATGAGGAAGCCGGAGTTTTGGGCATCCCCCATTCCCAATTTTTTTAGGCAGTCCACTTGATCACCTTGGGGTTATTATTACTGAGGACTGCCGAGGACCTTGATCATTTTAGAGAGATCTGCATGGTGTTTAATAGTGGTAGCACGAACCCCCGTTCAACCGGGGAATGATCACAGACGAAACAACACGAACCACTGTGCGAGTACGCTGAAATGCTCTCAGATCCACGAAGATCTTGAGAATGACGGACTTGCCCGCCATGCGAGCCACCAATGGGCGAGTCCGATGTAACGCTCTCAGATCCACTAGGATCTTGAGAATGAGGGACTTGCCCGACTCACGAGTCAAGTCAATTCCTCCCAAAATGGGTAACCACGATGCTCGGCAAGGTGGCAGGAGTCACTGAGAGCCATAGTGAGAAAGCTGTGTCAAGGCATCCCCGTCTTGCCCTTCCTCAGGAAACTGGCCCATTGGCCAAGGCCGAAAGCGCGGCCACATCACAGGCCGAAAGCACGGCCACGTCCCAGGCCCAAAGCGCGGCCACGTCCCAGGCCGAGATCGTGGCCACCTCCAAGGTCGAAAGCACGGCCACCTCCAAGGCCGAAAGCGCGGCCACCTCCAAGGCCGAAAGTGCGGCTGTCTCCAAGGCCGAAAGCGCGGCCGCCTCCAAGGCCGAAAGCGCGGCTACATCCGGACAGGGTAGCAACTCCAAGGCCCAGTAAACAAAAACTGAGGCCGTAAAGCAACACTCGAACCCGGCTACCGGGGGGTAAAATCTGTAACGAGAAAGAAAAGAACAACTGGCCCGGCTTTACCGGTCCGTTAGTAAACGTACAGAAGGTTTAAAGTCTCCAGATCTCCATCACCCAATTCGGTGGTTGCCAACCCGATCGGTGCCAAAGGCAGCTGCTGTGTGATCAGCGCCTATCAGGAGTGAATAATGCCCAAAATGCCGGCCCGACATGCCAGCAACCTGCCGTGCCCTCAGTGAAATTACCCAATATTGGCAACCTGTCAAAGGCGACCCCTCTTAGCACAGAATTAGGTACCCCCGATAAATAGAAGCGAGCAGGGCAGACTGATATAACGCTAGGCCCGGGCAAATTTGGAGCACAGAACACCTACAAAGGTGTGTCGTGCCAGCCTAACCTCGCTGGTCGATCTTCAATCTACAAATATGCTGAAAGACCAGATCCTGCTCGCGGACCATACCTGACCAACGTAATGCATAAGCAAGGTGTCGGTGTTCTGGGTTGTGCTGGCAGCTCGCTAACGTGTAAGGCAGCAAAAGGTGAATACCCAAGTGGCAACTTGAAACAAGGCAACCTCATAACTGGAGGAACGAACTCGAGGCTATGCATTAGCCAGCCTACATAACCACGTGAATGCACAGCCCAGGCTGAAAACCAGGGCCGGAAGCGATGAGTCTTCAGCTGCAGGCGGGAACGTGACTACTTTGGAAGACACAGCAACTGGTGGGGGGTGGCTGAGCGGAGCATGCAACGACGCAGCTAGTTCAGTAGTCACAGATGGTGTACCTGCAGAAATGATACTGGCAGATCCTGCTAAAACGGACTCAAGAAAAGGATTGCATGTCACCATTAGCCATAATTGGTTTACGCTCCGCCCTCCCCTGAGCCTTGGCCTTGCTCGGAGAAAGCCCGCTCCCATAAGAAACGGCCGTACCCTGCCTCTCAGCGTGATCGCGCTCCAAGCGAGGACGCTTCTACCAAGCTGCCCAAAGACTAGGTGACTCGTCACCTGATGAAGAGGATGGAGAAGTAAGGGGGGCAGCACACTAGGCCTTTTATTGGCAGGGGCTTTACCCTTCCCCCTCCCATAAGCCCCCCCCTTCTTAATTGGCATAGCCGGATATAGGGGCAAACAGGTGAAAAGTAACTCATTGGCGTGGGCGTGGCACAAACCTGAACACGGATTCAAGGAGAATGGTAAGGGTAGGCCCGGTATGTAACAGCCAACCCAAATTGTGATGTGTAACAGCCCCCACGATTCGTGGCGCCTGAGTTCATGACAGAGGACCTTGAATGGATTCCGTTGCCTGAAACGCCCCTCTCGGCCAAAGAATTAAATCAAATACAGGTTAAAAAGGGGGAGGTCTTAGGACTAATCGGTAAATTGAAGATTAACAAGCATAAATGAGCTGGAAACGAGGCTAAACAGTGAGGAGGGGACAAGTTTGCAGGTCACACAAAACTGCTCTATGCAGTGGGAACCCGAGAAGATTGTGAGGAGCTCCAGGATGTCTCCAACCTGTGGGAATAGGCTGAGAAGTGGCAAATGTGTGGTAATGCAACCAAATGAAAGGATTAACGAAAAAGTGGAGGGGTTGAAAACAAAACAATCAGCATTATAATGCCAAGATACAAAACTATAATAAGGCCCCACCCGAGGTATTGGGACCGATTCTGGTCACCGCATCTCAAGAAAACATAAAAACGTGTGGGCCACTTTTGCCTGGAAAAAAAGGGGGGGCGCCAGGGGAGGAATAAGAGTAAGACATACAGCATCATGCAGGGTATGGGTAAAGTGTCTAGAGGGAAGCTCATCTCTCCCTCCCCCATACCAGAACCAGGGGTTAAACTCAAATTGAGGGCTGGGAGAGTGAGAGCTGACAACAGAAAATATTCATGTATTTGTTTATGTATTTGGTTATTTTAACCAACGCGTTGTAAGTCTCTGAAACTCCCTGGCACAGGGAGTGATGGTCGCATCCGTCCTGGATACCTCCAAAAGGGGGCACTGTACAGATTCAAGGGGAAACAGTCCAGCACCGGTAACAAACAATGATGGAGGAACCCAGGTAATACAAGGGCCAGCCACAGAGGACTGGTATCAGGAGACCAACATCCAGCATCCAGGCCTCCCAAACACATTGGTGGGGCCTAGATGGCAGGGCAGAACATAAGGGGCGAACAGGCGGCGTGAGTCAGCCGCGTGGGTGTGGCACAGATCTGAGATGGATTCCAAGAGGATCAAAAAGACGGCCCTAGTATGTAGCTGCCGGAACAAATCGTGGCCCGGGTATAACAACGAGGAGGAAAGAGGATGGATGGAGATTACACCCACCCCCCAAAACACACTAAATGATGAAGTGTACAAAATGGCCGACCGGGTGGATAGGCAGGCCACCCTTGAAGTTGAAAAATTACCCCGAGTAACTTCAGATGCACGATACAAACACGCTAGGCTCCACTAATAAGTAAACAACAGGACAGAGGGGTATGGGGGCCACTCGGAATACCAGCCGAGCAGATGGATGTAGATCACTGCCTAAGGGATGGGCCCATGAGGCATGGCCAAAATGGCCACCGAGTACCAAACCAAATTGGGATCCTTGAGCCACCCCTGATAGAAGGGTGTAATATCCCCTGAACAAAGCTAAAAGACTAAAGCACAGGATAACTGGATGTAGGTAGAGCCGCCTAGGGCGCCCAGCCAAACGGATGGGAGTGGATATAAGAGATAAGAGTAGGCCCAGAAAGTACAAACAAAATGGCCACCAAACCCACAGGCACAGGATACGAACCATGGTGGGGGTATGTAATTTCCAGGCTTAAAAGCCAGGGTACTTCAAGGGCCAGAGGCAGGGGAGTGGTATCAGGAGACAGATATCTAGTCTCGTGCACTCCCAGATGCATCTGATGGGGCCACTGTGAGATACAGGAAGCCGGACTAGATGGGCCCTTGGCCTGATCCGGCATGGCTCTTCTTATGTTCTTACGTTCCTTCATGCTTGCTGCGTATGTGTTCTATGAGCATGTATGTATGTGCTGCTTTTAGAAACAGTAGATCAACTCAGACTGCCACAGAGACTTCATGTGTAAAGCTCTAACTTCAGGGTAGTCCCTGGCCATAATGCAGAGAGCACTAAACTCAGAGCAAGGCTGCCTGTAAAGGGCCCACCAGCAGCGGAACTAGCAGGGGTTCAAAGAGTAGACTCGCTGCTCCTGCAGCGTGCCGCCAGCCGGCTGGGAAAAGCCTGCCCTCAGGAACAATCTGCCTCGCATCAAAAGCCCAAGGGGCAGCAGCTCCCGGCAATCGGAAAGTGCAGAGCCGGAAGGGACTCTGGATCATGGAGTCCAACTCCTGCCCAAGAGACCTAGAGGGAAATCAAACTGGGAACCTCAGGCTTCCCAGGCTGGTGCCAGCACGGAACTTAACCGGGACACCAGCCACTCCGGAAGGCTGCAAAGCAGCCCGTGCAAGATCGCTGGCTAAAAGGAGCTGAGACAGCTCTGTAGCCGCTCTCGCTCCCCCCTCCCCGTAAACGAAGCTCAGCTGCTTGTCGGAACTACCGACAAACAGCTGGGTAAGAGGGGGATGCAGATCGCTCCTGCTCGCTGCTCCCAGGGCGCCCCGGGATCGCACAGGCTCAACAGAGCCTGGCCAGCCGACCTACCAGCCTCCCGGACCCCTCCTGAAAAGGTCTCACCCGTCACCGAGGCTCCGGGAGGCGCGGTCCATCCAGAAGACTTCTCCCGACAATCAGCTGATTGTCGGGAGTCTATAGCAAGCAGGAGCTTGCACAGCAAAGCCGGAGCGACGGTGCCTCAGACAGGCGCTCCAAGAAAGGGTGCGCTCACTCCAACGAAGAAACCGGCAATTGAGGAGGCAGGCTGAGGGGAGCGCGCCGAGGACTTATAAAGGGGCGTGCTCCCCTGGCGTAGGCTACGCCAATAGCGGAGCCAATAGCCGCCTCCCCCAACCGGCCGGCAAAGGTGCCCCTGCTCGGCACGAGGCCGGGCGGAGCATCCATTGTGAGTGGAGATGTAATACTTTTTTAAAAAATGTTTCTTTAAAGATCCATTTTAACAGTGGTGGGCAATCCAGTACCATCTGAAAATGTCCTCTCTTCCTGTGTCCCCATCCATTGCACATGCTGGCCGGGAATGATTGGCATGATAACCCAGAACAAACGGAGGACCTACCCAGATGTTTTCCACACCACCTTATTGTGTAACACACACACACACACACACACACACACACACACACACACACACACACACACACACACACACACACACACACACACACACACACACACACATGAGAGAGAGAGAGAGGGAGAAGAGAAGAGAAGAGAGAGAGAGAGAACAATAACACTACAAGAAGGACTAAATGGAAGGTTAATTATACAAGTATTTGTATCATCAATAAAAAGCCCTAACAGGTGTTGTGTCCAATTAAGTCCTAGGAGTCTTCTAAGATGAATTCAGACAGCTTCATTGATTAATATCAGATGAGCAACTGAGAAAAGAGAGATATTTAAGCATCCACGTTTGGAGTTCAGCTGGCTTAGGAACATATAACAGATGTAAGAATAAGAATGTATGCATGATGAGTATACGATTTGTACATCCAGTTTTGTATTGCTTCTAGTCTAATATAACTGGATGGTTTACAGTATATCCTGGAAATGTTTCCTAATTTCAAATGCTGCAGATAAGGCTGCTGGATGTATGTGTGATACTTTGCTTAGTGTAGCACTATTGTAAAAGACTTCCTGTGCTGATTACCAAATATTCATAGGTGGGTGAAGACTGGGGAAAGGAATTTTTGGATTATTTGGGTGAGGGCAGATTTGGGGCAAAGTTTCAGGTGACAAGCTGACTGGCTAGAGCAGTTGCAGCAGTTATCCAGGGGCTGCCATAGCCTCCTTTTCCTGAAGGCCACAGCTAGAAAAGTGCCATTTGGGAATTTTTGGACTCCGAATTTCAAAATTGTCAAAGAGTTAGCAGAACTGTTGGAAATGCAGCAACAGCCACTGTTCCTAGAATCATAGAATAATGAAGTAGAAAGGCCCTACAAGGCCATTGAGTCTAACTCCCTGCTCAAAGCAGGATGGCAAATCAAAGGATATCTGCCAGGTGGTTTCTCTTGAATGCCTCCAGTGTTGGAGCACTCCTCACTTCTCAAGGTAATTGTTTCCATTGCCCTACTACTCTTGAGACATTTTTTCCTGGTATTCATTCAAAATCTGGCTTCCTGTAACCTGAGCAAATTGTTATGTGTCCTGCACTCTGGACTGATTGAGAACCGATCCTGCCCCCTCCTCCTTTCAAGTATTTGAAAAGTGCTATCATATCTCAGTCTCCTTTTCTGGAGGCTAAACATGTCCAGTTCTTTCTGTCTTTCCTCATAAGACTTGGTTTCCAGCCCTCTAATCATCCTTGTTGACCTCCTCTGAACTTGTTTGGCAGCTTTAATATGAATGTTGAAGAGCAATTGGCCCAAGATTGAGCCCTAGCGTACCCCACTTAGAGAAGGAGCCATTAATTGTCACCCACTGAGTACAATTGTGCAGCCAGATGTGCATCCACTTGACAGTTGTCTCTTTCATGCCATGCCTAGTAAGCTTCCTTTTTATAATATCATGGGACATTTTGTCAAATTACTGAAGTCAATATATACTATGTCTATAGCATTTATTCTATTCAGGGAGGTTACCCAGTCAAAAATGAGATCAGATTAGTGTGGTAGGATTGGTTCTTGACACTCATTGTTTGCTCTAGTTATCACTGTATTGTTTTCTAGGTGTTTGCATAGTGACCACTTAAAATCTGTTCCCAAACTTGCCCTGGGATTTATGTTAAGATGTCTGGTCTGTAGTTCCCAGGTTCCTTCTTTTTGCCCTTTTTGAAGTAGGGACAGCATAAGTCCTTCTCCAGTCATCTGATAACTCACCCATTTCCCATGATTTCAACCATAATGGCAATGATTCTGAGAGTTTATCAGCCAGTTCCTTCAATGCTTTTGGATATAGTTCATCCAGTCCTGTAGATTTGAACTCATTCTAGGTAATAAGGTATTAATTGATGATTTGTTTATTATTCTCCAGCTTCAATTCTATACCATCTACTTACACATCAAATTTGCCTAGATGGTCATAATCTGTCTTATAGGAGAAGACCGAACTAAAATAGGAACTGAATTCTGCCTTTTCTTTGTCATTTGTTATCATTTCCCCCTTTCTCTATTGAGTAGCCAAGCCATTGCTTCTTTTCTTTGTCTCTTGCTATGTATATACACGAAGAATGCTTTCTGTTGCTTTTATTGTCTCATTTGCAGCTTTTCCCTTCCTAATGCTATCCCTGCAATTCCTTGCCACTTCTGTACTCCTTTGTGGCCTGATCTTCTTTTCACTGCCTATTAGAGATGGGCATGATCCCAAGCAGAGCTGATGCTGAGAGATACAAACAAACAGAAAGAAGTGAGTGCTGGTTAGTTTCTGGGCTGCTAGCAGCTGGACTAGAGCTGCTTTAGAGCCCTCTGCTAATTTAAACTGCTAATTTAAACTGCAAAGAGCCACCTTTATTCAAACAAAAGAAGCAGCTAGAAGCTTCCTCAAACAAATGAAGCAGGGGTGGAGCCAGACTAATCCTTTCTTTGAGCAGGGGGTGGAGCCAGGCTAATTATTTTCCCTTGAACAATGTTAGCATCAGCCATTTTGAGCCTGGGTGTGATCCCAAGCAGAGCAGCTGCTGAGAGAAATGGACATGGTCCTGGTGTGTGTGAAAACCTATGCAGCCCTTCCAAACACCCATTAAATACGGGTCATTAGGGTGGGGTTCAACCAAGGTGAATGATTAATTGAAAGTCTCCCACCAACCTTAAAACAAGAAACAGGCAGCATTTCTAAAAATGCTACCTTGTCCATCTAATGCACATATTCAGACCAGGGAGGGGGTGAAACCAGGGGAACCATAAATTGGAAGCTTCCCACCAACCTTCCTCAGACTGAAGAAGCTACTTGGATGAGTACTGAAATGTTTTGACCTCACAAGAAATGAAGTCCAGTTGTCATGGCTCAACTCCCAGGTAACCTCACCTGGAAGACTGAGAATCTCCACAAGACATGCTGACTGTTGTTTGTAATAAGGAGTTCATAACCAGATCACTCCAACCCACCCCAGAAGTTAAATGTGGGTATTATTTATCATTACCATCTCTTAATAAAAGCATTTATAACTTCTGCATCCTCAGGACAGATGTGGAGTGAAGCTCTTCTCCATCCGTACCCATCTTTTCTGGTGGTACTGATAAATGTTGCCCCCATTCTCCCTCCCTCCCTCCCTCCCTCTCCTTTGATCAGGGTGGCAAAAGCTGCCTTCCTCTCCTCCAGGGCTTAAAAGCAGAATATCTGCAGCAGGCACTGTGGGAGAGCTGGCTCTGGAAGCCAAGATGTTGGCAGTGGTGGGAGTGTTCTTATGGGTGGCAGCAGTGGGACCAGAATGTGATGGGTGCTCCTGCCTGCTGCCATTCCACCACAGCTCCCTTTTTCTCTAGGTGAATATCAAGGTGTTTGTAAATGGTGGGTGATTACTGGTGTAATCAGGGCCGGTGCTAGGTTTTTTTGCACCCTAGGCAAAGGGCAGAGGGGTGGGGGGCAGGGGGGAAGGCAGCGGCGGCAGTGGAGGTGGGGGGCAGCAGGGGGCAGGGCAGCAGGGGGAGGTGGATGATGGGGGATGGTGATGGGCATGGGGCGGATGGTGACAGGAATGGGGGTCGGTGATGGGCATGGGGTCGGTGGGTGGACGATGACCGGCAGCAGGGGGATGGATGGCGGTGGCCAGTGGCGGGAGGCGGCAGGGGGGCAGCAGGTTGGCCAGTGCCCCCTCTCCATTTTGGCACCCTAGGCAACTGCCTAGTTCACTTTAATGGACGCGCCGGCCCTGGGTGTAATGAGGGCTGCCAGTGAAACAGAACATCCAGGAGCAGATGAGCAGGAATTTTGACTTGTTCACGGGCCTGGCTGGATTAAACCAATGACAGTACTTTGCTTTCTCTAGCTCCCAGAGCCATTCTTGTGGAAAACACAGCAAAAAGGAATAAACTGAAAAACAAACAAACCCTGGATAATGCCTAGATAGGAGATAGAAGCAGTTGTTTGGGACCCAAGAGTCTGTTGAATTTAACTGGGAGATAATGTAGATCCTGTCAACAATCTGAGCACGGCAGAGATAGTCTCCAAATCCCCTTTTCTCCCCCTAAAACTGGCAGATGCTGAAATAGAGGTGTGTATATTATATCAAGTATGAAAATAGACAACTTTCACAGATGGATTGTAATCTATAATGAAAGATAATAATAGGATCTAGGCAAAAGAAAAGAAAAGGAAAAGGAAAAGGAAAAGGAAAAACGATTTCTTGGATGATTGATAAGCTTAAAATGTCAGAAGCACTATATACAGCACTTATTGATTGTACTTTGCATTATATAATGTCACAAACTGGACAGTCCGTGCCTCCCATCCTGCAAGTTAATATAAGTTGGCAGACACACTTTGTCTATATTCTACTGCTTGCATTTTTAGTATTCAACTCCTATGTTACTTGGATAACAAACCTATACAGATAAAAATAAACTCCTTTTCAAAGCATTCCTTAAACACGTTCTTAATCAGGTTAGTGTGGCCAACCCAATGATCTCAAGGGTTTAACTTATCAGTGAATAGTTCAGTATTTATTTATTTATTTTTACAACTTATATGCCACCCCCCACCCAAAGGTCTCTGGGTGGCCTACAATCAAAACAGTTAAAACATCAAATATCAATAAATAATTAAAACAATAATAAAAACCTTACACTAAAATCATTACACTAAAATTGCCATCAGAGGACCCAAAGTCTATATTGTATCAATTAAAAATCTTCTGGAACAGGAAGCTTTTTGCCTGGCACTGAAATGTCATCAATGTTGCCGCCAGGCGGATCTCACTCGGGAGGGCATTCCATAGCCTGGGGGGTAGCTGCCGAGAAGGCCCTATGTCTACAAGCCATCCCTCTCACCTCCTTGAGGGATGGCTCTTTCAAGAGGGCCCCCTGGCTTGATCTTAATTGCCGGGTAGGTTCATATGGAAGGAGGTGGTCCTTCAGGTATCTAGCCATTTAGGGATTTCTATTTCAAAACAAGCACTTTGAATTGGGCTCGGGCAGCAACTGGTAACCAATGCAGGTTATGCAGAATCAGCGTGATATGATCCCTGGCAGCCCCACCGCTTACCAGCCACGCTGCAGTCTTCAAAGACTGCCCCATGTACAGCACATTGCAGTAATCAATACGGGATGTTACCAGTGCATGTGTAACTGTCATGAGGCTCTGCTCATCTAGGTAGGGGCGGAGCTGGCATATTTTCTGCAGCGGAAAGAACACCCCTGGCCACAGAGTCCACCTGGGCTTCCAGAGTTAGACCGGGGTCCAGGAGCACCCCCGAGCTGAAGACCCTGTCCCTTAGGGGGAGTGCAAGCCCGTCCAAAACAGGAATATGGCCGTCTAACCTGTCTGGCGAAGCACCCATTAACAGCTCTTCCGTCTTATCTGGATTGAGCTTCAATTTATTAACCCTCATCCAGTCCATTATCTGGCCCAGACACGAGTTCAGCACAGAAACCACCTCACCTGAATTGGTGGAGAACGAGAGGTAGAGCTGAGTATCATCAGCATATTGCTGACTCCTGGTTGGGCCTATGGCTGTAAATAAAGATTGTATTGCATTGTATATTGCTGACTCCTCAGCCCAAGCCTCCTGATGATCTCTCCCAGCAGTACCATGTAAATGTTGAACAGAATGGGAGACAGTATAGAGCCCTGACGAACCCTGTGACATAAACGTCACGGGGCAGAGCAACTGCCCCCTAGCAAAACAGTGCCTCCAACCTCCAACCTGGCCAGCCTATCCAGAAGAACACCATGGTTGATGGTGTCAAAAGCCGCTGAGAGGTCCAGGAGTATCAACAGGGTTGCCCTCTCCTGTCTTTCTCCCGGCAAAGGTCATCATACAGGGCGACCAAGGCAGTCTCTGTACCAAAACCCAGCCTGAAACCTGCTTAAAATGGATCCAGAAAATCCATTTCATGCAGCAGTGCCTGGAGTTGCCCAGCCACCACCCACTCCAACACCTTGCCCAAATAAGGGAGGTTCGCTACTGGTCAGTAGTTAACCACCAGCCCTGGGTCCAGGTTAGGTTTTTTAAGGAGTGGTCTAATCACCACCTCTTTCAAGGTGGTGGGGACCACTCACTCTCTTAAGGAGGCATTAATGACCTCCTGGACCCAGGTGCAACCCCCCCCCGCCCGGCAGATATTTTGATTAGCCAAGAAGGGCAAGGGTTGAGTGGCATGGTGGTAGCATGGACAGATCCAAGCACCCTGTCCACATCCTCGGGTCTCAGTAATTGAAACACATCCAAGAACACTGGACCTCAGCACAGCACACTGGACACATCCCTTGATTCTGCACCGATAGTGGAGTCCAATTCCCTGCAAATCTGGGCGATGTTTCCCTCAAAGTGAACAGCAAACTCGTCACAACAGGCTGACAAGTGGTCCAGAACCTCCACCATATTTCTAGGTTGAAGAATGCTCTGGACAACCCGAAACAGTTCTGCTAGACAGCACTCTGAGGAAGCAATACGGCTTGTGAAATATTGCCTTTTCGCCAACCGTATCACCACAGAATAAGCCTGATAATGGGCTTTAAGCCGTGTTCGATTGGACTCACAGTGATATTTTCTCCACTTGCGCTCCAGCCGTCTCCCCTCCTGCTTCATTGCCCACAGCTCAGATGTATACCAAGGAGCTTTCTGGGCTCTGCATATGGGGAGAGGGCACTTAGGTGTGATCATGTCAACCACCCAGGACATTTCCCTAGACCTGAGCTTCAACAGAAGTGCCAACCATATCAGATGGATAATCCCCCAGAGCTTTCAGGAAACCATCTGGATCCATTAGTCTCTAAGGGGGGATCATCTTAATAGATCCCCCACCCTTGCAGAGGGTAGAAGAAGCTAATAGCCTAAACTTGACCAGAAAGTGGTTGGACCATGACAATGGAGTCAAAACTAACCCCTCCACATCCAAACCACCATCTTCCAATCCCGTTGAGAAGATGAGGTCTAGAGTATGGCCCTTCTCATGCATCGGACCGTTGACATGTTGAGACAGCCCCATGGTTGTCATGGTGGCCATGAAGTCCTGATCTGCCCCATTCAATGTTGCCTCGGCATGGATGTTGAGGTCCCCCAGTACCAACAGTCTGGTCCACAACACCAGGTCCGATACCACCTCCATCAGCTCAGGCAGGGAGACTGTTGGTACGCAGCAGGGTGGGCAGTACACCAACAGAATCCCCAATCTGTCATGTGAGCCCAACACACAATACAGGCCCTCCAGACCTCCTCCCAAGAAGATAGGAAGTCTGGTTAAGGCGATAGAACTTCTATAGACTATAGCAACTCCCCCTCCCCGAACCTTCAAGCAACACTGGTGCTGGACCTAGTACCCAGGTGGGCATAGCCGGGAGAGGGGAACACTACCCTTCTCTCCCACCCAGGTCTCGGTAATACATGCCAAGTCGGTACCCTCATCCAGAATGACATCATGGATGAGTGTGGTCTCATTTTGTACTGACCTGGGATTCAACAACAGCACCGTGTGGCTTGTGGGCTCGCTAATATGGTCACCTGATTCCTTCTGGCTAGGGGTGGAACCAGAAGAGGGGATAGTTGTAAGGTATCTAACTTCTCTTCTCCTACGCAGGCACGTTCCACTCCTACCACCATACCTTCCCCTACCCAGAAAAATTTTAATGGCAGCCCCCTCTATTGCCTTCCCCCCTTCCTGTTCTCTCAGTTCCATTGTGGGTCCTATCTCCTATACTTGATGGCCACAAATATCCACCCATTAAACCCTACCTTCCCCCCTCCCCTCCCCTCCCCATCATATTCATCCATCATGCAATAGTCTGTGCCAAGGGGTGCCAAGATACCAAAGCTCCTCTTTGTCCCCATCCCTTCTGGTATTTGGCCAGCTCTGCCCCTCCAAGTGTCTCTCTCACCGACACCATAGTAGCAGAGAAAGGAGCAGGTGGAGAGCAAAGCCGACTCCTCCAGGCCCAGTCCAACAGCAGCAAGAGTGTTTGCTGGGTGGTGGTGCGGCTGCTGAGGAAGCTGAAGGTCAGCTTAAAAGCCTTGGGTTGACTATTCTAAACATGTATTTAGCCCTAGCTTTCAATTCAATCTATTTACTAAATAGAGAAAGCAGAGAAGCAAAGAAATAGTTCGGATGCCGGGAAACACCCTGATCTGATCTATAGATGAATATTAAGATTTGTACAACGTGTGCCTCCATTTGGAGACCAGGTGGGGAAGTCTCTGCTGTGGCTGGGACCTTCACGGGATCCAGAGGCCTCTGTCACAGCTGCTCTGGAGCTTCACAGCAGGGGTGCAGTCACCCCATAAGATGCACAGACATTTCTCCTTACTGTTGAGGGGTGAAAAATATGGTATATATTAAGATTTTTATGAGGTGAAAAATGCGGTATATATTAAGATTTTTAAAATCAAGTATAAAAATCAAGTATAAAAATAATTTGTGGGTTTTTGAAAATATATTTTTATAACAAAACCATTGCACAAAATATAAGGTCTGGGGGGGGGGTGATGCAACACATTTAACACCTAGTATGATTGTTTCCAGTCATATTGCTAAAAAAAAAAAGTGCTCCTCTTTTAATTCTTAGACATGAACAAAAAAATCTTACATCAGCTTACAATTTTTAAAGGGGTGTCTTGTTTTATGACATCATTTTTCATCAAGGATGAGAAAAATAGGAATTAATATATTACAGTAATAATTTTCACTTTGGTGAACAACAGAGATGGGCAAGAAACAAACAAAGAACAAGGAAGTTCATGGAAAATCACTGGTTTGTTTGTTCAAGTTGGTTCATATTGATCAAAATGCAGAACATACACTTTCCTGAACCAATTGTTTTTTATTTTATTTGTAATTTAACAAACTTCCCAGTTTATTTTCCCCACCCCCACAGTCTGCCTCAACTGTTGTAGCCAAGCTTCACCCCCCACCCCACCCCAAGAAAGCCACTGGGCTGTTTTTTGTTTTGTTTTGTTTTAAATCTGAACAAACCAATGAATTGATTTGTGTTTTGTTCAGGAAAACTTTCATATTATGGGCTCTATCACATGTCGTTTAAAATGCTGATTAAATTTGAAGATAAAGCATTTCCAAAAATATTGCCCCACGGCCACTTGGCTTTAAAAAAAAAAAAACCTGGTTATGCCCCCTTTGGCGAGTTGTCCATGACTTACCAGAGAAATCGGGAATTTTTTGCTCCGATAAAAAAATTTGAGCCAGAAGTCTGTGGGAGATTGCATATGATTCAGTTTTCTGCTTCCCCCCCCCAGCCCTGACCAGCTCATCCTGGGGCTGGTTGGTGGTTTTTTAATTTTTTTAAAAAAATTCTCCTCCTCTCCCAGTGCTGATCAGCTGGCCTTTGGGCTGTCAGCACTCTTTTTGTTTGTTTGTTTGTTTTCATTTTTTTCCTAGCCCCACCAGCTCCTGGGGCTGGTCGGCACTTTTTAATTTTTTAAAACTTCCACCCCCCACCCCGTGCTGATCAGCTGGCCTTCGGGCTGTCTGCACTTTTATTATTATTATTATTATTATTATTATTATTATTATTATTATTATTATTATTATTATTATTATTATTATTATTATTATTATTTTTTCCCCTAGTGCTACCTGCTAGTCGTGGGGATGAATGGCACTCTTATTTAACAAATCTTTGTATGTGGGAACGGAGATCCCACATCTTCAGTCATGTGACCAAGAAAGAAGAAAAGCCGGACTTTCACTATATCTGGATCTTCCCCCACGTGAGATAGTGGTCATAGACTTCACCAAACCATAAACCACCATTTTACTGGTCTCTCCCCATCTCTAGTGAACAATTGTGAGGTGGGTGTTTTGATGAGGAGGTGTTGGCAGTTCTTCAGTGAACTCTACATTCTATTTGCTTTATTTAGTAAAACTCCATGGATACATTTAAGGTTAAAGCATGAAATTTTTTTATGCAGTTACATTGTATTCCACTTTCTGTGGGTGTTTTCTCTTTAAAAGTGAGATATAAATATCTTGCTGTCCAGATAACTGAATACATGTCTGACAATACATTCCTGATGCTACTGGTTTAACTACAAATGTAATCAGTCTTCTCTTTAGTTCCATAACAGTTTTGAAATGTGAACTGTCTCTTGTCATCACAGGATTTCAGACTGGAGCAAGGTATTGAATACAATTAGCCCCATTCAATGGTAAGTTGCCTGGTCATCTGGGACATATAGAGAGAGGAGTGGCTAGCCTCTTCATCCATCCATCCATCATCATCATCATCATCATCATCATCATCATCATCATCATCATCATCATCATCATCATCATCATCATCATCATCATCATCATCATCATCTTCTTCTTCTTCTTCTTCTTCTTCTTCTTCTTCGAATAGCAGAGGTAGATGGAACCCTATAGATCATAGAGGCACTTCAAGGATACAGAATAGAGAGTTAAACGTCTAAACTCCAGCTCTTCAGGCAGACACCTAATCCAGCAGTTCCTGTGAGCGGCAATTTATTCTCTTCAGGTAGGTTCCTCTCTATGTGGAGAAAGCAACAGCAAAGATGGGAAGAACTAAGTACCGCTCTAGAAGAATATTCATGAAAACCAGGTCAGTAATAGCTGAATGGGGCTATGTTGGATGCTGGTGTAACACAATGCCAAATTTTATTTTATTTTATTTTTTACATTTATATCCCACCCATCTGGCATAAAAGGTCACTCAGGGTGGCTTACAACATTCAAAAAGTAGTAACAATATAGACGAATTAAATAAAACCATACTTAATAAACAAGAAAATACCTCATCTTAAAAGAACAAAAAAGAAAGAGAAACAATAATATTATTACAAATATCACAAAACATTTTAAAACTTTAGATGGCAGGTATAGACAGCTTGGCTGAACAGGCTATTATAACCTAAATTACACAGGAAAAGCCTGTCAAAAAGCCATGTTTCTAACTGCCTTTTAAAAGAATCCAAAGATGGGGCAAGTCAGAGTTCAGATGGCAGGTAATTCCAAAGATATGGGGCTACAACCAAGAAGGTGCATCATCTCATCCTTCTGCACTTCCCTAGAGGTTACCTGTCTTAGCTGCCCAGTTTAAAAGGGCCATGTGCCATGGACAGAGTCTGGTGGCTGAAAGCATTCTGTCAGGTAGGATGGTCCAACCCATTTACAACTTTATATGCAAGAATCATAACCTAGAACTTGGCCCAGACGTGTACAAGTAACCAGGGCAGTGTGGCCAGCATGGGGCATTAACCTGGCTGCTATGTTCTGGAGCATCATCAGTCTCAAAGGTAAACCTATGGAGAGGCCATTATAGTAGTCAAGTCTTGAAACTACCAGAGCATGAACCAAGGTAATGAGAATCCTGATGTCCAAGAAGAGATGCAGCCGGGCTAAACACCTAACATGAAAATAGGCTGACTGGACCACAGATGTCACCTAGGCCACCATGGAAAGCATACAGTCCTTTCTGGAGAGAGTCACCCCTCTAAAAAAAGAGAGAGGGATGTTCCTAATTTGCAAACACCTGGGTCCCAACACACACAATCTCCATCTTGTCCAGGTTCATCCGCAGTCTAAATTATACTCCTTTACAGTGCAGGTGAGAGGCATGTCCCGACTCAACAGGGGGTTAGCAGGTTAGCGGTGGAGTCACCCCTCACCTGCTCCCCCCTGCTGGGTTGTGACATCCAGAAGCCAGAAGCCTCCACCCAGCATGGTTTTTCGAAAGACCCATGCCCACAGCCACCTCCTTGCATGGCACATGGGTGTGAGTCTTTTAAAAATCTTTGCTTGGTCGAGCCTGCTGGCTCTTGGATGCCCCGACGCAGCAAGGGGATGAGCAGGTGAGTGGACAAGTCACCCCTTTGCCCACTCACCCCTCTGCTGGGTCTGGGCAGCCAGCAAAAACCCTTTCCCAAAGACGAGAAAGGGCTTTTGCTGTCTATGGGGGTCCTTTCCTGTCTTTGGGGGCAGAGGGTTTTTGACACCCCTCCATTGCTCCTTGCAATCAGAGGCTGTCAAAAAACCAACACCACCAAAGAAGGGAAAAGGTCAATGTAATCTGTTCCCCTTTTTGCTATTTTTCTGACCTATGGAATTGATTAATTGGTTTTCAATGCATTCCTATGGGACTTCACAAGATGATATTTTCATAAAACAAAGTGACCCACATGATGAATTAATTTTGTCTTGTGAGGTACCACTGTAATTTATTTGTAATTTAATTTCTGGGATTTTCCTTGCTTGGTTTGACTTTGGCAATGGTATCCTGTAGACCATGCTGACCACTGCCATTGGTGGTGTTGTCAACATTCAGGTTACCCTTAGCTATGTAATGTTTGGCATCCTTTTTCCTGCTGGCAATGTGGGCCTGATGTTGTGCAGCGATATTAAGGTATTTTCCTGTTTCTGAAACATGGATACAGAAGCCTATATTCCACCTTCCTAATCTGCAGTTGATCATCATCTTCCCCAATAGTTCATGCAAACAATGCATCCATGGAGTCTCAGGTGTGCTGTGGTGGAGCTTGCTGACAGACATATATGCTCCTCCTCTAGGTGATTGCAAAAGCCATAGTGAGTATCTCAGCAAGGCAATCGAGATAAGAAGAAAATAATACTGAGTGCTATATAAATGGCACCAGTTGCAGTAGAACAAGTCCAGGCAACCTCTTGTAGAGCCTAAATGTTCTAGTGAGAAGTCCAGAGTGAGAACCAATATGGTAATCACAACTTGAAGTTTATGAAACATGGTTTCTGCTCCTACCCTGAAGTACTCTGTTCTTACTTCCTCATCTTGAATGGTGTGTGCACAACAAAGACGGCTGATTCCAAACACTTGCTGCAAAATGGGTTTCTCTTGATTTGTCAGGTTCTAAGCTGTGCTGTAATTTGGCAGAATATTTGTACTTTATCTCCAAAGGACATACTGGGGTATGTGACATGCAGTAGGCAATGAAGGATAATTTGTTTAAATGTTATGCATTACAGAGGAACAAAAGAAATCAATGCCTTTATTAAATTTATTGTTACACCATCAGCATTTTCCTGACTATAATGTTTCAGAGAAGTTGTTTTGTGGGCAGAAAACTGCTTCTAACTTAGATGTGTGGCACAGGAAACCTCAGGGACATTGACTGTGCACAAAAGACTTCAGGGCCAGGTCAGTCCATATTTCCCCTCCATATACCCCCTCCAGCACCCCCCCACACACACACCAGCATCACTTGCAAAATTCTCCTTTCCTCCCTCCCTCTCCTTTCCCAGCTGTGCCAGTTCTTTGACTATTGCCGTCCTCCCCCTCTAATTTTTTTCCACAGGCTGCTATTGTACAGGTGCGGCTTCCAAACCATTCAACCATGTGTGGCAACAGTCACAGAGCTGAAGTGAGAGCTCCTGCCTTTGCCCCACACCTCTACCCTCGTGATGGTCTGATCAGTCAGGTATGTGCCAGCTATGTACAACAATGGAGTCAAGTTTGTTTTTTCTTGTTCTTACACAGAGACTCTCAGGTATATTCTCCAAGGGAAGCATGTTTTAGGACAAATACACTGATCCAAACTGCCCCAGGTTTTGCACAGAGGTAGCATCATCACCCATGAGGTTAATCTAAAACACAACTACTGCCACATGGGAAAACCTTTTGGGGTTTTAAATTTTAACCTGTAAACCACCCAGAGTAGTGTTTGCACTAATGGGGCGGTAAATAGTCTTAGGGGTAGGGAGGGATGGAACATGGCAAAAGAAACTCATGACTTGTCTTCAGTTGTGATTGATGGTTGGGAGTGAAGACAAATAAAAAGGACTGCTGTCCAGTCACAACCCATGAGGCTGAAGAGATCAGAATTCCCAGTCATGAGTTAGGAAGCTGATGGGAGGGACCAAAGGTGGCTTCCCATACCCAACCATGAAAAAGAAGAGAAAAATTCTTTTTCTTGAAAGAGGATAGGAAGATGGACAGTGGAAGGATAAGACCTTGAGTTGTTTCAAATGGACTACACCCTCAATAATCCTTGGGAAGCACAACCTACATATTGTTTCCCAAAGCACAACTCTAAACAGCTCTAGTCCCTTTTTCTATAACTAATCATGAACTAGGAGGAAAGGAGGGAAGAGATGGAAATACAGGATTGTCTCATAGGAAATAGGGTGGTACTGCATGCAGGAAATGGCAAAGAACAATCTGATGGGTTCAGTTGGAGGGCTATCATATGTAAATATTTGAGTCTGTGGATGAGAGCTCTTAGTGCCAAGAAACTTAGGAGTGGCAGGACTGGATGCCTCCTTCCTGGAGGACCATGTCCAAAGAGTCCAGCTGGGGGAGAATAAATCATTTCTGTGGACTCAACATTTTGGAGTCCCACAGGGATTGGGTATCTCCCCCATGCTGTTTACATCTACATGGGGCCACTGGGAGAGGTCATCAGGAGATTTGGAGTGCATTGTCATCAGTATGCTGATGACATGCAGCTCCATCTCTTCTTTACAACACCAGCAGTGGCTGCTGTTAGGACTTTGTAGGATTGCCTGCAGGTGGTACTGGGATGGACCAAGTGCAACAAACTGAGACTGAATAACAAGAAGATGGAGGTCTTGCTGGAGGGGCCTTCCCCTCCTGGGGGGGGCATATGCCTCGCCTCTCCCTGGGGGACATACCTCTTCCTTTTAAAGATTGGGTTCAGAATCTGGGGGTCCTTCTTGACCCAGCAATCACCTTGAAACAACAGGTGGATTCTGTGGCCAAGTCTGCCTTTTACCAACTTAAGTAGATTGCCCAGCTCCGACTCTATTTGGATGGGTACTCTCTAAATACTCTGACCTATGCATTGGTAGTCTCCAAATTAGATTACTGCAATGCACTCTACATGGGGCTGCCTTTGGACTTGGCACAGAGGTTGCAGAGGTTGCAAAATGCAGCGGCCAGGTTGGTTACAGGTGTGAAAATTTTTCAGCATATTACCCCATCCCTGATGAGGCTGCGCTGGTTTCCGGTGGTGTTCTGTATGAAGTTCAAGATATTGACATGAACATATAAAACCCTACATGGCCTGGGACCTCAGTATCTGGTGGAGTGTACCCCTCCCCAGCAATCCATCCCAGTCTACATGATTGTTCCAGTCCTTTATGCTACAGGTGGCTACACCAAGGCAGGCCAAAAAGAAAACAAGAAGACACCATGCCTTTTTGGTGGTGGCCCCTGCCAGCAGAAATAAGGCAGGCTTCTGTCCTTTCGGAAGGCCCTGAAGACCTCTTTATTTGCAGAGGCCTTCCCCAGTAACTGGTGTTTGTTGTTGTTTTGTCTTGTTCTTCTTTCCTTCCCCCCCTTCCACCACCCATCTGAGACCGGGCACTTTTTAATTATGGTTTTTATTTTGTTCCACCACCCCCAATGAAATCAGGCAGGATGAGGTGTTTGCCATCTAATAGGTTCTCTTAATGACTGTTTTAAATGTGTTTCATAAGACCTTTTAATTGGATTTTATTTATAAATGTACCTTTTTAGCATTGTATTTTATGAATGTAAACCGCCCTGGGTAGTGCAGTTTGTGCTAGGGCAGCAGTATAGAAATATAACTAACTAACTAACTAACTAACTAACTAACTAACTAACTAAATAAATAAATAAATAAATAAATAAATAAAATGTCTTCTCCCCTGGCTATTTCAGAGACAGGGGCATAGAATGGAAAGATGCTTCAACACTGGAAGCATTCAAGAGAAATTTAGACAACTACATGGCAGATAGCTTTTGATTTGGATTCCACACTGAGGATGGGATTGAACTCTATGGTGTAATACGACCTTTCCAACTTCATGAATTTACTAAACAGGAAGAAGCAGACAGGTAGACCATTCTAGCATACTTGCTTTTTCTAGATAATCCTT
Source organism: Phrynocephalus forsythii (assembly GCA_029282475.1). NCBI lineage: Eukaryota > Metazoa > Chordata > Lepidosauria > Squamata > Agamidae > Phrynocephalus > Phrynocephalus forsythii. The sequence goes on from JAPFRF010000010.1 coordinate 120,895,634, forward strand.
TGGCAGAAAAGCAAAAGATGATTAAATCCATCTGGCTTTTCTTTCTAAAAGACAGCTGTTCTGTAAGATGACTCTTTGGCTAGGGTATTCATGTCTCTCATGCAGGAACAAGTAATACCTTTAATGGAGCATTTTAAAATATAACAAAATAAAAAATCAACAACAATTCATCTTATTCAGCTTGTGCATCATGACTAGGTTCTTGCGGGTTGCTCCAACATTTGATTTTTTATTCAAGTCCCAAAGTCCCATGGCCACTTTAAGGGGCAGATGTACGTTCTTAGATAGAAATAGCTGTAGAGGATGGTATGTCTTCAAAACTTTCCTCCACAGCCAGTGGTTTGGAATTTATTACCCACCACTTAAAACAAAGGGAAGCCAAATACTCTGACCCCCCTCATTTCCCCTTGCCACCTGATTTTGAACCTCAAAGCATTTCTGTTTGGCCAAGGAAAATAGGATAAGAAGTAAGAACAGCCTTGCTGGCACAGGCCATAGCCCAGGGGTGCCCAAACTTTTTGTAAGGAGGGCCAGATTTGGTGGCTGAGAATGTGTCAGGGGCTGGTTGCTCCCCGACCCTGCCACCCCACTGCAAGCCCCACCCACTGACCTATAAGCCCCACCCACTGACCCCTTGCAAACCCACCCACAGGAAGGAAGGCGGGGGCCAAGGGAGGGAGGGAGGAAGGTGGAAATCAAGAGAGGAAGGAAGGATGGTGGGGAACAAGGGAGGGAGGGAGGGAGGTGGGGACCAAGGGAGGGAGGAAAGAACAAAGGGGGGACCAAAGGAAGCACAGGGAGCCGTGGCCACCTCAGGGGAATGTGTGGGTGAAGGAGGGGGAGGGAGGGGCGGGCCAGCCAGCCGCAGGCCACTCAGAATGTCCTGACAGGCCGGATTTGGCCCCTGGGCCGGACTTTGGGCAGGCCTGCCATAGCCCATCCAGTCTAGCATTTTTGTCTCACACAGCAGCTCACCAGTTGCTTCAGGGTACTCCCAAGCAGATGTCTTCACTTGCTTAAGATTCCCTGCATATGGCTACCTAGAAGCATGGTGCATCTCAATCAGAGTTTGGATTAGCTCAGGTGCACAGCCTGAAGCTTGATCATCAAAAGCTTGTTGTTGTTGCTGCTGTTGCTCTGTTTTGTTTTTGTCATTTTCTTTAATGGTCCAATGAAGGTATCCCTGTTCCCACATTTGCATTGTTTAGGGGAGCACCCAGCATTTTCTTGATTTTTCATGTCAGTTATGTTATTTTGATAGCTACCGTTTCTTTGTGGGCTCGCCTCACCTGCAGACCCTTAAGGCTATTTATTCACCACTAATGCACACAACCTATACATGTTGACCTGACATTCACATCCATGTCTAGGTAAAATGTGACTCTGCAGGGGTGTTCCATTAACCTGCCAGTTGGGCAACATATTTCATATATGGATATAGATAAATGAACATTTTTAATAAGCAGAAGAACAAAGTGTATTCTAGAGAAAGGAGATCCATTTTTCAAAAACAGATTATCATCATTTTTATCAACTTCACCATCACCATTGTCATATCCACTCTCTATTGGATTAAAGTTTTATTTAAAAAATCCCAAAGGGGTATTGCTTAACAAAATATTCAAAGGCTAAACATATACAGTGAGTGATGCATGCACACACATTCCATTCTCAACCTTTCACACTTGTCTTGTCTCACCATACTACAACCAGAGGAGAGCTCAGGATGCAACAGGTCTGCAGAATAGCAGCACAAGAGATGTAGGGCAGCATACTCACCTGCAGGTTTGGATCCCTGACCCTTTTGAAAGTTTCTGGGTCATTTGCCTTGCAGGTCTGTCTTATGTAGGAGGTTGTTTTTTTATTGGCTGCAAATGTATCTTTTTTGTGCGTGTCTTGCCTCTTGCTTCACAGATCCAGGGCAGATTTGACAAATCAATGCTGTAGTCCAAGATGTTCATCCTACCCACATGTTGTCATTTTTAACTGTGGAAAATATAATCATTTTGAATGGGTTGCTTAATGTAAGATCATTAAACAGGAAAATTGAAATGTTCTTTAGCAATTTTTCTGGAAATAACACAAAGGCTTCCAACTGTATTACTTTTAAGATGAAAGCACATCATTATCGGATATACTTTTTAAAGAGCAAATGTATTTGAGCAATTTGAGTCTACGTATAACTGAGTCGACTACGCACCTGCGGCTTTCAAATCTGCCAAGGCATTCATCAGATCATCAAGAGTCCTCAGCACCAACAGAGATGTCAGCGGGAGATATGTAAGAACAATTTATGACATTGGCAACTGGAGGAGTAATACATTAGAATTTACAGGCAAGTCCTATAAATAGCTTTGATGATGATTCATGAATGAATGCAAAAGCTAAAGGACGGCAACCTTACATCTAAATCATATACATCCTTGACCGCAACAGTTGTTTCTGTTAAGAATGCCACTGTGCTTCTTGATTTCTTCACTCAGAATAGGAATTATGATGCTTGCTTAAAACCAACAACGGGGGGGGTTGAATGGTGGTCCCAACTCCCAAAGTCTTTTCTGGCTCAATTTTCATTCCAAAATAATGACGAACTTTCATTCTTTCTTATCCTTCCACTTATCCCTTCTCTTGAGCTGCGCTTTTATGAGGGTCCACAGTCCTTCCTCAGATACTTATTACCCTCTTTCCTGAGAGAGGCACTATGCAGCAGGAGGGTCATGGTAAATGCAATTCTCCCAGGACACCTGACAAATGCCTGTCAGATAAATTTTAGATTTTTAAAATTATGTTCTTAAGTAAATATTTATTAGACTAGGCTACTGGCGTGATTTTAGTAACTTTTCTTGGCTCCCTTCAGGACTATGTAGCTATGGTAATTCTGTGAGTGACTGTTAAGCTGCAGAATATGTTAGCTGCATATTAACAGTTAAATTCCTAAGTGTGTATGTGAGAGAGTGAGAGAGAAAAAAAATGAATTGCATTTGCAATGCCTGTTGAAAGGTAAGATCCATGAAACAGACTGAAAAAGAATGTCCATGGCTGAAGCTTTGATTTGGATCCAGAGTTATCAATTGATTGATGGAAGAAATTTCCCTGATCCCACACATGGAGAAGTGAACCTCTGCAACTCCTCTCCCCAACATAGGACAATGACCTCTAACAAGCTGTTCTGAAAAGCTGGGTATCATCTGGAGTAGGTTTTGGTTGCAGAGGGAAATAGATGTTGGAGGTATGTCAAGTATTGCATGACCTGATCTCAAGAAAGTGTATTACTCATTGCCATAGAAAGTAGGGGTCAAGTGTAGTTTTACCTTACTTGGCTCATAATTCAGGTTGATTTGGTACAGAACTCCTGGCTATATAATTTTGAGAATCAGAGGCCAGTAATACTGAAACTCAGGTGTCACACATGCATTTTAACTATCAATCTCTTTTAAAAGAAGCAGATGAGAACGGTTGAAATCATACAGTAACTTGAAAGTAGGCCCATTGAATCTATGGGGATTTGATAATGCCACTCTACCGTAAGTTCAATTAATTCAAATTAAATTAATTTCAACTTATCATTGGGTTTCAGCCAATAATTCTAGTAGCTTTAGTATTAACATCTGGAAAGTCTGGTGAAATGCTCCAATTTCTCAAAAGCCATAATGTACTAAACAGGTAAAATACTGCACAATTCCTTCTTTTGTGCAGTTGTTTTTCTGCAATAAAAGCTTTCATGTGGCATTACTTAGAGAGAAGATGTACTTCTGTGTTATTTAGTCCAAATTGTCAACTGGTGCCTTCTGACAACTTCCATGAAAATTATGTTGTCTTCAGTTACCTATTTTAGCAAAGGGGAGTTACATCCACTATTGCTGGTGATATAGTAATTGTAGTTTCCAGAGAGAGTTGAGCAATAGCAATGACAATATTTTTCAGACTTAAAAAAGCAGATGTGTTTCGTAATGGATCCTTTTAAAGAAAGTAAAACCTTTATGGAATGGGCCTTAAAAGCTTGAGGAAGGCAGATAGTGCCAAATCAAAGTTGTATAGTAGCAATGCATCTGTGTAATCCCTACTGAAAAAATGCACCACTGTGATGCATCTGGAGAATTAAAAATGCTATCTTTGCACAGGCATGACCACAGGTATTAAAATCCGATTGCCCAATGAATGTTGTAGATTCTGCAGATCTAGAGCTTATAACAACAGACCTTCAACTGCGAATTGGCCAAAAACTATTAGTGGATAGCTTTTCATCAAGTGATCACCACACTTTCTCCTTTGAATACATACTGTTCTCAACTGCTACATTTCCAATAGAAAATAACCCAGATTTTTTGGGGAGTGGGGGATATAGTTACTCTTTAATACTACTATTTATCTAAAAAAAAAAAACAAACAAACAACCAAACAACCAAACAAAAAACCTCCAAAAGACCATGAAAACCCTTCTGGATCAGATCAAAGGCCTGTCTAGTCCAGAAACTTGTTTCTCACCATGCTATAAGGAAGCCAGGTGTGTGTGTATGTGTTAAAAAAAAACTGCTTCAACATTAGTAAATGCAGAGTGATGCACTTTGGGGCAAAAAAAAACAAAACAAAACACAATTACATTTATAAACTGATGGGGTCAGAATTCTCTGCAACAGACCAGGAAAGGGACCTTGGTGTCCTGGTGGACATCTCAATGAAGGTGTCAATCCAGTGTGCTGCAGCAGTGAAAAAGGCAAACACAATGCTAGGAAGTGTATAGAAAATAAGTCAGCAAGTGTCATTTTGCCTCTTTATAAATCTATGGTGAGGCCCCATCTGGGGTATTGTATACAGTTCTGGTCACCATACCTACAGAAAGATATTATGGAAAAAGTGCAGAGGAGGGCAACCAGAATGATTAGGGGACTGGAAAACTTTCCTTACCCTCTGAGGCGCAATGGCTGGGTCTCTTCACTCTTGAATGACAGCGCCTAAGAGGTAACCTGATTGAAGTTTATAAAGTCATACATGGTGTGGACAAAGTAGATAAGGAAAAACTGTTTTCCCTACCACACAACACTAGACCTAGGGGGCACTCCATGAAACTCTTGGGTGCTAGACCTCAAAAAAATAAGAGGAAGTACTTTTTCACCCAGAGGATCACTGGTCTGTGGAACTCCCTGCCAGAAGAAGTGGTGACAGCTGTTAGCCTTGACAGTTTTAAGAAAGGATTAGACATGTTCATGGAGAACAAGGGTATCAGTGACTATCAGTTGTCTGTTTTGCACAAGTGTGCTTCCTCATTGGCTTGCCAAAATCAAAATACTGCATGTTTGGCATTTTTCTTCTTGTTTGTTTTTGTTCTACAGAGGGGGAAAACATGGATGCTTATTATACCCAACAGGGTTCTGGACACTGCACTTCAGGGATGCTCACAAACTGGAACAAGTTAAAGGATGGATTAGGGGGCTGGAAATGAAGTCCTGTGAGGAAAGACTGAAATACCTGGACAGGTTTATCCTTGAAAAAAGAAGATTGGGGGAGATATGATAGAATTTTTCAAATTCTTGAAAGTGTTTGATGCAGAGGAAGGGCAGAATCTGTTTTTGATCATCCCAGGTTGTAGGACAGGCAACAATGGACTCATAGGAAGCCAGATTTCAATTGAATATCAGGAAGAAAACATCTTAACTGTTAGAGGAGTACAACATTGGAATCAATGGTCTAGAGACATGATGTGTGCTCCAACACTGGAGGCAGTCAAGATAAATGGATGGCAGATATCCTTTGATTTGTGTTCCTGCCTGCACTGAGCAAAGTTGGACTTGATGGCCTTATAGGTCCCTTCCACATTTTTGATTCTATGGCTGTTTGATTCTATTATCTATGAGCATTTGGCTGAAATCCAGTTGCAACAAGAGTAGGCCCACTGAATAAATGGAACTTACAGGGAAGTTGACTCACTCAATCCAAGCAGACTAAATAGGATTCTAATTGTAACTTACTTTTATATTTCAGATTTTGTGTTAGCTTTAAAATACTTTATTCAATGTAGCTCCTTGTTCTAGGCATTTTCAAATTTAATGGTGCATATGGATTAAATTTTATCTGCAGAAAATCATTCAAAGTGAAATGCACTTTCTGAAGAATTTTTTTTAAAAAGCCAAGTAATAATTAATAAGTAGAGATGGGCACAAAACGAACAATTTTTTGTTTCCGTTTTTGTTTTTTTATTTCGTTATGCAATGAAACGACAAATGAATTTTGTCCCCAAAATGAAATGAAACAAACAGAAACACCGGAAATTTTGTCATGTGTTTTGTTTCCATTACTGCAATACAGTAAAAAAGTGTTCTGCTTATATACCGCCCCATACTACTACAAGTAGTCTCTGGGCGTTTTACAATTTGAATTACAGAGTGCAGGCTACACATTGCCCCCCCAGCAAGCTGGGTAAATGCCTCGGAAGGATGGAAGGCTGAGTGAACCTTGAGCCTGCTACAGGGGATTGAACCCAGGTCGTGAGCACAGTTTTACTTGCAGTACAGGCATTTAACCACTGCGCCACGCAGTACAGGCATTTAACCACTGCGCCACACTGCTTTAAATGCTAAAAAAAATTTAAAAATTGAAATAAATGGTAAAGAAACAGTAACAAAACGAACGAAAACAAAAACATTTTTTGTAAAAATTCACAAAAAAAAACGAACCGAAACGGACCCTCCAAATGACAAACAACAAACGAAACTCAATTTTTTCTATTTGTGCCCATCTCAATAAGAGACACAAATGTGCAAGAATAATAAGGATAACAAAGATTTTTTTCAGTGCTACATTTAGTTTACCCCTATAAAGCTGGACACCTTATTTTTAGCTCAAATCCTTCAAAGTGATTTAATGTTTGTTTAGCTTTATATGGTGTATCATTTATTCTATTTGAATGTCTGCAAAAGTCTTTTAAAAGTAATAATAATTGCTGCACTAACATAAATTATTTTTAAAAAGAATAAGAGACAGTAAAAGGTTTTGGAAACTATATAAAATAAGAAATAGTGCCCCTCACTACAGTCATTACAGGCAGAAGTTGCCAGCTTCTCATAGATTACTATTGCCCTCATACAAAGAAGAAATGAATTCCCCAAAATCACAACTAGAACTGTTAAAGCTGGACATTCTCTTTGTCCCCATGTGACTGAAATTATGGAATGAAGAATACATAGACATGTATCCTGTCTTGCTACAAGTGTTCTTTACTGAAGGTATAATCTTTTATAGAAAGCAGTTGAACCTTAGCATAAGTGCAAGATGGCCCGGAAGCTTCTTGTTTCCATCTTGTGCTTGATATTGGTTACAAAGAGTTGACAAGGATCCAGTTGTAATTAATGGTTAAGGACCACAATCCAAACCTGAATTGTTGGGCAATACATATATGATGCCTGATCACTATTTGCTTCTTATCTTAAATGCTTATTTAGTAATGCTCTGTTCTGAATACAGCCTTCCCACCCCTGTTTGCTTCCTTTAGGAAACACTGTGTATTACAGATAGTCTGTCACGAACTGGCGAAAGTGCATTTGGCACCGCAGAGGCCTTTCTCAAGATTTGCATATTACAAAATAAATTCTTTTGTTCTTGTGATTAGACTCAGAGAGCGAGTCTAATTTCTCATGCACATGAATCACTTCTTTGTTTCTTGAATCACTTACCTGGAAAAAAACAAAATGATTTCAGCAGTAATGATGAGCTTTTGCAGCTGCAGAGACAAACAAAAAGCGAATTGCGATATTCAACACGTATCACAGATTTGTTAAATATTTGTTCCTTCATATCCAAAAAATTTAAAGGCATGAATGTTTGCCAGTTTTTATTCATCCCAATTATCACCATAGGCAGAGAAGGAAGGCCAGCACCCTTTCCGCTGCCCCCGTTGCCTCTCTACCTTCATCTTGGCAGCAGCAGAAGCCATCAGCAGAGGCCTGGAATCAGGAACTGGCAGCAGCACTGGTGATGCTAACAAAGCTAAGGAGTTGACTGGTGCAGGCAGGGGTTTTCCTTTTTAAAGACAGCCATAGGCTGTCAAAACCCCCCCAACACAAATTAGCTAAAAGAAATAGCAGTTGGTGGGGAAGGCAGATTTGTTGGCCTTGATGAACCATGACAAACTGCCATTTTGACAGTTTGTCCCCATCTCTAATTATAGTTTGTCTTTGTTTGCAAGCCGTTAGTGGGAAGTCTTTGGGCGTGTCATTTTCACTCCGCTCACTCTGTTCTGATCCCAATTACTCTCACTGTAGCTGTTCCTTCTTAGAAGAAGTAAATTCAGCTTCTTAGGAGCTTCATGGAGCAGTTGTTAAACTTCTGTACTGTAGCCAAAACCGGGCACATGGCCCAGGGTTCAATCCCAGGTAGCCAGCTCAACCTTCTATCTTTTCAATTTTGTAAAGTGAGTAAGTACACAGCTTCCTTGGTGGGGTGGGGGGATTTATAGCCAGCTTAATTAATTTGTAAACTACCGAGAGAGTGCTATAAGCTGTGCGGGGCAATATGTAAGCAGAACACTTTGGGGTTTATGTTTGCTTTGTTTTGTTTTGCTTTTGATTTACAAGCTGAATTATTTACAATTTCTTGATTTCACATGAAATGTCTTGAGGAAGAGTTATATCATAGTCATGGACATTATCTGCTAACAACTGAATAGTACTGTAATCTGTGGTTGCCCAATGTGGTATAATGAATAGAGTGATGGCCTGGAACTCAGCAGACCTATGTTTGATTCCCTGGCTTTGTCAGTGAAACCCACTGAGTGGTGCAATGGGTAAAACTACTCCATAAATACATCATTTACCTTGGAACAATTATTAGGTTACTATACAGCAGTTCTGACTTGACAGTGCATAATAACAATTGAACAGTTGAAGAATTTTAAGTTAATCAGTTGCTGAAACCCCAGTGACACAGTGCTGCGGTGCTTCAGTGACACAAATGGCACATCTCTTAAATGTTTCTTTAGCATTCTACACAGTGTCTGTATAGGTTTCTTAATTCACAATAATCTCTGTCTAAGATAGAGATGGGCACAAATTAATTTTTTTCTGGGTTGTTGTGAGTCATCGGTGCAGCACCATAGGTATTGTGTGTTCCGTTCCCCCATCCTCCACTCCCATTTGCCCCCCCTATTCACCAGCCAACACACACTGCTCATCTCCTTTCTGCAGCACTGTCTAGTCGTAGCAGGAGTGTGTGCTTTCATCCTCTGGCAGCCCCCCCCCCACTGGTAGCACTGCAGGAATCATGGCCCTGCCTCCTTGCCTGAGTGGCCAGCTTCCAGAGGAGTTGCAGCAGGGAAACAACATACTCCTGGTGTGACAGGATGGTCCTGTATAAAGGAGGAGGCAAGTAGCACATGCTGGCTGGTGGATAGAGGAGAAAGGAAATAAGTAGCACCTGTGGTGCTGTGATGAAAACTCTCAACAACCTAGTACGAAGCCATTCATGCCCATCTCTAGTCCAAGAGCTGTGCTGCTTGTGTAACTGTGCAATAGAATTTGAGCTAATATGTATTTTTAAAACAAAAAAATCCCCAGAACCTTTGGACCTCCCAAAAACCAGCCCTCACAGGCTGCACTAGAACTATAGAAGGTGTGCAATGATCTACCAGGTAAGTGGGCAGAACCACATGACTTTCCACCGCCAGACCAAGAAGAATTTTGGTCTGTATCAAAAGCATTACACATACTGCATGCCAGGGTTGGAAGATTGTGACGGAACCCCTGGAGTGAGACCCATGAATATGCTAATGGAAGGCCAATCCCAGAAGGTGGGCAGGGTTAGGTCCTAAAAAGGAATGACAGTTAAACTGATGGTCAACAGCAGTGGTCAACTCTACAAGAACTAGAAATCCCTCTGCTGAATTCTTCCCTTCTGCTCTTTCCCTCCATCTTTCTTTATCTCTCAACAGGCTTTCACCCCAAGGCCCAGTCAGTTTCACAGCTTCTATTTGAGTCAATAGGGTTAGCAAAGAGCAGCAATCTAAACAAGGCCATTGGGAACCCCAAGTTCACTTTTGATTGAAATTAAATTGGTTTTATTTTGCACAACTAAAACCAGTGGGGAGGGGGAGCCACACTGAAACTGGCTTTCTGTTTTAAGAGCAGACTATTTTTAAAGATTTTTATTTTATTTTATTCAAAAAGCAGGCGATGCATTGCTACACTGAGTGTTTACAAGACACCATGCAGAAACATGGGAGAACCACATGTGAGGTAACCTGAGCAATTCATCATGGAAAAATGGAAACTGTTCAAACATTGGCTGCCAAACTGTTCAAACTGGACTGGCAGCCAAATCTTACTTCAACACTGGGGATGAGATAGTGTCCTCTCCCACAAGGTTCTCAACCGCCCTCTACTTGATATTTCAAATTTTAATTCACGAATCCCTGCTCATTTTGCAAGCTTGCTCAGCTCTTGGGAGCTGAAATTCAAAGCATTTCGAGGTCCAAAACTTAAGAACCACATTCAAAATAGCAGACCAGCAATGTCTGTTACCTGAGGTTGTCACCACACTTTGCTGAAAAGTAGAGCTAATCCTGACTGCAAACATTTTTAAAGCTGTCTCTTTCCAAACCAGGATGATTTCAAGAAATAAAAACAAGTCAAAGTTTTCCTTCTAGAACAAACTGCTTAGTTCTTTGCATTTGTGCAAACATATACTTTTTGTATTTTTCTGGTCAGAAAATGAGGTACATTTTCAGTAATTAGAGGTGTGTTTTCTCTTCTGTGTTATTATGGCTTTATCTCAAAAGGAAAGCATGAATCATGTATCAGAAAGTAAAACTGTCATATTTTTGCTGATATTTTTATTCTTTTTTCCTTTTGTTGTTTCCTTAGAAAATTGCTCTGACTGAATTATAGAATGCTTTCCCCCCAGCTTCTACATGTTCAACTTGAAAAACAATATGCAAAAGAAGTGATACTGGGAATACATGTGCAGATCAATTCATTTTTCTAGCTTGCTACTATGCTGCAGTTTTTCAGTGTAACAATTAAAACAATCAAGTGCTTATATGCTATTATCGAGGAAACGGAAGATTATAACTTTCTATAAATAAGAATGCAGAAATTATTTCTCTACAGTGGGCGAATACTATCAGTATCCTATCCACCACAAAGAATCAATCAGATGATTTGCAACTAACATCCAAGGAGGGGGAGTAATGTGCTTTGGAACTGGACAGTTGAAGGATTAGTTTGGGCAAAGAGCTGCAAATCAGAGAGATTTTTGTATTGGGGCTTAGTAGGTTATTTGGAATAGCTTAGCACTGTCCTTGGTTTTGAACTGTATTTGGTAAATGATGGGAAATTGAGCACTGAGAGTGTCTTTGGATTTCCTCTCGCTGTTGGTGATGCAGTAAGTAAGAACATGCATAATGACACACATACAAATATGCATAACTGGAAAGAGCAGTAATCTTTCTCAAAAATACATTTTTCCTCCACAGCTATATACTGTTTTATCATTGTGTGTTGGATCATAGAGTCATGCTATCTAGTTTCAAAAAATTATTTATTTATTTATTAGATTTATATACTGCTCCATCTAGCTACCCAGCTACTCTGGGCAATAACAGATCCAACCCCAAATTTCACCCACTATTGTTCAGGGAAATAAGTTGGACATATTGATAACTATGGTTTTCTATCCCCATCCTTTTCTGTGTGTTTTCAGCTGTATGCATTCGTATCTTTTAAGGGATGTACCTGATGCTGATGGTGTGTTTGAGCATTATTTTAGAAAAATGAACATTTCTTTCTGAACATTTCTCTCATAGAAGTCCTAAAATTTGCATACTTCGGTCTGCATCTGGGTCTGTAAACAATGCTGGAAGATTCAATTGGGTAATGCTGTTAGGGTTTTTAAAAAGACCATTTTAAAAAGTAAAGGCAGCCAAAATTCTCACAAATTTCTATTAATGAGTTCATTTGTATGAAGATGGCTTCATTGCATGGACCAAGGCAACTACAGCACATGCTACGGTACCAGCAGACAGGGACAGGGCAGTCTCCTTCCCTTTTGGTGCAGAGCCCCATCCACACTGGACTGAGGATAAGAGTAGCTGGTCACAGAAGCTCCAGATGAAAATTTTGGACTCAAACCCAGAATTGTTCTGGGACATGGGTGAGTTTTCACACATCCCACCCTCACTCATGCCAGGGGATGATGTTGAGCCAGGTAATCATGTGTCAACTGGTCACAGGTGTGGATTAGCACAAAGAAAAGAAATTTAGGTGAGTTTGATGACAGGGCGTCAAGAGGGTTCAAGACAGAATTAAGCCAAGGGAAGTTTAGTGGAGGGCATGAAAAACAGGGAGACCCTGATGAAACAGAGTTTTTTTTAACTTGTGGTGCTAGTCCTCATGAAACACAAAATAATGACTGAGATTATTCCTGTTTTTTTGTAGCTTCTATTTATAGTATATAGTGGCGAACCTTCGGCACTCCAGATGTTTTGGACCACAATTCCTACAGACCTTTGTCACTGGCAAGCTAGGCTTGGAATTCTGGGAGTTGCAGTCCAAAACATCTGAGTTCCGAAGGTTCGCCACCACCGGTATATACCTGTCAGCTTCCAGTCAGGAATGCACATGCAGTTCAAGAAGACAACAGCATACATTAAGGTTGGAGGAACAACAAATAAGAAGCAAAGTAAGGAGAAATAGTTTCTGCCATATGGCATCATTTATAACTTTTTCTCTGCTGCTATTAACCAATCACCTCCCGTGACCCATACCACCAATTCAATGGATGGACACACAATTTCTCTTGTCATTGATTTAACTTTCTGTAGCTGACACTTGTGCTGACAACCTTCCTTCCTTGCTGCGGTCTATATATGAAGCATGAACATTTTCTTTCCATGTCCCAACAAGCTGTAGATCACCTAGGTCCAGAAGGCTTGGGGGTAAGGAGGCTCTTGGTACTCAAGAATTATAGAATTTAGAAGTGTACTGAACAGGTGGGCAGTGAACATGAAGGTCATAGACTGGAATGGAGGTCAAGGTAGACTCCAGTTCCATACCTGTTGGATTACATTAGGCCTGTTTGTAGAGGGAAAGTTCAATGTTAAAATGAGTTAATAAAATTGTGGCTCCAGTTTAATCCAAAGGCTGTGTCTTATCTCTTTAGTCTAGGCTGGGTAGGAAAGGGATTCTGGAGGCTATGTTGATGCAGATGTTAATCAGCACCTGAACACTCATCTGTGTCAGGGCAACATGCTTTTGTATGTCTGGGAAATCAAGTGTTTTGTAAAAATATAAATCTTTTCTATTGTAGCTGAAATGTAAAATAGGGAAGATGAAAATCCAATTTGTGAATTAGAATTGCATGAAGAAACCAAATGAAATGCTTCATTGAGGCCTTCTACTTGAATACAGAAAATGAATGTTACTTCAGGACATGGAGAAGCCATTTTGATGTTCTTCTTAAGTAATTATCCTCCAGAAAGATATGTAAGGAAAGTTAATGCACCTGGAAAAAACATTTTTGAGTTACTTAGGATGGCTAGTCTGGCTCTTTTCCTGATCAATTTACGTTAGTCATGTGGTGGCCACTAGAGATGGACACAAAATGGAAAAATAGTGTTTTGTTTTATTTTGTTTGTAATGAATTTTTAAAGTAGTTTCATTATGAAATGAAACAAAATGAAAAAATATGTTCCTCTGGGCCCTAAAGACCTCTTTGTAGTGGGGCGGCTAAAAAAATCTTGTAAATAAATAAATAAATAAATTACAAAAAGGGCAGGGAACTTCCTCAAGTTCTTCCATGTAAGCCAATGAAATTTGGAAAGGTTTGTGGGTCAGGGGACTGAGATATTAAGCTCCAAAGCTGGTCCCCATAGCTAATTGCCAATGTGTGTACACCATGAGCCAGCAATTTAGGGGTTAATTAGTGTTAAACTAGATAGAAAATCAAGTGAAACACACAGCTTGGTTGCTGGCTGCCACAGCACTACTCATCAGTAAGGAATAAAACACAGACTCGGAGTTGTTTGACTCTAAATCTAAATCTATTCCATATACTGTATTTGCAGCAGTCTTTCAGACAAAATCTCAGCAGTCTTAACTAAATATAGCAGGGGTCCTCAACCTAAGCCCCCAAGGTCCTAATCCGGCCCCGGGACCAATTGCAACCCCCACCTACCCTCTGCTTTGCGACCAAGCCAGCCTCTGCAGCTGCTTCTGTTGCTGAGGCAGTTCAAAGCAATGGGCTATGTTGCTTCTCCCACTCCACCCAACTACCGCCCAGATGATCAGCATGCTGATCTAGCATGGTGGCTAGTGGGGCATTCAAAGTGGGAGGGCTAGCAGTCCTCCACTCCCTCCCCTTTTTTTCCATGTTGGCCTTTTTTTTGGGGGACAAAAGTGGTGTCTGTGGCATGCACTGTTTAAAACTAAACCCCTGAAATATAGCATAGACATTAGGCATCAATAAATTAATATTCCCCCTCTCTGCCTAACACTTCATACACAGGTGACAAGAGAGAGAAAAAAATCCTTGACCAGACATATATGTACCTTCATGAACCAATCAGGTACTACTAATTTCTTGTGCATTTTTGTATGCCCATTACATCAGACCCATGACTCATTCTCTGTAGTTTTGTGGATTCAGTGACTCATTGTGCATTTCTGACACCTTTACATAAATCAATCCATCCAGGCTGTAAATTCATTTTGATTTATTCTACCAATATCTTAACAGATCATTTTTATGCCAATGTGTTGGTGTTGTTGATGGTGATGGTGGTGATGGGATTGCAGGTTACCTGGCTGTTATAAAAGGGAATTTCAACTTGAAAATGATTGTGAAACACAATATATGAACAAATATAGTTTAATGGATGACAGGATACTTGGTTGTGAAAATATGTGTGTTGTCTAATTTGATAGAGTCTTTTTTTCATCAAGAAAAAGAGTGTCTGATCAGTTCTAGTTACAAGTCTTAGCCCCTTGATTTCCTCTGTGACATGTGATTCTCATTGTATAGGTGCAGTTCAGAATGGGGTATCAGCAGTTCTGGCTTTAGAAAGATATACCTGTCACTTATCCTGCATTATGGTCTATCACAAGAAAGTTTTTGATAGCTTTTCCATCTTTATACCTTGTGGAAACGGGGGGTTAGCATGGTTGCCAATCTTCTTACAAAAAAAAATAAATTGCAAATCACTGAACATGGAGATCTAAGACTATACCTCACGTATTTGAAGCCAAATATTGAACAATTGCTATCAGAGCATTAGGCTCATCCTTCCCATTAACAGCATTATCTGTGTATAAATTTTATGTAAGAGTTTTACTAGGTTCTTATTTGTTTCATTCCAGATGTAAATATTTACTTGCATTTTGTGTTTTTTTTCAATAAAGGTATTAAAAATGTACAGGTTTTTTTTTTTTTTTACAATTGTCCATGCTACAAAAAAGTGACTAGCACTGTGTCTGCTGTCAAAAACACATTTGAAGTTAATAAGTTTAGGAAAATTAAATATTAGGCAGGCAGGGTGTCTACAAAAAAATGTCAAGTGGTCTATGGAGCAAAAAAGTTTGGGAACTTTTAACCCATTGATCATACTTTCCTTTATATGTTGTAGATTCATCTGGATTCAGTGACGATGGAGAGAAGAGAAGCACTGCTAAACACTTTGGCCCTTCCTAAACTACTCCCTGGTTGCAGCCATTCTCAAAAGACTACCTGAACAAGTTTCTCTCCTGTGAAGAGTTGTCAGAGCAGGGCTTTTTCTCCTCCTCCCTCACCCACCTTTAATCCTTTTCTGTCATGTCTTAAATTTTATTTTATGCATTTATTTTTAAGTTTATATACCACACCGATTTTCCCAAAGGAAATTAGTATTGCAAGCACTTATGTTTACAAGCTTATTCAATAGCTTTTGTGATTGATGTGAAAGTAAATGCTTGAAAATGGTAAGTCCCATGGAGCTCAATATGATAATTCCTAAGTAATTTGGAAGCGACTTGCAGCTCCAGGCAGCAGTTCTGCATAATTACTTTGCAATTGACCCAAATAAATTAAATCAGACTTATGTCTTAGTAGGCATATAAAACTTCAGTAAAAGGAATATTCTGTCATCTGCAACCCCAAGAACTATGCATTTATTAGAACATTGTTCTCAAAAAAACAGTATAAATTGTTTTCTTTATTCATATCAGAACTGCCATTGTACAGTTGATAACATGTAACAGAAATTTGGCAACAGTCTGTACATGAAAACATATAAAATAGAAACTGGCTTACAAACACAAAATTTTCAAGTCAAAATAAGGGTATCAGCTAATTTTGCTCATTAACATCTAACATCCAAAGTGTTTGGGCAACTAAAATCAAATTGGGGAAGAATAGAATCAGAGATGTAAAAGGTCCAGAGATTTTGAAGCCATTTGGCAGTTGGGGAGCAAACTGTTTCCCCCCAAAGTTTCCAGAATTTTACATTTTTACATAGAATACACTTATATAGGTGAAACATAACCTGTTCTTATCTGCGCTTGCAGAGAATTGTGTCACTGTGAAAATCCCATTTTCTTAGGGTCACTTTATTTCTACCAATTCCAGCTGCTAGCCTATTCAGAAACATTCAAGTGCATCAGTATTCTACGTGAGCAGAACTGGTATTTCACCCATTTTAAGAGGCAGATACTTCTTATATACTTTGCCCCACTTGCTGCCCCATTCAGACTGCCTCTTCTCCTTTTTTACCCTTTTTTTTAAAAAAATGTCCTTTAGTTAGTTAGTTAGTTAGCTAGTAGCTAGCTAGCTAGCTAGCTAGTGCTAGTTAGCTAGTTTGTTGTTTCAAAAACAATCCCCCCTGGGTCTCAAACCACTTCCCCATTACCAGAAATGGATCTACACATCGCTCCAAACATGTGAGGCACATACGATATACTGCACCCCAATGTAGGCAATCCAGCCTTGCCACTCCAAATGCGGAGAGCCACAAGGTGGACTTGAAAGCAAAATCACTTCTGGGTCCCGTTCTACTCTCTAGCCACCGCTGCTACTTCTGCTGAAGTCACCAATGCAAAAGAGGCTTGGATAATGAGGCAACTCTCTTATATAGGATAGCTCAGCCTGGCTCTGCTGAGCCACTGTCCCCAGCCTCTTCTGTGCTCGCCCTGCCCATGTGGGCAGGCAGAAAACTCCTGTGCATGGCAGAAAAGGAACATTTAAGGAACACCAAATTCTCTACACAATTTTTTTCCAGTCTGGCATGGTGGGGCCTCAGCACAATTCTGTCCTCACTGAAGACCTGCCCATCTGGTGCTGAGCTTGATAGAACTAGAAACACACTCAAAGCAGCCACTCTGAGTAATCTCAGCACTTTGTGATCCCTCCAAAAACGTTAACACATTTGCTGGGCTATATTTTCTGCTCTGAATGACTACAGAATTAGAAGAATGCATCTCAGCACCAAAATCTAGTTAGAGGAAGTCAGAAGCTGAGCTTGTTCCAGTACTGAGCTTAATGTATGCAATCAGAGAATGTAACACCCAAGAAATAATTCTGTTAAACTATTTCATAGAATGTATAATTTGCTTTTCTACCCTTCACAATGATTCTTGTGTACAGTAAGATATTTAAAACTGTATAAGAACTGTAAAAAAATCTGTTTTTTTTTCTAAGTGTATGCTCAAACCAGATTAGTCGCAAATTAAATAGTACTCCGCCTACTACATTTACATCAGTGCAGTTGATGCAACAGCTTAACATCAGATTTTTTCAATGGAAATAAAAAGCAAAAGAAACAAAATAGCAGAAGGTTTAGTTCTTATTTAGTAAATTAAATGGCAAATCTCTCAATCAATAGTCTGTTATGTAGGAGGAACCATTTCTGTGTTAATTCATTCATACCTTTAAAGTTTGGAATAAAAACAAATATTTATTTCATGAATTTGATTCTGGGTTCCTAAACAATTCAAGGGTCCCTTGAAAAAAAATTGGTTCCACATTTCTAACATTTGTAAAGTGTCTGTAATTTCAATGAACTGCAAGATTTGCTAGTCCCTACCAAATAATACTCACTTTCATTTTTTTAAAAATGCTCATTTTTCTTGGTGTTTTCTCCCTCTTAAAAGAAAGAAATAAGCCTTTATCAGAAGACTAATTTTCTTGTTTGGTTGAAAGAAGGATTGCAGATATTCCAGCTGAGGTGGATCAACTTTAATGCATGGAGAAAGCCTCTCCTCAGCATTTTCTTTTGCCCAATCAAATTGAAAACATTTCAAAACTACAATGGAGAGGGGGGGAGGGATAGATGGATACTATAAAATCCAGGTGTACATATCAGACCATAAATCACCATACATTTATATAAATACTCAGTACCGGAGGTTTCAGAGATATCATTTCCCTCCACTACTCCATTTCACATGAAGAAATGTTTGTTAGTAAAACAGATTTGAGTGGACTGTCTACTTTACAGATCTCTGCCAAATTATTTTATGGAGCCTTCAAAATATTTTCCTAACACCCTTCATTTCATTTGTTCTTGGACTGATGACAATGCATAATTGTGCAAACATCTCTGGTATTTTATGAATTTTATCAACAGCATGATTGGTATGTACTTTTAATCATACTTTGTGTTGGATTGCAAAGAGAAATTCTTTCTGAAGCTCCAGGTCTCACTGCCCAGACAAAGATGAAGCAAAGTGTGTGTGTGTGTGTGTGGTGGGGGTATTGTTGTTGAGCAGTTGTCAATATTCCTCCTCCTGCCCCTCCTCCCCTCGTCCATTCTACCCTCATGCTCAGAGAATAGGGAAAAATGCTGAGTCTGCCTAATCTTCCCACACACTTCCACCCCTCACCCTCTTGAAAGCCCTCCATTTCCATTGCTAACTCCTCCTCTGCTACCTCTTTCTGTGGTTCTAGTGTTTGTTTAAAGCTACTTTTTCCTTTTGGGTTCAGAGTCCCCCACCCCCAAAGACTAGGAACTTGGCAAAAAATGGATCAAGTCAAAGTCATGTTGAAGTTTGAACTCAAGTAACTGGTGTGACATAGTGTGACTTGAGTGTGAATCTTAAGTCTTGTCACCATCCATGCAATCCAAAGTAACACCTAAGAATTTCGGATAGAATCAAGGAATAATAGAGTTGGAATGGGACTATAAGGCAATAGAGTTCAATCCCCATGCCATGAAGGAATCTCAATCAAAACATTTATTTATTTATTTATTTATTTATTTATTTATTTATTTATTTATTTATTTATTTATTATGCCAAAATATTTAATCTGCTCTATGCAGGTATCATCCAGGCATGCTTATCTGCCTTGTCTGCAGCTAAAATGCTTCCCCTTCCCAAATTCACTTAAGCTGAATGGTTTTGTAAAGTTATAGGTCTCCAGTTGTTTGCTTCTTTCTTGTTCTAATTCCCTGTAAATATATCCTCCCATTAATGAGGAGTTCATGGGCTATGGGATTTGCATGAACAGTTGGTTTGTTGTTAAGTCCCTTCCAGTCCTTTTAACTACTTCTTGACAAGTTTGTGTCTTCTTTGAGTTATACCCAATTATTTCTTTTAGTTTCTGAGTCCAAAGAAATTAATTGCCACCCAGGCAAAAGTTTCTTTGCTCCAAGGATTTCATTCAAATAATGAAAAATAAGATTGGAAAATACTACCCAAACTATCAAAATCCCACACTGGTTATTTCATTCATTATTGTATATTCAGATAAGCACAGCTCCCTTTTCTATAGAGTTCTGCCAATTATTTTCAAAGAGCCATGGTGAAATTAGGGAATAGAAAGAATGCAAATATTCCCAATTCCCTTAACATTTTTTTCTCTTGCAATCCCCTGAGAAATTTAATGTACAAGATGGTGATGTGACTTTTAGATCCCTTTACTACAGTTTGAAAGTTGATATAAAGACATGCAATTTCATGAATGTCTATGAAGACATATGTTGTAGTATGAGCAAACTGTAACTTTCATAGAATCATAGAATCATAGAATCATAGAGTTGGAAGAGACACCGATGGCCATCTAGTCCAAGCCCCTGCAATGCAGGAGCTCCCATCACAGTACTCCTGACAGATGGCCATCCAGCTTCTGCTTAAAAACTTCCAAAGGAGGAGACACCACCACCCTTCGTGGCAGCATATTCCACTGCTGAACAGCTCTAACAGTCATAAAGTTCTTCCTAATGTTTAAACTGAATCTCTTTTCCTGTAGTTTGAAAGAATTGCCCTGAGTCCCACTCTCCGAGGCCATGGAAAACAAACCAGTCCCTACTTCAATGTGACATCTTTTCAAATATTTCAAATTTGGACCTCTTTACCACAGCAGAAAGGACTGTGTTGTTTGAAGCAACCTCTAGTTCAAAAAGTCCTTAGGTCATGCTAAAATCAGGCACAGAATCTCAGAAACCATTAATGTGAGCTTTGTACTGGCAGATGGGCAGTATGGTTAATAGGAGACAGTATACTGTAGAATTAACAGGCAGCTGTCAAAATTAGAGATGGGCACGACTTAGCGGTATTCCCGTTTCCGTTTCCGTTACTCGTATCCGTTACTCTACGGAAACGGTAACGGGAATTACTCCACCAGAATTCGAGCTTGAACCGACGAATGAACAATTTGGTCTGATTTGTCGTGCTCGTTACTTGCATTGTGGCGATCGCGCAATGCCAAGCGACACAGAAAAAAAGTTTTTAAAAGTTTAAAAAAAAACCAATTCCCGGCCCTAAAAGTAGGCAAAAACTGTCTGAGAGCACCTACCAGGCCAGAAGGGTGTTTTATTTGGGGGGGGGGTTCCCCGCCCCCTCTTCTTGGCTATTGCTACTGCTGCGCTGCTGGTACCAGGCTGGGAGGGCGCGTCCATTTTCCATGCAGTGCGGGGGATCCAAAATGGCGACCACAATATTTTTTTTTAAATCGTTGCCCAAAACCCCACCAAAGCACCACAGAAACATGAGAAAATTAGCTATTTTAAATGCTTGAATTTTTACAGTAGCAGCAGTGGGTTTTTCTTGCAAAAAAAGTCTCCATTGATTTTATTTTATTTTATTTTATTTTATTTTATTTTTTTACACCTGTGCATTCGCAATGATGGGTTCGACCATGGGAGTGGGCCATGCAAAGTTTTGGAGCCATTCCACCAATCGCATGGCCAGGTTTTGCTGACTGTACCAGGCTGGGAGGGCGCATCCATTTGCCATGCAGTGCGGGGGATCCAAAATGGCGACTGCAATTTTTTTTTGAAATCGTTGCCCAAAACCCCACCAAAGCACCACAGAAACATGCGAAAATTAGCTATTTTAAATGCTTGAATTTTTACAGTAGCAGCAGTGGGTTTTTCTTGCAAAAAAAAAAGTCTCCATTGATTTTATTTTATTTTATTTTATTTTATTTTATTTTATTTTATTTTATTTACACCTGCACATTTGCAATGATGGGCTCGCCCGTGGGAGTGGACTATGCAAATTTTCCACCAATCGCATGGCCACTTGGCCAGGTTGACCACAGAGACTTCTGGGATGTGCCAATCGGGCATAAACAGCCCACTAATCGTAGCCCAAACCCGAACCCTAAGCCTAACCCATACGCCAGTACACTGTCCTTCTAAGTGGGTCAGAGAGGCACCCAGAGGTGCACCCCAATACTCACCCTAACCTCACCGGTAACTAGCCTAACCCTAGTCCTTGCGCTAACCCGTTTTAACCCAAAGCCAGATCTACTTGCATTGCACTACATGCAAGTACGTGAGACACAGCGGGTGCAAAGAGTCTGTCAGTCCGTCACTTGTGGCTCTGGCTGACTCCTGAAGCTCCCTCCAGGAGCCCGCTACCCCCAAAACCAGTACTAATGACAACGAAAAAATGAAAAAATGAACCGACTAATTTTTGCGAAATTTCACGAAAAATGGAAACGAGCCGAAACGGACTGCCTCCGACACACGACAACTCGAAAACGTCATTTTCCCTAGTCATGCCCATCTCTAGTCACAATGAATATAGGGCACAAAAGAGCCATCAGTGCAACCACAAAGTTATAATTTTGATAAGGGTGTTTGGTCTAAGCTTTCTGTGACTGCCACCCAATGACCCCAGAACTTGTCTACCACACAGTTTCATTGGGATGCATCTAAAAGTCACGTTAAAAAGGCAATTTTCTGCTGTTACTAAATGCCACTTGAAAAGATGGGCATTATCCTATTAATTATAAGTGTTTTAGTCTATAGAAGGTGCCTCGTTTCATATGGGTTAACAAACCATTACTCCACATTATCAGAATGCTATGACCCAGGTTGTTCAAAGGTTGCAGGCCATTTTTCAGGGCATCTAATCCCAAAAGACTTAAAGATGGCAACCAACATTTTAATACTGGAAGAACACTAAAGTCATTTTAGAAGAGGTAGCTGTACTAGTCTGTTCTAACACATCAGGCAAAGGAAAAATAAAAATAAAAAATAAAGACAAAAACATTGTGGCACTTTAGTGACTAACTGCTATATTTTAGTATAACCTTTCATAACAAGTCTGGTATATCAGATTTTTTTGTCTGTTTTATTTTTATAGAAAAAATATCACTGGTAGCTCATTCAGCTGGTACAGAATAGTCACTACTAGAGATAGACACAAAATGGAAAATGACTGTCTACTTTACAGATCAAAACCCTGCTCTGCTCTCACTTTCTCAGCCAGGCAAGGGTCAAGTGGGTGCACCACCCTTGACCCTTTCCTGGCTGAGAAGGGGACATTGGAGCAGGGATTTTTTAATTCTGTGTCACAGCAATGAGGGTGCTGCTGTAGCACAATATTCAAAACCTTGGTCAGCTCTCCTGTTCTCACCACTGTCACTCAGCTGGTTTTTTGACAGCTCTGGCTGTGGGGAGGTGGCATCCCCTCCCCACAACCCAAACTATGGGGGGGGGGAAGCTGGGTGGTAGTGGCAACAATGGGAGAGCAGAGCAGGCAGTGCCAAATTCAAAACCCTGCTGTGCTCTACCCTTCCCACCACAGCCACCTAGCTGGTTTTGACAGCTCAGGCTGTCAA
The DNA here is from genome assembly GCA_029282475.1 of Phrynocephalus forsythii. Taxonomy (NCBI): domain Eukaryota; kingdom Metazoa; phylum Chordata; class Lepidosauria; order Squamata; family Agamidae; genus Phrynocephalus; species Phrynocephalus forsythii. The sequence goes on from JAPFRF010000010.1 coordinate 120,918,660, forward strand.
AACAAGCTGGGTGGTGGCAGCTTTCAAAATGTTTTGTTTTGTTTCATCTCCTTACAAAAATTCTATTAAAATTCATTAATTAAACAAAATGAAACAATATTTTTCCATTTTGTGCCCATCTCTAGTCACTACTGTCTACACCTGTACTCAAACAGCTGGTCAGCCAGAGCCTCCAAACCACCATGCCCATCCTAAGTGCTGCATAATAACTCAAAATATTCAACAAGAACAAAACAAAAACCAGGGTGTTATGGCAACTTTCAAACAGATTTATCTCAGTCTGAGCTTTCATAGACCATGTTCACACAAGGGAATTGCCTCTCTAATTTCATACATTCTCCGCTTCCTGTATGGTTGTGTGCCAATGTCACGTGACCTATAATTGAAGATACAAGTACGGGCATTTTCCTGAGTCTTGCAATACATAAGAGGATAAGATCTGCTACGCTATGCCCATGCCTCTGTCATATGACATGCACATTACACTTTAATGCCATTTCTCTTTCACCCAACCCACCTTTAAAAAATATGAATAAGGATACATTGATGTGTCAACAGAATATTGTTGCTGACTAAACACTGATATTAGGGACTGGCACCTCTTCTTCTCTTCTTCTTTAACATTTACTATTAAAAACCAAACTCGCTGTGGCCATAAACACAACAGAGCATTGACACTCTGTTTGGAAAAGTTTGGAAAAAAGTAAAGAAAGAAAAAAGATAATAGCAAACACCAGCAGTAAACCAGGGAGGGGGGCACTGCTAGGATTCTGAATAATATTTTAGTAGAGCAGTTCACACAGGATCACAAACTAAAATCAATGTGTGATAAGAAAGAAGATGGCGAAAAAGCAGCAGCCTCCCCATGGGCTGGATTTGAGGCAGAAGCAAAAAAAAACTGGTATGGAATATACAGCATCTGAATCAGAAAAACAAAATCAAAATCAATGAAGGAAAATGGAGAGACATTACATTCATGTGAACACAGCCATAGATTATGGTCCATAGACAGATTATAATCCCTAAAATCTCACATTAAAAGGAAATCTATTTTAAAAGTACCCAAATGTTTTTATTTCATTTTGTTGCAAAGAAAATTAAAACGGATAAGATTTATTTACTTACATTATTTTTATCCTTCATTTCTCCGTAAAAGGACCCAAAGTGGCTTACAACATTAAATGACAATACTAAAGCTAACAACAGTGGATATACTATATAATAAATTTCATAAAAACATGAACAATATAGAAACACATTCAATAAGTTACAACAATTCATTAAAAACCCACCCAGGGAGCAGGTCACTCAGGGAAACCATTCCGGAAGAGAAAAGGAGATGGAGGCCTTGAGATAGTTTAGGCCCAAGCTATTTAGGATTTTATTGGTTAGAATCAACAGCTGGATTGGTAACCAATGGAGCTGCCATAATTGGGTTTTTGCCCTCCCTATAACCAGCCACAGTCAGCATTCTGGCTGCTGTGTTGTGGATCCACTGAAAGTCTCCAGAGACAGCCCCATGCAGAGTGTAACAGTAATCAAGCCAGGACTTAACTAAGAGATGTGCCACTGTGTTGGATATTTACATGCAGTTTAGTGTAGTGTAGAAAACAAGGTCTGTTTTCTCCAGATAGGAAATATACATGGGGAAGGATGAGTTAACATCAATAGTGTGGAGATCAACTCTGCCTGCAGAGAGAGAGAGAGAGAGAGAGAGAGAGAGAGAGAGAGAGAGAGAGAGAGAATATGAAAGAACGGCAGAGCTAATTCTGTTAAAGTGCAGAGACATCTCACAGAAGTGCCAACTAGACTAGTGTCAGAGCCAGCTTGATTTAAAAAAATACTGATTTTAGAGGTGGAGTAAATAGAAAATCCATTAAACTTTCAGACAATAATAAATTGGGGATGTTTTCCATCTCCAGCACAGACAAAGAAATAATAAAAAAGAGATTGACTGGGGTTAGAATTATTGGCAGGGAGTTAAAATTTGATTGCATCTAAAGCAAACCACTGCCAGGACCTTGCTCTTGCAAACCAGTAAGAGCCAGATATAAGGGACATCACAATCTTAACAAACATTAGGCCAATAACATCTCTTTCACAACAAGGGCAGCCAATTCCAACTTCCCCACACTTAGAATGGAGTCAAAATTACAATGTTAGAGCTATTTATTTAATACAGTGGTTAGAGAGGGGTGCAGTCTCTCTCTTTCTTCCTCTCTCCCCCACCATTTCCAATCCAGTTCTGTAGAGCTTTTTTTAAAAAACAGAAAACATCTATACAAATTTTGGGAGGCCTTTGAGGTGGACCTGTCAATAGACTCAGGTTCCCACTGCTGGAGACATTTGCACACAGTTTAGACATCTGCACGCTCCTTTTGCATCATTTTCAGCATGTGATGTCAAACACATTTTTCTCATTCACAGAAATTCAAAACAAGAGAATAGAAGGCAAGATTCTTTTCCATCCCAAGGGTCTGTCTGTTCTGTGACTGGGCTTGCTCCAGCCGGTGGGGTGGCTTTCACTCCCGACTGGAGGGACGTGAGACTCACCAAGGGTTCATTCGCAGGAGGGGTGAGGAGTGACTATTTGAACGTACCACTCTTGGGATTGGGCCTCTTCACATTGAAGGATCCCACTCACCCACCTTATTATCACTGTGAGCTTTACTGGTTGCCTATTGGGGCCAGATAGGATATTTTTTATCCGCATAACCAGAATTGGCTGTTAGGTGATGGGGGTGTTTTTGCCTATCCCATACTGATAGGACATTTCCTCTTTTAAATAGGTTAAGGGAACGGTTAGGAGACTAGTTAGCAAATGTCTCAGTCACAGTAGCGGGAAGGATGGAGGCCAAAGTCAGTGAGTCAAGATCAGTGAATGTCATCCTAGCCCATCCAACTTCATGATGCTGCATATCTTGAGATTACAGTATCAGGGGAAGGATGTGCTGGGAATATTCCCTGGCCCAAAGGTTGCCAATTAATGAAGCCTAAAAGCCTAGGGAAATTTTAAGGCATTTTACCGACCCCTGCATGCTGTCTGTGATGGCATTAATGAGCAGTAGTTGACTCACCCGGGTAAGATCACATGGCAGTTGGGGAGGTCTCAGGTGACATCAACAGCCCAACCATTGCTCCACACTACCTTAGATCCCCTTCCTTTGGCTAGAGTTCATAATATGTTAATGAAGTGCGGCCCATTTCACAACCCAATTGCTTCTGTCTTGCCTCTTATTCCAGGAAGGGGGGGCAAAGCAGTTATGATTTAGTCCACAATTCCCCAGAAGTCTTTTTTTTCCACAATTTTTTTCATGGATAAGATTATTTCTCTAGGATGGTCATCCTTTATATGACTGGAACTAGTCTCAGAATACTGGATGCACAGATTTGGAAAAGATTGCCATATGCCTTGCATCATAGCTAGGGAGTACCCCCTCTTCCAAATTTAGGGGCAAGATGTTCCCCATCCACAAGGTACCTCTACATTACACTTGTGAATTTCAGTTCTGTAAGATCATCCAGACAAGTCTTTTAGACACGTGGGAAGAACCTACATATGGAAGGGCAATTCTGGTTCCAAACCAAGCTGTCCCCCCCCCCCACACACACAGATGACCTACAGGAGGTGCTCCATAGGTCTGAGTATAACTGTGCTTTTCTTTCTTTCTCATGTGCTGTTGTTTTTGTCCACTTTCTGAGTGGATAATTGTTCTCTTGCCCCTGCCATTTTGTGTGTTTGTTTGTGACTCATTCTGAGGGTTCTCTCAGTTCAATTGGCTGAAGTTTCAGAAACCCATTCGGGACTTAATGAAATGAACAAATCTGAAAGATTTGGGTATTTTCAGGTTTATCAGAAGGACTTGTACCTGAAAGTACCTGAAACTAAAAGAGGAGCTCTCAAAATAATACAAAATGAACACACACACACACACACACACACACACACACACACACACACACACACACACACACACACACACACACACACACACACACACACACACACACACACACACACACACACACAGAGAGAGAGAGAGAGAGAGAGAGAGAGAGAGAGAGAGAGCACTAATCCCAGTAGCATCATCAAATGGTCCATATTTTCCTCCTCTTAAATATTTATTTCATTCTATTTTGAGAGAATGCAAATACTGAACTGAAACTAAGAATAAATATTTAAAACATAAGTAAAAATGACATTTAGATCTTTTTGGAAGAAAGTAACATAAAAATCTCAGTGGTGTTAATTGGGATCAGCACCACTTTTCTGCTTTTGTAATGTTATAAATATAATATCATATAATAATATTTGTTCACTTGTTTTAAGGCAGAACTGAAGCTTTAGAGGCTGTTCCTATGGTTCTCCCATAGAACACCCCGCAGCTAGTGGAATGGCCTTCAAAAATAAGAAATAAAATATTTATAGCATAATGCTAAGGATGTTGACTGCAGCCATACACAACTTCTGCTTGATGAACTTCTCCCTGGTCTTCAGAGCTGTTCAGTGGATCTGCCAATCAGCAGAATGGAAACTCCAAGGGATCCTACATGAAGATGTTGTGTGCCACTGTCCGGATTGACCCTTTCCCCAGAAGGCAAGAAATAACCCTTGTCTTCTTTTTCAAAGAGTAGAAAGGTTTGCTGGCTTGTTCCTACTGGGGTGAAATGAGCGGACTAGTGAAGATCTCACAACAATCAGGAAAGGAGGCAGGTGTCAAGTGGAGACCAAATACCAGCATACACTCATGCCCGGCCATCTCCTTTAGGCGTCAGCTGATTCAATGCTTCAAGAACAGGTCCTGGAAATATCTGAGCTGTCAATTGCATCAACCCCCTTTGTCACCTTAGCAGGCCCCCTGCCACCAAAGCTACAGAATAATTATGTTGGCTCAATCACTGGAGGTGTAAGGAATTTAAATTTATGAGGGTCCCGTGCCAGCGTGCCTGCGCTTCATGGGCTGCAAAAGACCAAGTCTGAGTCTCAGGAGACGAGAATTTATTGATTGATCAATCAGGGCACTTCCACACTTTTTGGTGGTGAGAAGTCCACCCAGAAAACGAAAGGAGATATTTTTATAAGGTTTTTCCAGCACTCTTTTCCCCCTCCGCCCATCCGAATTTACGTCATATACATTTGTTACATGCATCAAACACTAATTGACATCTTACACTTGCCTAAAAGTTCTAACTGGTACGTTTGATCTCCTCCCCTCACAGGCAGGGAGGGTAGGATCATCCTTATGTCCTTGGACATTTGACAGTTACGAACACCAGACGCTGAGATAAGGCCTCCTGGTACGCCTTGGACACACGTTAATTGCTAGTGTGTGATCCTCAAAGCTTAGGAACTTAATTGGATCCTTGAATTCATAATTGCCTTAGCTGACTTAGCGGAAGTTCCTTTCTCTATTCTAGCCGGAAAGGCTTGACCAGCGTTTGTAAGAATACATGTGTGAATAATAATATAAATGAAATATATATATATATATGTATGCTTAGTAACATCATTACCTCTAAATATATAATTTGTGTGGCTTATACTTTGCAAGGCATAGCCTGAAATATCCCATATAGTACAGGGTATAGCTTGGGATATAGATTGCCATGAGGTTTTTCTCTATAGGCTTTGATCCATACCTGTGGTTAGTAAAGCAGCCATATATATTTATAAATATATAATTAGTCAAATGTCCTCCCTTACACTCGGCCCTGAACGGATTTCTGGAAATTTATGCCAGTAAATTTCCCAGAAAACGTCATGGACTTGTAAGGGACGAACAAAACATATCAAAGGTATATGTACAAAAGTGTGAACATTGCGTGAGCCCCCCCTATGTCATTCCTGGGGTGAGATGGTCTTCATGGCTCATGGAAGGACTTTCTATTTTCCTGACAAAAATTTAGGCAGGGCAGTCAGAAAACATTCTCAGTCCTTTTTCCCCAAAGGGCTTATAGGCACAGTTCAAGAAAATGAATTATCATAAAATGATTTGTGGCGTCTCAAGTCAGGGGGACGATCAAATAGGTGAAGGCCAAGGAATACCCCTTAATTCACTAGGGCACTTTCTAGAGTAAAATGTTAAGTTAACAGATGAAGTGTTGCCATGCTTGGGATGTAAGAAGACCCCGGTCGGACCCACAGACTGCAACGGATGGATATGTTCCATGGACCACAGCATTTAAGTTTCCCCTGTTGGAGAAATGCATCGTGGTCACAGCAGTATCAGGTAACCTCCCAGGCCATGTTGTACACTTCTCAAGGATCCCAAATTCTCAACTGTTGAAGGGGGCTGGCATAAGAATTTTTGATAATATTGTGATAGACTTGGATATCACGATCCCCGTCCCAAAGCGATAATTAAACATGCTTTAAAACAGCAGATTTGTTCATTACCTTATTTTAGGACAATCATGAAACCCAAATTAATTTGCCTGCCACAGCAGTGCACATGTGAGATATCGTGTTTGTGTGTTTGGTAGTCAGGCTGAGAACCCTGAATTCTAACAAAGCACCACACTGTAGGTTCATTTTGCAAACCAAATACTTATAAGGAAAATATGCCCTTCTTAGCCCACCAAGGAAATATGTGGGCCAGGCTACTTTGCCAGGTTTTTTCCAACCTTATTTAGGTGTGTGTGGTGTGCATTCAAACTCAGATAATAGCAGGCTGTGCAGAATCACCCAGTTGTGTGTGCATTCTCAATTGATAGACATTTGCACTGATACTAAATAAAGGTAATATACATATCATGAAGGCTGAAAAGGCATAAGACACATCTAGATGGTGCTTAGAAAACCCACCTTGCGCCATACATTCTCATGGTAAAGTCATGAATGAGCCGTTGAAATCCGGTCAGAAATGTCTCTGTGGCTGATAGTTTACACACAAAAATCTGCCCCGTAAACATGGGGCCAAGATTAGTTCATCAGTGTCTTTGGTGAAGAAAATAATGTAGATATAGCTACTTCATAAAGCCACTTTTTTTTCTTTGGTATAAAGGCTCGTGAACACCCATGGGCACCAAAATGTCTCTCATTCAATACAAATTGCATAGAAAGGCAAGTCATAATCTCTGGCACTCAATGCTTTGTGAGTAAAAAGCATTTTCAGTGGCCAAGCATGATCATTACATAAAAAGGCACATCCAGAGAAGCACTTCAGTAAGAGTTTTCACAGTGACTATCAATAATAGACAATAAACACTATCATAATAGAGCCCAGGGTAATGTAAATATGTGAAGTTGCTCTGAAGCCTACCGTACGCAGGAGAAAAAAAAATAAGCGCTCACTTGTCGGATGCTGGGAGGCTGGTGTGTGCGTGTGTGGCAACACAAGTTCATGGTGATCCAGGGCACGCGCACAGGCATCAATGAAGGTCTGAAAGCAGTATTTAAACCCCAAGTCTCTGTCCCGGTGAAAAGGGGGTTAAATTGCAGACGTGAAGTCTGTTGGCCGCAATCCAAAACAAGAGTCAGTGGCTGTTTCAGACCCACTCTCTCCCCATATAAACAAACAGAAAAAAAAAGAAAAAAAAAGAGAAAATGAGAGACAGGAAGACAGGATTTTAATCTGTCAACCTGAGTTGAAAGTGAATCCGCAGGCTGCTTTGGGACCCTCCGAAGTATCAAATGCATGCTGTCATCTGGGGAAGGATGAGCAAGGATGCGGTGACCACAGGTCAGGTTCATGTTGTCGCCCGCCGTCCAGGGTGAAGTCATCTAAGGCATAGGGGCAATCTACAGCAGAGGGCAGAAGGCGTCACCGGTCAGGCCTCACTCCCTCTCGGTCGCGGGGTACGGGTCACGCTGGGTGAAAAGGCTGACATCACTGGATCCTGGAGCCCACATCGATCGAACCCGCGGAGCGAAGTCATCACGAAGATGGCATCATCAAAGGCATCAAAGGCGGGAGGGGAGGTCCAGGAGGGATGGCAGAATGGAGGGCAGGAGGGTCCCCATCTGAGCATCTACGACCGGCGGCGTCAGCTTTCCAAACCCGACCGACTCCGTGATCCAAAAATAAAGAACGGGTGGGCGTTTTTCCCAGAGCAAAACCCGACCTCCAGGATGTACCTGGGTAAGGGAAGAACAGACACACGACCACAGACAAACACAGAACACAAACACACACGAAATGCCCCGCAGCTGTCTTTGTGCTGCAAGGCAGGGTGGCACAGTCTATCTGACAGTCTTAAAAACAGGAAGGAGAGAAAAAAATGTTGCAAAAGGTAGGATAAGGCTTCCGTTTTTGTAGAACCAGTCTGTGAATGGGGGAAGCCAAAGTTTATGGTGAGGACGCATCTGTAGTCGGCAGTGTATGATGAGTGCTTGCAAGATGATCTCGCAGGATCTCACAAGCGAGGGCTCAGGCGTTCCCAAACAGGCACCTGAGATAGATCTCAGCCCCAAAGTCAAATAGCTCTGCTACATGGGGACAATCAAAAATGGAACAGGCAAAAATGTCCCAGGGTCGCAAAGTGATCTCTGAGCATGAAGCAAAATGCGCCAGGGGGAGATGGGCTTGGAATGTGGCGTGGTATAGTCTCGGAAAAAGTACGGCTGATACAGGATTGGGGAAAAATAGGAGCAGGCACCACATTCATATTACTACCAAGTCCCCAAGGGCACGGCGAGAAAAAAAAAAAAAGATGGTAAAAGAGAATTAGTGTCTCTCTGCAAGGCTGCAAAGGCGCCAATCTGTCCTAGTGCGTGTCGGGGGCTGGTGTGTGTGTGTGTGCGAGGCAAGACGAGCTCTTCTGGTTCGTCACTCAAGAAAAAATACATGCAAACACCCACGAGTACACAGCCTCACACATGTTGGCATCTGCCATGGGTTTAAAAATAGTGACGATGTCACCAGGTTCAAAAACAGCTAGTTCTCCATGCTGGCGCAAAAGGGTATAAAAAGGGTGAAGTTGCTGGCCTGTCAGCCTCACCTCAAAGTAAAAGTCAGGTGCTTACAAAAGCCCCCATTCCCCCCACAAAACAATAGAGAGAAAAAAAGAGGGGAAAAAAAAAAGGCAGGAAGCCCTCTCCTAGTGTCTCTGCTGGCTGGTTCGGAGTGACACATGCCATGGCACAAACTGCTTGACCACACATAGATAGAAAGAGAGGAAAAAGGCTGATAGTAGTTTAATAGCTATCAAGTAACTAAGAGTCTATTTCCAGCAGGTGTCCTACTTGGAAAGGAAAGGGTTAAAAAAAAAAACTCAGACGGAAATAAGGCTAGGTGAGCATTATTAAGTCAAAAAGGAGAACGTCTGCTCGAGATTTTTAGGAATATAGGATGTGAAAGAGGTGTAAAAAAATCAGGCTGGTTGCCAGCATGCTTGAAATTCCTGAGGGAAGAGGGATGGGGTCAACTTTGTGAAGGGGAAGGAGGGGGTGAAGGCAGAAAAAGGAAGGCGGGGCAATGGACTTTTGAATTCTCCCCGCAGGCTGCATTACACAGCCTGAGGCAGGAAGGTGAGCCCCTTCAATTACCCTGTAATTAGGTGAAAAAGGGCACTAAACTAATTAAGGCAACCTATTATCCCTGTGGTTTGTGAAGTTATCTACTTAAGCCTAATTTGGGATGCATGGCTCTCGTACAAAGAAACAAGAGCCAGAGTGTGAGACCCAGCGTTATTGATACACCTTAAAAAAATGTCACAGGCGTTTCCAGCCAGAGTGTGAGAACAAGAAAATGATTTTATTTTATGTTATTTTTACCTTTTTGGCGGCTTTTAAGAACCCCTTCGTATTCTAAATAAAAAAAAACCTTGTCCTGCTCTCAAAAACCTGTTAGCAGCTGCTTTAAAAAGAGGAAGGGGAGTCCCTGCTTTGGACCACTTCCAGCACAGAAGTCTCAGGCCCTTCGTTTTTCCTCATGGAGCTGACGTACTACAAGGGATTTGGATAAAGATTCCATATTCAGAGATTTAGACAAATTTTGTTGGGGAAATAGGAACTGTCTAAAAGCTTGGATTAAATAATGTAATGGGATACAAATAGAGCCTCTGCTTCTCAATTGCTGGTGCGTTCTGTGGGTTGCTGCCTCAGTCTGCCCATCATGAACCCTGCCCATTCTCGTCCCTGACTTACACTTTCCTTCTACCTCGTTTCCTTTAACTATTTCTTTTCTCTCTCTCTCTCTCTCTCTCTTTCCCTCCTTCTCTCTCTGTCTCTTTCTCTCCTTTCCTCTCCCCGTTCTAATGGCATCTCCAAGGTCCTGATCTAGGTAGGAGATGGGAGGGAATTCTATTTTCAGTTGCTCCTAAGAATCTCCTTGTTCCAAATTAAATTGTCTTATGGTTCCAGCCAGGGCTTACTTGCAAGGGGAGGGGGGAAAGGCTGCCCTAAGCCTTTTAGGTGCAAAATCTTAAGGAATGATGTTATCACTTGGTTTTTTAATTGCTAGCTCGCTGGGCTATGAGTACAAAAATGCTAGCTGTCTTTTCAGAGCACATAGTCGGTCTGAAAAGGGGTGGATGTTCATTTCACCCATGGGACCGGCCGTGCTAAAAAAAAAAAAAACGTATTTCTCAAACGCCCTGTGATGATTTCTTCTTAAAATGTCCCTATAGGTGGTGAATTATGTTGTGTAACAAGCCAGGCTAAGTTATACAAAACATGCGGCTTGAGTATTCAAAAATATCTTCTTGCAGTGTCTATACTTCCCCTGGTTTATAAAATTGGGGTCTTCTCATTTTGGGTGATTTTTACTACCTCTGGACATATTAACAGGCAATACGTGGCTTGCCACCCTCCCCTTTTTGAGGGCTAGAAACTTAATCTTTGGGATGTTAAAGTCCTGCCTTTGTCAGAGGGGACTTTCTTGAAATTTACATTTGTTGCATTCAATATCAAAATCAGGTCTCCTTATGGCAATGTGCCAATCTTGCCACAGGGTTCCTTAACAAAGGGCACAGAAGCTGAATTAAGTTATGCCCATCTACCTTTTTGTTAAAGGTTTAGTAGTATGCTCATAAATTCTCCCGCATACCAAACGGACTCACACCCAATTAATTACACATCAAGCACATACAACAGTTGATACTAAGATTTGATTTCCCTGCTTTTGACTATTAATAGTTCAGAAATAACGTCCCTACCTGTCTCCTCATGTGGTGCATAGCAACCCTTAGTTCTGTTTAAAGCTTCCATATCCAAGGAGTTGGGCATTGGCGTAGCGGGATGGAAGTACCTCCTGAATGCTTGAATAAGGCAATTCAGGGGTACGCATCCCCCATCTAGCACTTCCTGTCCCCTCAATGCTCCGTGCTCTCCTCCCGTTCCCTCAACATCATACCTATCCATCCCACTTCTGTCTTGCTGCCTTCCTTCTACTATTTTTTTTTCCTTGTAAAATATCCCTTCAGCTGGTAAATTTTGTTGCGTGACCAGGCAGTCACAAAATATGCGGGATGTTGTTTATCCCTGAGTATTCAAAAGTATTTTTCTCACTGCCCATATTCCCCCTGGTATTATCAAAATTGCTGGAGGGGTCTCCTAGTTGGCAGAGTTTTTAGTCTCTTATATTAATTAACTAAGCACGTCCTTGTACATTCACACACCTCTTGCTAGCAGGTCATAATTGGTCTGTCCTCCTGAGGGCTAGAATCTTAATTTGAGATGGTAAAGTCCTGCCTCATCCTAGTTAGAGGGGTTCTTCTTAAAGCTTACTCATGTTCCATTTAATACCAAAATCATTACTTCTGGTGGCAGAATTCCAATGTTACCACATCGCACATCAAAAAAAGGGGGTGCATAAACTGCACTAATTTATCCCCATAGGTTTACTTTAAAGGTCTAACTGTGTTCCTATGATTTCTCCCACACAAGCATCAAACGGACTCACACCTCAACAATCAAATGCCCATCATACACGCCGACATGTGATTCAGCAACCATACACAACTCTCCCACATTTCTGTTTCCCCAGTTAACTGCGATCCCTTGCCTAAGAATAGATCTCTCTAACTTCTCTAAAATCAAACGAAGATGGTGGAACTCCGTTGGTATTGTAGGGCAAAGATTGCCAGTCTTTGCCCCTGCTTAAGACACAGGGAATGGCCACTTCCCTATGGTTACGCAGGGTATAGAGGCACAGCCCCTTACCTTGAAAAACACACATGCAAAATTCAAAAGTGGAATCACCATCCCACATGCCCATGCATTAATATATCTCTAAATTTTCCCCAGGATGTTAGAGCAACGCTCTTCTCCTCCTGTTTCAAATACTTAGGGGGCGGACCCTAGGGATGTTGGGCTTTGCAAACTTTCCCAGGATGTTCCTCCTGTTTCAGTCTGAAAAACCCCCTCCTCCCTTGGGGATTTCAGGGTCGTAGTGTCCCTCAGTGTCCCCTAGTCCTTGGCATGTTAAGGTCGTATCCGACCCTTCTCCTCCCTGTACCCCCCCCCCGGGGCCGACAACAAGAATCCACAATCTTCTCCACTCCACAGAGCTGTTAGATTCGAACTCACGCCACCCCACAACTAGTTTTCTCTTCTTACCAGATTTCTTTTGCGCAGTCCTTTTTCAGTTCCTCCGTTGTTCTGCCGGCTTTGTTTCTCCTTAAATAACAGTATTGTGTCCAATGCTGATAGAACAAGTCTCCTCTCAAAATCAGAGGGTCCGGACTAGATTTGTTCCAGGGTCAGCATGAATTCTTACTGTGATTTAAGTCAGACTCCCAAGAGCGCTGGGGCAGTGGCACATTTCCCGGCCAATGCACCAGAAATGTAAGGAATTTAAATTTATGAGGGTCCCGTGCCAGCGTGCCTGCGCTTCATGGGCTGCAAAAGACCAAGTCTGAGTCTCAGGAGACGAGAATTTATTGATTGATCAATCAGGGCACTTCCACACTTTTTGGTGGTGAGAAGTCCACCCAGAAAACGAAAGGAGATATTTTTATAAGGTTTTTCCAGCACTCTTTTCCCCCTCCGCCCATCCGAATTTACGTCATATACATTTGTTACATGCATCAAACACTAATTGACATCTTTGGTACACTTGCCTAAAAGTTCTAACTGGTACGTTTGATCTCCTCCCCTCACAGGCAGGGAGGGTAGGATCATCCTTATGTCCTTGGACATTTGACAGTTACGAACACCAGACGCTGAGATAAGGCCTCCCTGGTACGCCTTGGACACACGTTAATTGCTAGTGTGTGATCCTCAAAGCTTAGGAACTTAATTGGATCCTTGAATTCATAATTGCCTTAGCTGACTTAGCGGAAGTTCCTTTCTCTATTCTAGCCGGAAAGGCTTGACCAGCGTTTGTAAGAATACATGTGTGAATAATAATATAAATGAAATATATATATATATATGTATGCTTAGTAACATCATTACCTCTAAATATATAATTTGTGTGGCTTATACTTTGCAAGGCATAGCCTGAAATATCCCATATAGTACAGGGTATAGCTTGGGATATAGATTGCCATGAGGTTTTTCTCTATAGGCTTTGATCCATACCTGTGGTTAGTAAAGCAGCCATATATATTTATAAATATATAATTAGTCAAATGTCCTCCCTTACAGAGGCGAGATAAAATAATCAATTAAAGCCATGTTGTAAATTCTGTTGGTACAAAAAAGTGGCTTCAAAGTTCTCAGCACAAGGTTATCGCAGAGTTCTCATCGTTCAAAGTGGCAGGTTGATGCTTTATTTCGGGTGAAAAATATGATGACATTTCTACCCAAGGTGTGCTGATAAAAATCACACTTCTATATCACAGCATTTAATTCATTGTGCCTTGACATCACAAGCAGATGGAAGGAAGATGCAGGGTAAGACTGAATTCATATTAAAGGAATTTGCTCATATTAAAAAAGCATTGCCTCACCAGAAGTGTTTGCTGCAATCTCTTTCTGATAAGCATTCTTCTAAGCAGCGTATGATATCTAAAAGTTATAAAACAGCTCCCTTGAGGTGGGGGGGGGGAATAAATGTTACACCGTAAGGAGAGGAATGTAGAATTCAGTGCCAATGCATTTCAATTGTCCATTCACTTTAGAGAATCTTGCAGTGAATATTTTTTCCTGCTACTAGAGAATCTTATCCATGTATTTTTCTTTCTTTCCTTCCTTTTTTTTTGAGGGATGTTTAATATGCTGCAATAACCTTTCTCTCAGGCCACAATTCTTTTGTGAAAGTTTTACTCTTTAAAAGTTGGCTTTTTAGAGGAAAGTGCCTTAGAAACTTCACGTAACATGAACTTTCCCTGCTTACTAGTGATCTGGATTTCTCTCTCTCTTGTTCAAACCGAATCCTGCCAAAAAGAACCGAGATGGGCAAGACAATGGCTCAGGCGCAGTTGAGCCAAATTGATGTCCCCATTTTGCTCAACAATAAAAACCACGACCACCACCACCACCACCACAACAACAACAAGAAGAGCTGATTAAATATAAGTCAGTTTTCTTTGGCTCTGATCTAAATGTCAATGCAGTACGTAGTTGGATTTGCTTATCATTTGATCTGAAAACAATGGCAATATACTGAGATGATGGTGATTTGCTACCATGGTTGGAAAATAGGAAACAGCAGTAAACAATAAGCCTTTGGGTATAGAGACAGATTTATGAGCCCTCAGCAAAGGATCTTATTACATTTTCACTACAATGTCCATTGGTTTACTAGGAAGGAGTCTATAGTCTATTGCAGACCTGCCCAACAGGTAGACCACGGGCTACCGGTAGCCCGTGAAGGGTTCAAAAGTAGCCTGCCAGCCATCAATATAAAAAGTGAGGGGATAGGTTCTCCACCCCTCTCTCCCCCATCCCAAGGACCACCACTGCCCCAGCAAAGTTCTGGGTCTGCGAGCTCACTGTCTCAGCCAAGCAGGGAAGATCAAGGGCCATGGCACATTGAAATCTGTTCCCTCCAGAACAGATTAATTGGTTTTCAATGCATTCCCATGGGAAACCGCTGCTGTACTTACAAAAGTTTTTACTTATGAGCAGGTGCTCAGAACGGATAAAATTTATAAGTAGAGGGTTTAGTGCAGTAGCCCTCAGGCGCTTTGGACCGGAAAAAGTAGACCTTGGCCTGTTCAAAGTAGAACAGCCCTGGTCTATTGATTCATTTCCAAATTAGCTGACCAAGTAAGGGGCAACAAAAATCATAGAAAGTTACAACCTGATATTTATGTCAGACGTGCTACAGGCGCTAGAGTAATGTAATGTAGTAGTGAATATAAACCATCAGGAAAGAGAGACAATAGATAACTATCAGAAGAAAATATGAGTTAGTAATTTAGGTCACAAACAGCCTCCACAAAATCAATGCAAAATTCACAATTGACTTCCATTAGATGTAGATTATGTGCCATATAGCTCAATTCTAAACTTCAGTTCTATTTACTACATACTATTGTATTCAACATTAAAGCAAGCAGGAGAGTGTTTGCCTAGGAAAGGATATCTCCCTTTTTAGCATAGAGTGAAGTAGCTATGATTTTATTTCCAGGCTTTGATGTTATAAGTGCATGCTACTTTGTTATCTATCTCTTGTAGGTGGCAAGATTAGAGATGGGCACGGAATCTGGCACCGTCTAAGAGAAAGATTGATAGGGCTAAAGAAGAGATGGAATTTTTGGAGTGTCTGTGAAGTGTTTAGAGCAGTGGCTGCTCCGGCCGGCCTCGTGCCGAGCAGGGGCACCTTTGCCGGCCGGTTGAGGGAGGCGGCTATAGGCTCCGCTATTAGCGTAGCCTACGGTAGGGGAGCGCGCCCTATATAAGTCCTGGGCGCGCTCCCCTCAGCCTGCCTCCGCAATCGCCGGTTTCGTTGGGGACGGAACGGCGCGTCTGTCGGAGCGCTGGCTGGACGCCCCTTCCCGGCTTCTAGTGAGCAAGCGGCCGCTTGCTTCCTGCTTCCCGACAAACAGCTGTTTGTCGGGAAAAGCCGCTTCTTCTCTCTTTGCCTCCCGGATCCCCGCACGGTCAGGTTGAGTTGTCCTGGGGAGAGGTCCGGGAGGAGGGTATTTTTGGTCGCGGGCGTGGGCGCAGAGCAGCCTAAACAAGCTCCTCTTGCCCCTGTCATCTCAGCTGCTTGTCAGAGCGCTCCCGACTAGCAGCTGAGTGCTCAGATCGGTGCACTGATAAGCGCTCTCCCTGCCTTTCTCTGGGAAGGGAGGGGGGAGGGCTGTTTAGCCCAGACGGAGTTGCGGAGGCGGCGGGCGGGAGCGCTCCGAGCTCCTTTGGGCTCGGCTGCTTGTCGGCTCCCGACAGGCAGCTGAGCGGGATGTAGGCGCTCCTGCCTAGCGGAGCGGGGAGCGGGCGCCCGACCCCCTTTTTAGCTCGGCTGCCGGTGGATCCCCGACGGGCAGCTGAGTGTGGAATTAAGCCCCCCCGCCTAGCGGAGAAGTAAAGGGGGGTGGACTCCGTTGCCCTGACAGGCGTGTGCCCCACTGGGTTTCTGTTGGGGAGGGGTGTCTTTCTTTGGCTAGCTGCCCCCTTTTGCCTCCCAGAGTCCAGTCTAGTCTGGTTTTGCAGGGCAGTGGCAGCAGCCCTGCGGTTGTGCCTCTGGTTGTTTGGGTGAAACCTGTGTGATTGTGGTGCGCAGGGGGTTCTGTTTAGTTCTTGCCCTCTGTGGGCTGGTGTCGCTTGCCTTGTTTCACTTGTTTATGGCCCTTGACCAGGTTGGTACTTTTGATCCGCTTGCCTTGGGTGCTAGCTTTTGGGTACACCTTTTTTCCTAGATTTCTTTTGATTACTATCCTTGCGGTGTGTTAGGGTTCCTTGCCCAGTTAGCCTGTGCCTTAGGCTTTAGCTTTGTGCAGGGGATATTACCCCCTTCCATCGGGGGTGGCTAAGGGAGGCCATTTTGGTTTTGTACTCGGTGGCCATTTTGGCCATGCCTCATGGGCTCGCCCCTTAGGCGTGGATCTACATCCATCTGCCTGGCTGGACGTTCGGAGTGGCCCTGAACCCCTCCGTCCGTTTGTGGACTCATTAGTGGAGTCTAGAGTGTTTGTATTGCTCATCTAATGTTAATTGGCAGTAATTTTCCTACCTCGGCGGTGGCCTGCCTATCTGCCCATTCGGCCATTTTGTGCACATCATCTTTCAGTGTGTTTGGGGGGGTGGGCATAATCCGCATCCATCCTCTTTCTTCATTGTGGTTATACCCATGCCACGATTTGTTTCGGCAGTCACATACTAGGGCCATCCTTTTGAGACTCTTGGAATCCATTTCGGAGCCGGGCCACACCCACGTGGCTGAGTTACTTGCCCCCTGTTTTGCCCTTATGTTCTGCCATGCCATTTAGACCCCGCCAGATGTGTTTGGGAGGGCACGAGACTTGATATCTGTCCCCTGATACCACTCCCCTGCATCTGGACCTTGAAGTTCCCTGGTTTCTTCATCATGGTTTGTAACCTGTGATGGACTGTTCCTCCAGGAATCTGTCCAATCCCCTTTTGAGGGCATTCAGGCCAGTGGCCACCACCACTTCCTGTGCCAGGGAGTTCCATAGACCTCAACGCGCTGGGTAAAATAAATAAATAAATACATAAATAAATATTTTCCTTTGTCAGTTCTTACCCTCCCAGGCCTCCATTTGAGTGTAACCCTCCCCCCAGTTCTGATATTTTGGAAAAGGGATAAGAGCTTCCCTCTATCCACTTTACTCATGCCCTGCATTATTTTGTGTGTCTCAACTATAGCCCCCTTCAAGCACCTTTTTTCCAGACTAAAGAGGCCCAAATCTTTTTTGGCCTTTCTTCATGGGGGAGGTGCCTCAGCCCAGTGGTCAATTTGGTCGCTCTTTCTGCAACTTTTTCAGTTCCACTGGGTCTCCCTTGAGATGTGGTGACCAGAATCGTGCACAATGCTCCAGGTGGAGGCCTGGCTATTGTTTTGTATAATGGCATTATAATGTTGGCCGCTTGATTTTCAATCCCCCTCTTGTTGATAATCCATAGCAACGAACTGGCCTTCTTCACTGCTGCCACGCAGTGGGGAGACACCTTCATGGAGCTGTCCACCAGCACACCAGGATCTCTGTCCTGGTCTGTCACGGATAAGTCAGAGCCCATGAGTTGATAGATGAAGTTTGAATCCTTCGTCCCAATATGCGTGGCTTACATTTGGTTACATTAACACACATTTGCCATTCCTCAGCCCTTTCCCCAGTTTGGAGAGATCCTTCTGGAGCTCTTCACAGTCTTCCTGGTTTTCACCATATGGAAAAGTTTTGTGCCATCTACAAATTTGCCCCCACTGTGTCTCCCTGTCTCCAGGTCATTTATGAACAGACTGAACAGCACCAGTCCCAGGACAAAACCTGGGACACACCGCTTGCACTTCCTCACCATCTTCCCTGGGACAGATGTAAGGCTAACTGGCCTGTAGTTTCTTGAGTCCTCCTTCCTTTAAACAAACAAATAAACAAACAAAAATTGGTGTGACAGCTGCCATCCTCCAGTCCTCCGGCACTGTGGCCGCTTTAAGAGACAAGTTGCATATGACCGTTAAGAGATCTGCAATTCCAATTCTCAGTTACCTAATACCCCTTGGGTGGATGCCACTTGGGCCCGGTGACCTGTCAATCCTCCAATTATCAATTAGTCCTAAAACCTCCTCTCTTTTTACCCTGTATTTGATCTAATTCTTGAGTCAAGCGGGCGGCCCAGGCAAGGGTGGGCTATCTACGAGCGGGGCCAAGGCTCAGAGGAGGGCGGAGCATAAACTTAACGATGACTAATGATGACATGCATCTCTTCTCTTGAGTCCACTTTAACAGGATCTGCCAGTACCGTTTCTGCAGGTACGCCATCTGTGACTACTGAAGTAGCCGCGTCATCGCATGCTCCACTCGGCACCCTGGTTCCTGTGTCTTCCAACGTAGTCACGTTCCCGCTTGGCGCTGCAGACTCATCGCTTCCGGCCCTTGTTTCAGCCTAGGCTGTGTATTCGCGTGGTAAGTCGGCTCCAGCTGTCCAGCACCCACTCGTCATGGAGTTGTGGCGCCCGGTCGTCCAATTTGCGCAGGGTGCTATAGTATTGTGGGACTTCGTAGTCCTCATCAGAGGTGCCGCATTATACGTTGGCAAGCTGCCAGCCCAATCCAGAACACCGACGCCTTGCTTATGCATTACGTTGGTCAGGTATGGTCCGCGAGCAGGATCTGGTCTTTCTGCATATTTGTAGATGGAAGATTGACCAGCGAGGTTAGGCTGGCACGACACACCTTTGTAGGTGTTCGGTGCGCCGAAATTTGCCCGGGCCTAGCGTCATATTGGTCTGCCCTGGCTCCCTTCTATTTATCGGGGGTACCTATTTCGGGGCAAAGAAGGGTCGCCATTGACAGGTTGCCAATATTGGATAATTCCACTGAGGGCACGGCATATTGCTGGCATGTCGGGCTGGCATTTTGGGCGTTATTTGCTCTTGATAGGCGCTGATCACACAGCAGCTGCCTTTCGCACCGATCGGGTTGGCAAGCACCGAATTGGGCGATGGAGATCTGGAGACTTAAACCTTCTGTACGTTTACTAACGGACCGGTAAAGCCGGGCCAGTTGTTCTTTTCTTGTTCGTTGCAGCTTTTACCCCCCGGGAGCTGGGTTCGAGTGTTGCTTTACGGCCTCAGTTTTGTTTACTGGGCCTTGGAGTTGCTACCCTGCCTGGACGTGGCCGCGCTTTCGGCCTTGGAGGTGGCCGCGCTTTCGGCCTTGGAGGTGGACGTGCTTTCGACCTTGGAGGTGGCTGCGATCTTGGCCTGGGACGTGGCCGCGCTTTGGGCCTGAGATGTGGCCGTGTTTTCGGCCGGTGCTGTGGCTGCGCTTTCGGCCTTGGCCAATGGGCCAGTTTCCGGAGGAAGGGCAAGACGGTGATGCCTTGACACGCCTTTCTCACTGTGGCTCTCAGTGACCCCTGCCACCTTGCCAAGCATCGTGGTTACCCATTCTGGGAGGAATTGACTTGACCCGTAAGTCGGGCGAGTCCCTCATTCTCAAGATCCTAGTGGATCTGAGAGCGTTATATCGGACTCGTCCATTGGTGGCTCGCATGGTGGGCAAGTCCATTATCCTCAAGATCCTCGTGGATCTGAGAGCATTTCAGCGTACTCGCACAGTGGTTTGTGTTGTTTCGTCTGTGATCATTCCCCGGTTGAACGGGGGTTCGTGCTACCAGGGGCAGCGCGATTTACTATTACACACCATGCAGATCTCTCTAACAGGTTCAAGGTCCTCGGCAGTCCTCAGTAATAATAACCCCAATGTGATCAAGTGGACTGCCAGAACATTGGGAATGGGTGATGCCCAATAACACTCCGGTATCCCCATTGCACGCACGACTGGCTGCAATAAATTACTTTAGCGAGTGGACCTGATGAACCTTATGTACTTCCTAGAAATTGGGAATGGGGGAAGCCCAAAACACACCGGCTTCCTCACTGTACGCATAATTGGCTGCAATGTATTACTTTAAGAGTGGACCTGATGAACCTTATGGACCGCCTAGAAACTGGGAATAGGGGGATGCTCGAAACACTCCGGCATCCTCACTGCATGCATAACTGGCTGCAATAAATTACTTCAGAGAGTGGACCTGATTAACCTTACCAATTGCGTTAGTTGCCCGCATTGTGCAGGCCGAAGCGGGAGCTTTTCATTGGCACTCTAACATCCCTGCTTGGGGAAACCACCGTAATTTGCCCGGCTGGTGCTCAATTATTGGACAAGGGCCTGGATCCTTATTTGTAACCTTAAGGAGGGCCTGAGGGCCGAATTGTTCGGCTGTGGGGTAAAGAGCCGCAGTGCGCCTCTTTGGTGGCGGGTAGCGCATAAAAGGTTAACCATTTAGGTCCCGAATCTAATTTCATCTTCACGTATTCGGCAGCCTTCCATTAATAACCCAATAGGATTTAGTTAGAGAGCAAATAATAATAATAACCCAAAACCCTAGGAGGGCTGCCAATCTTTAATCAAGTGTTGATGCCAAAAGATCTCGTTGGCATCCTCACTGCGGCAGTTCAACGGGCCGCAGGAAATTGGTGGAGTAGCGGGACCTAATCAATTTGTTGTTACCATCTTGATGATGCGCTACGGCTCAGGCCCTCCTAAAGTTATTGATCATTGATAAGTAATTGAACATTCGTTACTGTAGTTAATAAAGTTGTGGCCCTTATTCAACCCAAGCGGAATGTGTGTCGCCTCTTTCTTTCAACCTGGCTCGGCAATGGTGTCCAGACTTGGGCGCTCCAGATGTTTTGGAGCACAACTCCCACATTCATTTGTCATTGGCAATCTAGGCTTGGAATTCTGGGAGTTGTGGTCCAAAATATCTGGAGGGCCAAAGTTTGGACACCCCTGGTTTAGAGTTTGAAAACTTAGGAACTGGGTGTACATGTATACAGCTTTATTAGTGATCAAACTTAAGTGGGTTTGAAGTATATTCTTTTTGTCAATACTCCAACACATTACCAATACCATTAATGATTTTGATTCTACCTTATAGTCAATATACTTTTATTTTTATTCAACTTAAAAACAGTCTGAAGGTTTTAAGTTACTAGTGAAGCTAGTTGGTGGCAGCAAAAGAGAAAAATCAGAAGCAGTGTTTGTCAATACCTATTCTTCCAAAGAGAAAAGAGGACATATGCTTGAAGGCTGTCCCATGTTCTGACACTGCTGTCAACTGCCAGATATGAGGTGGCCAGCTCAGCCAGCCTTCCACTCTATCTCTAGTGCTGCTGGATGCCAGGTCTGTTTCTAATAAATTCCAACTTATCTAGGACCTGACCTTGGATGGAGAAGCAGACATGTCTTGTATCACAGAAACCTGGATGGGCATATGGGTGTTGAGGAAACCTGGATACTCCATCCAGCACCAGGGTAGACACAAAGGGACCGGATGGAGGGGTGGCAATTGTTTTTAAAAACACCTTGGGTGGAACCAGGTTTGGTGGTCTTGAGGCTCTCCACATGTCGTTTGAGACCAGGGATGGATTTGGGATTGTTCTGGTATACCATGCTTCCCACAATCCAGAACTCTCCCTTCCCAAGTTGGGGTCCTTTGTCTCCAATGCTCTGTTGAGGTTCCCCAGACTTCTAGTCCTGGGTGACCTCAACATCCATGTGGAGACTCAGGTGTCAGGGCCAGCTTTTGAGTTTAAGAAGCCATGGCTTCCTCAGACTTTCCCAATTTGTCAACATCCCCACACACAGGGTGAGTCACAGTTTGGACCTGTTTTTCCCCAACACTCAGAGAGAGTGTGGCCTGGTCGTGTCTGGCCTTGTGTTGGTTCCCTTGTCATGGTCGGACCATCATCTGATCAAATGCTCCCTTACAATGACATCCCCTCCCTGTGGGGAGACAGGACCCATTAAAATGGTCAACCCACACAGGCTACTGGATCTGATTAATTTCCAGGATGCCATATGTGGGATTTCCACTGACCTGACCAATGTCCTCTCAACTCTCTGGTGGACTGCTGGTATGTTGCTGCCACTAGGGATGTTGATATAATCACTCCTGAACAATCCCTCCACATTCAGGCCTGTCCGACTATTTGGTTTAACCAGGAGCTGCAAACTCTGAAGAGGAATCACAGGAGGCTAGAATGCATATGGGGAAAGGCTCCAGTGAAAACTAACTTGACTGCCATCAGGATCATGTCTTCAGCTACATTCAAAGCTGCCAAAAGGACTCACTTTGCTAACTGGATAAGCAAAGCACAAAAATACCAGGCCAAATCACTTTGTATTGTATGTGATCTATCCGGGGTTGGTCAAAGTGAAAGGTCTCCCCCTAGTTTAACCTGTGACCAATTTATGACATTTTTAAAATCCAAAGTGGAACCATGAGCTAGAACTTAGATAACCATTTGCAAGCAATACATCAAGATGAGATGTTCTGTGCACCGTAGTGCCTGGATGCTTTTTCTAACTTTCAACCTGTGATGTCACTTGAAGTGGACAGGGCCCTTGATCAGAGTTGTGCCACTGCTTCCTCTTTAGAGTCTTGCCTGGCCTGACTCATAAAAGCAGCCAGGCTGGTCACCACCAATTGGACCACAGAGATAACTAATGGTCAAGGAGACACTCATTAGGCTCAATTGTAATATATATATTACAACTGACAGCATAGACCCATAGCCAACATATATTTTATAAGCAAGGTCTTGGAAAGGGTGGTAGTGGACTACCTTCAGAAGCTCCTGGAGGACACTGATGCTCTTGAACCATTCCAGTTGGGGTTCAAGTCATGACACAGCATTTAGAATACATTGGTCAGCCTGAAAAACAACCTTTTGAGGAAGGCTGATAGAGACAAAATGTCCCTGTTGGTCTTCCTCAATATCTTAGCAATCTTTGATAACATTGACCATGGTATCCTCCTGGGGAGGTTCTCTGAGTTGGGGATTAGAGGCCTTGCCTTGGATTGGTTTCAGTCCTTCTTGGAGGGCTGCCCCCAGAGAGTTCAGCTGGGTAAGATGACCTCCACTCCTTGGTTCCTCAATTGTGGGGTTCCACAGGGGTTGGTCATCTCCTCGTGCTTTTTTAATATCTATATGAGGATGCTGGGTATGGTCATTAGGGAATATGGGGTTTGTCATCAGTATGCTGATGACACTCAACTCTACATCTTCTTCTCTACATCTGCAGTGGATGCTATCTCTGACCTTCAATGTTTTCTGTCCACTGTACTGGACTGGAAGAGAGCAAATTGACGGATGTTGGACCCAGGTAAGAAGGAGGTTCTCCAGGTTGGGCGTCCTGCTGTTTACAGGTTGGGTAACTCCCTCTCATTTGGGATAATGACTCTCCCGGAAAAGGATGATGCACAAAGTTTGGGTGTCTTGCTGGACCAGGCACTCACTATGGAATCTAAGGGATGTTATTGGTCTGCTCCACACATTACCATCTGCAGTGGATTGCCTGACTCAGTGCCTTCCCTAACAATGGCCCATGCATTTGTAACCTCAAGATTAGACTACTGTAGTGATCTCTACATGGGTCTGCCTATGAGCCTAATGTGGAAACGGCAGCTAGTGCAGAAGTCAGCAGCCAGAGTATTAACTGGCGGAAATTGATTCCAACATATTACCCCTGTTCTGGCTGCTCTGCACTGGCTCTGCATTGACTTCAATGTTTTAATGATTAAATACAAACCCCAAAATGGTTCACTCTCAAAAAGTAATGCCCAGCTCACTCTTTCATCTCAGGCAGGCTACTTGCGTGAACCAAAACTGAGACAGACTCGGAAGGCAATTACAAGGAGTTAGACCTTCTCTGTAATCACCTGCCAGTTATTGAATAAGCTGCCCACCAAATACTGATTTGCTTCCTCATTGCAGATATTTAAAAGACAATTAAAAACCTAGTCTTTTAAACTGGCCTTCCCTGAACAGGTGAACAACAGCTGAAACTATTTTAATTCCACCTCTGGCTTTGTTTTGTCAATCAGTTTCTTTGGTGTGTTTTGTTTTTTTACCTTTTATTTTGTTTTTGTTTTTTTAGTTAATATCCTATTCATTTTTGTTAATGACTATATTGTTTGAGATTATTTTTGTGTGTATTTGTATTCTGCTTATGTTTATCATTCTGTTGTTCATCACCCAGAGTAGTCCTTAGCTAGATAGGGTGGGATAATAATAATAACATAATAAATAAAAAATGAGGATTATCTGAATGGCCACATGGATGCATTAACTACAATATATCTGTTACAGCATATAACAATAACATGCTTCAAGTCAATTCTGATGTAAGGCTATGCTTGCAGGGTTTCCTAGATGTAGAGTAGTCAGCAGTGGCTTATCACTCCATCCCACTGAACTCTTCAGCCAGCTTTGAAAGAGGGTGATGTGTATTCTGTATGCAAGGATGTCAGTGGAAGGACTTAACTTTGTTTCTTCACTGATTAGTTTTTCCCAATAAACCACGGCAGCA
Source organism: Phrynocephalus forsythii (assembly GCA_029282475.1). NCBI lineage: Eukaryota > Metazoa > Chordata > Lepidosauria > Squamata > Agamidae > Phrynocephalus > Phrynocephalus forsythii. The sequence continues at coordinate 120,943,554 of JAPFRF010000010.1, forward strand.
GACTTGCAGTGCACAGTGGTTACTGCTAGCTGCAGGACAAAACAACATTACTGCTTTAATCAAAGCTCTACGACTTCTGGTCCCAGAGAAGGTTCAAACGGGAACAACTGCAGTCTGGTTATGGGGCTCATTAGGACATTTCAAAAGGAATCCAGACAGCTACAGTATATGCTTCTTTCAAAAACAGTATATGCTGTTATGTTTCCAAGCAGCAGAGTTTTAGAGGCTCGGAACAGTTCTCATTTAATCTGTCTTTCTGCATTGTCCATTTTCCGCTTATTGTCATTTAGAATAAAAAGCATAATATTACTAGACAATGCACTTTGTACATGCTATCACGCCAAAGTAGTGCTTTCTAGGTAGTGAAAAATATTATTTCTTCTACAGCACTGCAAAGATATTAGCTCATAATATTTTTGAACAGGAAAGAGCACTCCCTATAGAGAAAAAGAATTGATTCACAGAAAATGGGGTGTATGTGTGTGTGTTTCTTCTAACATGTGCAAGTACAAGAAGCCTCAGGCTTATATGTAGCCCCCATCCACCCAGATCTCCCTCCTTTTGCATTGAACTAACTACATTTCCAAACTCAGGGAGCCATAGTCAACTTAAAGTTTCATTTCCTAAAACAGACTAAAATCAAATGCGAGTTCTGATCCTGGATTATTATTAACTAGACTTTGAACAGTCATAGCTTCCTGAATTTGCTTATTACCTCTGTAAAAAAAATAGGGCTATTGGGACACAGGACTTTTTTTTTTGTTACTTAGAGAATGTCTACCAATGCCTCATTTACGTGTATGCAATTTATGTCCGACCAGATATACTAAAGAAGATCTAGCAGAGGCCCAAGCTTACACTATCGAAGTAGCCCACTTCTGATTAAAACAGTTCAATTTATTTATTATTTATTTATTTATTTATACAGCTTATATACCACCCATCTTCCTGAAAGGAACTCCGGGCGGTTTACAATAAATGTACAAACAACAAATTAAAACAACAACTGAAATAAACAATAAAACAAAACGGCTGCAGCAGGTAAAGAGTCATGTGAGAGATGCAACACCTGGTTACAAAGAGGACCAGCAGGAACATATAACCGCCCTTGATGTAATAATAACCCTTGCTGTGCAGAAACCTCTCCATGATTCCCATTCTGGAGTTCCTGAAGACGTTGCTGAGTCCATGAATCACGAGCTTGAGATTCACGGATTTCTTCTGCCAAGCTGAGACATGGATTCATGGCCCTGAACACAGAGGGAGGTAAGATGGGCGCCACTAATGTCTCTTTCACAGGCACTGCATACTCAGGTTTTCTGGATAACGCATCAGCTTTTTTATTCTGAGCCTCAGGAATGTACTTGATCCGGAAATCGAACCAGGAAAAGAATAATGACCACCGGATTTGTCGCTGAGTCAATTGCCGGGCTGTTTGTAGATGTTCAAGGTTTCGATGATCAGTCAATACTTGAACAGGGTGTCGAGCTTCCTCGAGGTAATGCCTCCATACCTCAAAAGCCGTCTTGATGGCCAGCAGTTCACGCTCCCAGATAGTATAATTCTACTCTGCAGGTTTTAACTGCTGAGAGTAATAGGCACAGGGACACGGGGTTTGGGAAGAATCATCCTGTTGAGATAGCACTGCTTCCAGAGCAACGCTAGATGCATCAGTCTCCACTATGAAGGGTAATTGTGGATCAGGATAACGGAGCAAGGGTTCTGAGGTGAAGCGGGTTTTCAAAGTAGTGAAAGCCTCTTCTGCTTCTGGAGTCCACTGGAAAAGCTCTTTGGGCTGAAGGAGACAGTTTAAAGGTGCAGCAATGTTGGCGTAGGCAGGAATAAACTGGCAATAGTAGTTGGTGAAACCGAGGAACTGTTGCAAATCCTTACGATTTTGTGGTCGCTGCCAGGACAACACACTCAACTTTCTTAGGGTCCATGCAGATTCCCTGGGGAGAAATAATATGCCCCAGGAATTCACCTTCCATAATGTCAAACTCACATTTTTTCCTGCTTAGCATATAGTCCGTTTTCATGGAGACACTGCAAGACCTGATGAACATCTTGAACATGCTGAGCTGGGTCAGCGGAATAAATCAGGTTATCATCTAAATAAATTACCACACAACGATCTAGTAGATCATGGAAAATGTCATTCATCATCCGCTGAAATACACTAGGTGTGTTTGTCAGTCCAAAAGGCATTACTAAATGTTCATATTGACAATACCGGGTCCGAAACATGGTTTTCCACTAATCTCCTTTACGGATATGCACCAAATTATACGCCCCACAAAGGTCCAACTTGGTATAACACTTTGCCCCTTTTAACCGGTCCAAAAGTTCAGAGATTAGAGGTAAAGGGTGCCGGTCCCAAATAGTTATCTTGTTTAATGCCTGGTAATCATTACAAGGATGAAGCTGCCCTCCCTTCTTCTTTACAAAGATCACTGGTGCGGACAATGGCGATTTGGAAGAGCATATAAACCCACGTCGAAGGTTCTTGTCTAGGAAAGCCCTCAAAGCTTCTAACTCAGGATTGGACATAGGATAGACGCGTCCCACAGGGAGGGGTGCCTCAGGTATCAGATCAATGGCACAGTCATTGGGCCGATGCGGAGGTAACTTGTCAGCCCCTTTTCCTCAAATACATCCGCAAAGTCTTGGTATACCTGGGGCAAGACAAGGTCAGATGTAGCATGGGCAGCTGCCAGGATGGTAGAAGAATTTTTCTTTGAGCAAGGAACCTTGAAGTACAATTCTCCTTGCACCCAATCCACCAATGGGTTATGAGCTTGCAACCAGGAAAGTCCCAAGACAAGAGGAAACCGCGGCATCCGAATTACATAAAAGTAAATCTGCTCATTGTGGTCCATTACCTGAAGAGTAAGTGGACAGGTTTCCTGAGCTATCAGCCCAGAACGAAGTAACCGACCCTCAATGGATTCTACCAGCAAAGGAGTTTTCTTGTTCTGTACTGGAATCCGATGGCACCGCACAAACCCAGGGTCCACAAAGCAGTGAGCTGCCCCAGAGTCTACCATAGCATACATAGGTACTTTCCAGCCATCAGGAAACCCTAGAGTTACAGGTACCAGGAAAGGTCGTTGGGGCATGATGGTATTGTCTGGGAACCCCTAAGTAGGCTCCATTCCTGTGGGTTCCTTCAAGGATGGAGCTGCCCTTTTACTGCTGAAGAGGTAGCAGCACTTACTGAGGAGCACTTCAATAAACAGCTTGCATTGAGCCAGGAATGCAGGGAATTCCTCTAACTTGCTTTCAAACCGGTCAGGAGGCAGCAAAGGGCAACGGGGCTGCAACACAGCCGGTGTTGGAGCTTGCTGCAATTGAGCAATCGCCTGAGACAAAAGCAGCACTTGGTTTTGCAAAGCTGCCAGCGGTGTCATCCTAACAGCCTCCTCCTCTTCCATTCTGCTTGAAGATGTTTGGGTGGGAGCAAACTGTCAAGCCCCGCACACAGATCACACACACAAACAGGATTCAGTTCTTTGCCAAGATCTTTAGTGGAAAGCAGGCAAGTTCAAGTCCTTTGCTAACAATCAAGTGCCAGATAAATAACAGAATCCAACTCCCAGCAATTACAAGTCCAAGTCAAAACCAGAATATCTCACGGAAACCAGATGCCAAACCCAAGGGAACAGATCAAGCCATTGTCGAGGAAGCCAGTCTGAAGTCAGGAAACAGAGCCAAGGTCACAGACAGGAACATGGTTGCAAGTTCAAATGACATGTTGCTCCCACAGAGAGCTCAAGGTGAGCTTGCCAGCTTTATCTCAAAACAGGGAATACACCCTTACTTCTGGAAAAGCTTCTGCTAGTACTCAGGGCTTCCCGACCTGATTCCCTCTCTAGCATCAAATACCCTTTCCCTAGCTCTTCTGGTAGCACGGCTTTGCAGAATCCTGCTCATGGCCCTTCTAGGAGGTGAAGATATGTTTTCAGCTGAGTCATCAGACCCAGCTGCTTGCTGATTTGAGCTACAAGGCTCCTCCAGCAGCTCTTCAACATTTAACCCCTCAGAGTCAGGTTCTGTGGCAGGCAGGGTCCTGGCACTCAGACCCACAAAAGACAGAGAAGGAAGTCCATCAGCCGAATATATACCATGGCTTATCATGGTCCTTGCATGGGATCATCATTTGCACAACTCCCAAAAGAAGACACTGACTTTCATCAAACTATATATGCCAGTTTACTGTATATTAACAAGAGAATTACAATATAACTAGAAGGAACCTACTTAGTTAATTCCCCTGCTGAAACAGGAAACCCTCCATTTTAAAAACCTCCAATAAAGGATGGTCCATCATTCATGAAGATAATGTGTTTCTCTGTTGATCACCTCTTATTGTCAAGATGTTCTTTCCAATATTTATATGATACCGTCTTATCTGAGATTTGAATCTTTTATTTATTTATATACCGCCCATCTAGCCAAAGGCCACTCTGGGTGGTTCACAACATAAAACAAACGATTACAACATAAAATACAACAGGAACATAATACAAAACTAAAAATGCAAATAAAAAACATAGTAAGTCAACACCCTTTTATAAAGTCTAAATTAAATAAGATGGGCTCATGTCTTACTCACATGAGTGACAGGAAACAAGTTGGCTCCATCTTCCACAGAACAGCCCCTTCAAGTACTTGAAGATTGTTACTATGTTGCCTCTCAGCCCTCCCTTCTTTGGGCTAGACATCCTTTCTTATTTTTCAAAACATGTCTAGCAATGGGGCAGCTAGTCAAATGTACATATGGCTACAAATTGAATGTTATTATTCTCACATTAAAAACACAGAGTAAAATCCCGTTGTTAGTCCTAAGCAGAGCAGATTCCACAGCCAGTTACCTGAACCATGGTGTGGGCATGGACTTCTAGCCAACTTCTTTTGTGAGTTTTAGCATTTTCTATATGCAGTATGTGGTCTATTGGACCTCAGAACAAATCATTTTAGTTTCCATTATTTCTTATGGGGGAATTTGCTTTGATATGAGTGTTTTGGTTTACAAGCATGTTTCTGGAATGTATTATGCTCGTAAACCAAAGTATTACTGTATTGCATTTTCTCTTTCCTTTTGCATTTTTGCCAACACTTTACACTGTTGATCCATGTTTACCTTGTGGTTTGCTCAGAGATCTAGCTCTAATTCACATGGATTACTGTGAAGCCAGCTGGCACCCATCCTATTTTTGTGCATCTGATTTTCCTTCGTACTTCACATTAAAGACAACTTTTCCAGCCAGCCAGCCACTGGGATAATTGTTAGGAGCTATAGCACCTATAACTAATGTGACCAATGATTCCATCATAAATATTGAGCTCACTTTGGCCATGAATCTCAAGGAATGAAAGCCTGCTGACCAGGCAATCTCAGATTTTGAAATTTGTTTTCATAATTTCACATCTGGGGACAATCTGAATGCAGATGCTTTGCTGCCCCCCTAAAACCTCCAGGGTTCACCCAGAAACAGGCATACCCCAAAAATATTTTCTCCTATATTGCAAAGGGCATAGAACATGCTCTTTAAACATAATCTCACCTTCAGAATCGTTTTAACCCTTAAAAAGCCATTTTAACAAGTAAGAGATAAGCAGTTAATAAAATAAGGAATGAAACAGCAACAGAAAGGTTTTCTGGAAATTGGAAGAAAAGTGAGCAGATTTCAGTTCTGTGAGGTATACTTAGGCTTATGTTAGAGCTTCATATTCCATCCCACAGAGCCTGGTACAAAAGAAGTACAATCGGAGCTGAAATACTTCTGAACTGAGGAGTCTTTTTTTGAATTTTTGAGTAGAATGCAGCTGACAGTCCTTCTATTGCAAAATCCAATATTTCTTTCTTTTTTCTTTTTTTGTACACCCCTGCTCCCAGGGGCCCTTTTGTGTGACATTGCAAGGTCCTGCCCCTTGGTCTCAGCCTTGTACTCTCAGATCCAAGAGAAAGAGATGCTGCTAAGGCAATAGTGCCATAGGAGTAGTAAGTAAGAGACAAACTGGGCTTGCATGATTTTAACATTCATTACATTGTAGTTCTGCAGTGTATTTTTTTTTTTTTTGCAAAAGTATTTTATAAACTTGCCACAAAACTCATAACAACCTTACAGCAAATCCTTAAAAGGACTATTGCCATCAGCTAGATTGTTCAGATGCCAGACTTCTCTTTGCCTTCAAAGTCTGCCTTTGATGCTTCATACCCAGCTGCTGCTGTTGCTGCTGCTTCCTTAACCAATGGAACAAAAGTCTTAAATTAATAGTTCTTAAATTCTAATTTGAAAGAAAATTGATTAATTAATGCAAACAAATATGTATGTTTGACTCTCACATCATAAAATGGAGTTTTATAAGACTTAATTTCTCTATTAAATTAGAGATATTTTATCTTTTTATTCTCTCTCTCTAACACAAACACAAACATACACACACACACACACACAAAACATTTATTTATTTATTTATTTTTATATTTATATACCGCGCCTTCTTCCCAGGACGGGAACTCAGGGCGGTTAACATAAATGGTTAAAAAGATAAAACATTGTAGATAGTGAAAGGGAAACCTCTTTATATAGAGAAAAATATATATTATTCTTTCTGTGTGTCCCTCTTTTTCTTTTCTTTTTTAAAAAAATATTTTTATTCCGAATTTTTAAAACCATGCTATAAAATAGCCCACAATCAAAACTGGTTTTAATTGAGGATCCGTGAATGAATGAAGCAGGGTAAAGAGAAGTCCCTGTAAGAGGTGATTGTTAATCCAGCAAGGCAAAAGGGTTGCTGAGCATGCTTAATAATAAATTACTCTTTACTTCCTACATATTCATGAGGTGATATAAGCCATCCATTTCCTTCTCCTTTCTCAATCTTGTGCTTGTGGAACTTGGTAAGCAATCTTTCCCCATAAACACTCCCATTATTTTTCCTAAATTCCCAGTAAAACTAGCTTATGGTAATAAACAATAAAGGTTTTTTTACCCTTAAGAAAGGGAGAAATCTTGTTAAACCCGTTTCTTTTGAACATTTCATTAGCCTACCCCAGCAGTAACCAGTTGTTCCTTCCCTATCTGTGATTTTAAATTCAGTGTTGCCTTTCTACTTAAGTTCCTTTCCCCACTCTTTTAAGTCTGCTGACAGTTAGTTTAGTGGGGGAATCTGCTGGAAGTGAACCTGTTGAGGTCTGTTGCCCAAAGCAGCCATGTTGTTAGTAGAGATGGGCAAGAAACGAACAATTTTTCGTTTCTGTTTTTGTTTTTTTGTTTCGTTACGCAACAAAATGACAAACAAATTTTGTCTCCAAAATGAAACAAAATGAACAGAAACACTGGAAATTTTGTCGTGCGTTTCGTTTTCGTTACTGCAGTGCAGTGAACTGCTTTAAATGCTAAAAAATCACAAAAAAATGAAATAAATGGTAATAAAACGGTAACAAAACAAATGGAAACAAAACAATTTTTTTGCAAAAATTCATGAAAAATGGAAACGAACCAAAACGGACCCTCCAAACAACAAACGACAAACGAAACATCATTTTTTTTTTTTTATTCGTGCCCATCTCTAGTTAGATTCTGTTATCTGTTGAACTGCAAGTCAAGGAATGGTTTTATATTTTTTTCCTCCAACTAATGCCTCAGAGTGAGTTACTGAGACTGTAAGTGATAGTTGATGGGGGGGAGTTTGGACTACTCTGGGAAACTTGACACTAATTCTGCTCTTTGAATCCTTGCACTTCTGCGGCACAGCTAGAGGGGTTTAATTAAAATTCAAAACTCTGCAACAGTGTGATTCTCATTCAGAATAAAAGGCAGATGATTCTCGCCCAAGCTTAAAATTTAACTTTTTAAAAATGAAAATTACAGTACTATGGCTTATGTGCCACTTCATTTGCAATTGGGAATATCATTGGGATAGGGTGCAAAAAGAAGACATAGCCATCTCATCTATCCTGTGCCCATATCCATGTTATCCTGATCTAAAATCAGGGGTTTTCTGGTTTGTGAAGAAAGGATTAAACACTCAGTTTCTCACATACAAACATGTTCATAATGCTTGCAATGCTTGTATATGATTGTACTGAATTGTTTCTTTCCAATGTGTGTGTGTGTGTGTGTGTGTGTGTGTGTGTGTGTGTGTGTGTGTGTGTGTGTGTGTGTGTGTTTTTGTGTGTGTGTGAATCATATAAGACCAACATCTCTTTCTGCTCACAATACAAAAAAAAATCCATGGAATATATGGTGCTATGAACATATTCTACTAGGACAACTTTTTAAAAGGTTTTGTTCACTTTTCAGGGCATTCATATCCGAACAATAGCAAGTGTATCTTCTTTGTTGACATCAAAACTCCAGTGGAGAGGTAAGCTATAATGAATCTTTTTAGAAAATGATCCTAGGTATGAATATTACCTGAAAGTGATAAGTGACAAGAATTTCGTTTTTGTGCCACACACTAGGACACGTAGGATTATATATTTTGATACTGTGTACAAAATCCTCCATTTGCTCATGTAACTAGAGCTGATTCTGTTCATTCCCATCAAAATGTTTTTCTCAAGGCTCCACATGGGTTTGAAATGTCTCGGAGACCTGCTGTTTGTGTTCAACACAGAAATAAAATGATGCATTTGCTTCTGATTATACAGCCATTGCATTAGTACTGCTGTTAAAGCAAACTAATGAGGGGTGAAACAACATTTGGTTGCAGAACTTAGGATCTGACCAGAAGGCAGCCATTATGATAGTGGATGAACTTGTCTAGAGATATCTTGTGGGAGAGACCTATATGGACATCATGAAATGGAGGGTGAATGGACTCTTGCACAGTCCTCTAATTGAAGGAAATTGAGCAACACATTTGTTTAGAACACAAACATTTGTTGTTCTGTGAAGTGACTGACAGCTGCCTATAAATTCTGAAAGGGAAATCATTCAGACATTCCTGCCTAAAGCAAGAATGATGAAGGGTATTCTCTTTTTTGTTTTAGGTAAACTTCTGTTCTGAGCAGAAAGATGCTCTGGTTCCTGCCATTTCAATATGCCTCTGACCTCATTATAGTACTTGGACCTTGGGTCAAAGTAACATAGAGAAGGTATGGCCTCCACAAGTCTTCCTTTATGGAGGAGTATTGATCTCTATTAGACAGGCTTCTATAGGACAATCCTCCTTTAGGCCAGGTCTTTTTTTTTTTTAAGGCATCTCAGTCCAAATCTGATGTAGCAATAAGGACCACTGGGATGAAAACAACACAGTGAAATTCAACAGGGATAAATGCAAAGGTCTACATCTAGAAAAAAATAAACCAGTTACAAGATGGGAGATACCTGTCTCAGCAATACTATAACTGAGAAGGATCTTGGAATCACCACAAATCAAAAGGTGAATATAAGCCAACGTTGTGGTGTGGCTACAAAAAAGGCAAATGCTATTTTAGACTGCATTAACAGAAGCACAGCTTCCAAATCCCACAAGATACTAGTTCCCCTCTATTCAGCACAGGTTACCCATCTCTGTGGTTAATCCCTCTATTCAGCATGGGTTAACCATTTCTGTGGTTTCTGGCAGAAGGATTTATGCTAAGGGGGGGGGGCTATCAGGTAAGGAGGACCAGGACCAGGCAAGTCATGCCTGTCCCTCATTCTGACTCTCCCACTCTCTGCCACATGTCATGGAGCCAGTCCCTCCATTTCTCCAACCTGTCTGGGTTGCTGAATAATTCCAGGTCAGTCCGTAATAAGTCACCCATTATTCCTGATTTGTACATGGATGAGCGGTCCAACCTGTCTTATATTACGAAGACCTGGGTGGGCACGGGGGGACTTCCCTCTCCCAATTGTGCCCTCCTGGGTATTGTGTTCAGAACCTGGACAGGCTGGAGGGTCAGGGGGAGGGGTTGCCATCATTTACAGGGATTCTTTTGTTGTCAGCAGGACCGCAATGTGGTTGAGTGTGCTTGAGTGCCTGCACCTATCAGTGGGGTTTCAGGACAGGTTTGGGATAATGCTGATGGACCGTGCTTTCTGAAACCCACTCTCTCCCAACCAGAGCTCTCCGAGTTCATCTTGGCTGCACTGTTGGGACTGCCTAGACTCTTGGTAGCCAGGGACTTCAATGTGCATGCGGGGCCTAGACTGTCTGGAGTGGCTCTGAAGTCCAAGGAGTTCATGGCCTCTATGAACCTGCCCAAAATGTCACCTGCCCCACCCATAGGGCTTGTCACTCACTGGATTTGGGATTTTTTTCTCCACATCTGTAGATTATAATCTGAGGGATTGGTAATATTGTAATCCAGCCTTTCCCAACCCAGACCGAAATAATGAGACAAGACAAAGTTTTTGGGTTAAATATGGGCCACAATTTTATTAACAACCATATTTAAATATTAACCTTTAACTGTAAACTGAAGACCTGTGACGTAGCGTAAGTTGTAAACCTCTGTAGGTGTTATAACTAACAAACCACCCCTCCCTGTTTTAAGAGATTCGGAATGCATATGGAAAGTTGCAGCCAAACTACTTAAGCATCCTTCCCTGACTGAATCTCCTTCTCCAATGGCAGCCCTCATTTACCTGACTGTATATTATATAGAGATGGGCATGAATAGGAAAAAATGGAGTTTCGTTTGTTGTTTGTCATTTAGAGGTCCGTTTCGGTTCGTTTCCGTTGTTTGCAATTTTTTTGCAAAAAAATCATTTTTGTTTCGTTACCATTTCATTACCGTTTTGTTACAATTTATTCCAATTTTACGTGATTTTTTTAGCATTTAAAGCAGCTCACTTCATTGCTGTAACAGAAACGAAACGCACGACAATATCCCCGCGTTTCTGTTCGTTTCGTTTCATTTTAGAGGCAATTTTCGTTTGTCGTTTCATTACGTAATGAAATGAAAACCGAAAACAAAAATGAAAAATTGTTCATTCCTTGCCCATCTCTGATATTATAGTTTAACCTATCTATTTCTAATTCCTGTTGTTATTTAGTTTTAAATGAGGGCTGCCAAGCCACCTTAAAGGTGCGATATAAAGGGGGGCATAACTGAGTTAATATACCACTTACGCTACCCGCCAATTGTGACCATTTAAGAAAGTAGTTATGACACCCAGCCATGCAATGAGGGTGATGGGATGGGCAAAACTTGCTATCACTCCCGGCCAATCTGAGTGACAGCCAAAAATTCCCATCCAGCCCTGAAGCAACCAACAAAGCATCACCATCCACAATATAGGGCGGGAGGGTGGGGGCAATCGGACAGCAAAGGCAAGAGGCAGGGAGTTTTCTGGAGCAGCTTTAAATAGGCTTGCTCCTTGCCCACACAGCCACCGTAACAGGCGTGAAAACTTTCGTGCCTCATCAGTCGGGTGGGAAAGAAGCCCCGCCCAACAATGAGTCTCGAGCGGAGCTGCCAGTGTCCTTGTCAGACCATTTTCTGCTGACTATCACCCTGTTGATCGCTTCCCCTCTCTGATTTAGACCTGCCATCAGAGGTTTCTTGATCCTGAGTGGTTATTTGGGGGAGGGTTTGAGGGTTTTCCAGTCAGCCTGGTTGACGATCCTGTCAAAGCCCAGGTGGGGAGATGATTTGGGGAGTTTACCCAGGAGGTTGACTTGATCGCTCCCAAGCGCCTGTTCCAGTGCACAGCCCGCTTCTCACTGTGGTATTTGGCTATGCTGAGGGTGATGAAGCAAGAATTGAGAAGGCTTGAGCGCAGATAGGGGAAAGCATGGTCAGCTACCAATTGGGCTGCTGTTCACACCATGACCAGGCAAGATGTTAAGGCCATTAGAGTGGCCAAAAAAGTGCACTACTCTCAGAGAATTAGTGCAGCCATGAAACACCAAGTGGAATTGTTCCGGGTGGTTTGTGACCTTACCAATCCTGGTCAGCAGAGGCCTCTTAGTGATTTCAGTAGTGAGTCTTTCACAGCCCAATTTAGATCCAAAATTGGGTCCATCTGATCAGATCTGGATCTGGTTGGGGTATCTCCAGCCTCCTCATCCCTGATGTGGCACCCCTTCAATCTCTTTGGTTGGTTCAATTTGGGCCTGTAACACCAGAAGAAGCCTCCAGGTCTCTGTTACATTGTAACCTAGCAGCTTCTCTGTTCGACCCTTGCCCTTCGTGGTTTATCAGGATTGCAGGGGGAGCATGCTGTATTGGGCCTCTTCTATTGTCAATGCCTCCTTCAGTGAGGAGATACTCCCTGCCCATTTGAAGGAGATGGTCATTAAGCCTATCCTCAAGAGATCTACCCTGGCATCAGCCATTTGTCCAACTATCATCCGATAGCCATTGTTCCCTTTTGGTGACAAGGTGGTTGAGCGGGTTGACGATGAATGGTTCCAGAGGTTCATAGAGGGGGATAATGTCCTGGATCCTTTCCAGCATAGGTTCAGGGTGTGCCACAGGACAGAGACAGTCCTGGTCACACTGCCAGATGACCTTTTGAGGGAGGCTGATAGGAGACGCTCTTCCTTGTTGGTCCTCCTCAGCCTCTCAGTGGCTTTTGATACCATCAACCATGGTATCCTCCTAGACAGGCTCTTGGTGGTTGGAATTAGGAGCTCAGCATTGTGTTAGCTCCAATCATTCCTTGGGGTTCATTCCAGTGAATAAAGCTGGGGGAGGAGCTGTCGGCCCCGTGGACCCTCCCTTGTGGGGTGCCTCAGGGCTTGGCAATCTCTCCCATGATGTTTAACATATATGTAAAGCCACTGGGGGAGGTCATTTGGAGATGTGGGGTTAGCTGTCATCAGTACACTGATGACACGTGGCTCTACCTCTCCTTTTCTACCTCTGCAGTGGAGGCTGTCAGGACCCTGGGGCACTGCCTGGATGCAGTCTTGGAGTGGACCAGGGCTAATAGGCTCAAGTCGAATCCCAATAAGACCAAGGTTCTGTTCTTTAGGGAGTCCTCCGATGGCTTTAGTGGCCCTCTACCCAGTTTGGGTGGTTCTTCCCTCCAGCAGGTTGAGAAAGCAAGAAGTTTGGCATTGTACTGGATCTCGCCTTCTCCCTGGAATCCCATTTCAAAGTTTGCCCATTCCTTGATGAAGATTACCTGAGAACAATTATGCATGCATTGGTGATCTCTAGGATTGATTACTGCAACACATTCTACATGGGCCTTCTCTTGGACTTGGTTTGGAGATTGCAGAGGGTGCAGAATGCGGCAGCTAGGTTGGTAATTGGTGCAGGTAGATATGCCCACATCACCTGCACAGTGTACCCTTTGCATCCCAAATCAGATTCAAGGTAATGGTTTGGGTTTAAAACACCCTCCATGTCTTGGGCCCTGACCATCTGGCAGAGTATCTCCGTCAGATCAGCAAATGCCTGTCCCATAAGAGTGGCCACTCCTAGAGAAGCCCAGAAAATGTCCATTAAAAATTGAGCTTTCTCTGTGGCCTGTCCTTCATTGTGGAATTCCATCTCCCGTGAGGTCCACCTGGCACAATCTCTGCCCACTTTCAGGAAAGCTTTAAAGGCCTGACTTTTCAAGAGTCCTTGAGGTGATTATTCCTACTGTTGTGATTCTTTGCTGTTTGTCTGGACACCAGTATGTAGTGTTTATTTCACATTGTTTTGGCATGCTATTGAGCTTTGGGTTGCTGTTTGTTGTGCATTTTTATAATTTATTTTGTTCCTGTCCTGATTTTGTGCATTGCCTAGAGTTCTTTATACAAGCTGGTGGTATATAAATTGTAAATAAAGTAAAGCAAAGTTAAGTTAAGTTCAGTTAAGTCTCATCTTGTGAACTACACCCAGTTCTGGACATCACACTTCAAAAAGGATGCTGACAAATTGGAACAAGTTCAGAGGAGGGCAACAAGAATGATTAAGGGGCTAGAAACTATATCTTCTAAGGAAAGACTGAAAGAACTAGACGTGTTTTGCATCCAGAAAAGGGTGTGTGAGATGATACATAGTAGTACTTTACAAATACTCTATATAATTGAGTATAAGCCGACCCATTTATAAGCCAAGGACCTAATTTTACCCCCCAAAACTGAGAAGAATTATTGAATCGAGTATATGCCATGGGCATTTTTCAGTAAAACTTGAGTATATACGGTATACCGGCCGAGATCTAAAGGGGCTGTGGGTAGTAACTGGCAACGTGTGCTAGGAGTGTGGAGGCAATTAGGGAGTGGATAATACCATAGAGTAAATTCCCTGATTGCCTCCACAGTCCCTGCACAGTTGCCAATACTACCCCACCCCCTTTATAGCTTCATAACTAAGTGCCCTTGCCCCTAAATCTTTCCATAATTCAGGGGGTTCCCTAAAATCACATTCTGAAGGTACCCCTCTTACTTTGGAGTCCCCAGGTAAGTAAATATATGTAAGCAATCTGACTGGACAGGATATAAGGCTGCTACCGCGTCCCATAAGATTCCAGTTAGATTTTTTTCCTAGGGGCACCCCCTTTAGAGCTTCATAACTCAGCCCCCCACCCCTAAATGTTTCCAAGTTTTAGGGGGTTCCCTAAAATCACTTTCTAAAGGTACCCTGCTACTTTGTTGCCCCCAAGGTAAGTAATTTTTGACAACATATATTTTAAAAAATATGCACTCAAAAATGATTTTAAAAAATATGCTCTAACATAATTTAGAAGGAAGGAAGCCTTTCTCTAAGGCCAAATGTAAACAAAGCCGATATTAATGTGCTATGTCTAGTCTACTGTAGATTTGCTATCTTAAATGGAATGTGTCTTTAGGCTTTGCTGGAGCTGCTAGCAGACAAATCAAGTGCTTGTCCGGGATTCAAAGGTGTAGCTATGGGTATAGCCCTTGCTTCCACCGTTGCCATCAAGGATGGATTCTTGGATCAAGGTACTAATGTCAAGGGTGAAGGTGCAGCCTGCTCAGGTATGTGGGCCACTGGTTTCACAGCTGCTGCAAACCTTGCCTCTCCCTATTCCCACACTGACCTACCCTTCTAAACAGAATCGATCCCAACCCCTGCTGATTAATTTATTACTCTAATTATCATCCACTAAATTCCACTCACTCCACTCACCTCCACCTCCCCCCGCCAGGTGGCTGCCCAAGGCAAGTGTGCCTACCACCCCCAATGCCCCACCACTCAAACACAGATCATTTAACTGAACAGACAGTAATAATAAAAACTATAAAGCTAGAATAACTAGTGCTCACCAAACTGTGGCACCCCACAAAGTGTGTGTGTGTGGGGGGGCTTCTATGAGGCAGTTGCACCTGAAATTTAAAGCTGTACTGCTGCTCCACTCTTGCTCTTTCTAGCCCAGGCAAGAACAGCAACCAAGAGGTGGGGAGGGTTTCAGGTAACCTCCTTATATAATGTGTCTGCTCCCAGACTCACAACCACCATAGCCAGTGTGAACTTCATGCTCTGACCTCCGGTCAGGAGGCAAAAATACCCACCCTTAACAGGTTCAGGCAGAGCGTCCATTAGCACAATTTACTACACTAAACAATAGCATTGTGGGTCAGAGAGGCACCCAGAGGTGCACCCCAATACTCACCCTAACCTCACCCGTAACTAGCCTAACCCTAGCCCTTGCACTAACCCGTCTTAACCCTAAGCCAGATCTACTTGCATTGCACTACATGCAAGTACGTGAGACACAGCGGGTGCAAAGAGTCTGCCAGTCCGTCACTTGTGGCTCTGGCTGACTCCTGCAGCTCCCTCCAGGAGCCCGCTACCCCCCCAAACCAGTACTAACGACAACAAAAAATGAAAAAAACAAACCGACTAATTTTTGCGAAATTTCACGAAAAACCGAAACGAGCCGAAACGGACTGCCTCCGACACACGACAACTCGAAAACATCATTTTCCCTAGTCGTGCCCATCTCTAGTGGTCACCATAGGTAAGCATTAGAGCTGGGGATGTACTGCCAAAATGGCAGTTCACCCCTATTCATGGTTTTTTTTTTTTCAAAGGTGTCAGATTTTGGCCCTGGCAACCAATTGGCTTGTCATTTGTTTGTGGCTTTTTCTTTTTTACACAGCCCATGGCTAAAAAATAAAATAAAATAAATAAAAATAAATAAATAATACACACATACACATACACAAAAGTGACACATCCCAGAGACCTTTGGGTAGTGGGCAGCATATAAGTTGTAAATATAAATAAATAAATAAATAAATAAATAAATAAATAAATAAATAAATAAATAAATTTGGTCCCTACCTACTCTGGACAGTGGCAGACCTCACCTCTGCTGCTGAAGGCTCCAGCAATCTCCAGACCTTGGCTTGCTCCATTGTCGCCGTGTGTAGAAGGGACAACTAAAAACAAGAAGCAGTCATCCCTTTGTATTTGTCATGTCCTTTGGATCTGGCCCAATTATACAGGGGTGAATATTTAATAAATCAGCATTATTTTTTGAAAATTGCAATTCATTTTTTTAAATTCATCACTATCTCTAGTAAGGATGTCTTAGCAACGGGATTTCGATAATAGATTGATAGATAGAATACAATCTGCCTTCAATGAAAATGTAACTTGAGTCACCCATAACTCAGAGGCATTTTAAAAATAAAAATGCATACCGAATTGCATATCTGGAGATAAAATAGTCACAGAAATGCATATAGTAGTGCTTAGGATGAGCCACAGAACCGCAATGCAATGGACAGATACTTTTGTTCCTACTGGATAAAAACTTTGGCTAAATTCAGATAGTGCTTTTGTGAGGTTGTATAGACTCTTCCCTCCAGATCATTATTATATCAGGAGATTCCAGAGAATTGTGTATTCTTCCTTTGCAGTATGTGATAATATTTTGATTTATCACACTAAGCCTCCTCCACGTTCTGTAAGTGCCACAGCCTGGAGACAATGACATCTCCAGGTTTCTCCAAAGCATTATTTTATACTACAAACCAAGTAGCAAAACTGTTCCTGAGATTAATGGGGGGTCCTAGAGAATATGGGACTGCAAGAAACATATCTGCAAAGGATCCAGGACTCGCTGTTTGGGAAGCTCTTGACAATTCCCAAAGTGGGAAAGATGCCACCTGTAAAGAGAAAGGGGGAAAGCATCTTTCTGTCTCCTTGCTCCAGGGTTGCTCCAGCAGAGCATCCAGATTGAGCTCAAACATTCATACAATACTTGTTTAATTTTTTTTTAAAAAAAATATCTGCATGTTCATCATTTTTAGCTTTTAAATATTCCTTTTAATTGTTGTAAGTCCCCCTGAGTCCTTTCGAGAGGAAAGGCAGGGTAAAAAATATTTCAAATAAACACTATAAATAACAAATGGATGCTCTGATCTCTTCCTGGATGTTGGCAACAATTTGAATAAAACTTTCATCCTGCTAAAAAGCCATAGAGTAAAATGGATGGCTTACCCATTCTCATGATATATGAAATGAATGTTTCTCTGAATATGTAACTAAAGATAGATACTCTCAGACCTTGCAAAAGGCTAAAACTTCCAGAATCCCTCAACAAGTATAGCCACTCCCTTTGTTTAGAAATCAAGATCTCAGCATAAATGACTGTTTCAATATTCTTCCTGACATATGGTATTTCTCCCCTTTCTGGACATGGTGGATGCCAGTTTTCCCCTTTTGCATTTTGAATAGCATAAAAGGTATGTTCATAGACTGTATGTGCTTGTGTGTCTGTGTCCATGCCTTTGATAAGGTTTCCCATGTCATACTTGCAAAGAAGTTAGTAGAATGTGGGATAGATAATGCTACTGTTAGCTGGATTTGTAATTGGTTGACTGATCGTATGCAAAGGGTGATCATAAATGGCTTCTACTCAGCATGGAGAGGGGTTAACAGTGGGGTGACCCAGGGTTCTGTTCTGGGTCCAGTGCTGTTCAACATATTTATTAATGACTTGGATGAAGGAAAAGAGAATAGAATGATTAAATTTGCATATGATACCAAACTGGGAGTGGTGGCTAATTCTCTAGAGGATAGGATGAAAATCCAAAATGACCTTAACATATTAGAGTTCTGGGCCAAAGCAAATAGAATGAGTTTCAACAAAGAGAAATGTAGGGTCCTGCATCTAGGCAAAAAAATAAAATGAATTGCATAGATATAGGATGGGAGACACCTAGCTGGAGAATAGTACCTGTGAAAGGGATCTGGGATTCTGGATGGACCACAAATTGAACATGAGTCAGCAGTGTTATGTGGTGGCCAAGAAAGCCAATGTGATTCTTGGTTGCATCAAAAGAAGCATAGTTTCTGGAGCAGGCATGTCCAAAGTCAGGCCCAGGGGCCAAATGTGGCCCGTTTTCAAATTTCAAGTGGCCCACATCCTCTTTTCCCCACCGGCTCACCCTGTCATGCATCCCTGCCAGCAGGCCTCGCCTCATACTGGATGGAGTCATTAGCTTGCAGTTTTACGGTTTGCCTGCCCTCCCTGCCTCTGTCCACCCCACCAACCACCTGCCCAACCTACGCACCCCCGGCTCTGTTGCTGCAGTGTCCTCCCTGCCTCCTTGCATGTTATAGAGACTTATTCAAAGCCCAGCCCAGGGGCCAAATGCTTCTGAATGGTCGGCCCCCACACATTTTCACCTCAACAAATCAGGCCCTCCTTACAAAAAGTTTGGACATCCCTGTTCTAGAGCAAGGAGGTGATTGTATCACTCTGTACTGCTCTGGTCAGACCTCACCTGGAGTATTGTGTCCAGTTCTGCACTCTTCAATTTATAAAGGATGTTGACAACCTCAAGTGGGTACAGAGGAGGGTGACCAGGGTTAAAGGTCTGGAACATATGTCTTAAGAGGAGCGGTTTAGGGATCTGGGAATGTTTAGTCTTACAAAGAGAAGGCTAAGAGGGGATATGATAGCCATGTTTAAATATCTGAAAGGATTTCATATCGAAGAGGGGGCTGGCTTGTTTTCCATGGCTTCAGAGACTAGGACTCAGAGCAATGGTTTAAAATTACAGGAAAAGAGATTCCATTTGAACATTAGGAAGAACTTCCTGAGGGTGCCACGGAGGGTGATGGAGTCTCCTTCTTTGGAGTTTTTTAAGCAGAGGCTGGATGGCCATCTGTCGAGGTTACTTTGATGGAGGTTCCTGCATGGTAGGGGGTTGGACTGGATGGCTCTTGAGGTCTCTTCCAACTTTATGATGCTATGAAGCTATGATTCTATTATTCTTTCTACCTTGGTATGTATGAGTGGACTGGATGACCTTCCTTAACTTTTTTCTCATACTTTGTCTCTATGGAACAATAACCCTACATTGTATTAGCATTTTAAGTATTATGATTCCATAGAGTTCAATTACATACTTTCGCTCGCACAAGCAGTGCCACCCGGCACCACTTAACATAATCTTCTGATATGACATACATAAAAATTTTAACAAATTTTCAATTTGCTCAGCCCATTGTTGCTATCTCTATATCCACTTTAAAGAAGTGCTAATGGCAGACGTCTCCCAAGTGATTACCATTATATATATGTATATATAAAGTTGACTCAGTGAATTGATGAAATGTAAGCTTCTCTTACTCAACTAATTAGCTAAATAGCTTTATTTAATATACCCATATGGCATATTGTGATATAAATGTGAGATCCTATTTCCAGAAGAGCCCAGTTACATAAAAATAACTTAAAGGCAGAATTTTTTAATAAACATTATCTTACAGTCTCTTCCTCCATCACTCGTCCTCATTTTATTTGTTAAGAAACAATGCACTGCTGTTCAGAAAAGATGGGGGGAAACTAGTGTAGTAAAGGAAGAATATTTGGTTTCTTTGCTGCTATAAGAGAGACTGTTTTCTATCTTTCCCCCTCCAAGACACATCTAAATACGATTTTGCTGTCCTCAGACATTCACAAATGCACTCAACAAGCTGATTCGGTGCTGAGTAGCTATGAAGAAAAAATAGATTATGCTGTGGCAGGAGTGGAGTTTGTCCAAGTTCCTGGATTCGAATTTTCACATCCTCAGAGAAGTCTAGGAAGGAATGGACCCTCATTCAGGTTTCATAAATGGCAGAAAAAGTGGGAAGAGGGAAGCCTTCTGGCTCTTCTTCCTCCATCTCCAGCTTCACAACCCCTCTGATATGTGGAGACAAAAGAAAGGATGTCCCATGTAATTTGGCAGCCTGATTTTCCAAGCTCCCAAATCATGTATAGAGCCTACACTCATAGCAGGGTTCTCTCTGCAGACCAACCATTCTCAAGCGTCGCATTGGGCATGGGGATAAACACAATCAGAAAGAAATACAGAAAGGAACACTGCAGAAGTCACATAATAGATCTTATAAGATGTATGTGAAGAATTGTTTCTCATTAGTGGCCCCCATCCAATGTCCCAGGGCCCCTGGGGGAGGCATAGGACTCTTGTTGAGAATGGCTGCTCTTGGCCAGTGATGGTGAACCTTTTAGAGACCAAGTGCCCAGTCTGCAATTCAAAACCAACTAATTTTTTGCAAAGTGCCAATACATTCACAAGTGCCTATGAAGGGGTGATGTCAGGTACCCACAGAAGGGACTCTGCGTGCCACCTTTGGCATCCATGACATAGGTTCACCAACACTGCTCTAGTCTATTCACCCTCTACATGTTGGAACTTAGTGGAAAGAAGGACAGATGACAGAGTCTCAAATACCTCTCTCTCTCTCTCTCTCTCTCTCTCTCTCTCTCTCTCTCTCTCTCTCTCTCTCTCTCTCTCTCTCTGTGTGTGTGTGTGTGTGTGTGTGTGTGTGTGTGTGTGTGTGTGTGTGTGTGTGTGTGTGTGTGTGAGAGAGAGAGAGAGAGAGAGAGAGAGAGAGAGAGAGAGAGGTTTCCATTGAAATTTAACACTGGAACTGTATGATGTGACTCCTCTTTTGGAGTTTTTAAGCAGAGGCTGGATGGCCATCTGCATAAGAGGGCGGTGAAAATATATACAGATTCCACACATCCTGGACATAATCTGTTTCAATTGTTACCCTCAGGGTGACGTTTTAGGTCATTGCATACTAAGACAACTAGATATAAAGGTAGTTTCTTTCCAAGTGCAATCAAACTGTTGAATAATTAATTTTTACTTCTCTTCTTCCTTTTTAAATAATAGGTTATATTGTGTTGTTGTACTGTGTTTTTATTGTTGAATATATGATTCTCATATTTCCTTCTACAGTATATGGAGAACATTTTTTACCAAAACAAATTCTGGGTGTGTCCAACCACACTTGGCCAATAAAAGGATTCTGATTCTGATTCTTTTGTTATGTGTGTAGTGTTGGGGTTTGTGTGTTTCTGTATATCAGATATATTTTGGAGCTCTTATAAGTATAAATGCTTTCCCTGAAAATATGTCTGTGAAGATTCTCAGTTATCCAGGTGAGTTTATCTGGAAGTTGAGTTGTGGCCACTCAATCTCTCAAGAAAATAAATCCAGTTGCCACAACTCAACTTCCAGATTTCCCTGAAAAAGTTTTGGGGAGGGGTAATTTTTTTACTTGTGATACATTTTGTCACTTAACTGGAACACTGAAAGCAGACATAGATGAAAACAGTTAATGATTAACTTTAAAAAGAATTAATCATACAGCAGTAATCTAAAATATATAAAATATAATTTTCAAACAGGCAGAAGAAATAGCACAGTGGATTAGGTCTCTGGCTTTGTAGCTGGGGACTGAGCGTCCCATTCTCCAGTTGGCCTCCTTGACAGGGACTGAACTTGATGATTAGAGATGGGCACGAAACGAACAATTTTTCGTTTCCGTTTTCATTTTTTCATTTCGTTATGCAATGAAACGACAAAAGAATTTTGTCTCCCAAATGAATCGAAATGAACAGAAACACCGGAAATTTTGTCGTGTGTTTCGTTTCCGTTACTGCAATACAGTGAACTGCCTTAAATGCTAAAGAAAATCACAAAAATTGAAATAAATGTTAATGAAACGGTAACAAAACAAATGAAAATGAAAATGATTTTTTGTAAAAATTCACAAAAAACGGAAATGAACCGAAACGGACCCTCTAAACGACAAACGACAAATGAAATGTCTTTTTTTTATTTGTGTCCATCTCTATTGATGATCAATGGGGTCCCTTCAGCTCTGCAGTTCCAGCTCTGCAGTTCCATTCCTCTCTGAAGGAATAACATGGCAGCATACAAATGGCAAAAATAAATAAAGGTGAGCAGAAAGGAAGGAGGGTTGGGCAGTGTTGGTAGTGTACTGTGCTTGCTGTGCAAGGATATGTTCCCCCCTCCAACACAATTAATTTGGAACAGCTGGGTCGTCCCCTGGAGCTTCATCCACGTAGAGATGCATTTGAAGAGGGTTCTGATATGTTCAGGGAAACACCCCAATTAAGAAATAATGTTAACTTCAGTATTTCTGTGAATGCAATGCGGTTTTATGGGATATGTCTGTGAAGATTCTCAGTCATCCAGGTGAGTTTATCTGGAAGTTGAGTTATGGCTATGAGATGCCAATACATTTTTGGATAGTATACGGCAAAAGTAGTTTTCAGTTCAAATCGTTCCAGACTAACTCCCTCCTTCCCTCCCTACTTCTTGTGTAATCATTGGAATGAACCACTTTCATAAGGCAAAACTAACCAAATGTGATAAGTCTAAGAGGTGATATAGAAATAGTAAAAGTTTAGTGAGTTAGAAACACCAGCACCAAAGATCAGCCACAGTATCAAACAGCTGAAAGCTGTTGCCTTAACATACTCTCTGTGACTGATGGCATCATCAGCCACAGCAGTTTTTTCAAGATTAAGAATTCCTACGACATCTCCCCCACCCCACCCCATGACACACACAAAAGTTCCTGGGGCTCTCTTGGGGTCTCTTTCATCATGGGCAAACTATTGGAGGCCACACAATGGAGGGGAAGACTTTAATTTCTGCTGCTGGCCCATCTTCTCAAGCTGGTTGTTGCACTACAAGACTCCCTGCTTCCAAGGCCCAGGGTCACCCAAAGAAGAACTCAGATGGGCCGCAAGTGACCTCAATTTAAAGGGAAGAGATGCCACTGCTTTCTGATCTGTATCTCTGCATCCTGATGATGAAACATTTCATTGACCTCTGAACAAGATGACTCACCTTGGAGCCTCTCCTGTATCTTAGTGACTTGGGGACATCACACAGCAAAAACACACCCATGTCCTTTAAGAGTTACAGCCAGCATAATCCAGTTCTCCCAGTGCCTTTTAAGGCCTTCACTGTCTCCACTTCTTTGCAGAGACAACATACCCCTTCAGCTCAGCTGAGCAGGTAGTAGCAGTAATTGTGGTTTGCCTCATTCAATTCTAGTAATGAAGTAGCTTGAAGATTATATTAATAATGTTAATAATGAACTGGCTTGCCTTGGGGAACTAGAAATGAATATTTTGATTATTTCATTTGAATTGAATTTTGTAGTTTTCTTCAGAAACAGGATGGAAAAAATACCTGAGGTGTTTTTTAAAAAAATGGGAGAAAAACTGCCAGATTCACCAACTTGGGTATAGGACTTCTGAGCATTTAGTTCTCACACAGACGTAACTTGGGGAAATAACACATACAAACTAATGTATTGACACTGATTTTTAAAACTAATGCTGGAAAAAAAGCTCCTTATATCTAAGAATTATAATTGAAAAACACCAAGAAGTCCAGGCTTGGAAATTTTACTTGATGCTTACTAATTGCCCTTCTTTACTATAACATTGCAGGCATCCTCTATGAAAAATATTAGTTTAAAAATGAATCTACTGAGATAATGGCAGCCAATTCCAATTGTACTCAAATGCATTCAACACATTTGTAACAATTGGGTGGGATCTCTCTGGAAACTGAGACATGGCAACAGGACTTCTTTTCTTGAGAGATTGAAACATTTCACTACTCATCCAACGTTTCCTCAGGTGGAGCCTAATGAGCCTATTCAGGCCATTGTGCACCTACAAACCTGTTCAGGTTATTGTCCCCCTAAACAAGTCTATTCAGGTCTTTGCCCAACATATGAGGCTATTCTGACTGGGGTGATGTGAAATTAAGGTGAACTATAAAATGGAAGACTCACTACTAATTTTCCCCAGACTGATGAAGCTGCATGGATGAGTAGTGAAATGTTTAGGTCTCTCAAGAAAAGAGGCCCAGTTGCCATGACTCAATTTCCAGATAAACTCACCTGGATGATTGAGACTCTTCACAAACAGCTGGGTGGGATGCTGGCTTCCATCTACCATGGAACACAAAACCTCCAACACAGCAGTTTCTGCAAAATAAATATGGCATGGAACCTCTCCATGAGATCTCTCTTTGCAATGGGAAAGAAGGCCTGGCCTGCTGCATAAATCAGACTTGACTTGGCCTGGCCGACAGCATGGCTGGCTCAAAATCGCTTGTGGAGAATCTGGTAATATTTTAGACCTGACAGTTCCTTAGCCTTTGGCTTTTCCCTTCCACTCCAAAGGATTGTTCTGCTTGTTAACTTCCTTAGGCGTATATTGTGTGTTGCTATTAAGAGGACTGCCTGTGCCAATGCAGAAACTTAAATTACTCTGCTGTACTTGAAATATATTACATTTTATGTCTGCTGTTGGATAGGAAACGTGTCTAATAAAATGTGAAGCGAATTAACATAATTAAATTAAAATAATGGGATAATATGACCAATGATGATGTTTGAGAATTAATCCTCTTGGCATATTTAAAATGTTCTCTTCCATCTTCATGGCATATTTTTTTGCTAGGTTTTGTAGAGATGTTTTTTCATAGGTTCTACGCAGCATGCTCTTATGTTAGCAATAATTAATAATAATTGGTTGCCATCAAGTCAGTTCTGACTTATGGCAACCCCTTTCATGGCTTTTAGGTAGATAATATACAGAACTGGTTTACCATTCTCTTCTTCTGGGGGCACCCTTGGACTGGGAAAGTTGCCCATGACTCTGAATTGTCACAGTGAGGAAGTGAACTCTCAGTCTGTGACTCTCCAGTCAGATATCTAAATCACTGGGCTAGTCACAGTATTTATTAATTCCACCCAAAATGCCATTATATTAAAAATACAGTCATGCATACATCAAGAGAAAAGCAAACTAGGCATTGCTTTCAATGGGAATTGACTGTGATATTGGAGGACACAATTCCCAGTGAAACCAAGGTGAACTATACATTGGAAGCCTTGCACCAACTTGCCTCCGACTGATGAAGCTCCTTGGATGAATGGTAAAACATTTCAGTCTCACAAGAAAAAGAACTCCAGTTGTCATGGCTCAGCTTCCAGAGTCCCAGTTAGTTCACTGTGTCTTACCCCGATGTAAAGGCACAGAAATTTGCAGTGATAAGCACAAAACTAGGTACTTAAAATCAATGGATTTCAATAGCAAAGATATAATGTTACCATGGGGAAAGCACTTCTGCAGTTATCCCCACTGCACTCTTTCCCTGTGTGTGTGTGTGTGTGTGTGTGTGTGTGTGTGTGTGTGTGTGTGTGTGTGTGTGTGTGTGTGTGTGTGTGTGTGTGTGTGTAAAAAGAGATATGAGATATTCCAAAATGTCCCCCTCTATGTGCTACCATTGCTGGTGTTGTTGTTCCAAAATTCTCCCTGCATGGAGTAAGCTAACAAGTTGCAACCACTCCTCCTCAGTGTGATGGGGTGTGTGCGAACTGATCACAAAAGTACTCAGGAATACTTCCATATAGAGATGGGCATGAAATGCCAAAATGGTGTTTCATTTTGTAATTTGTTCCCCACCTCATTTTGCTTCATTAATTACAAAATGAATATTTATAAAAAAAAAATGTTTCGTAATTCATTTTAGCTTGGTTCGTTTTCTTTTCTTTTCTTTTTTTTGAACCCCACAGGTTGGGATTTTTTAATTATTTTCATTATTATTTATTTAAAATCCTGCTGGCCCACAGGCTTTTTGGCGGCCCATGGACCGTATTGTTTATTTTATTTTATTTTATTTTATTTTTATTTTTAAATGGCCAACCAGCTGTAGCACAGGCCAGTCAGCTTTTTTTCCCTGCCAGCCCATGGGCTGGTTCATGACCTGTGGGTGAGGTCTGGTGCTTGCGGGCCGGATTGGTGGCTCATGGGTCAGATCAGGGGTTTTTTAAATGTAATTTTCAATCTTTTTTTAAAAAAAAAATCTTCTGTTGGCCCATGGGTTGGGATGGTGGTCCACGGGCCGGATCAGGGTTATTTATTTATTTATTTATTTATTTATTTATTTTTTTATTTTATTTTTAAACTGGCTGACCACATGGCCCACCCACCAGCTGTAGCGTGGCCTGGTGAGCTTGTTTTTATTTATTTATTCTGGAAGCCCCCTCCCTGGTGGTGGCAGGAGCAGCCAGTGGAGGGACATGCACCGGACCATGAAAAGTGAACCAGAACAAAACAGAAATTTCCATTTTGTTTTTTTTTTTGAGGGGGCAGATCATTATTCGTTATGTTGCATAACAAAATAATAGTGAATAATGAAACAAATCTAAAGTTCATTTCGTGCCCATCAAGTATCAAGGTTCTGAGCTATTGCATTATACCAGCAGTTATGCTAGCAGACCAATTTTCTCTTTTTGCTTGGCACTGCTTGGCAAGCTTCCCTCCCTTTGTTGCACTGTACACAACACTGCCAGTGCCCAAACAAACAAACAAACAAACAAACAATATTAAGAATAAAATAACAATAATTAAAAAACCAAACACCCCTCCCAACTCACTAAAATATAGAAAAATTCTTTCCTGCCAACTGATTCGTGCTTTATCTTCTCTTTGGTGAGTTCAAGAAGCAGCATCTGGCAGGCCAGGAAGCAGCAAATTGATCTAAGAAAAGAAAAGACCAAACAAAACTAAGTAGCTAGGTGAGAGAAAAATAAACACTAGAGAGAGTCCTGCTGACTGACACAAGGGAGGCTGCCAAACAGCAGCATAAAAAATCCAGAGAAATTAGAAAAAAATCACTGAAAAGAATGAACGAAAATTGAGGGTTGGAAAGGCAAGGACTAAGATGGAGGCACACCAGGCAGGCAGGCAGGCAGGCAGAAAGTCAAGATGGAGGGAACCAGTTACAGAAACAATCAAAAGCCAGGTTCTATTTGAAGAGTCCAAAAGCACAGGCTTCCTTTAACAAAAGTAACTGAGCGCCAATCCTGCAGAAATATATACCTATGTTTTGCCATATATCTCCAAGGAAGAAGCATACAATTTTTAAAGCTACTGTACTTACAAAGTAATTCTGCATTGCAAAAGCACATGACAGTTGTGTTTGCCCCATCCCTTAGTGTTTTCACTAAACATTTGCTCAGAATCGCTGAAACATGGCTTCTAGGACAAGTCTTCAAGAGGAAAACCAACTTCAGGTCTGGGACAATCTAAGCCCTTGTCAGTCAAGACTTGGTTATTAGCTGACTCTCAGGAGAAAATTTTAACTCCTTCTAGCCAAATAGGCATTGTTGCTGAGAAATGGATCCTGCATCCCATTGTAAGCATATTTAAACCAAGTATTTAAAAAGAATACAGAACAGCATGGAAGAGTGTTGAGTATCAGAGTGTCAGTACGACAAGGTAAAGTATTTTGTCCCAGGCAACTACCTAGAAATAGACACACTCAAAGCTAGCACGCTCCACTGTGGCACATTTGTGAGGGGAATGAAATCATGACCGATCACTGGGACTCATCTTCCCTACCCCCCCCCAGTTCTCATCTGCACCTATGCAGTGAAGCCTAGCAGGCCAATTAATGTGTCACAGCTCTGTTTCAAACACGATAGCAGCATGCTCATGCAGGATCCAACCCTGGATACCTGTCCCCCCCTCACGAACTTGTATTCGATTTCCATGTTTTCGACACAGGGAGCCCACTATCATCGCTACTTGATCTACTTGAAATATGGAGTACCTTGGGGAATAAGGACCAAGTGCACCCCCCTCTCTCATACTATAGTCGTTGCCTCTTATTACAACTCTGTCACTTTTCTTTACAGCTCCAATCGTTGTTGCCTGCTTCCCTTTGATGCCATTGCTCTTATACAAAAATCTTTCCACTGGTGCTCAGCAGCCTTAAAGTATAGGAGCTCTTCAGATGCATGGAAGCTGGCAAGCAAAAGATCAAGGAAGTCTACCCTGCTGCTCCTCTTTTTCCAACTGAGATTTTGTCTCCCCTTCCCCCATTTCTTCTGAACAAGTTCCTCCAAATGGGTTGTGTTCTTTGCCTCCCATTTCAACAGCAGGGTGATTATTCTTGAATCCTAGAATCCTAAACAGTTGAGCAGTCGAAGACAACAACTCTGAGCTGAAAACCAGCTGCCTCACATAAGAAGAGACCTTGTCCTGAAAAGAAGTAGCATTTCAGGAAAAGAGTAGGTAGCAGGAAGCAAGCTGCTGCCCTTAGATAGCTCACACACTCTCTTCCCATAGCTAATGATGGTCCGTCTGTCGCTTTCTGTTTGGGATGCTGGAATAAACTTTGACCAAGAAGAGATCTATTGAGTTTTATTTTCTCTGACATACTGGTTTTCTATCTGCTGGAATCTCCCTATTATACCCAGAGTATTCTATCATGTGATGCCTCACCTCCAATCTGCAGCAAAACAGCACGAAATACCTTTCCCACATCTTCCAGGAGGAATGTCACCATGGCTTATCCAGGCCATTTGAAATGAGGGACCACTCAGGTGCAACCAACATCTCATTGCCATCCTGTCTTTCATGACAAACTCATTTGTTTTTGTTTTTATTGCACCAAATTACCGCTATTGGCTTAATTCCATCCAAATTTTCATCTGACAGTTAATTCTCTGAAAGGTAAATTTCTGCTTCACAATCCCTGGATGTGTCATCTTCCATTTCCAGAATGCCGTCTCCAAAGTATATTTGCCATTGTTTACGAATTGGTTTTGTGAAGTGTTTGCATTAAAATTATGAATCTAATTATAAGGAGCTAAAAGGGAAGCTATAATTAAAAAAAAACTGTGGACCAAGTGTTCTTTTTCATCTCATGGTGGCAGAGACACAACCTGGAAATTTTTGTATACCGATAAGAGTCTTTGCTGTGATTTTCATGAAGATGCCTTCTGTGTGTAAATTACATGGGGCTGCATGCTTGTGTGACTCAGAATCCTGTAAACACAACAATCAAAAACTCAAGAGTTACATTAGTTGCTAAATGGAGCAACCTGTCATGTTTCATGGTAACAGCAATGTATTTTTATAAAGAAAATAGAGATGGGCACAACTCAAAAAAATGGTGTTTCGTTTGTCGTTTTGTCGTTTAGGGGTCCGTTTCAGTTCGTTTTCGTTTTTGTGACTTTTTTGAAAATAAAATTCATTTTCATTTCGTTAGGTAACGAAATGAAAAAATGAAAATGAAAATGAAATATTCCTGTTTCATTAGTATTCTTTTTAGTTCAATGCATCTGCTGCAACGAAAATGAAAAACATGGCAAATTTGGTTGTTTCGTTTTCATTTTCGTTTTGTTTTTAAAAAAATTCATTTCATTTCCATTGCGTAATGAAACGAAAAAACAAAAACAAAAACAAAAAATTGTTCGTTTCGTGCCCATCTCTAAAAGAAAACCAAATGTTTTAGAGTTAAAAACACCTCTCCTCCACATACAGTCTATCCATTTCCTTTAGCTGTGCTTGCATTATGTTTTTAAAAGTATCCACATGAGCAAAGACAGTGAAAAGGAGATGTCACTGAATTTCAACAAGGGAATGTCTCTAACAATGACTGAAAGCAGGGCTTACCATTAGCAATGGGTGATCATCCCAGTGTTGTTCATTTTAACACCAATAACTTTTCTGGGCTTTGTACTAACAGTGTCAATAACAAGAAGGCTTACCACTGCCAGTGTGGATTCCTTTGCCAGCGGGGATCATTTGCCCAGTCTCCCTGGGAGAAAGGGATGCTACACGTGCTATATACATGACTGGTCTGTGGGTGGGAATATGCTGAGTCATTATTAGACTGGCTTGCACAAGGCCACCCATCCTTTTGAGGTGACAGCTCACCTGTCCATCCTGGATTCAGTGTGGCTTACATGATTGCTTTGGGGTTGATTAGGAATTTTTGGGCCTATCTTTCCCAACTGACAAAAAGATCAACAGGTGTACTTTTGTCTCTTCCATACTGCTCATGTATGGACTGTTAACGGTCATTTGATGGTGGAGTTGTTTTAAGTAGGTCACAATGGTGGTAGGGTAGAACCGGAAGTCAGTTTCTGTGAGTCCCAACAGGTGCATCTGGTGGTTTTGAATACAATATTGCAACAACTAGGATACCCATATTTGCTTTCACCAAACGGAGGTGGGCAAGAGCTGGCTGCTGGTTGTTTAATTTATGGATTGCTCAGTTGGTGGCTTGGGAGGAAGTACTGTCTAAGCCAGTTGGGTACAAGATGCACTGGGGACAGCTTGGACAAGTGATTTGGGAATCATCCATGGGGCTCAGGGGAGGGGTAAGAGGTACACTGGAACCTGTCCCAGATTTCTGCACTTTGTGCAAGCCCTGTGCAGGTTGAGGGTGGGAAGAAAGTTCAGTCAATAAAGAGGCCCTTATTAATGCCAACATTTTTCTGGGTGTGGGTGGGCAAAAGCAGTTGTATTTATAGTCTGGTTACCAGAATGCTTCCTGCACAATGCTCTCCATCTTGTGACATCCCAAAGTTGGGGTGGTGCAGAGTAGTTAGCTACCCAGGAGAAGAATTTTAGAAGTAATTCTATTGAGTTGCCTTCTATTTCTATCAAAGAGGAAACAAAGAGAAGCTCTTCTAATGAAAATATGGCCTATGAGACATTCTTCCAGATCCAACACCTTCACTAGGGCCTCCCAGCTTTTGGAGAGGTCACTGTAGTTACACTCTGCTTCTGCTAACACAGCTGCTTCCCTGAAAGCCCTGTAGACAATACATGGAAGGATAGTGTTCTGTTGTACACCATGAAAAAATTAAAGTTAACTCTGTGCCTCATGGTGCCCTCCCATCTCCTGATAGTTTTCTGTCCTAAGGAAAAAGGTACATGTTTTAATTAGTCATTCTTAGGGCCCGCCCCTTTGATTTTTGTTGGTTGGGTATTTTTCATAGCACTGCAAGATGCTCAGTGGTTCTGCTTCTTTCTTTCTTTCTTTCTTTCTTTCTTTCTTTCTTTCTTTCTTTCTTTCTTTCTTTCTTTCTTTCTGCATACAGGTACACAGGGAATCTGGCATTCCTTGTTTGAACTAATCCTTTGAATTGAGTTATGCTGTGACATACACACCTGGGCTTTAGTGGGAAAAGCCAGGGAGAGAATTGTGCGTGCGTGTCCTGAGTGCCACAGAGATTACTGTACAGCAAAACTCAGAACATCTACTTACTGTATATTCTCAGCCACCATATGAGCATAGTATGCACAAGAATCCAGAATCCCATGTCTCATCTTTTGAAATGTTTTGGGGTAGGGATTTTTTTAAGCAAACTAAACTAGAATGGTTGGAATTAACCTGGAAACATTTTTTTATAATGTAACATCAATATGAAGCCTTCACAAGCCTCTGGCGGAGTTCAAGCTGTTGTTCAAATATCCCCCTACAGCAAGGCTGGATGAATTTAAAAACTCCCAAGTCTGACTTTGGAACCGGTAATATTTATCTAGACTCCTCTATTTTTACAGGACATCCATGTCTCTCCCCCACAAGCAGGAAAAAAAAACTGACAAAAAGTGCAGTAGTGTTTAATTTTGTTTGGCTGCAGCATATCAAAGGGTTATTAGCTGTTATCTCCCTGAAATTTGTATCTAAGCTTGCTGTTTTTTACTTAACATTGCTAAATTTATGATTCTATGTTTAATTTAAAGTAGATTAATTTACACTTTATTCGTGTTTGTTGTTTATGATTTCTATTTTGTTATATTGTAAACTGAGCTCTTTGACTAGATGGGAGGTATAAAAAGGTAATAAATAAATAAAATAAATACTTTATTGCTACAATGGGTAATAAGATATAGGTGACAAGGAAAGAGGGCATATTGAAGCAGGATAGGAAGGCAAACCATTCATATGAATCTGCTGCTTTGTTGTTGTTGTTCAGTCGTTCAGTCGTGTCCGACTCTTCGTGACCCCATGGACCAGAGCTCGCCAGGCCTTCCTATCCTCCACTGCCTCCCGGAGTTTTGTCAAATTCATTTTGGTTGCATCGATGACACCGTCCAACCATCTCATTCTCTGTCGTCCTCTTTTCCTTTTGCCTTCGATTTTTCCCAGCATCAGGGACTTTCCTATATTTTCCTATATTTTCCTATATTTTCATGCAGCAAGCAAACCATCAACATCTTGAAAACATGTAATGAAGGAGGGCCACAGGATCCCTACACCTATTCTAATGGAACTACGTTTGTCCCAGAGAAGTGTTCCATTGAATTCAATTGACCTAATGTAAGCTCAATACTGGCAAGCCACTCCAGTATTCCTGCCAAGAAAACTCCATGGACATGGGGTCATGAAGGGTCGGTCAAGACTGTAACAGCACAACACACACACACAAGCTCAATAAAGCCTGGATCCAAAGCATTTGTTCTGCCTATATAGTAGATGGGTACTCACATTGACAACCCATTTCTTTTTACTTGGGCCAAGAATTGACATTGATACTATCATTCTAGAAAGGAAAGAAATATATCAACAGTCAAAGGAGACAAGATAAGGTCTCACTAGCATATGGCTGGTTTGTCTATAACAAAATTGTGTTCTGTCTTATCCTTTCAGCCAGCTGGGAGGCAACAATGACCTTTTTTGTTCCTGCAAGGTCACACTGATTAACTGGAAATGGAAGTTTTAATTTTTAAGATCTTTTCCCCATTCGATGTAGGAGCATATTTGTGTGGATGAAATAATACATTTTACTGCCTATTTCCCTGCTAGTCAGGACGTTGCCCAGCTTGGGGGAGATAATAATTAGTAATCCATTGGGTTGGAAGGGAGTTAGGGATAGCACAAGAGGTTTGTAGGATAGAATCAACGGTGGGGATTTCCTGGGGAAAATCAGCAGTAATTAATTCATTCTATTTAATTATGGAATTAAATAGTTACCAAATTTCATTTGAGTCATGGGGGGAGGGAAATTTGGGCACCTCATTGGAGAACAAAGTGGTACCTTGGGAGGCAGAATAGCATTTATTGGAGTCTGTTTCAAACGAGAGAGAGAGAGAGAGAGAGAGAGAGAGAGAGAGAGAGAGAGAAGAAGAAGAAGAAGAAGAAGAAGAAGAAGAAGAAGAAGAAGAAGAAGAAGAAGAAGAAGAAGAAGAAGAAGAAGAAGAAGAAGAAGAAACTTTTAAACTTTTAGTTGGTTGTAGTAATCAATGAAAGTGAAACTGAAACCTGCAACTGTTTGTGCTTCAAATGGCCATTGGCAATTACCCTTCATCCCCTCTCTTATTATATCATGGAGGTTAGGTTGATTAGTAATTTGTGTGTCTTCATACAAGTACCCAATACTTATTTGGTGTAGTTGTAGCTTTATACATCATCCTCATCCTCATCCTTATCCTCCTCCTCATCAATTACTACTACTACTACTACTACTACTACTACTACTACTACTACTACTACTACTACTACTACTACTACTACTACTACTACTACTACTACTTTCTCCTTGGAAAGGGACCCAGGTAAGTTTGAAAAAAGGAAATAAAAAGAAAAGGAAAAAACCCATCATAATGGATAGAAACTAACTTGGAAAATACTGGTGTTCTTATTAAATCAGTTAATGCAATCATGTATGTTAATCCATATATATGTCATAGAGTTGGAAGTCCCTCATTCAGAGAAAGCTTGCCTGAAGTAAGAAGGTCTTTGCCTGCTTCTGGAAAGACAGCCTCCAGCGGGAGGGAGTTCCAATGTTTGAGAGCAGCAATTCAATTATTGGGCAATTTGTATGAATTTTGAATATCCCCCTACAAAGGATCCAGGTAAGGTCAAGGGTTAGGCACTTGTCCAAGAAAGGCTACACATGATTACAACTTGATTTGATGAGGAATGGCCTTTGTAGTCATAGAATTGGGACACTTTGAGTTGTTTGGCAAAACAGCACACAAAGAGACATAGGGCTTGAGTTTTCTTAGAAGGGCAGGAGTACCCAGGGTGATACCAGGGTGCAAAAGTGTGTGGAGCTCAAGCTCATGGGTGATCTCATGGTGTTATGCATTCCTTTTTTTTTGAAAGGGGATATTGCTAATTCACCTTCTGCTGCATACCTGAGACATATCCTACTGAGTTGCCTAAGTCGTGCCTGCAAATTCAGGGCAACAGACTTCGAAACCAGAATCCGGCTATCGTGGGAACAACAGGCACTGATCATGGGCAAGCAGCGGACATGACAATGGGCAGTTATAATGGTCTGTGTACTGCTCCTCCTATGGTGGTGAGGCCCACAGCAGGTGATTCCATTACACCACATTCAGCCACACCCACAGCACTCCTGGCCATGGGACACTAATAATCAACAGACACCGTTTGTTCGGTTGGCATGGGAGGCACACAATTTTCCACAACTAAGTCTTAGGGAATAGTAGTCCCAGGAACCATGTTGTAGGGCCTGTAAGGGCAGAGGTAAGTTATGCCTGCACCCAGATGGAAGGATTGGGTGAGTTTGCCAGTTTGGATATGTGGGTTGCCAGAGGTAATAATAGTGGCACAACTGCAGCAGTTCTGGATTTACCTGAAGGTCATGAGTCACTCTCTTTAAGCGATCATCACAAAGACATAGTGTATAAAGAAAGAAAGAAAGAAAGAAAGAAAGAAAGAAAGAAAGAAAGAAAGAAAGAAAGAAAGAAAGAAAGAAAGAAAGAAAGAAAGAAAGAAAGAAAGAAAGAAAGAAAGAAAGAAAGAAAAATGTGGGAGGCAAACAGGTGGATGTTTTGATCTACCAAGTAAGGAAGTAGATACCCAAATTTTGACAAGCCAGAGGAGAAACAAAATGAAAGAATTAGCAAGAAGCCAGACAGATGTTGGAACAATTTTTGCCCCATTTTCAATTTATACGGATACATTGGTGGCACGCATACCCAGTTTGAAATGGGACATACCACTCAGACCCTTGGGTACTGGGTTATTAGCCCTGTTCACCCTAGGTGTACTGATGATGAGTGAGCATTTTGACAGTGGACGTTTAGTCCAGAGAGCGGGACATCTCGCTATGACCGCTATGGAGAGGGCCAGATGGTTCAGCCTCATTTAGCCTGTTGGGAGTTTAAATAACAAGGATTCCTGTGGGAGCAGACAATGTAGGTAGACCCATCCTTCCAATTGTGGATGTACGCATGCAGCCTTCTCCTGTACAAACTATAGAACAAGCGGAATGGGCAACAAGAATGTCTGTGGAAAGAGGAACTTCTCAAGCTCACCTTCACTTACAAAAGGGCCCTCTGTGTGTGTGTGTGTGTGTGTGTGTGTGTGTGTGTGTGTGTGTGTGTGTGTGTGTGTCATTGTGTGTCATGTGTGTGTCTTTCATTGTCATGACCCTTTTGTGGCCCCATGATCATGGAGTTTTCTTGGCAGGAATACTGGAGTGGCTTGCCAGTTCCTACTCCAGGCCCTAGCCCTATTAAAATCTGTGTAGTACAGGTATGGCTGTGTAGCTACCCTGTGGAAAATGATGCAAACTATCTGCTGGAGGATTTTTTCAGTGTTTTTTTAAACATTGCAGCAAGACATGCCCCTTTGGGGTGGTACCCAAAAAGATACCTGGTAAGTATCACTTGATTCACCATCTTACTCTGATGGTCAATCGGTGAATGAGTTGATACAATAGGAGTAATCCAGCATGCCTCTGGAGGAAGTACAACATACAGTGGGATACTTGATTTTTGCATGTTAAGTGGTAACTCCCAGCAGGGCAATTTTATGGTGGTTATGTGACAGTATGTCAGGAATCAGGCAGCCACCTCACAAAAGATCTTAGGATGCGGTTGCAACTTTAACTGAATTCAACTATGTTTAATTTTGTCATACTGAGTCGATCTCGGGTGTGGGCCTACATGTGCAGGCTGAGGCCTCTGGCGAAATTTGTTTTGGGTTTAGAGGACATTGTCAATCTGGCACTTGGCTAGACATGTGGGTGGAAGGAGGTCCGACTCCGGATTTGACAAAATTTGGAATCTTCCCATTGTGAGTGCAGCTCTGGGTTGGAGACTGGGCTAATTTTGCTGAGAGATTTCGGTGCAAACTTTTAAACTGACTTACTGAAATAAATGAACATTTGCACAATATTCCAATTTTTCAAGCTTCACCTGTAGATGAGCCTATAATGTCAGGTGAGGTAAATGAGGGCTTCTCTGGTATAAGGAGATTCAGTACTGGATGGGTGCCTAATAGTTTGGCAGCATCTTTCCCTCTTGTTTAGGAATCTCACCGAAGCTACGGAGGGGCAGTTAATCAATAACACCTACAGATGATACCCACTTGCACTATGTCACATGTCCTCTTGTTAGTTTACAGTTAGCAGTTAATTTTAAAACTTGTTATTGTGGACCATATTTAACCCAACAATTTTGACCTGTCTCTTTATTTCAGCCTGGGTGGGCAAATGTTGTAGTTTGAGGTCACTTTTCAAAAATTATTCAGAATTAACTAATAAATCAAGCTACATAATGCTACTTATAGCACAGCTGGATCTTCAAATGTTGGCAGATTATTTCCATGATCCCCAACAATTTCCATGCTGGGACTGCATGGGGATGGAGTCCACCATCACTTGGATAGCCAGATGTTCCTTGCCTTGGCTTATATATATTTGAAGAAGTGATTTATGCAGGGGAATAGGCAAGACAATTGCTGTGGAAGAAGCCTGTAAAAGCAGACTGCCAAATGTTTGCCCATTCCCCAGTTTAATTTTCATCCATGCCAGACAGCAATAGGTAAGTCAAATGTCCTTATTTATGGAGGACCAAAGTTACTATATCATGAGAACTGTGTTCAATGGTGGGAAGTGAAAAGGATGATATATCAGGTCTCTGCAATAATTTCCATTAAAGGGCTGTGGAAGGAATGTCCTAGGTAGCTCAGAGAGCAAGCTTACTGCTTATATGAAATTCATGAGCCTTATTTCAAGTGGAAGGCCAGTAAATGTAAATTATAGCCTCAACAAAGCAAAAAAATATAGAGTTTTCATTTTAGGGAGGAATAAAAAGTGTTGTACCTGATAAGCTGCTCTAATATGTCATAAAACAATGCTTTGCACTACCATCATCCAGAGATTTAAGTCTGTTATTAGTCTCTTGCCATGTTCACTTCTGCAGTTAATGCCAGTTTAACTTGATTGTTGAGAAAACCAGTATATTTCTACCTTGTTTGTTCTCTATTCATAGCATATCCTGCAATCTGACTAATAGCTGAAGCATTAAAGACCCAAGGGGTGGAGAACAGGAGTTTATAGAATAGACATTGATCCCCCCCACCCCTTTGAAATTAAAAAAAAATGTCACTCTAATTTCGATTTCCCTTGGTGTGCAGACAATAGCATTCACAACCTTTCAGAACTCATATGCCTTAAAAACTAAATCCCCAAGTATTATTTTGAAATAATGCAGTAAGATAACACACATTACCCTTAAAATGGAGCAATGGGTGAAGGCAACATTGTTGCAGTTTACATACAGGGCCCAAATCTTGTTGATTTGTGTAGTAAATCTCGCTAGAGTAAGCCCATTGAATCAATGGGGACTGAGTCAACTACTCTATTGATTCTACAGATTCAAATTGACCTGCTCCACCTGCACTATCATAAAGTAAGTTGCTGTTAGAGTAAGCCCCTGAATCAATGGAATCTACAGTGGCCTATCAACCAGATGGGTGGAATATAAGATACTTACTAACTAGCTAGCTAGCTAGATAAAATATACTCTCTAGGAAATTTGGACTACAATTCCTATCATTCTCTGTGAACTCAGCCAAAAAGACAGGCATGATAAGTATTGTAGTCAGGAGATCACCAGGTTGTCTGCCACTTCTCCTCATGTATTCATTGTGATGAGATCAATTAGATATATGCCATTTTGAAGCATCTTTAGTGAGGGTGGATTTACAAAGAACTGCTTTCTCAATGCATGTATCAGAATCTGGAGGAGAATTTTTTTTTAAAAATGTCTTCTCAATGTATATTGTCAAATAAAATCTGCAGACCCACAGCTGAAAGTAGGATGTGATTTTGGATTGAACCAGAGTTCATCTTAATCTGTGTGAGGCCAAAAGGCTAATTAAACTCTCTGACGAGGAATTAGCCTGGTCACAAAGCAGGAAAGTACACCCAGAGTTCTTGCAATTCCACTTGAAGAAGCACCCCCTCGTTTTTCCTTACCCGTACCCTTCCCTTTTAACCCTTTTTCAACATAACCAATTTGCTCCTTGTAATGCCCCTTACCCAGAAAATAAAAAAAAAATAAAAAAAGAAGCAACACATGCAGTCCAGACTGTAGCTTGATGGGGAAACTCTCAGATGTGTAGGACTCCTCAGCAAGAAATAAAAAGGGCTCAAGTGGCATGTTAATTGCTTCATAGGAAAAATAGCAAAATAGCTTGGGTGGGTTATAGATAATAATTATTGGCACAAGAAAAGCAGTGCCTAGAAAGATCAAGCTGTACAATCAAAGGCATTCCATTACTCCTGGCACTGCTGAATGTCATATGGCTGTAATGCATGATAAGGTTGGTGAGATTATATCTGCTCGTTAGCACAGCAACACCTCCATTGTCATTTTCTGTCACTTTTATTTGTGGGAGAGATAACAAGCAAAACTCTTCAGAAGGGGCTGCAGATGCTCGCCATAGAGGCTGCCATGTGTACAGATAATGGCTCCGCTTGATATTGGCTGTCTGCAAGCAAAGGATTGAATCCCCTTGCTATCAGACACATTTAAATAGGAACAGATTTCAGGGAGGGCAGCAGAATTAT
Organism: Phrynocephalus forsythii; assembly: GCA_029282475.1. NCBI lineage: Eukaryota > Metazoa > Chordata > Lepidosauria > Squamata > Agamidae > Phrynocephalus > Phrynocephalus forsythii. The sequence goes on from JAPFRF010000010.1 coordinate 120,982,417, forward strand.
CCTTCGGCTCTTATAGACCCACCATGAGAATTAGTTATGCAGTGTGGAGATGTATCACAATTTTCACTGCTAACTTGGGTGGTGGTGGTGAGATAACAAATTAGTGCAACATATATATTAAATATTGCAACGTAAAAAAATAGCTTTGCTTTGTGGGAAGACTGGAATCTGAAACCAATGGAATTATAATTTGTCAGAGGCTTGACTCTACTGCTCATTGTATGAATTGGGATAATTATGGCCATCTGAATTGTGTGCATTTTATTTATTTATTTATTTATCTATTTATTTATTGGTTCATTGCATCATCAATAGTATTCTCCAAAACCCCACTCAAACTATGTACCTGAAATTCAAACAAAAGAAAAGAAGGTACAGAAAGAGAACCTGTGGTCCTAGCAGTGAAGGTGACTGACCTGCTGGAACCACAAGCCATGCCTGCACTAGGCTAACATTTTATGCTTCTTCAGAAATGGATTCTCACGCCATCAAACTTGGGGTAGGGTACCTCAACAGGAATCCTCCAGCTGTGTGCTCAACCAAAAGCTAATGGCCATGTGGCAGATGGATAATGGGAATCTGTCATCTTACATAGCTGGAGAGCACTTTTCTGATCAAGGCTGTCTTGTGCCACAATGAATATGTTGTGTTTTCAGGGGTAACAAGGCACTATGCTACTCAGTGGATGCTTTATCAAAGGGTAACCCAAATCAGATGTAGAAGTCTTTGTCTAATGAGGACTCAGATCCTGCCCCTCCAGGAAGCAGACCTTCTCAGGATTTCGAGGGGACAAGAGGCCCTCAGTAGTGATGGCTTAGGATCCTTCTGCACCAAAGTAAGGGTGCTATGCAGCAGAATCAGAATCAAAGTTGCTCTCCTGCTTCCAAAGCAACTACGCTGAAAGAAGCATGGCACATCAACCTACCTGTAAGAGTTGCAAGACTGCAGTGGAGAATCCCTTGTTGCACATGACTTCAGGTATAGAGCCCTGGTACTGCCAGCAGCGTTTGGTTCCTTTCATGTGTGTGTAAGTGGGGAGTTGCCAGTGCCCTCTCCATTAAAAAAATGTATTTGTAGGAGCAGACATTGCTGGGGAAATGGTTTCCCTTTGGTTATCTAAACTCCTCACACTTCCTGGTTAGGGTGACCAGGATAACAAGAGGGTTCTTGTATTTCTAATTGTAGGATGGAGTAAGATGTTTTAGCAAGTGTAGCTTGCATTAAAAGCTATACTTGCTGAAATTTCTTCTGTAAAGGTATAGAAACTCTGTGCTGTTTTTCATTTGGTTATAAAATTACCAATAAACCTTTGGTTCTTTTGGCCTCCCTCCCTCCCTTCCTAACAGACTTCATCTTGGTTTCTTCCTCTTATTTCCTCCTATGACCTTGGCATGGATTTTTTGACACTACTGATTCTCTACTCCTTATTGATCTTATTTGTGGTCTTGACTTGACCTTGGCTTGTGATCCCAAACTTGGCATGTGTCTGCTTATAACTCTACGTGTGGTTTGCTAGCTTAACTCAACAATGTGCTCAGCACTTCCTACCTACAACTAAAGATTTGGTGATGGTCTTTTGAGCATTTGCAGAAAGCACATGTTAGGAGATGTTAAAATAAATTGCCCTATGGCAGAGAACTAGAAGAGCAAGGCAAGAAGAAAATACATACTTGCTACCTGACTCCTTAAACATCATAGCCAACATGCACTTGCTAATTTAGCCTTATGTAAGAGAAATTGCATTAATTAAGTCTCATTGGGAAAGTGCCACTCATTAACATCCTCAGTTAGCTGCCTCATTCTTCCTAAGGATGTGCCAAACCCTGAATATTTCAAAGAACCAAAGGTATGAGGCAACAATTAGATGTATTGATTTGAGTTAATGGCTGAAATCTTGTTCTGTGTTATGCTCTGGAGATTTCAAATGCACATAGAACATCCCAAGAAATGACAACAATAGTACTTCCTGACATCTTCCCAGAATGTGTCCAAGAGGCTAGATAATAGCAATGACTTGCCCAGGGGTCTAGGATATGTATAGCAGAATGAGTTACTGTAGATACTCGAATATAAGTCTAGTTTTTCAGCCATAATTTTGGGCTGAAAAAGGGGCCCTCACCTTATATTCAGGTCAAAACTTTTAACTACTGAGGCAAGCACTTGCCTCGGTGGCTAAAAGTCATTTTAAACATCACACACTGCTACCCCAGCTCACAGAGGAGGAGCTGTCAGGCCTTGCTGCATTTTCCACCCTAGACTTATACACAAATCAATACGTTTCCCCAGTTTTTGGGGATTAAATTAGGGGCCTCGACTTATACTTGGGTCGACTATACCCGAGTATATACGGTACTTTTTTCAAAGTGAACTTTCAGGCCCTGTTGTTTTTGTGAAAGTCTCATGCTTGAAGGTAGTTTTCACTCCAGGCAGGTGCACTGCTGTGTTTTTTTTTTTTAGTGAGGCTGCTTTATTTGAGGTTCTAGTCTCTAATTTTTCTACATTCTGGTTAAATATACAGGTATAATTTGAAGTGGCCTGTTGCATCTTATGCAGTGCAGATACACAGGTCTGTTATTCTTGTTGACATTTAGTGTTACTGGCCTGGCCCAGTACACTTGACAACATCTGACAGCTAGTAGCCATAAAATGACAGCCCTTCAGTGCATGCCCATCCCCTGGTGTTTTGCATACAGAATCATAGAATAATGGAGTTGGAATGGGCCTGTATGGAGATTGAGTTCAACTCCTGCTCAATGCATGAATCCATATCAAAGCACACCCAACAGAAGGTTGTCCAATTTTCTCTTGAATCCTCCAGTGCTGGAGTGCTCAACACCTCCCGAGATTCCATTGTTGTACTGCTCTAACAGTTCATTTGGTTCCCCCCACTACCACCAATATGCAGCCTAAATCTGACTTCCTGTAGCCTGAGCCCATTATTACATACCCTGCATTCATGGATGTCTGAGATCAGATCCGGCCCCTGTTTTGCATGGCTACCTTTCAAGTATTTGAAAAGTGATATCATATCTCCCTCAATCTTCTTTCCCCAAGGGTAGACATGACCTGTTATTTCAGGTCATCTTCACAGGGCTTGGTTTACAGTCCTCTAATCATCCTTGATGCCCTCCATTGAACTTGCTCCAGTCTGTTGGCATCATCTCAAGGTGTATTGTTCAGAACTGAAGAGAGATTGGAGATGAATCTGTGGTAGGGCATAGGACTTGTTGTTTCCCTCTGAATCCAAACTGCTAATGAATGTTCATGAGTGATTTTGTTCACCTTCAGAGGAGTTCCACGTTCATCTATGTTTATCTGCTCCAAATCCAAAAGACACACCTTTTTATTAACAATCCCTTCTAGAAAGGATACATGGTGAGATATATTTAAATGCATGCCTGAGCTTACAAAATGCTCAGTGGCTTTGGGACCAATAAATAAATTATTATGTTTTATAAATGAACTGAGAGTATCTGCTTCAGCTACTCTTAAACATCTGGTGCTGTTCAAACAGAGGAAGTCATTATAACGTTTCTACATTGCAGTGCAGAATATGTTCATCTTTATTAAACCATGCCTGGGTATGTTAAACAGCTTCAAAAACCAGAAGTAAATAAGCTATTTTTTTCTATAAACTGAGTGATGCTTACTGAGAAGTTAGTGCACCTAAGATCTCAAAATTCTGTATACACACATTTGTGTATAAGTACTTTCCAGATAAATATGTCAGGATATGATTGTGCATAATTTTAAAGGTAATGTTTCCATAATGGAGAATTAGATCACTGAGTTGGGATGACCTGTTTGAGGCGACTGCAGGCCCTCACCTCCTTTATACTTATTTCTCATTGCTTGACAACAGCACAATCCGTTCATTATGAATTAAAAATATGTTGTGGCAGGACTGTGCAGATAGATTATCCTTGTGAACCAGTACAGAAATATCACCAGCCAACTCAGCTTTTACTTAGGTTGTGACAACTGCATAAAGAGATTGAAAATCAACTTTTGAAATTCCAGAACATGTTTGCATGGTAATTTTAGCAGCCACAAATTAAAATACACTCCCTCTCCCCAAAAATACCCTTTTATAAAAATATAAAAAGTGACACTTTTCTACACTTAAATAAATTAAAAAGAATAAGATCTTTTAAATTAAAATGAAGAGGAGCACATAGGAAAACCATAATCTCAGTTTTGCAGGAGGCCTGCATTGCTGGTATCGTCCTATACTTTTCCAGAAAGTTATAACATTATAACTTAGATTATAATGTTATAACTCACCTTGGTTCTTTTGTTGAAAAAGTGGTATAGATATGAATAAATAAATAAATAAATAAATAAATAAATGGCTTTCTTGGCCACCACATCACACTGCTGTCTCATGTTCAATTTGTGGTCCACCAAGACTCCCAGATCACTTTCACAGGTACTAGAGATGGGCATGAAACGAACAATTTTTCATTTCCATTTTCGTTTTTTTGTTTCATTACGTAATGAAATGACAAATGAATTTTGTCTCTAAAATGAAACAAAACGAACAGAAAAAACGGAAATTTTGTCGTGCGTTTCGTTTCCGTTACTGCAATATGAGTGAAGTGCTTAAAATCCTAAAAAAAAATCACAAAAAATTGAAATAAATGGTAATGAAATGGTAATGAAATGAACAAAAACAAAAACAAATTTTTGCAAAAATTCATGAAAAATGGAAATGAACCGAAACGATCCCTCCAAACGGCAAACGGCAAACAAAATGCCATTTTTTAAATTCGTGCCCATCTCTAACAGGTACTATTTTCCAGCCAAGTGTCTCCCATCCAATATCTGAGCAACTCATTTTTTCTGCCTAGACGCAGGACCCTACATTTTTCTCTGTTGAAACTCATTCTATTTGCTTTGGCCCAGCACTCTTAATCTGTCAAGGTTATTTTGGATTTTGAGTTGCAACAC